>CM040932.1:30918356-31518356 GCA_023029165.1 Gobiocypris rarus
CCTTTAAATTCATCTACGTCACAATACTACCAGAGGAGGACACGCCACCAAAGAGGAAGCGATGCTACAGTCACGGACGCCAGAAAGCCAAACCAAAAACCTTGGAGGAAGTTCTGGAGAGAATAGGCCTTACTGTAAGCCTCAAGTTACTTTCATTGCTGTTTCTTTAAATTTTTTGTGCAATTACATCGTAGTACAAGAGGATCTGCGCTTAGACTTCTTATGATTGACTCCACTGTGTGCCCAGGAGCTGGGATCTCTCCTGTCCATGCATGGCTTCCAGAGCTTGGAGGACTTCACCGGCCTGAAGGAGTCTCACCTGAACGAGCTGAACATTACAGACCCTGAGCAACGCGTGAAGATATTGAAAGCAACAGATCTGCTTCAGGAATGTATGTCCAAGTAGAGCCATTGAGTCTAGACTGTTATCCTAATTGTGTCCAACATAGTTTTCATTTGTGAAGTCTTTTTGATGTACTAATATCCTTTCTGTTCTCCAGCGGAAGATGAATCTGATACAGAGGAGAAAAAGACTGAAATGCCACGAGACTCAGGTTGTTACGAGAGCACAGAGAATCTGGCAAATGGACGTGAGGAGCCCCAGGTGGAATCCCAACCAGAGCCAGACACTGATCCGGATACAGAAACAAAGCTCAATGCTGTTCAGAACCAACTGGAAGGGATGAAGGTGGAGGAAAGTCCTGAGAATCAAACAGAGTGACGCCACCAGAATGTTCATTTTATCCCTCTTCTATAAAACTCTTTTTTTTTTTAACCGCTCTATGATGGATTAAGAGTGCTGGATTAAATTCCATGAAGAAAACTATTTCATATGCACAGCCCATACAGAAGCCAATAGGTCTTCTTAGAAGATGGCATAAAGGTCTTGAAGGTACTATCATCTATGAACAATCTTTCTCTCTTTGACTTTATTGTTCAGAAAGATTACATTTAAATATGTTCAGGCTTTGAAATCTAACTGAATCAAAGTTTTTTAAGGGATTTTGAAAAACTGACTTCACACAAAGCAATATTTCCATGGATTTAAACCTAAGGCTATGTTCTTTCTTTATAAAATAAGAAGCATGGTGTTACCCCAAATATTGATTTTACTCTCATCATCTTTAGCTATGAAGTAGCATTTTACTTACTACTATTCTTCTGTTTCTGTCGTAATGAATGTACAAAGTAACACGCAACTAGTGCACTTGTGTTTTTTTTTTTGCCAGGCATGAAAGAGGAAAAGCACATTGTTGAGTTAATGCACATGTACTTGCATATTATTATTTGGCTTCTATAGTCAATGATTTTGTTTCCTGTTTGTGGTAATGTTTGTTATAATATGGTTTATTTAGTTTTACAGAGCTATTGTTGATTCAGTGCTTGGATTTCTTTTTTTACTGTTCTGTTCGTCTTGATATTGATGTCTGTACTTTCAGGGTTTTCTTTTTTAACAAAAAAAACCTAAAACTACACCGCAAAGAAGAAATTGTAATAATACCATATAATTTAATGAGCATACATTTACACACAAATTCATAAAGTAGAAAGTGAAGAGTATGAGGATATACATGATCACAGTGTTATTACCAAGCAAACTAAACAACCCAATTTGTGATGACGTACAATGTGTACATTATGCATCGTATCCAAATATCTAGAGCAGACCATCATTTGCTAATATTCCAAATGTACACATTACACTGACTTGGCATTAAAGATTTAGATTTAGTTGTGCCTCGTTTAGTAAATGAGCATATCAGCATGTTATGATGACACAAATTGCATGATTTTTAAAAAAGTAGCGGGATTGATTCAGCGTAACTTTAAGCACATTTCCATATACTCAGTAATACCTTCAGCCTAGCAAATGAATATTCACATCTTCCATTCAGAGTAAGTGTTATCAATCATCACAATTGTTCACACCATAGTACTCATCTGCTATTAATTAAACATCTGAAGCACTTTCTGTTAGTTATGTATGACTACATTTCCTGCACATTTTTCAACACCAGCAGTTAATAACAATCAAACTAATGAATCTCACACATTCCAGCTCATTCACCTCCAAATGCTTTAAGATGGAACTGAACTGGCAACCTTTTTAAGCTGGCTTTTCCAAATGCCTTAATTCACTTCTTAACAATACTGCCCTGTGTAGCTGGTTATGATGAGAAATGCATGTAAAAATATATGATAGGTCCCTGAAGTCTGTAGGTGTGTCCCTTACAAGTGGCCATCAATATACTAGAGTGAAATTAGTAAAGGTGACCAGAATACATATTCGCATCTACACTGGGGCAAGTTTTACTACCTTAAACATGGTGAAAAGAAAAAGAAAAACAAGCACAATGTAAAGATATTTCTCAACTGAATGCAAGAGCATGCTTAAATGACACTGAAGATGGATTGGTCATCTGGCCTTTTCCGTGCCTAAACTCAGAACGGTTCATTTTCAGGTGTAAACCAAACTTTATCTTTCATTTATAGCCTTGTTTTGTAATATCCAACTCTTAGAGAAAAGGAAAGCGTGGAAAGATAGTTTGATGCTCAAATCTCAGGCGGTTTTGGAAAGACCTCACTAAACAAGACAATATGGAGGGAACGTAGTAACTTCAAGATCAAAATAATAGTAATAACAAATCAGGCATGTTTTCCACTTCTTATAGGGATTTTGCAGCTTCTCAAACACTTTTACATTATGTACATTAACTCCATGGCTTTTTTTGCATTCTGATAGATCATTAGCATTGTATAAAAATGACATATTGATTGATGTGCAGGTATGAGTAGTATTGGGGCATTATGGAGTCCTCTGTAGATGTAATGGTAGAGCATAGATAAGGCACTCTTACAGATGCAGATCGGCCTGTACTCACTGTCATACACATCTTACAGCCTCTGCTTTCTACCATCCATGCTGATTGTAAAATCAAGTCGGAGCTAAACTTCTGACTTGACACCGAGTTGAATCACATTTAAAACTGACTGACTTACTAAGATGATCCAATTGACCCCATCAACAGAATAAAGCAGTTTTGTTGGGCCTAATGTCAGATTATGACTAAAGCACTTTTCTTTACCACACTTTGAAAATAAAATAAAAAACTAATCCAAAGGGCATTTTGCACAAACTACTATCTAAGCTAGTAATGGGTTTTACAGGGCACACAAACAGTTAGGAATAATGGAGGCAGGCTATACAGAAACGGGTAATGACACTGAAAACACAAGCTTTTTCAAGGGAAATCATGTCCTCATTGCGTTTCAGGGTAGCCTATTCTAATCCGATTCAGTCTATGGCTCCTCATTTCCCTCAATGTGAGATTCATCATGCTGTGATTCAGAGAGGAGAGTCTCAAGACCTCCAGATCTAGTCTCGAGTGCTAGCACAGGATCCAAGCAGGATATCTCGCTCTGCGAAAGAGTATCAGAGAACATAGGCCACTGTTTTGAACGTCAGAGTCAAACAGTTTTTCTGAGCGTGTTCCTTCATGTGAGCACATTCAGAAGTAGGAGAGAAGTCTGGAGAACGCTGCCAAAGCTAATGGGCCGACTCTTTGATGACCGCAGGGGCGACGGCATTGGGGGAAGTTGGCGAGGGGGGTTTCTCTTCTTTAGGGGAGCTGGCGCTCTTCTGGGTGCCTGCACCAATGCCGGGTTTGGCATCATCAGGGGTGTGTTCATTGGGAATCAGGGGAGCTGAGGATTTCTGCAGGAAGTTCAAACACACCGTTAGCAATCAAGGAGTGATACTGACAGAAGTGTGTGAGAGCCATTGTTCTTAACCAGGGTTAAATGTATCCCAGTATATAGACGGGTAATGTAGTTATTTGAAAGATATGTTGAAATAATTTGATGGTTTCAAAAACATATTCCATCAATTAACAATCTCATAGCTCACAGTAGGTCGGTCTTCAACAGTTTTAATCATTCTAAATCTATTCCCCTAGGGACAAATTAATGGGATTTATACTTCGGGAGCCCTAAAAAGAGAGAGGGAACTACTTGATTCTTAAGTAATTCATCATAGTGACCATGGCCAATTTAATCATATTAATCATGATACTGTATTATCTTTACTATAATAAAGTTAAAAGGAAAAAAATAGTTAAAATGGTTCTGTGGGAGAACAATGCAAGACAAAAAAGTTAGGAAATGCTTATCTAGTGACTAGTAAAGTACATTTTATTCAGACTGCACTAACAATTTCAATGCTTAGAGCCAAGCATAACAAAAAATATATATATAGAAATTAAAATAACACTTAAAATTCGCTGATGTGGGAACGCTGATCCACTTAACCAAACATATTTCCATTTTTACTGTTATATTTTTAGGTTCTTTACCGATTTAATGGACATGCAGAGCTGTACAGACTTCAGCACTATGACTATGGCAGAGTAATAGTGCTAATATCATAATATGAAAGCCACATCAACCTAAAACCTCTTAATGCATTCATTTACTCCACATGGTTCTTTTCCCTTGCCTTCTAACCCTCTCAGCTCTTAGGGTAATTGATTTAGGATATTTCTTGCAGACTCCCTACTTGACGCACAGTAAAGCAGCCAGCAACATTTCTGCAAAATGTACACTGTCTTGTTCACTCACAAACTCATAGAAACGCTGTCTTACTGTGGTTTGTGAAACAGGGTTGCTGCTCTTATTGGTAGAAGCAGCAGACGCATCAGAAGGGGTGGGGCTAGACGAGTCTTCCAGCATCACACCTCTTCTGTCCAACACACTAGAAGGAAAGGAAGATATACAATCCTGTGTTTAGATGTGGCACAAACCATATAGAATCTGCAAGGGAATGCTGGAGCTTTTCTCAAAACTAACTTAACTTTAAAAAAGTAAAAGTAAAGGTCTTCATATTTTGTTGCCCAATGCAATGACATCCAAAGTATCAAAATACTTTTTGGAGCCACTGGATACAAGCAAAACTACTGTACCTGGGGTAAGCAGGGCCACACAGAACCTCACAGCAGTTCTTGAAGATGTTCTTGTGACTGTAGGGGTTCTGAACACGGTTCTTTCCCGACCACGAACCTTTGATCTGTGCAGTAGAGATGAAGGACTTAAAACTTTGAAAAGAAAACCAGCACAATGTCAGAACTGCAGTCACATTCTGATTCAACCTCCAAGCTTCCACTGGATCTTCACTCTGATGTTTTATGTTATATAGTGTCTATGCAAAGGGAAGGCTTGATAAAAAAAGAATCTCTTATTTGTTATGCTTTATTTAAAAGTGTTGTTTCAGTTCTAGCCATTCCTTCCCTATGGATTTCATTTGATCTAGTCATGCGCTTCAAGTTTCTTCATCTTAAAGTCATGCCGTTACCGTTTCATCTGCTCCTAGATAGAAATGTATGTATGTATCACAGGGAAATCTCAAAAGAAAGAAAAAATTATAATAATCTCAAGTTTCTAAGTGTCATGTGTGATATTCCCCAACAGAAATGTCACCAGCTTTAGGTTAGTATGTAGTTTAGTTGTATCCTAATTTGAATGGCAACTATGACCATGTCTGCAGGTATTGATACATCTATTATAAACAGGATCCAGTTTATACAAATTCAAAGGAGAACAACCACCATGACACATCATATTACTTGCAGCAACTGCATCCTTCTCTGAAGCTTCCTCCCTTTCTCACTCTTTTTTTTTTACTCCTCATTAACAGGAAAAGAAGGGCCAGAGGGCAAATGTGCAAGAAAACATTTTAAATTAATCATTAGGGCTAAGTGTGAAAGCACCACAGAACTGCAGATTCTGCTGAACTAAATCAGAAAACTCAAACTGCTGCAGGGAAGCTAAGCACTATGTGCAATATATGTGTGTGTTTGTACACTATATATGTTTGAGCATGCGTGGTAGATATTTTCCATGAATAGGGCACACACTTTTTTTTCCATTTCCATTTCAGTTTTATTTTTTATTATTTTCTATGGGGTTTGGAATTTTTGCACTGATTTCTGTGATTTTATAGCAAATAAAAATTAAATATATATGTAACCAGGTTGCAAAATGTATAATTAGAATAAATTATTTAAAATTATTAAAACATAGAATATTTAGATTTCATTTCAATGAGGAAAGTGGTAACAGCATTTGCAAAATGTGGGACTGAAATGTCATATTTTTCTTTTATTTGTATTTATTTAATAGTTTATAATGTATTAATAGTTCATAATTAAAATTTGTTAAAAAAATAATGAGTTAAATATCTGTTCAACAAATTAAGTCAAATGATGTTTGTTTTTTTGTTGTTGTTACAGTCAGCCAAAAAATCAGGAGGTCAAAATTCCCCTTTTTATGATGTGCATAAACATCTGATGGATTTAAAGCTTCTTTTTATGCAAGGTTAATCTTATGTTACATAATAGCTTATCTAACAGTAAACAGTTACTATAAAAACAAGGGATTTGTGCCTCTAATGCCTTAAAAACATAACGTAGTGCCATAAATACTGTATATATTGTAATAAACTCATGTTGAGATGTTCTCTGTGCTTTCTTATCACACAGAAGGCACGGTTGCCAAGGTGACTGCTGGATTTAGTGTGCTGAAATGCTCTAGGGCATGTGTTTATCTTTCCAGCCATGTGACAGCAGCAGGAGTCAAGAACCGACAGTAGACTTTGGAACAGACAGGTAAGAAACAGACTTACATCCTCATTGGTGGTCTGGTTGAGGGAGATCAAGTAGGTGTGGAAGCCAGTCAATCCCACCACAGACCAGAGGGTGAAAAAACACACCAGAACCTCCAACACAGTGCAAAAGGGAGTCAAGGAAACAACATGTGCAAAAATATCTACAACATTTGGACTTTGACATTTCTTTGTTCTGAAATACAAAAGGTTTTTAAAAAGAAAATGTGTGCTATGTGCCTGTTGAAATGCTATACAAGTAGTACACAAATACAATGTTTAACTTGATATACCATTCACAACATGGCAGGTTTATGAGAAGCTCATTTTGTTGCAAGTAGCTCTGGAGCTCAAATGAAAGGATATGTTCCAGGGGTTTCTTTAATGGTACTCACAAATCCTGAGTCCACAGATCCTATAAAACACAAAATTGTATTTATTTACATTATGTATCCATGCACGCATTGCAAGCAGTAACTCACTGCATCAGATTTCTCAGCACCTCGCTTTCTCTTTCCCATCATTACATGTTCAGAAGATTTTTGCACATCCACCCCCACTCTGCCAGTGCTGAGAAGTTTGCTCTGTTCGTTTACATGCACCTTTTCAAACACAGTAGCTACATTTGCACTCAGCCTTGTCATCTGATAAAGGAATAGTTTACCCAAAAATGAAAAATTCATTATTCACTATCACAGGCTAGCAGAGTCACAAAAAGGATAAAATATATACTATAAAACAAAAGCATCATAGAGTATCTTTCACTTATACTATAGAAGACTATGTGAGAAACATAAAATGGATGTCATTATTCACTAATGTATTAACCTATTCAGCAGCTCTCAAATTAAATCTGAAACCTATGGTGAAGGGTTGAAATGATGATATTTGGTTATGTGATACTTGAAAACCAATGCCGTTTAATGTTATTGATGTCAAACCTGCAATTTAAAGTGCCCCTATTATGCCATTTTAAAGTTTCCTTTATAGTTTTGGAGGTATCCAACAACAGGTTTACATGCATCAAAGGCCAAAAAACTGTTTCATTTTCTCATAATATACATTGCACATCACCACATTGATCAATTATTCTCAAACGACTTAATGGAATCAGTCTCTCTAAATCCCTCCTTTCCACGAGCCTACTCTGCTCTGATTGGTCAGATGGCCAAGTCTGTCATATTTGGTCTACCACAATGGGAAACAAACGCCCATTACCCATACTGATCTTCAGCTCCCTCCGGAGACTTCCTATTCCTAAAGCTCAACGATAGTACACACTGTAAAGACAGCAACAATCGGTTTTACATCAATCCCAGCGTGAGTCTGAATCGATGATAAAACAATGGAAGAACTATAGCTATTCAACCCGAACCTTGAGCAGGACATTTCTTATCGATGCTACTCAGTTTGAGGTACATTATGAGATGTTTCAACTGTAATTCCTCACCATCAGCATTAATAAGTGTACGTCCAACAACACGTATGTGTGTGTGTGTGTGTGTGTGTGTGTGTGTGTGTGTGTGTACTAATGTACAGCGGTGTAGATATGGGAACTGTATCAATAACAGCGCATACATTAGCCCAGCACTAACGTTAATGGCTGATGCAAGTTAACATTAAAGTTTGCAAAACAAATCTTGCTCCATCCTTTATCATTACTCGAAGTAGTAAGAAATGACAGACAATCTGCATTAATAGACACCATTTTAACAGTGTACTGCATTTACAGACAATGGTTGAGGGGGTTAACGTATTCACTGGTGTCTGCACACGTAATAAGTGAACAGGCAATATGCTAATGTTTCGTCTTGACGTCACAACGAACCGGCTTGCGATTCATTTAAAAAACGGTTTGTTTGATTGACTCAGAGTCAACTCTTACTTTTGAGAGACAATAAGTTTATACGCTGCAATTTCAGATTTCAAACTTTACAGGGCGTTTTCATTAACTTAGAACTATGTTACAAACTACATGAAAGGTAATTTTCAAAAAATTATAATAGGGGCTCTTTAAATATCATTCTGTACATTATTCAACGCAATCATACTGCTTCAGAAGATTGTATAATATAGACCACATTTTAGGGATATTTTGGGATCTTGACAGGACAGGGTCACTATAAATGTTGAGAAGATTGGTTATTGAGAATTTGATTTAAATGTCTATTTTTATGTTCCAAAGGAAAAAAAACAGCATACATACCGGATTGGAATGAGATGAAGGGGAGTTAATAATAGCACAAGTTTTATTTTCCGGCTAACTATTCTTTTAATAAATGTGATACTGATATCTCAAGTAGAATGAAACATGTTCAAGTAAACACCTCACTCTGACAACATATGATCTGACTGTCCTTAATCAAAATCAAATTAAAGGTTGAAAGAGGTGGTGCATATCTTAACCTATTAAAAATGCCATGTAAACCTTTAAAATACAGCAGCTTTTACAATCAGAATAAAAAGTACCTTGTGTGTAGCGCAATACAACTCTCTCCGAACTGATGAGAAGAAAGGTTTCTAGGCATATTTGATAGGCATCAAAGTATCATAAGTGATAGTTCTCACTCTTCAGAGAGTCAAAAATGGAAACACGCAACATGTACTCTCAGTGTAGAAATCTTTGCGTATTATAATAAGAGAGATCTTGTTTTGTTGGGTTGCGATGTGCTACATGTATCCGCTGTCTACATGATGCGTGGGTAAGTATGTGCTTTCTTTGACAAGACTAATAAGTTTCTCGTTGCTATGGCACCGTTGACACAAAAAGCAGCTTTTCAAATGACAGACTTTTTGTTTAAAATACATGTGATGCACTAAACTGACATTTCTGTCTATACAGAGTCACATTCTATAAACCGCACTTTCAAAATCTGTTTGACTGAAGTTATTCAGAATAAAATCTGTGCATGTAAACAGTGTCATAAAAACCAAATTACTGATTATATATCAAAATAAATGACAGTTGTGATGTGTTTTACTTTGATACTGAGCAAATTGTCCAGTCATTTATGTGAATTCTGCTGCTCTCTCACCCTTGCAGTATATGATGCACTTTGAGAAGAGGAAGATCAAAGAAAGGAAAGAGAGCAGACATTTACAAGAGCATAGTGGCTCTTCCAATATCCAGAGCGCCTCCGGACTGAACTACGCCTGAGAGAACAGCATTTGCGTAAATATTGAGTGTCGCTTAAAGGCACTTGTTTTCACAGAAACATTGATCATTAAACCGGTGTACCGTCTGTGCATTTTAAATGGTTATCAATAACATGAAAATGTCATTTCCTCTTTCAAATAATCAGTTTTTGTATGTCTACACTAAAGATACACATGCTCACATATACACACTCTCTCTCTCTCTCTCTCTCTCTCTCTCTCACACACACTTTCTTGCTGTGATACTCACGTAGAACCACATGGACGATGTCGAAGGCAAAGATATAGATGGTGAGCAGAGACAGTGAGAGTGTAAACAGGTAAAAATATCTGTAATTCCTCTTTCCTACGCAGTTTCCGACCCAGGGACAATGATGGTCGAACCGGTCTGAGGGAAAGACACACAGAATCTTGAGACTTTACAAACGAACTCATAATAATTTGTGAAAGTCTAAAAGTCAGTTTCTACATTCTAACAGTGATGGCAGAGACAGGCAGATATTTTTAGCTGCTAAAAAATCTGGATATGGTACTCAAACCACAGAGTGAGTGTGTGAGAGTGTGAGTGTGTGAGAGTGTATGTGTGGCAGGTGCAGGCCGCCCAACAAATGGCCCTGTGTTCAGGATGACTGTGCACAAAGATCAAAAGTGAGCCATCAGTGAATTCTCCAATATCAGCAATGTATCTCACCAACCTTGCGATATGTGTGTGCGAGCGAGCGGGTGAGTGACTCATCTCTCAACAATTCACTATTATACTGGAGTGTCAAACGGCCCGTGCATATGCAACTATATCAAAGAAAATCTAAGAATTTGTTTGTGTATACATAGTGATAAAGAGAAAATTATGCAATTATGAAAATTAACGCAACTGCAGCAAATAATTTGTATGATACAGAAATTATAAACTTAATGAAACCACAACAAAATTAATAAACTGGTGGAGGTGAAAAAGTCAAGAGAGGCAGTGTCACCTCAAAAAAATTGAATGAGAAAATATTTAAAAAAAATAAAAACACAAATATTTAAAAAAAAATGTTTTTAGTGATTTACACATTTTAATAAGTATCACTGATCACAGGTAACATGGATATAAATCTACATTTGATACATAAAAAAAGAAAATGTGAGGACATTGGCTCCTTAAAGTCCTCACATTTTTTAATAAAAAGCACAAATCCACACTATCTGAGGTTCCATTCATCACTGTAGTACAAAAGGTTAAGTTTTCCAACACTTACCCACACAGTTGTCACAGATGCTGCAGTGAGAAGCACGAGGGGGTCTGAAGATCTTGCAGGTGTAGCAGTACTTCAGCTTGACGATCTGGTTGTTAATTTGCACATTCTTGATGCGAGGCGGAGGCCGCTGTCCAGCCAAGACATTCCCATTGGCCGCTTCTGAAAGAGATGGGTAGAAACTATAAACATGGCAACCAAGCTTTCCATATGAATGACGCACAGCACAGCCACTGGAGGAGGACTCACAGGACTCAAGGGCACTCCAGGTAGTATGACTCAATGACACAAGACACAGAAAACACACCGATAAATCAGAGCCATGAATCTGAGATTATGTATGGCTTTGTGAAGAGAGGTCACACCCTCAAATACAAAATAGTTATTTATGGTGCTGGTATGATAAAGCATAATGATTTTTGCACTAAAGTTGAGTGATAAGCTTAATGAGAATAAAATGCCCTTCTTAGAGAAATGATTTACCAGCCCAATGTATGAATTAAAAAGAGGATTTTAAAAAGGAAATTAAAGCTGCAATAAAGTGTGTTGGTGTGTAGATGTCTTCAGGCAAGAACAGTTATCAAACATGAAGTTTGAGGCAGATCAGATATTGTATGCTTGAGTTACAACAACTTCCTGTTTTGTGGCATAAATCGCATATATTAGCACTTAGCCAAGTGTTGCATGACTTAATGTCTTTCTAGCATGTTTGGTACTTCATGGATATTTAAATGTGTTTCTGGGAGTTAACTAAAGTGTAAATCATGCCATTTCCTGTTGCCAGCAGATGGCGCTATGACTAACTGAAAATTGCCATGTAGATGTCTTCAGGCCAGGACTCTTATCAAACATGTTTAGGGCAGATCGGACATTGTATGCCTAAGTTACAACAACTTTCTGTTTCATGGCGAAACATCAAACTTTGTGAGACCGCCACGGAGACGCCCTCCAGCGAAAACTCAAGAGCTTCACAATTTAACGCCAAGGCCTTTAGATTAGATCTGATTAAATCTCTAAGAGTTTGTTGAAGTACAACATCTGGAAATTTTTGTAGGTATTGGGCTGTTACATGTGTCTACTGAATTTCATACTTGTACGTCAGGCAACCAATGTTATACCAAAATAACATTTTGCCAACCAAACGCCATTTTTTTCCAGAGAACCCACCGGAAAGCTATTGGGATTGTTTTGGGCTATAGTTTTGAGTAGCAAAATTTTGCGCGACATTGCAAACATTTGGTACTCACTGCAGAGCAAGTGGGTGGAGCTTACGCCTAGCTCCTCCTCGTTAGAGCGCTCCAGCAAGGAGGAGCCAAGGGGACGCACCAAGTTTCGACGAAATGACAGTATGTAATCACTGAACTTTTAATTTGTGGTTCATTATTTAACGCCGACAATTATTTCATTGTGCATTAACGTAGTTATTTATTATTATATTGAAAGCCCGTTGCTCACTGCCTCTGAATACAGATACAGACAAAATTGGTCACAGGAGAATAAAGGGCTGTCTGCATATACAAACAAGTTCTCCGTTTAGGATAAGAGCAAATTCAACCCAAGCGCCTTCGATTCGATGACGTGGATGATTACGTTACTGTTTATCATCCGTCCATCATCGTCTAAAGCCCGCCCAGCCAATTTCATTGGACCGAACAGTTTCTGTTCGGGCATAACAACTCCTCTATGGATCGAGTCCAGACCGAATTGCCAGAGCAAAAAAAAATGTGGGCGGGGCTAAATTCGTCTGGCATCCAGGCTACCTTTAAGAGTGACTAAGACCTAATATACACTAACTATTGGTTTAAATTATCACGATGATTTGATTTTGTGAGAAGAAAGATGGAACTAGCACACAACAGTTAAATTTAGTGATCATTATACAAAAATATAAGACCACAAAATGATGCAATTGACCAATGCAAAAGTCATGTGAGAAATTCTGGGGTATACATATTAACAAAAAAAGTTTTTTTATTTCTTGTCTCTTTGGATCTGAATGCTTTAAATGCAGATCCAGACCATTTAAGAATCTCATATTTTCTGCGACAATAATGAAGGTAAAGCACTTCATTTACAAGACAAGACTCAAATTTCTTCATGCAGTGGAAAAAGGTAATTCTTACATTTGTCAACTCTGTACTTTTATTCTCCAGCTAAATGCATTAGCATGTGCTCAGGAGGCAGAACTCTACAGTGTCCTCCTAATCTATGGAATTCCAAAGCTGACTAAATTATAAATAAATAAATATATGAAGAAATGAAAAAAAAATGAAAAAAATACTCAAATACTTAAATGAGTATTTATACTTTAAATTTTTATGTGTTACTGTATTTACTTCCACATTTATTTATGTATGTATTTACGTCTACATTTCTTTCTTTCAATATTTATTTTTTAAATTTCTTTGGATTTGAAGCCACAGTGACACCTTGTGGTGTGACCAAACGAAACGCAATCCTTTGCAAGAAGTCGCACAGGGAATGAATGACTTAGAGATGGGCAATATATCCAAAATCTTATATCACGGTTTAAGTCATTTAATATCAACTGTATGTATGTAAGGTTTTCACACATTCTTTATTCCAGACATGGCCGTAAAACAACGTCTATTCAGAATTATGAATTTGGGATTTTCAAATGTCTTGGCACAATGAACAGAAACTGCATATTCAACAGATCTGATTACAGATAATCTGATAACTTGACATGGAAGCACATGAAATGACCCACTATTAATCACATTTAATGTAAAAATAATTTATGGCTATGATCCTATGATGATATGTCAAGTTTGTAATTTTAATCGCAATTCAGTTATAATAATAAGACACTATATAGCTGTTTCAAGAAGCCTAAAAAAACGTTATGAGATTAAAGTTTTAAATTTAGCATACTTTAATGTACTTGTACTGGTACAATGACAATAAAAGTATCTTACTCTTAAATATATCATTTTGAATATAGAAATATCAAATGATTGAATCAATATTATAAGAATTATAACAGAACCGCTGCGCCTCTAAGCAAGACGGGGTAGTGTTTTCTTACTGAATTAATCAGTATTTGAACGAATCGGCTGAATTAATGATTTAAATCACTCGTTAAGACAGTGACTTGCCACCACCTACTGGCTGTTTTAGTTCCATTGTTAAACGTATTGTTTCTGCATAATTAATAAGGTTTGAAAAAATGTCCCTCTGGAAATCAATTTATAGGGGAAAATATCAACTCTTAATAAAAAAGTCTTGTTCACACCACAAGGTGTCACTGTGGCCTCAAAGCTTCAGCACTTCCACTCTGAGCTCGATTGCTATGTCTGAGGTAAAACACGCCCCCCTCATTAGCATAGAGACAAAGAAATGTAGAACTCAAATCAAGAGGCAACCTCCAAGTCCCTCTTGAAGCCAACACGGAAGTGACTTAAACTGCAGTTCATCGTCTGGCCACTAGGGACAGGCTCCAGAAGGGAGCAGAATCTCATTGAGCCCCATGTTAAAATGCCCAACTTTACAGCAGAAAAAAACATGTTTACATCCTGGTACAAAATCTAGTTTTGGTCTAAACGGCTTTTGCCCTTCATTACAACTGTAAGGGGGGTGATTGTTTTTTTATATATATAACTCATTCGTTTACATTATATAAAGCCTTAAAGTTCCGCATAATTAAGGGCGTGGCCACTGAGTGGCAGGTGGGTAGCCATTTATCTGCTGTGCTGGGTACACACCAAGCGGCAACCTCCCGCTGTCTCTCTTGAAGCCAATACGGAAGTGACTTAAACTGCAGTTCATCGACTGGCCACTAGGGACAGGCTCCAGAAGGGAGCAGAATCTCATTGAGCCCCATGTTAAAATGCCCAACTTTACAGCAGAATAAAACATTTTTACAGCCTGGTACAAATTCTAGTTTTGGTCTAAACGGCTAGTTTTGCCCTTCATGACAACTTTGAGGGGGGTGAATTTTTTATAGCGCATTTGTTTACATTATATTAAGCCTTAAAGTTCAGCATAATTAAGGGCGTGGCCACTTTGAGTGGCAGGTGGGTAGCCATTTATCTGTTGTTTGTTAGTCACGCGTCACCTCAGCTCCGCACACATCCCGCCTCTTTGCCCATTTTCTGTTATCCGGGAGTGACGGTTGATGACGCACTGCCAAGATGGCAACGGCCAGCTCGTCCCTACTTTACGCTTCAAAACCGCTCTGCAGAATCCTATGGGTGACGTCACAGACACTACGTCCATATTTTTATACAGTCTATGGTACACACCAAAAGATAATCGGGCTTATTTTGGGCCGATTTCCCCCCTTCAGACAATCGTAGCTCTTTCCCCATTATCTTGATGGTTCTAAAGATTATCTTATCAGATTTTCCTCTGGTGTGAAGTGTGTTAGTGTCCGAACCTGCTCGGAAGAACATCGGAGACGTCCCGATCGCGAATCGTACATATTCAACATGTTGCAGCGGTGCCAGTCAATTTAATGGCCCAATGGAATATAATGAAAACAAGGACATTTTCATTACTTTATAAAAACCAGTCTCGTGAGATTTTGCGTGATTTCCTGTGTTTACAGTCGGGACTCTGGTTGAAAATCTGTTCGTGTGTAGTGTGCTGTCTTTGTCACATCATGGCACACCACACACTATAGGAGCAAAACAGTTAAATCTAGGATTATTTTCATTTTGAAAATCTTATAAGATGTAAAAAATCTTTTGGTGTGTACCCAGAGTCATTGCATCACCTCAGCTCCGTGACGTTTTGTTTTGTCACTGAGGAACTAACAGACTTTTTTCAGGAATTTAGGGAGGAGATTGGAGCTTTAGCTTTAATTTCTACATTTCCATTACCGTTTATTTGACACCAACATAATGAATTGTTATGCATTTATACTATGCAAAAGTATAAATATTAATTTATTTTTTTATTTTTACATTTCTAATAATTTTACAAATTATTTAAGTATTTAGTTTTTATTATTATTTATTTTTTTATTATGTTTGTATGTTTATTTATTTATGTATTTATTTATTTATAATTTAGTCAGCTTTGGAATTCCATACTAATCCACAAGCCAGGGTTGACTAAAACGCCACATCCATTTTTGCATCTGATCCAGCATTAGACACTTTTAATCAGCCACACAGACAAAATATCTCTAAAAATAGCATTAAAGCTGGGATGTTGAAATGGAGCAGAGACAGCAGAGGAAATTTGTAGAAATCAATCTTTGCCCTGCCCTGCTGCAGTACTCAAACAAAACTGCCCTATTTTAAGAGAGTACAGTTGAATAAATACCACATTTTTGGCTTTGCAATGTCGATAGCAATGTCAAATTAATAATAAAAAATAAAAAAAACATTTCAGCAAGTTCAACAATTCAAATGTCAATTATTTGTGAATAATCTTTTTGTTGTTGTTGTTAACCTGATAATGAATGTAGGTTGTTGTGGTTGTTGTTTTTTACTGACAGCAATAATGAAATATGACTTTAAACTACTTTCTACAAAAAGTAGAAAGTGCCTCTGTTGCCTCATTGTACAATATAGGACATGATATTTCATATTTGCTGAAATTTGATACATTTCACTTAAAATTACAGAATACTGTATAGAATAAATAAGAATAATAATCAATAATAAGAATAAGACTGTCAATCAAATGAAACTAATTAAATTAATTAATTGAAATTAACTGATCTTGAAATAAAAAAAATTTTTTTAAAAAAATTATATCAGTAATACTCCAGTAAACCAGGAAAAGTCATGGGGCCTTCAAATATTGTTGTGGGCAGTGGGGGGCCTTGGGGTCAAAGAGGTTGAAATGTATTATGTAAAATGTATTATGCTTTGATGCCTGAATTTGCAATATGATGTTCTCGTATTGTTACCACTCTCTCGTATTGTTACCAATCTCTTAAATACCATACAACACAATCCTATAAGAGAGGGCTGAAGAACAATTCTAGATGTGAACAGGTTTCACAAAATATATGAAAATAGGTGTTTGTGTATATTTAATAATACAAGAGGATACTGCAGGTTATCAGGGGAATAGTCAAAGGAAATTTTGTCCTGCTTCAGTGAACATCAGTAATAACAAATGCTGCACCGCCCCAAGTCATGTCTGAGCGCCAGCCACGGTATAAAAGAGAAACCAGGGAGGGGAATTGGGACAAGGGAGGTGGAACGGAGAGACGTGAGGGTGGAGAGTGTGGGGTGATGAGTTGATCTTTACAGTAGCCCAGATCTTGTAATCAGTACAGGGAATGGTGACACACTGGTGACTGAACTAAAGAAGGCACTATTCCCACAACCAAAAATCCAGAGAAGTGAAAATATCAAGATATTAATCTAATCTAATTGCATTTAATTAGTCAGATGCAATGATGTTAACCTGTGTGACATTCAAAGTAGGACAAGTTTGCAAAAACTATAAATACACATTAATTCCTTATTATAGTCCTATTTTCTGAAAATGTTTTTTCCTTTTTTTTCTGCAGGGTAAATGGGTATTTTTGCCTTCTTTTTTATTTTATTTTTTATGAAATCCAATGGGCATTTGAATTCACTTGATTCACTGTGGAAGTGGACCAAAAAAAGGTTTAAGACAAATTCTTTCACCATTTAAAATCCTTTGCCATTTAAAAAAAAGACAACACAAATGTCTCCAGTAAACCCTAGGATTTGAATAAGCCTCAACAGTTTCTGCCAAACACCCTGCAAGAGATATAACTTTCACTCAGTGATAACACTGGTTTCTGTTCAAGGCAGTTACCATTGTGTGGGTGTGCACCAGTCATGTGAAAAATATATATTTTTATTTACTTGTTGTGCCTTTAACGAATACTAAAGTGAAGAAAAACAGGAAAGTGTAGAGGGAGAGAGAGACAGGAATGGGGTTGGATCAGACTCAAACTTTCCTGGAGCAGGTCAAATCCACTGTAGCTGTAAAATCTCACTTGTTGTGCATATTCAGAATTGTGTGGGACAATTTAAGAGACTCATTTAGAACATATATAGACATATATACAGGTCCTTCTCAAAAAATTAGCATATTGTGATAAAAGTTCATTATTTTCCATAATGTAATGATAAAAATTAAACTTTCATATATTTTAGATTCATTGCACACCAACTGAAATATTTCAGGTCTTTTATTGTTTTAATACTGATGATTTTGGCATACAGCTCATGAAAACCCAAAATCTCAAAAAATTAGCATATTTCATCCGACCAATAAAAGAAAAGTGTTTTTAATACAAAAAAAGTCAACCTTCAAATAATTATGTTCAGGTATGCACTCAATACTTGGTGGGGAATCCTTTTGCAGAAATGACTGCTTCAATGCGGCGTGGCATGGAGGCAATCAGCCTGTGGCACTGCTGAGGTGTTATGGAGGCCCAGGATGCTTCGATAGCGGCCTTAAGCTCATACAGAGTGTTGGGTCTTGCGTCTCTCAACTTTCTCTACACAATATCCCATAGATTCTCTAAGGGGTTCAGGTCAGGAGAGTTGGCAGGCCAATTGAGCACAGTAATAGCATGGTCAGTAAACCTTTTACCAGTGGTTTTGGCACTGTGAGCAGGTGCCAGGTCGTGCTGAAAAACGAAATCTTCATCTCCATAAAGCTTTTCAGCAGATGGAAGCATGAAGTGCTCCAAAATCTCCTGATAGCTGACCCTGCCCTTGATAAAACACAGTGGACCAACACCAGCAGCTGACATGGCAACCCAGATTATCACTGACTGTGGGTACTTGACACTGGACTTCAGGCATTTTGGCATTTCCTTCTCCCCAGTCTTCCTCCAGACTCTGGCACCTTGATTTCCGAATGACATGCAAAATTTGAGCGACAGTCCAGTGCTGCTTCTCTGTAGCCCATTTCAGGCGCTTCTGCCGCTGTTTCTGGTTCAAAAGTAGCTTGACCTGGGGAATGCGGCACCTGTAGCCCATTTCCTGCACACACCTGTGCACGGTGGCTCTGGATGTTTCTACTCCAGACTCAGTCCACTGCTTCCACAGGTCCCCCAAGGTCTGGAATCGGTCCTTCTCCACAATCTTCCTCCGGTCACCTCTTCTCGTTTTTTGCCACACTTTTTCTTTCCCACAGACTTCCCACTGAGGTGCCTTGATACAGCACTCTGGGAACAGCCTATTCGTTCAGAAATGTCTTTCTGTGTCTTACCCTCTCGCTTGAGGGTGTCAATGATGGCCTTCTGGACAGCAGTCAGGTCGGCAGTCTTACCCATGATTGCGGTTTTGAGTAATGAACCAGGCTGGGAGTTTTTAAAAGCCCAGGAATCTTTTGCAGGTGTTTAGAGTTAATTCGTTGATTCAGATGATTAGGTTAATAGCTCGTTTAGAGAACCTTTTCATGATATGCTAATTTTTTTAGATAGGAATTTTGGGTTTTCATGAGCTGTATGCCAAAATCATCAGTATTAAAACAATAAAAGACCTGAAATTTTTCAGTTGGTGTGCAATGAATCTAAAATATATGAAAGTTTAATTTTTATCATTACGTTATAGAAAATAATGAACTTTTATCACAATATGCTTTTTTTTAGAAGGACCTGTATATATACATGTATACAAATAATGTTGCATCCTGATGCGACAAGATGAATGTATACATGTACAAATTTGAGAAGTTATGTTTCAGAGAAAGTTTTCAGTGAACTGTAACTACATTTGACTGCAGTGACTGATTTTATTTTTAGTCCTCCCTGGTGCTTGACAGTCAATGACTTGAACATTTAGTTTTTTTTGTTTGTGGCATATGGTATTTTTATTTAAAATAATTAAATCATTTAAAGAAATTTAAGGGATTTAAGGAAAGAAGACAATTAAAAGAACCAGAAGTTACTCTGATTATTTAAAAAAAATTTGCAAATATAATTTTTATTTTGAAATACGCACACATACACTCAATCGTATACCTAATATGTTTATTTAATTCTTTCTTTGATTTGCTTGGCCATCTCAATCATTTCAACATTGACGAGTTATAGATCACTGAGGCAGACCAGCCTAAAAAAATATAACTGTAATATGTAAAAGGTGTGTAATAGAATGCAGCGTAGAAGCATCAAGAACATCAAATATTGGGAGGGGGCAATTTGGCCACTTCTAACAACTGAGGGAAGGGAATTGATGGTGGTTACAGCCCTGGTCCTTAGTCACAGTCTCCTCATATAGTATGGAAAAATAGTAGCGTGAACATATTTTATCCTTGACAGAGGAAAGAAAGTCATACAGGTTATCAACTATTTTTGTGAAGACCTATTCCTTCTAAAAATTTAATTGCAAAATACATCTTTGAGCACCCTAGTTAAATTGTCCTTCAATATCTGAAGTTGTATACAGTCCATCAAGCTTGAAGTTAAGAAGAACACAATGTTTCCCAGATTAACTCAGAGTTCATGGTCCAGCGCACTCAGCTTTTTAATTTCAAAACAAAACGATAAATTAATAAGCAGGCCTGGGCTTACACCATCCCACTTACGCCACACGCCTGCTACACTATTCATGTTCTTCCCCTCACTGGATCAAAACGTACGCAGATGGCAATGATGGTACAAACTATAGCATTAAACCTCAAATCCCCTTCCCCTGAACTCAGTCAGCCTCACACTCACCGATCTCCATCTCAATGAAGTTGGCCTCCTCCGGCAATGCCCGTGGCAGCACCCCTGGGTCACTAAAGCTGGTTCTGAGCAGCATGGCCATTACGAAGACGAAGAGCAACACTGCAAACACAGGGATGGCCGGAGACAGGTGCACTGCCAGGTACGGGCACCTGTACAGGACAAGAGAACAAGCAGGGTTACAAAAGATGACAAGGAGAACATGAAACGAACAGCACAGAGGTTTAATGAGCATACAAAGCAAAACCGCTATATCTCTAGTTTCAAAAAGTGAAGTGTGGAATTTTTGTGCTATTAATGCAACAAAACCAAAGAGGAAACCTGACAGAAACGTTGGCTCAGCCAATGCTGTGAATTTGGGGATGAGACAATCCATTTATCTAAAGCCAGGTGCACACTGTACAATTTATAATAGTTCTTTGCGACTGTTGCTAGTCAGACTGTACAAACATGATCCCCACTGTAAGCTACGTCACACTGTATGATCTCAGTTGTCATTAAATTTCAGACTGTATGGCAGACAAGACACGTTAAAAAAGACGCACACAAGAAGAGTCATCCGGAGTTTTACATTATCAATCCATGACACGTTCAATGACTGTAAGCTGAATTTACATGAGGGATAGAAATGGTTACTAGCAAACAGCGTTAATTTTGAGACTACAGATTTTAGCCGAGGAGAAGCGGAATCTTTTATGATTTACAAAATAGACCCTTTTCACATTTCCAGGTTTTTCAGAGCGGAAGTCGTCATAGTTGGGTTAACTTTTATAGCGGTAAATGAGAGTATACATTAAATATATTTTTTGTGTCCCCATTTGCTCAAATAGCAAAAGAAAAACTTCACAATGGTGATTTTACAACTTTCAAAAAGAGGGAAAAAAAGAGTGAAATTAGTAACAGCAGTGAAAAGAGAAAAATATGTTAATTTGACTATCACTCCCATAGACGCTGTATTAGAAACACCCTCACAGCAGTGGTAACTTGTTTTTGTAATTTGATGCCAAAGTATTAGTAGCAAACAACTTTGCAGGATTTATGATAATGATGACCGTTAAAACGTGTCATCACGGTCTGTGAAAAGGGTCTATTTGTTTCAGACTGCTAAATCATGACCAAAAATCGCACCGTGTTCACCTGGCTTTACTTAACAGGAAGATGAGGGTGTGTTTGGGATAACATTAATAATGCAACGAAATTTAATATAATCAAACCTACATAAGACAAGTGGTTTGGAGAATGGATGGAAAATAAAATATTTCTTAGATTCTGTTTGACGATGCAAGTGCCAAAGAAATTAGACAATCCACATTTATCACATAAATGCTGCTAAGAGTTTTTTCTTCCAAAAAGTTTTACACATTAATTTCACTAAAGCAAAATGCAATGGATACATAAAGAACTTGCATGACAAAAGCAAACATTCCACTTGGATTACCAATGTTTTAGGATATACCGTTCCTAAATCTAACACAAAAACATCTTTCTGATGAAGAACTAGTTGGCTGTTTCTCCCTGAAATAAATGGGGAGATCATTGATGAAGAGGGTTTGTAATATCTGTCTGGCTCAGTTCTTCCCTAAAGACAGTCTTTTTAAAGCCAACAATGAAGCAGTCAGGGCGGATGTTTACTATGACTGACTGTGCTTTCTCCATTTCCGCAGGCAGACAGCCATACAGCAATGAATTGGGTTGCTCCAATAAATTGCGGATGACTTGGGTCCTGTAAAAGTGCCTCCCTTTGCTCAGCCTGCAGCAGATTGGTCGGCTCCACAGGCCACAGCATTGAGCTATTAATAGGGTCACCCTGGCTCTCCTCCACCACTCTCTCCTGCAATGTAGACTTGCTATACTAAGATAATGTATGGCTAATACATCACTATAATGGTACATCTCATCACAGGTACAGTACATTCACTCTCAGGGGGAAATTTGCTTCACTTAGCATTCTGCATGTGAAAAGGACTTCTTTACACCAACTAAAATACAGTGAGACAGATGATATGACTATAATCTATAGTATTAGTAGCAAACAACTTTGCAGGATTTATGATAATGATGACCGTTAAAACGTGTCATCACGGTCTGTGAAAAGGGTCTATTTGTTTCAGACTCCTAAATCATTGTGTACAATGCAACACAATACAAAGAACTAGATTTTTGTAAAACAAATTTAATTAATACTGATGATTTTGGCATACAGCTCATGAAAACCCAAAATTACAAACAAGTATTGAGTGCATAACTGAACATAATTATTTGAAGGTTGACTTTTTTTGTATTAAAAACACTTTTCTTTTATTGGTCGGATGAAATATGCAAATTTTTTAAGATATATTTTGGGTTTTCATGAGCTGTATGCCAAAATCATCAGTATTAAAACAATAAAAGACCTGAAATATTTCAGTTGGTGTGCAATGAATCTAAAATATATGAAAGTTAAATTTTTATCATTACATTATGGAAAATAATGAACTTTTATCACAATATGCTAATTTTTTTAAGGACCTGTAGCTTGAATTTACTTTTGTTTTAGTTTTAGCAATTTTAGTACTAAATAAGTAACTTAAACAAATTTTTTTCAGTGGGATGCCATGGCAACCTTTCTAATATTTAATTAGATTTTTGAAGTTGTAAATTTAAAAACGATTATTGGAGTATGTTTTACTACAACAACAAAAAACTATTTCAGTCTTTCTACTTCAAAATTTCATGTTTAATTCAATGTGTTAAACCTGCCATTTCTTTATAGTTAATTGTGAACTTTACTAGCAGTTTTTTAAAGTGAAAATTGTTTCTACAAATTGTTTTCAGTGTATGTGTATATACATCTAAACGTATTCTGATGGTAGAACAAACTTTATTGTATATTTACCAGATAATATTTTTATGTCACAAGTCTAAGACACATTAATTCCCTGCAGTCTGCGAGGCAAAAATCGTACGTCCAAATTGCTTAGAAAAGTAGTAGCCCATTTCTCCTCAACCAGCCACATATTTTGATGCATCATTAATACAAACAGACTTACACACTGAAGTTAAGTTAGCCTTTAAAAGCTTTTAGAAGGCTATACCTATCAAGCACAACTTATAATACAAAAGATACATTTAGAGTTATACAAACTATAATGTGCCAATCTAATCCTATTACAATGCATACATAACACCGGTTTAACCAGTCTACCAGTCTATACTAGTCTGTGGGTTTGTCCCCTCACAAGTCATACTGCTTTAGGACTAGCACACAGTACAATAGATTGCAGCTGTAACAAACATTATCAACAGAAAGATAATTTCCAGTCAGACTACATGGTACAAGTTTAGCCGTTTAACACACTGGTGTGTCAGCATGCCAGAGCCATCAATGCATTGGAATTCTACCTGTGGGACGGGTCAGATTAGTATGATCCACTGTAAACTATGAGACTGGAAAACATAAAAAGGAGCGAGAAATATCTAGAGCCGAGCTGGTCGATAAAAACTTTCCACTGCCCAGATCCTGAGTAGAATGCTGCAGGAAAATCCATGTATTATCGTGAAAGCTACGATGGTGGGTGTGTGTGTTTGTGTGTGTGTGTGTGTGTGTGTGTGTGTGTGTGTGTGTGTGTGTGTGTGTGTGTGTGTGTTCGTGTTTTGCTGATGACTTCAACCATCTTGAACCTGTGCCATCATCAGTTCCTAACACAGCCCTGAGCTTCCCGGACATTACCCATCATGCAGTGCTGGATGTGACTTCTCTCCCCATAATCAATACCAGAGACAAGCAGCTCCGATATTAAAGATTCTGTTATTGCCACTACTGACACCGAAGATTATTTAACCACCATAATTAACACTTAACTTCCTCCATTAAAGCATATAAAAAACAGCACGTAGTGTGCCTCAATATGCATAATCAACACTTCAAATCAACAAAATCAACACAAATTCCCATTCACAAACCATTGCCTACCATAATAAGATTTCCGTAGCAGGATATTCAATTGAATAAAATGTATGATGGTAATCAACTGAATCACAAAATGGGCGTTACATACAGTTTATCACAATGGAGCT
The DNA here is from genome assembly GCA_023029165.1 of Gobiocypris rarus. Classification (NCBI taxonomy): domain Eukaryota; kingdom Metazoa; phylum Chordata; class Actinopteri; order Cypriniformes; family Gobionidae; genus Gobiocypris; species Gobiocypris rarus. Next base: position 30,943,105 of record CM040932.1, read on the forward strand.
AAGACTAAATAAGAGTTTTCTAAACAATTCCTAAAAAGCCATTCGGCTACTGGTTAACATTATAAATCAGTATTTCATTCTAAATCAAGGGTACAAAGAAAAACCATTGTTGTGTCTGAAACAACACACCAAATTAATAATTCACAATAGGCCCAGAAACTTTGATTACTGAAGTAAACACGTGGACTTATATGCAACAAAATGGGGAAATTTAGTGGAAGACTTTAGTTTTGCATTTGAATAATCTGCACACTGAGCCACAGATAAATTGAAAAGGGCTATTTTCCACAGGTAAGACGACACAAAGCACAACTGCAGAGTTTTATGGCTGGCTATATGGAATGGCTTATCTGTGGGTTCGTAAAATCAATAGAGATGCTTCATTGGTCTGACTGGTCTCTAGGTGGAGATCAGTGGGGGCAGGGAGGCCTGACAATTATCATTACTGACAGCATTCAGTGCAAACATCCGGTACTCCGCCAGAAAGGATAATGAGAAGAGAAAAAAAGAAATATAATGGCTAAAAACAGCACGTACAGTCATTGTTGCCTAGTCAAATCTGAAAAAAATATTTATATACTTTATATTTTATATATTACAGAGTTTATGTGCAATGAGCTCTCACATTCGTTCATCAACGAGCTTCCATAACAGATGCACAAAATACCGAGAGAAAGGTTTTCTATTTGTTATACTTCTAAGGATGGAAACATGCATTGATGCATAAATAAATAAAGCAAAAAAGTAAGTCAAACTCTTAAGGAGTGAATGGTCCTGCAAGTCCTGGAAAAACGTACAACATGCAAATAATCACCTTATCCTTCTGAATTTTGCATTACAAAACTTGATGATATGATATTAAAGTAGTATGCAATAACAGGGCTAACAATAACAAAGTGGGGAAAGATTTGCAAGAGAACAAATAAATTGCGACCGTACATCCTGATGTGACATCAGTGGTTAAGGGACTTTCAGGAAAGCTTAAAGTACAATTGGTGTAGATAATCTGATAAAGTGCAAAAGGTTATTTCAGCTTTCACACAGATATAAAAATGTTGTAATGTACCGTGACATTGCCATGGCTGGAAATTTCATGCACATTCCTAATGGAGACCAATTTTCCAGAGCTCCAGTTTTGCATTCACATTACACAGGGACACAAAAATCCAAAAAGAGTCTTCTCTCCATTATCACGACCCCTGCAGAGGAACAGCAACAGACAGCAGTCCTCGAAAGCTCACACAGACAGTGGCACTGACCACAAACTCCAAGTCATACACTTAACAATTCAACAGCAACAACATGAGTAACTGCAACTATACACCCAAAATGTATAGATATTTGACTGCTGAGTTACAAAGCCATAAAACAAACATACAGGACAAAGGCAGAGTGAAACCTGAACCATGTACTTCTGTGAAAGGTGAAAGAATGAGTGAGCGAAAACAATCAACAGAATCTGAAGACTGTCAATATATGAAGTGCTACTACACACTGTATAAAAAAAACTTGAGAAAACTTAAACGTTTAAGGCAACCAGCTGCAGAACATTTGAGTTCTCAACTTTTTTCATGTTAAATAGTTGACTAAACTTTAAAAGCTGAATTTGTAATACAAAACATAAGATGGATTTTTTACAGTGTATTAAAACGGATGTAAAACTATTTCAGTAAGAAGATGGAAGTATGTAGCTAAAGTTTGTAAGTCTGCATCACTAGCATTACCGAACAAAATTGCAAAAATAACAACCCAGGCTCATTGGAAATACGTGACTCTGCCTACATTTTTGCAAACCCTGAAATATGTACCTCCAGGTACGTTTCCCTGCACTTTTCGGGTGAAACGTCCACTTGAGGCGCTAAGTGGTATCAGTTTTTCTCAACCCCTTCTCTAAACCTAACCATTTGTGTATTATAAAAACAGGATATAACAGGCAGATCGACTGCAGGCACAATTTATTTAAAAAGTACAAATATTCCAAGTGTTTCGAGGCCAAACGATTGATTTTTGTGAAGAAAATCCCCAAAAGCGATCAGTGTTGAGTCCACCGCCAAGATCATATTTGAAAATTGCGCCGTTACATCAGCTTTGACAGCATTGGCTGTCGATGTCTCGTGACCAATTGCGTCATTACGTCAGCTTTGATTGTAAAATGCCATTGGCTCTTGTGTGTCTCGTGACTGACCGCGTCACGCTCAAGAGTTAAGAGTATTATTTGAATGAAATATGAACGAGTGGAGGTGTTCACGGAGCGGCAGATTGGATCATCATTTCAGCGATTAAAACTTTAAGATCAACTCTGTTCTTCACATGAAGATATCGTATGACTTCAGAAGACTTGGAATGCAACATGAGTTAATACTTTTACACTGTTTTTGGTCAGTTTTTGCAATAAATACCTGTGACTGTACTTTTATTTGTCTGTTATGTGTTTTATTGTTGAGAAGTGGGTAGGAGTGGGGTTAGTTGCTCCCAAATATTAAAGTAGCCTTTAAATATTCATAAAATCATGTCTACTTTTACAAATGCAAATAATTAAATGTATTTCAATAGGAATTAAAATTCGTGATTACATCACGTCTTTCTTGATGCTGATACCACTTAGCTGATACCACTTAGCGCCTCTAGTGGACGTTTCACCCGAAAAGTGCAGGAAACGCACCTGGAGGTACATATTTCAGGGTTTGCAAAAATGTAGGCAGAGTCACGTATTTCCAATGAGCCTGGGTTGAAAAATAATGTCTGTTTTCAGGTTTCCTGAACACTCTGTCTGGCATTGGTGCATGCGCAAACAGACTCACCAAAGGCTGTTACACACTTCAGGAATTCGATTTATAAATCACTTACTTGAAGTTGTTTCTACTTGTTTTTTTCAGTGTTATTAACTAATCTTAAACTATTTTTTAAAAAGTTGTTTGATCTAATATTTGTGTTAATATTAAAATAGTCATTATGTTTTTACCTTAATTTAAGTTGACGATATCAGGCTAATAGCAAGTGGTTCTTCCTTTCAGCCAATGGTGGATCGACAAAGGTCGACACTATACTGTCTACTTTCACACACAGACACATTGCAGATTTTTCACAGGATTTCGAGCCTTCACAATCAACTCTAATCTCACTGCTATAAATCTGATACCCAAATGCATTGCAACCTGCACAGTCTTGTTTATATAGCCAAAAATTAAAACATAAGTGCAAAGACTTTCAGCAAACAGGAATACATATGGAGAGGAATGGGAGACCTTCTCTTCAAGAAGACAGAGCAAAAGACAAAGATCTTTAGAAAAAAAAACAGTGCAAAGTCCAGCACAGCTAATCAGTCTTGTGCTTGAAATTCAGCCTGTCAGACACAGAACACAATGATGTGAGCATTCAGTAATACTCAATAAATAATTCACTGTAATTTCATAATAGCTGGAAGCAAAGTGTTTCCATAAACACTGGCTCTCTCTTCTGGAATCTCATGGTATGTATTAAATAAAAGATAACGTGCACATAAAATACATGTGCACTACTGAAACTGAAGACCCTGTAGATCTCATAAGAGACCATATGAATAACCTCAAATGAGATTTAATAATTGTCAAACCTAATGTAAATTCCAGTCTACAGAGAAGAAATTCAATTTTGGAGCTGGTTACATGCAATGCCTGTATATCAAAAATGACTGATGGATGAACTGAAATGGTAAGTGCCAAAAAACAAGCAAACTTTCAAGTTCCTCTATTAGCTTGTCATTGTAAGACACAATTTGGAATCACACTTTTGTAGCCCAGTTTCTATGCTAATATGTCTGCCCACGAGGACTAATTATCAGTAACAGCGATATGAACATGGCGTGCAGTGAAACCCTATGGAGCCAGCAGCTCCATACATGACTGTGAGTTTCTGACTAAGAGAAGGGAATCATTTCCTGTATGCTGATGATCAAGCCCATCATTGGAGTCTCAGGAAACACTGACCACAGACGAAACAGTCCACACAAGGGAGCCCATATCCACCCAACAGAGCTCACTCACATCCAGCTTTATCAACAATGGACAGCAATCAATAGTCCAAATGCATTTCAATAACAAAGATGACACAGCTCTTAATTGTTTCCCATTCATGAACAGGCGCAGGATCTCATACAATTTGAAAATATGATCGTTCATTCTTTCATTAGCAGATGTGCTTTTAGATATATAGTATCTATATTCTAAACATTATGTTAGGTGTATATTTGAGTTTGAGATCTCAACTTCTAAAAAGGTTCATATTTAACATTTAAAGGTCAGTTCTCCCTTAGCATCGTTTTTTTTAATGTATGTACATTTATATGTTTACGCTATATTTTGTATTATATTACCTTTGCATCTAATTAGTGGTTGTGGGAGTGACGATCAAATTGACATCTTTCTCTCTTCTGACTCCCGTTATCAATCCCTCTGTATTTTTATTTTTTTTAACTCTTTTTGAAAGTTGTGAAAACACTGTTGTGAAGTTAATATTTTGCTATTTTAGCAAATGGGAACACAGAAAAATAGATTTAATGTAGTCTCTTATTCACAGAAGTTTACCCAACTATGACAACTAAACCGGAAATGTAAAAAGGGTAAATTCATAATCACGTGGTACCAGACATGCCGCAGCATATCAGTTCAGTTGCGGTTAAACTAAATATATTTAGAACCTAATTACATTTTTATTTGCATAAACAAAAGGCTACTATAATTTGGGCTATTTACATCTTCTTTTTTTGGCTAAAATGTTTTGCACATTTTAATAAAATGCTACTCAAAACAAAATGGCTAGTATCTGTATTGATATATATAGCCTACGATCAAGTTATAGATATAAACATATTTTCCAGTAGCAAAATTTTTATTTCTAACACTTAGAAAGCCTACGTGTTTTCTGAACACATACGGAAATCATCCGTTTACGGTTTAAATAGTCGATGAGTTGTTGACTCAAGAACTGCTGGGAGCGATTCATCGTGACCTCTCCAACCAAATTAATTGAAAAGATTAGACTCGAAAGAACGATTCGTTTACGAATCAGACATTTCTACTGTAAAACACAGCCATGGCTACTGTAGCCTAACCTCAATGTCAGCTGGCACGACTGAGACATGGCTTACTGTTACTACAAAACATTTCTATGTTTGCAATGGCATTAAACAAAGGCAATATACACTGCAAAACCCACATTGTAATGAAGGAAAGACGAAGCTGCCCGGACTGATGTCGCGCGCGTGCAGTCAGTGTCGACAGCGCTCCGGTACATGGTTTTTAGTCGCGTCGCTAGCAGTGTAGTAGACATGTCTCTAATAATAACCAATAATAACATGCACTTACTCAAAGGCGAAGAACAGAGAGCAGGTTCCAATGATGAGAAATAAGGTCAGGTAAAATACTCCTTTCTGGCGAGCCATCATTACCCGTCCATCGCAGCAGAAGGTGTTTTTCCCAGGTAATTTCTCCCATTTTCGAGTAACCTTCCGTGATATCATCACCGCCGACATGGTAGCGAATGTACAACAATCGGATTGTCTTTTGTCAATTTAGCCTGGAATAAACCACAACCGTGACCACCTATGATTAACCTGAAATTAACGAATGCTTAAAGTTATCAGCTATAAAAAATAAATAAAATAAAACATACAGGTAGCCTAATTCTTGCTTCACGTGTAAGATTTGTTTGTAGAATTCTTCAATCGTCACCATCAGTCTGTCGCTCTACATATCTGCTCTTCTGTAGATAAATCCATGGTTAAAGTCCCAAATTCCCAATCAAATACCAGAAAGCAAAATCCTCATCCAAAAGCGGAGATTTCCCATTCTGGCGCAATATGAAAGTGCTTCCGTTCAGAATCTGTCCAGATATCGAATGAGAAAGCGAAGCTGACGTGAAATAAACGTGTAAATGCTAAAAGCACATCTGGAGTGTGAGTGGACCTTGACCGACTGACATTTCTGTCATTTGTTAGGTTGGTTGACGCGAGAGGAGGATTTTCCGTCCCCTTTCTCTTTAAAGGATGCAAAATAAATGTGGGTAAATCCTTTTGTGACCTATGCCGATTATTCAGAAATGATTTGTGAAATGTGTAAGAGAATCTTTCCTTTAATTTCGCGTCGTAGGATGCAAGCAAGCCTGGATTCTCATCGGGAGCAGGAAACACGCCTAGATTTAAATGTCTCTTCTTAAAGGGCCAGTGTCTCACTGTACAGGGAACAAAGGAATTTTGTCTCCTAATATTAATATCCAACCTATCATTAAATCAGTCATTCAAAATGAATGACTGAAATATTGTTACTTCTGAGCCCATTAAAGGAAAGTTATATTTGGAGCACATTATTTAATTATGTCTATGCCTATTCCAGCCATAATTTGTGTATACCTGTTTGATATTTACATTGTTGATATACATGTTGTTGTTCTTATCTTTGTGTCTGTTTTTTTGTTCTTCGCCTGTCTATTTATTGTCTGTAAAAATGAATGTTAAAAAGAAATGCTCTGGGAATAGCCTTTAGTTTTTCTCCCTGCCCTGCAAAGAAAAAAATAAAACCCATTGTGACTAATTAATAGTGCATTACCAAGTCTTTCTTTCTTTCTCTCTTTCTTTGTACCCTAAATCTTTATATATATATATATATATATATATATATATATATATATATATATATATATATATATATATATACACATTTATATATATATATATACACATTTATATATATATATACACATATATATAAAGGTCCTTCTAAAAAAATTAGCATATTGTGATAAAAGTTTATTATTTTCCATAATGTAATGATAAAAATTAAACTTTCATATATTTTAGATTCATTGCACACCAACTGAAATATTTCAGGTCTTTTATTGTTTTAATACTGATGATTTTGGCATACAGCTCATCTCAAAAAATTTGCATATCATGAAAAGGTTCTCTAAACGAGCTATTAACCTAATCATCTGAATCAACTAATTAACTCTAAACACCTGCAAAAGATTCCTGAGGCTTTTAAAAACTCCCAGCATGGTTCATTACTCAAAACCGCAATCATGGGTAAGACTGCTGACCTGACTGCTGTCCAGAAGGCCATCATTGACACCCTCAAGTGAGAGGGTAAGACACAGAAAGACATTTCTGAACGAAACGGCTGTTCCCAGAGTGCTTTATCAAGGCACCTCAGTGGGAAGTCTGTGGGAAGGAAAAAGTGTGGCAAAAAACGCTGCACAACGAGAAGAGGTGACCGGACCCTGAGGAAGATTGTGGAGAAGGACCGATTCCAGACCTTGGGGGACCTGCGGAAACAGTGGACTGAGTCTGGAGTAGAAACATCCAGAGCCACCGTGCACAGGCGTGTGCAGGAAATGGGCTACAGGTGCCGCATTCCCCAGGTCAAGCCACTTTTGAACCAGAAACAGCGGCAGAAGCGCCTGACCTGGGCTACAGAGAAGCAGCACTGGACTGTCACTCAAATTTTGCATGTCATCCGGAAATCAAGGTGCCGGAGTCTGGAGGAAGACTGGGGAGAAGGACCACTGTGTTTTAACAAGGGCAGGGTCAATGCAGCTAGCTCTCAGGAGATTTTGGAGCACTTCATGCTTAAATCTGCTGAAAAGCTTTATGGAGATGAAGATTTCGTTTTTCAGCACAACCTGGCACCTGCTCACAGTGCCAAAACCACTGGTAAATGGTTTACTGACCATGGTATTACTGTGCTCAATTGGCCTGCCAACTCTCCTGAACCCCATAGAGAATCTGTGGAGTATTGTGAAGAGAAAGTTGAGAGACGCAAGACCCAACACTCTGGATGAGCTTAAGGCCGCTATCGAAGCATCCTGGGCCTCCATAACACCTCAGCAGTGCTACAGGCTGATTGCCTCCATGCCACGCCGCATTGAAGCAGTCATTTCTGCAAAAGGATTCCCAACCAAGTATTGTGTGCATAACTGGCCAGGCAACTGACTTTTTTTGTATTAAAAACACTTTTCTTTTATTGGTCAGATGAAATATGCTCATTTTTTTAGATAGGAAATTGGGGTTTTCATGAGCTGTATGCCAAAATCATCAGTATTAAAACAATAAAAGACCTGAAATATTTCAGTTGGTGTGCAATGAATCTAAAATATGTGAAAGTTTAATTTTTATCATTACATTATGGAAAATAATGAACTTTTATCACAATATGCTAATTTTTTGAGAAGGACCTATATATTCAGGAAATGAGATGGCAGGTGAGAAACAAAAGATGCTTTATTCAGTTGTTTGTGCACTGGCGATGATCGCATGAGTAATTTTTCTCTTCTGATCTTGCGTGAAAAATAATGCTTGAGTCTTGCCTTTGTAATCTTGGAATTATGTAAAATGCTGCATATTCAACATTAAAGTTTAGCACATCAGAGATTCATGAGTTCAGCCAGTTTATGAGTAGGAGTTCATTAGAGACTGTGGGCAGGAAATAAGAGCTATAGCAAAGATTTATTTCAATAAAAAAGAAAGAGATAAATAATTAGCATGAAGTGAAAGTCTCTCTCTATCTGTCTTTATAAAAAGTGAGAAGAGATGACAGATTTAGAGATTTACAGATTTATGAAAATACAAGAACAGACCAACATTAACAAGTAAGTGGCTGACTTGTGCTTTCCTCAGAGATCAACCAAGTCCACTGTACCTCAAACCAAGGTAAACAAAAAGAAATAAATATTTTCTCAGAATGGCTAATTTTCATTTACTGTCAGTGTAGAAAGATGCTTTTTGGAACCAGGTGGTAGATACTGACATCTGCTATAAGGGGCTAACAGAGTAATGCAAACCATCCAAATATTCTTGACCCCTCGGCCTGGCCTCTGCTGGTGGATTCTGTAACTGCATCTTTCTCCATTGAGGATCTTTTAAAATTAACCACAATAAATGTTTATATTAGTAAAATATAATTATGTCATGATCCCATTTCATTGTGGTTTCACAGTCATTAGCCCAAACCTTTTCACTACATTATGAAGTATTGTATATTCAGTTAGCAACTGAGGTTTCAATAAGCTTAATTTCAACAATTAAAATTTTGATCAAGAATTAGTAGTTACAAAGTGCTAGAAAAGAAAAAGCTCTTTGGCAAATAGATTAAGAATAGTGTTTTATAAAATGCTTCATAAAATGTTGCAGTTTTAGTTAAATTAGTAATTAATATATTATTTTATTGTGTAAATAACATGTATTTCTATGTATTTGTAAGTTATTTGAATACATTATTTACACTAACTGTAATACTGCTGTAAACATAAAGTAAATGGGTTATAAAATGTAATACATTTTTATATTTGAATTAATAAATGAATAATTTATTCATTCATATTTAAGTGAGTTACTTGAAACAAACGTGAAGCGTTTTGCTATTTGCTTGATTTTGTCATACCTTTTTTGTTATTTTTCTCCTCAGTGGTTAAAAACTTTTAAAGCACACAAATCATTTCCGTATTTGTCTACGTACAGGAAAACGACGTTTGTAGTTTTTATGGCCGCATTCGTCTCAGCGAGACAGCACCAATAGACAACATTTCCCACAGTGCCTATCGTTCGGATTAAACATCCGTTCAAACATCCGTGTTCTAGTCTTGGAGGCAGTCGCTCGCACTGGACTGGACTGGACTGCAACCAGCTTTCTCACCTTATTCCGAACAAAAACATTTCAAGTTGGACAAGTAAAACTGACTACATTTTTTTGTGGTTTCCCGTAACTGAATGCGACGTGTCGCGTCTAAATGTAAGCACTGTTTTGTGTTCTTTCTTGAAAGGTATCAGATTATAACATTATTAGCATGTGTACTTTTGGTTAAGCGTTTAATGTGTTCTTGTAGTTAGATGTAGTCGGTTGTTTTCACAGTTAGCTTCTTGAGTATGAAGTAAACAGTATTGAGTAAACTTGACTGCTTGACTACGTTAGCTGCTTTGTGGAAATACATTTGTACTGTCACCAGAAACAAATGTGAAGTTATCTTAACATATACGCTCTCGAGAGTTAATATAAGATTTTAGTTTTTATTGCTGAACATTTAATTAGAGCACAATCAGCCATTAGTTTTGTTTTAATCATTATATTTTTATTCATAATTTTAATCTATTACAGGGTATTACATTCCAGCATGATGTCTGAGGGCAGTTCGTTTATGAAAGGCTTGGTCCTAGGGGGTATATTCTGCCTGGTGATGACTTACTTTGAGACATTTAATCCAGGAATCCATTCAGAAGGTCATCAGCATCTCCACCATCATCTGAAACCTCTCAGCAAAGATGAACTACAAAAGTTATCAGGGGGTCAGATGTCGGAACTCACCCAGCAGGTACGCGTGTACTGTCTCATAATGGTAACTCCCAAGCTCCTGGTCCACTGGGCGACAGCCAACGACACTTGGAGCAAACACTGCGACAAATCTGTGTTCTACACGTCCGAATCCTCCAAAGCTCTAGAGGCGATTGACCTACAGGAGCAGGATGAGTGGGCTCGACTGGTCAAAGCCATCAAACACGCCTATGAGAATGCTGGAGACCTGCGCTGGTTCTTCATTGCCCGGCCCACCACATTTGCAATTATAGAGAACCTCAAGTATTTGGTACTGGATAAAGATTCAAGCCAGCCATTTTACATTGGCCACACAGAAAAGTCCGGAGAGCTGGATTATGTGGAGTATGAAAGCGGGATTGTGCTGAGCTACGAGGCAGTGAGGAGGCTGATAGAGATGTTCAAAGATGAGGACAAATGCCCAGAGAGAGGGCGTGCCTTGTGGAAGATGCCTGAAGAAAAGCAGCTCGCCACCTGCCTGAAGTACAGTGGGGTGTTCGCTGAAAACGGAGAGGATGCGCAAGGCAAAGGGCTTTTTAACAAGAAGAGCGTCAGCTCCTTGATTTCCGACAGCATGGGCCAAAACCCAGCCGACGTCGTGGAGGCATGTTGTTCTGACATGGCCATCACTTTCGGCGGCATGTCTCAGAGCCAGATACAGGTCTTGATGTATGGCGTCTACAGACTTCGGCCGTATGGACACGACTTTCATGATTCCTTGACATTTCTGCCTCCTAAAGACTCTGATAATGACTGATTGACTTCATGGTTTCTGTGTTGGAAATGTTACTGTGACACAGAGCTGAAATGTTGATACTGGGTGCAGGGCTGAATTATCTGTGATGTGTACTTTTTTTCTGATTATGAAGGTTGGTTCTGGTGTCTAAGTTGAAGGTGTTTCACCCTGATTTCTGCTCAACATATGTTCTGGTAAAAGTACAACAATAATGGTTTATAAATTAGCATGATTTAATTATTAGAGCCAAATTTGGATCATTGTGTGCACTTGATAGTATCTTGAATAAAAATTTGCTAGATTAATGAATGAATTAGAAATGCACTGTGATGGAAAACAACAGTATACACTTCTACAACTCACCTGCAAACAATTCAAAATTGGTTAATTGTACACAAGAAAATGCAAAGTGTATATTTTATATGATCTATTTGATGGGAACTTTGTTTATCTAGCTGTTTTAATTATTCTTCACATTTTTCTTTTCATGGGGACTGGTTGGAAAATGAAGAACCTTTTGATGATTTTTAAAAAAGTATTTTGGATGTAAAATGTCAGAGAAATGCATTTCTATAGCATATAGCAAAAGAAAACATTCCGTATTGTCCTTAATATTTCTGCAGTCAATTAAATGTGGTTTCCAAATATACTTGAGTTTATGAAATTACTTGCATAGAAACATTTTCTATTTACATATCAAAAAATTGTTTCTATAATTCCAATAGGGTTGTACTTTTTCATTTCATTACACTGGTTTTTGACCTTTTTTAATTGTTCTTGATACTTTCTGCTTAGTAAACTTCAGGGTGCTCGTTCTCACCTGCTTTAAGTAATAGCACAGTTTACAAATGGAGTGCTATCAGCAGTGCAGTGAATAAATTAATATACTCCCATACAATATTAAATCCTCTTCATTACATGGATATTTAATTTTACAACAGATTACAACACTATTAGTAGATTAGGATGATCTCATTTAATAATCATGAAAATTATGTTTTGTAGTCATTTATTACACTGTAAAGAGCGGTCCCATTACAGAAATTGTGTTGCGTCTGGTTGGGTAAGTTTGATGTTAAGGGTAGTTATACCCCTGAATAAGCATCAGATGTGTGACAGTCAGTGATTTAATGAAAATTATAGATTGTTTCAAACAACTTTGCGCTAATCCGCATAAATTGTTACATTTCTACCTATTGTTTATCTTTCCTCTTTCACTCGTTCACTTTTCTCTTTTCTGCTTCATCCTCCCATTCTCTCTTGATTCCCTATATGCTAATTTTCAGCATTTTATTTTTCTCTCTTTATGTCTTGGTTGAGATCTCTTCTTCTCTACGGTGACAGAGGGAGCTCAACGTGCATGAACGTGCTGTTTATATTTTTTATTCTTAGAATTTTGTATTTATTACTGTTGTATTTGTATTGTATATGTGCACTGGAAGCTTCAGCACCAAAAAAAATTCCTTGTGTGTGAAAGCACACTTGGCAATAAAGCTCTTTCTGATTCTGATTCTGATGAAAATAGAAAAAGCACCAGCAAATTAATAAAACATCTTCACCATTTTGACAACATGTGCTGCAAAAGTTCACAACGCAACCATAACAGAAATGCTCTGCAAATAGCACAGACCACAACTAAAATGTTTCAAGGGGACCCTAGCAAGTGACGAACCTGGCTGGGAGTGGGACAGGCTTATTGTTCAATGTCTGTTGAAAGGGTAAATTCTGGAACCCACCGCCACTTCAATACACCTGTAAATATCCTAATTAAATTCATAATCAAAGCTTTCATTAATATTTATCCTCCTATTATTATGATGATTTCTGATTATTCCAGTTGACTTTACTCAACTGTTGATTTTACTCACTGTTCTTCCTATATGTTTTATAAAGTTTGTGTTTGGTCTTTGAGTGGTGACTGAGGGTCTTGCCTAGCGGTGTGATGTGTCACTAAACACTTGATAGCTAAATGTTGATGTGTGTTTGTATTTTGGAGGTATCACACACCCCTAACATGCTGGGAGTGCAGTAACAGTGTTTTCTCACTTAGCCCGGCTTCCAGATATTATAAATGGATTTGTCTTTCATTTTTATTATATTTTTTTCATTTTATATTTCCTTTTACTGAAACACTAAAGAATCAAGATGAATATTGTCTGTACCTTTCACTAAGAGAAAACACATGTTATCAGTATGTTTTGGGGAACATTTTGGATTAGAGCTTAATCAGCTCCAACCTTGGAGAGACTGTGTATATGAATGTGCACAATATTCTGTGTTACAGATCAGTATTGGAGGTGGACAATGGGCACCCTAAGATGATTGGGTGGACTTGTTTTTCTGGACAAGAGGGCGCCTGGTCCAGACCTGGAAGGTCACAACGGGCTTAATTCCGGGGTGAAAGCGTCAACAGGTGACGTGTATGGACACGTGCATCTGATTAACTGACCATGTGTGGAAATTTACCATGACTGTGCATTTTCTCAGAGCCAATCAGAATCATACACCTTGCAATAATGACGTGGCTAAACCTTGAAAACATTATAACTGTTGGGACAATTGTATGTACAGTACGACGAGACCTTTAGAGAGGGAGCGCGCCTACAAACTCCTTGTGAGACTTGAAGCTGGCTTCTGCTGATGAAACTGCAAATTATTCTTCAGTAAAATTTTCTTAAATTAATTGCACTCCTGAATCTTGGTCTTCATTCTTCACTACTGGTCTCTGGGTCTAAACGGTTAACCCCTAACACTGTCTCATCATTGGTTGATGACCTGAAAGGTGATTTTGTTTAATTTAGCATGATTGTATGTGCGTTATGAGTATTTGCAGCACGTGTTGTCAAACTGATTATGTTTTCAATATTTGCAATTTTAGTTAAACAATTATTGCACATTTAGTTTAAATGTATATAAATATGTAATATACGCTTTAACATCAATAAAGCATACATGTGATGCTCTTTATGTGCCTTTTAAAAGAACATACAGGTCCTTCTAAAAAAAATTGCATATTGTGATAAAAGTTCATTATTTTCCATAATGTAATGATAAAAATGTAACTTTCATATATTTTAGATTCATTACACACCAACTGAAATATTTCAGGTCTTTTATTGTTTTAATACTGATGATTTTGGCATACAGCTCATGAAAACCCAAAATTCCTATCTCAAAAATTAGCATATCATGAAAAGGTTCTCTAAACGAGCTATTAACCTAATCATCTGAATCAACTAATTAACTCTAAACACCTGCAAAAGATTCCTGAGGCTTTTAAAAACTCCCAGCCTGGTTCATTACTCAAAACCGCAATCATGGGTAAGACTGCCGACCTGACTGCTGTCCAGAAGGCCATCATTGACACCCTCAAGCGAGAGGGTAAGACACAGAAAGACATTTCTGAACGAACGGCTGTTCCCAGAGTGCTTTATCAAGGCACCTCAGTGGGAAGTCTGTGGAAGGAAAAGTGTGGCAAAAACGCTGCACAACGAAGAGGTGACCGGACCCTGAGGAAGATTGTGGAGAAGGACCGATTCCAGACCTTGGGGGACCTGCGGAAGCAGTGGACTGAGTCTGGAGTAGAAACATCCAGAGCCCCCGTGCACAGGCGTGTGCAGGAAATGGGCTACAGGTGCCGCATTCCCCAGGTCCCAGAAGGAAATGCCAAAATCCCTGAAGTCCAGTGTCAAGTACCCACAGTCAGTGATGGTCTGGAATGCCATGTCAGCTGCTGGTGTTGGTCCACTGTGTTTTATCAAGGGCAGGGTCAATGCAGCTAGCTATCAGGAGATTTTGGAGCACTTCATGCTTCCATCTGCTGAAAAGCTTTTTGGAGATGAAGATTTCGTTTTTCAGCACGACCTGGCACCTGCTCACAGTGCCAAAACCACTGGTAAATGGTTTACTGACCATGGTATTACTGTGCTCAATTGGCCTGCCAACTCTCCTGACCTGAACCCCATAGAGAATCTGTGGGATATTGTGAAGAGAAAGTTGAGAGATGCAAGACCCAACACTCTGGATGAGCTTAAGGCCGCTATCGAAGCATCCTGGGCCTCCATAACACCTCAGCAGTGCCACAGGCTGATTGCCTCCATGCCACGCCGCATTGAAGCAGTCATTTCTGCAAAAGGATTCCCAACCAAGTATTGAGTGCATAACTGAACATAATTATTTGAAGGTTGACTTTTTTTGTATTAAAAACACTTTTCTTTTATTGGTCAGATGAAATATGCTCATTTTTTTAGATAGGAATTTGGGGTTTTCATGAGCTGTATGCCAAAATCATCAGTATTAAAACAATAAAAGACCTGAAATATTTCAGTTGGTGTGCAATTTTTATCATTACATTATGGAAAATAATGAACTTTTATCACAATATGCTAATTTTTTGAGAAGGACCTGTATACCTTAGGAACATTTTAGCTAATTCAAAGGCGTGCAAGAATTGATGACCCCTAAAAATGTCTGTTATTGAACGATTGAACAGTTAAAGTAGATTGGATTTTTTCACAGCTTTTGTGTAAGCTCATGTCTAAAAAATTGTCATGAAAAACATTAAATGTTATAAATGTATCTCATGGAAATAAATGTAAATAAAGCTGCAATCAGTAATTAACGAGGACAAGGGTAACAGAAGCAAACAAGGAAGCTAGCAGCAGACCGACTGCAAAAATGAGTAAAGACATTTGGAGACTGGTTTAACCAAAAAGGTTGAAAACCCACATAAATGAGTTGCATAGAGCCAATTTCATGTTTTGTTTAATAATGGTGCAGTCCCATTGCTTTTTTTTTTATGTTTCCCCAGAGTGCCCTCATACATAAGCGTGCCGATTTTGGTGAAATTATCTAATTTCATTTAGGAGTTAAAGACATTTGTTTTTATGAACATATAAAATAGAACCCACACCTGACTTTGATTGGTTTTTTTTGCCACTTGCAATCAAAATTTGGACATTTGGCCATTCATATATAGTCAACCTGCTATGATTCCAATGACCCATTTCCTTTTTGTACACACAACCACCACTGTTGCGTTATTAATCACCCATAACTGCTCTGTTTATTTTACTTTGCTAAAAAAAACTATTATGATACTGATAAAAAGATATGGCAGAAGAGCCTTAAGAACCACACTGGCACCTTTGACCTGCTCAGAGATTGGAAAGGCGGGCAGTGATGGAGTACAGCAGCAATTCTCTCATTTATTTTCCCACTGCATTATAAACCATGTGATGTTGCTTAGCGTACATTCACTCACCTTCACTGTTCTTCAGTTGAAGAGGACTTTAAGTTGCCATTTTTTCTCCTTAAATTGTTTAAATTTTTGTCTCTACATTCATGAATATGATTTTCCTTTCAGATGCATCTAGGTTTAAAGGCTCTCAATTCAATCACATGCCGAGATGGGGTCGTCTTCAACAAGCTGTTTGTATTCACAGTTTCTGTAGCAGTCAAACCCCTCTCACTTCAGAGAAAATTTATCCGGACGTAAACAATCCACTTTTGTGGTTTAAATTTTCATAAATATGATGTGAATGTACAGCAACAGAGACGTTAAACCCTCATGTGATTTTGAGTTCATAGTATGGATTAGATGCAGTTCAAAACTACAAAATCAGAAATAGGCCTTGAATCATACTGTATATGAATTTGTTTGGAGAGAAGTATACATACAAATAGGTTTTAGGTTTCCAGGACACAATTCAGCTCTCACTTTAACAGACCATTTCAGTTTGGAATGACTTGAATGCGGGTTTTATTAGTGCATTAAAATGCGGTCGTTTTCAAAGCTTTCGGCATGGTAGACAGTTGAGTCCATTCATGTGAACAGTAGCAGCCTGGTGATAAGGGTCCAAACGATTCCACCACATCCTCATATCGGTCATTACTTATACGTCTTCATGTGCCACAGTCCATCATTCAGATAGTGAACGTTCTCGATTCCAATTCCTTTGTTTACTTTCTCTCTGTTCAGTGAAGTGAGACAAGAAAATATTCTCAAATGAAATGCAAATAAATAATATAGTTTTCCATAACCAAAAAAACATAGATTGTCGGTTTAAACTGATGCTGACTTACTTATTAATTTCATTTATTGTTTTTGTTTTTTTACATGCTGTATTTACACAGCAATCTTGAATAGTGGTTCTCAACTGGTTTGGCCATGGGACCAACATTAAGCCACAACCCATAAGTTTTCATCATTTGAACCAAGCAAATGTGTTTCTCAAAAATGGTTGACACCACACCATTCCACTTTAGCATCCACATAAATTCTAAGAATATCACTAACACTGATGAATAAACAGTATTATGAGGTATGGTTATTAAATCCAAGTCCTGACGTAAGGAATGCTGTTTCTGGGTCCAAGCCTCTACTTGTTTCACGTGAGAATACAGCTGTTTATGAGCACTATTTATTCATAATACAAATTTAAGCTAAGCACCTTGTGGTGTACACCAGGGTCCCAGACACTATACTTTTTATAAAAATGTATAAAAGATGAATCACTGTATTCCAATATTAATTACTGGGATTTCAATATGGAGACATCTGCATCTTGGAGACAAAATATGTCACTCCAATTGTTTTAAGATGTATTAGTGCAAGTTGCTTTCAGTTATGCAGTTCAGGCTGTGCAGATAGTTAAGCCTTGTCTGTGAAACTGGGGGTTAGAATGAAGTTTGCTATTGAAACTAATCTTGAGACCCCCTTTTTGGGTTGCAACCCACCAGTTGAGAAAACACTGATCTAGAGCGTAGAAGAACTAAAAATGTCAACATTTTAGAATGTCTGTGAGGAGAATTAAAAAAATAAATGTGCTTTGTTTTTGTAGATGTGTGGGTTTTGCATTATAAAAATCAAATGGGGATTCAGAATGAAAATGTATTAAACACTCACATGTCATCTGCAGACATCTTCATGACTCCCACACAGATTGCATGCTGTTTCCCTTCTGCCATTATGGCCTGAAAACAAATACTTAAGGACAACAGCAACCTGTGCTATGCAACACACACCAATCAAATCTATTACATGAATAGTTCACTCAAAAATGAATATTTGCAGTAGGGTTGTTGTTTTCATTAACTGAAATATAAATATATATTTGTTGAAAAACAAAATGTTGCCTGGGAAACTACTTAAAATAAGTTCAAGTTGAAGTACTAGAATTATTAAAGCTAATACTGAAATAAAAATAAATTATAAAAAGCTAAAATAGATATCTAAAAAAGGATTAAAAATGACACCACATAACAAAATTACTTTAAAGTTTCCGTTTTGTGTGTAAACACCACACATTTTACATAAAACATTTCAAAAGGACAAATATACCATAAAAGTAGTTCATAAGACTTCTGAAGTCATAAATGTGATAAAAATACCTTTTTTTATTGAGTAGTCGCTTTTTGTGTCTTTTGGAATTGACAAAAGAGCTGTGCGAAGAGACAGATTTTTATTTGTTAAGTGAACTACTCCTTTCCAATTAATTAAAAAGATGTTTTTTGTTAGTTTTTTTTAATTAAAGTGCAGAAAAAACATTTAATGAATACAACAGTTGAAAAGATACAACTACTTTGTCTGTGTCAGCAGGGTAGAGCTTGGCTCCTGGTGATGTAAGGCCTGGACACATGATATTGGCTCCACTCAGAACAAATTTGATGGCTCCTTTATCTACTTGTTGGTGTGGCAGGATGAAGGGATCTGGAGAACAGACACATGGCATTAGTCTGACCAAGTTGAATTGTAAGTGTAAGTTGTGTAATATAAGAAGTTTTCTATCATCATCATCTGAGAAAATCTTTCTTTTTTTCTGCAGAGAAAGCATCTTACTGCTAAAATTAACTGCATCTTACATTTATGTAGAAGTCTGAGGGTGGGATAGAAGGGCCCCTCTCTCTGTCTGAAGAAGAGCAGCTCTCCATTTACCGTAAGAATTTCAATATGCTCATGACTGGAAACATAAACAAAATATCCCAATTAGTTCGTCCTTTAGTACTGCATTACAGTTGTCCATATCAATAAACAATGACCGCATATATTGTGGAACTCTTACCATCTCACAATTTTGACTGGGTCCTTTTTGGGCATTATCTGATTGAGCCAATCATCGATGTTGGGAAACTGATCTAACAGCTGATTCTTTATACCCTTAATTACAGATGTCTTCAACTGAATACAGTTTGAAACATTTTCCTTTTCATCAAATCTATGACGACAAAGAGAAAGAAAAGAATCAGCAAATATAATGTCTAATAATGCAGAATCAGTCTAGTATACCCTCAAATATTTTATGATTGAATTATATCGAGTAGTTCCTTGAATGTTAAACACCTCACATCCATCTCTTAATGTAAACATACTTTTTTGAAGGTTGCTTACCATCTTTTCAAGTTACAATTATTATAAGTATCTTATCAAAAGCTTAGTCTGAGAACAGATATAAAAACAGGAATACAGATGGATCATTACTGAGTGAGCTGTGACAGAGCACGTTAGCAGTGTACAGTTAGCTAAACAGGTTACTGTCTTGGCATCAGAATGAAGGGCACATATTAAGTTACAATACCATATTAAAATGGTAAGCGTGTACATGCGATATATACATATATATTTAACTATACGAAGATGGTAAAGCTACTGAGCTAATGAAACACTCAATCACTGTAACAATGCTAAGTTGCGTTAGCTACTATTTATAAGGGTGACAATGGCTCAAGCTTACTTTTTAAACATCCTTGCGAGTCGTAATCGGTCACTCTTGTCCTCTTATCTACGTGATCTTAAAGGACTAAAAATATAAACTAAATATTCAGTGTATGACGGTTTAATGAAGTAACTCCACGCTTCACGTTAACCGCAGGTGATTCCTGTTTCGTTTACGACAGTGGTACACATTTTACTGCAAGGGATGGACAGCGTGACAAAATGTGATAACAGTATTTTGCTATGTACTTTGAAATACATGTCAGACTTTAACGATCAATTCAAAGACGGTATTAACTGATCTCAGCACATTAAGACGATTGTTTTGTATATGCGTTTTTAAAAAAAAATTGTATGTTCTGTTCTGACAAAATATGCATCTAATTAAATATGTTGTAATTTTCATTCATTTCCAGAACAGAAATATGAACATTGGATAAGGGTAGGTTCAAAATGCATGTTTCTTTTTGTTGACAGATTTAAAGGTTTTTATTCTAAATAGCTTTTTTTTTATCACTCCATAAAGAAGAAAATATCAACAGTCAGGGAGAGCAAGAAGAAAAAAAAACAGGAATAGAATAGGAATACAATTTTGTGTAAAACAGATAAATTATACAAGTACGATATGCTATATGAACTCCACGGGAACAAACAGATACTGTAATAAAATTACCACATTTAAATGTGTATTTTGGATGTTTTCTTCCCAGTAGGTTTAAAGATGTGTTATGGAAGAAAAATCTCAAGATTGACTAATTAACATTATGTTAACTGTATATATATACACACACACACAGGTCCATTAGCATATTGTGATAAAAGTTCATTTTCCATAATGTAATGATATAAATTAAACTTTCATATATTTTAGATTCATTGCACACCAACTGAAATATTTCA
This sequence comes from Gobiocypris rarus, assembly GCA_023029165.1. Classification (NCBI taxonomy): domain Eukaryota; kingdom Metazoa; phylum Chordata; class Actinopteri; order Cypriniformes; family Gobionidae; genus Gobiocypris; species Gobiocypris rarus. Next base: position 30,963,788 of record CM040932.1, read on the forward strand.
GGTCTTTTATTGTTTTAATACTGATGATTTTGGCATACAGCTCATGAAAACCCCAAATTCCTATCTCAAAAAATTAGCATATTTCATCCGACCAATAAAAGAAAAGTGTTTTTAATACAAAAAAAGTCAACCTTCAAATAATTATGTTCAGTTATCCACTCTTCTCGGCATGTGATTGAGTGTTGGGTCTTGCGTCTCTCAACTTTCTCTTCACAATATCCCACAGATTCTCTATGGGGTTCAGGTCAGGAGAGTTGGCAGGCCAATTGAGCACAGTAATACCATGGTCAGTAAACCATTTACCAGTGGTTTTGGCACTGTGAGCAGGTGCCAGGTCGTGCTGAAAAACAAAATCTTCATCTCCATAAAGCTTTTCAGCAGATGGAAGCATGAAGTGCTCCAAAATCTCCTGATAGCTAGCTGCATTGACCCTGCCCTTGATAAAACACAGTGGACCAACACCAGCAGCTGACATGGCACCCCAGACCATCACTGACTGTGGGTACTTGACACTGGACTTCAGGCATTTTGGCATTTCCTTCTCCCCAGTCTTCCTCCAGACTCTGGCACCTTGATTTCCGAATGACATGCAAAATTTGAGCGACAGTCCAGTGCTGCTTCTCTGTAGCCCAGGTCAGGCGCTTCTGCCGCTGTTTCTGGTTCAAAAGTGGCTTGACCTGGGGAATGCGGCACCTGTAGCCCATTTCCTGCACACGCCTGTGCACGGGGGCTCTGGATGTTTCTACCCAGACTCAGTCCACTGCTTCCGCAAGTCCCCAAGGTCTGGAATCGGTGCTTCTCCACAATCTTCCTCAGGGTCCGGTCACCTCTTCTCGTTGTGCAGCGTTTTTGCCACACTTTTTCCTTCCCACAGACTTCCCACTGAGGTGCCTTGATACAGCACTCTGGGAAAAGCCTATTCATTCAGAAATGTCTTTCTGTGTCTTACCCTCTCGCTTGAGGGTGTCAATGATGGCCTTCTGGACAGCAGTCAGGTCGGCAGTCTTACCCATGATTGCGGTTTTGAGTAATGAACCAGGCTGGGAGTTTTTAAAAGCCTCAGGAATCTTTTGCAGGTGTTTAGAGTTAATTAGTTGATTCAGATGATTAGGTTAATAGCTCGTTTAGAGAACCTTTTCATAATATGCTAATTTTTTTGAGATAACCCAAAATACCTTTCAGGAGCTGTATGCCAAAATCATCAGTATTAAAACAATAAAAGACCTGAAATATTTCAGTTGGTGTGCAATGAATCTAAAATATATGAAAGTTTCACTTTTATCATTACATTATGAAAAATAATGAACTTTTATCACAATAAGCTAATATTTTGAGAAGGACCTGTTTATATATATATTTATTTATTATGAATATTTAAAAAACCCACAAATTTATGATACCTGATCCTTCTTTGGCTCATTTATCCCCATTTTTTTTTAATTATGTATCCATTTTTCATCATCCAGTATTTTTAGGAATGATCACAATCACTAATCAGAGGGACAAGATCATGGAAACACAGTTGTTTATTCTGAGGCAATAAAAACAAGCATACTTTTTCCAGACACTGGACGACGGTCCACTTTAGTATGATTTCTCAAAACACCACTGCCAAAATTTCCACAGACAGATCCAGTGATGCCACACAGAGGAGCTTCTCAGTAAATAGGCCTAATCAAGAACTTAAGGGATATATTAACTTGGAAACACTAGGATGATAAAATGGTGCTGCTGTGCTTGTTCGGAGTTTCCAGAGAAATAATGCAGTTGCAATGTAGTCAAGAGTGTCAAACATCAAAGTTGTGTGTAAAATGTATATACAAAATAAACAAGAGGAGGAAAAACGTGAGAAGGTGTAAGCAGGGAGGGGAAAAAAAGAAGGAAGATGTACAAGTTAGTGTTTAGCAGCGTTAACATTCCTACAAACAAAACAAGTGCTTGGTTTTATCTAATCTTGGCACATACTGTGAAATTTCTAATCAGCCTCAATTGTTCCATTTATCAATAAATCACATTCACAGAACATAAACCGCTTGTGACCAATCAGCTGAACCTTCTTTTCATTGTACAAATTTATCAAACATCGGCAAAGAGAAAACCTGTTTTCAATGTTCATACACTGGTACCCAATACAACATCGACTGAAAAAAATGGGTCAAATTCAATCAATCTGGTTCTGGTTTTCTTTGCACAGGTAATGTTATGATATTTTCATGGGTTAACAATGAAAAAAACAAAAACAGAGACAAACAGCCATGGAACCAAGTCTGAAAATAAATAACTTTTCTTTTTAAGCTCAGGATAGTCCAATTCTATGAAGCATTGTAACAAAATAATTTGTTTGTTTTTTTTGTTTGGACATTCCATTCTAAGGGAAATAAAACACCCTACCCTGTCAAAGCCATGAAGAGAAAACGGATTCAGTTGTTGGTCACTGTGGTGAAGATGGTAAAGTGAACAAAAACTGGAACAAGGGGTTCCATGTGCTAAGGGAAGTAAACAATGTCACTGAGAACATCCTCCTCCTGTCATTTCTACCATCCCTCATCTACCCCTCTTATTCTCTCTCCATCTCTAAGCCACATAGTTGTATTGATTGGGATTCTCCTTATCCCTTTCCATGTAGTCCCTGTCAATAAGTGACTCTATCCTCTTCTTCAGATCAGCAGGCTGCAAAAAGATGAAGCAAGATTTAGTGGCAGTGGCATATGTCCATATCCTATCCCAACAATTTCCTACCTAAATGATTCGGACAAATAATATTTGTTAATTATTTCCTTTGACTGTGATCATTATTATTTTTGCTTAATAGAATTGATGTTAAATTGCATGTCATAATTCGCTATGTAGGCTACACATTACACAACAAGCTGAAAACTCTTCCTATAGTACTTGATTGCTTTTTAATTTTTATACACAACCATTCAAAAGTTTTGGGTAGATAAGATTGTTTGGTTTTAATAAAATTTATTTTGCTCACCAAGGCTGCAAATATTTGATCAATATAGAATATATTTGAAAATATAGTAAAAACAAATATATTGTGAAATGTTATTACAATTTAAAATAACTTATTTTAAAATGATAATAAACCTATTTTAATCAATTTTGTGATGGCAAATCAGGCATTACTGCAGTCTTCAGTGGCACATGATCATTCAGAAATTTCTTCAATCATTCTGATATGCTGATTTGTTTCTGCTGCTTGTGGAAAGTTTGTAAGAACAGTATTCATTTGAAATGGTCTTTGCTGGCACTTTTGATCAAATGAATGCATCCTTGCTTAATAATATACATTTCTTTTGAAAAAAAAACCAAACCTACTGACCCCAAACTTCTGAATGGTAGTGTATACATTAATACACAAAGGCCCCTCTTAACAGCAAGAAAAAAATAAATTTACAAAGATAATGTGCAACATGCAATTGTAAATGCATAAAACTGTCTACATTGCACAATAAACCTTATTTACATTGTGTATACGAATTGGTGATTGTTGCAGTATTCTTGTTTTGCCTGGCTGCTCACTTGGAGATTATATTGGGAGCAGTTTTTATATAAGCTGCACGCCATCCGTTATCATCACAAATAGAAGTGAAACTTCTCGATTAACTGTGTAAGCAAAACATTTTGAACTGTGACCTCACCTTGACTGGGAATTTAAGTTGGTTGTACACCTCAGACACCAGAAGATTATGGCTGAGAGTTTTCCTCATCTTCATGATTCGAACAATGGCAGCATCGATTTGGTACTGACGATCTTGGAATACTCTCTCTGTAGTGCTGGCTTGCTCCTCCACCTATGAGGTACAGCAAACAAGGATAAGACTAAGCGCCCAATACCGTTCCCACAACAGCAATAAAATGACAGGTGTGCCGACAGTACCGTTTCTTTCATCTGGATCTGGTTGATTTTAATCCGGAAGAGTTTATGTTTGAAATCATCATTACATGAGAACTTGTCTCCATCTTCCACGTCTTTACTCTTTGGGAGTTTGGTAAGGACACGCGCCTTCCCACAGGCCAGTGACTGCAGAGTCCGCCGCAGCTCACTGTCCTCTGCAAAGGGGTGTGTGTTTTTATTTATTGAGGTTCCAATTTGTTAAACACTTTGAAAATTTGTAAAAGGCTGCAAGATGTAGCTACGAATATAAAGATTGACATTAAATGGAATGGTCTCTTAACAGCAGGAATAAATTGCAACACATTTTTACAAGAAAAAGTTTGCTTGTCACAATTATCCATACCAATGCCTGTAGCCAGTTTAATGTCCTCCAGAGAAAACTCCTCCCCTTCATTAAACATAAGCAGAACTAACGTCTGAAACAGAGACACCTGCAGCTCTTTTTTGCCCTGTGAAAACCAGGAAAAACATTATGAAAAAGTCATTTTCAATTAATTACATTAGTTTTATATATACAGTCAGAGCTTGACATTAACACCTGTCAAAAGCAGGTGGATTTCAGCAGTGGCGTGTAATGCAGTCGCTCCTACTACCTATTTTGTCGGGTTGAATTTTATATAATATACATTTTCAATTGTAGTCTTTCAAAAAGGCATCTGAAATGATCAACAAAGTGCAATGTAGTGTTGTCAAAAATATACATTTTGAGATAAAAATTTATACCGTAATATCTGAAATGCTTTATAAACAAATTTTTCCACAGAATAGATACACAACACCAGCTGCGCTTTCTCGCCCTCTCATCTCTCAGACGGCGAGCTGACACACAAACCCGCCTCCCCTCACTCGTTTCATTTCCTACGGATGAATACTGTCGGTGTTACAAGGCTTGAATTTTGCTGTGGGATTGCGCATAATTTTACTCATTCCCACAGGTTTTGTGCTCACACTCGAAGTGGCGCAAATAAAGCTAAGCTGGCTATATAAAACACTATAATGAGCCTGTGCTTCAGGTCTTAAAAGTAACAGCAGCCTAATATACCGGCTGCCAAATGATGAGATAATATTTAAAGGGCACCTATTATGCCCTTTTTACAAGATGTAATATAAGTCTCAGGTGTGTCCAGAGTGTGCCTGTGAAGTTTCAGATCAAAATTCCTAACAGATCAATTAAAGGTGCACTGTGACTTTTCCGTCCGCTAGAGGGCGCCTGTTCAAAACAAAGGCGTAGTTTGATGACGTTAAGTTTGAGTGCAGAATCTTGGGACATGTTGTCTTCACCTCACAGCCGGTGGAAAAGAATCGGGATTGGACTCGGGCAGAAATCATGTTCATGGATGCGATTATTAACTTTACTGTATATGAAGCAGAGCAGGGGCGAGTGCTGAGGGAGCTGAGTAAGGCCGCTGGAGAGATTGTTCAACAAACACACTGCTCGCGAGTAGCGGGACTTTTATGACGGGACACAGTTGCCGGCTCAATCTCCGCTTTTCCGGTCATGATTATGAGGTAACGCAGCTCTGTTTATTATATTAGATACATTTAAGTGTGTTTACAATGATGTTATGACGTTACTCTGTGCATTCGATCGGCGGCTGCTGTGACACTTGTTCATACTGCAGTGAGAATAAAGCTTTTCTGCAAAATCAAACCGGAAATGAGGGTAACGCAGATATGACGCAATTGACAGGCGACTCCCTCAGACGCTATGCTCACACGTCCGGTTCATTGGTAAAAATAGCCATTTTCTCACAATTTACAAATAGTTGGAAACATTTGGGATATTGTAAGAACTCAACTGAACAAAATATATAACACTGGCCTGGTGGTTTTTGGATATTTGACTGCAAAAATCCTACATAGTGTACCTTTAATATACCATTTTGAAAATGGCAATTTTTGGGGTTGAGGAAAAATAAGCTGTTCTGTTCGTGGCTCCTTTAATGCAAATGAGCTGCTGCTCCCCACGGCAGAGCCTACACAGCTTATTCACAGCATTGAACACAGAATGAAAACTGAAACATGATATCTGTTTGTTTTAATGATCATCTCTATCGCAGACACGTTCGTGTGCCATTGCAGTTCTTCGTCATCATGAAATATTATCATCTGAATGCGTTTTAAAGCCTTATCGCTCTCAACTTAAACACACACACACGCTCCTGTCGCATGCGCACAGAGCTGGATGAATGTCAGCACATCCGTGAGTAGTCTATTAAACTAGACTAGTTCTCTATCAAACAACAGAAGATAAACAGAAATTCACTCACTGCTCTTGACTGACTAAACTTTAGTAGCTTTAATAAGAACACATTTCTTACTTGAATGATGCTGTTAATGCTCTGGAGAGGAGATTAACATGGCGGACTGTGTGAACAGCTCTCTGAGGGAGGGGTCTGTGCTAGAATGTCAGTGTCAATCAACACATGTGGGCGGGGCCTCTGCAGTGCAACATCACACTGCAGGAATCTGGAAACGGCTTTTTCTGACACACCGCTTATGATTTATGGGGAGTTAAAAAAAAGGAGTGGGTGGATTTTTACCATTATAGTGTGGTTGTGTACACACACTGCCAACATACATTTATGTTCAAACATAAAAGTGAATTTTGCATAATAGGTGCCCTTTAAAATATATATACGGTTTTATCCCATTGTATCGATGTCAAAATAGTGGCCATTGAAAATGCTGAGTGACTAGTAGCTTTGGAAAACAACTAGCCACATAGGCTGCTGAGCAAAAAAGTTAATGTCAAGCACTGTATACAGTATATTATAATCAGTAACCGATACCCTGGTATTTATGGCCAGTTGCTATTAAAGTAAAATGTGCATTACCTCTTTGAATTCTGCCTTTAAAACACAATGTCCTAACGTCGACTGCCACTGTAGTTTCCGTCCGCTGTGTTTGCCAAGGTAAAACGTTTTGAAAATCTCCTGCAATCTCACCATCTGGAGTGTGAAGGGTGTTAAAAAAATACAATTGATTTAATTATAATGTAATTTATTAGAATTAAGGTTAATTATTACTGTCATGTTTACAAAGAATATCTGATCCATGCTCCCATTTCTCAACATTCTTCAGAACAGACCTCTGGAGGGAGATGCACTTCCATGGGGATGTATGTTGGCCAATAACCCATGGTGAGGATGTTAACCGTCAACTCGATGTTCCCGGGAATATTTTGGCATTGCATGTGCTGATTCAAATAAAAAAAAAAAGAGAGAATTGAAAGATGTAACTAGACACAAAAAGGAGAACACAAATCAAAGAAAATAAAAATAAAATGATATCATTACTTGTTTGAACTGCACCATAATATCTTTTGACAGCTCCATGTCTTTGAACATCCCTTCCAGTTTACTAGTAAATGCAGCTCCACATTCTACAAGAAAAACACAATTCAGTCTGTCAAAACATCTGTGATAATGATGGGATAGTTTAAGAATCAAACATGAAAGGGGAAATGTAAGTTACCATGCTTCAGTTTTGACAGCATTGATTTCTCTGCATCTACAGAGGCACTCTTTCCCACCAGTAACCTCTTGCTAAGTCTTTCTTGTAGAAGGCCTCAAAACATCTTTCCTAAAAGAGAGAAATGGGAACGTCTATAGAGCTTAGACAGTTGTTTAATAATTTAAAACTCTCCAGGCCTTTGAAACAGAGTTTAAATGCATTACCGTAAATGAACCTGAATATGATCATTATCTTGTCCAACATTTTCTCGAGTTCCTCATCAGTTGCTTCTTTGTTCCCAGCACGGAGCTTTGAATCCACATATTTGGCTATAGAACATAAAATCACAACTTTTTTTTCAGCATATTAATATGTCTTGATCCAATTAGCTGCAAGCTCTAAATCAAACAAAAAACGTATGCACTCATTTGAGGCTAGCGATGTCAATTTACATAAATTCAAATCATCAACTGTTGTTTAAATTAACGATCAATTTATCGTTAACCAACCTCTTAAACCCAAAACCGGGCGCTAATTAGTTATCACATTACTTAACCACTCGCTTAACCAACACAAAATAGGTGTCATTTTAAAGCTTGGAAGATTTACAATGTATATAGGAAATATACTTCTATACTACTAGTTGAGACCTTTCAACAATATAAAAAAACAAGCATATTTGTTTCACTTAGAGACCAAACTATACCAATTTAAAGATGATAAAGTGCCGCCGATTCAAATAAGAATGCATATGATGCCATGTATGCAGATATTACACCAAGTTTTTGTTTGTAACTTAGTAAACCATAGATGATCACATATCTTTATTTAGAGCAGGTGGTCTCAAATGAGCCCAAACCCAACATAAGACAATGCATAGATAAAAGCTATAGTACTTCTCATCCAATTATCAACTAGGATCTTATTACTTGATGTCTATGTACTTTCATTGTGGCCTTTACACAAGTAGTTCTTACGTTTAGTAAAATCACTTGTTTCTGTTTTTTTGGACCCCTGGTTAATAAGTTTTAAAATAAACTTCAAAAAAGACCAACAGTGTCTTCTCCAATTGCAGCAACTTCCATTTGTATTACTGATATTTTGTGCCAATTTCCAAAAAAAAGTGATGATTTTGTTCTCTTGAAAAGATGGGATGGACATGCTGCTTTATTTACAAATGTTTAATGTGATATTTAGATGTAATGTTAAATTCTCTTTTGGAAGGAAACGTAGCTTATGATTGGTGGGAAAACAACATTTGCAGACTGACCTATGAGCTCTGCAGGTTTGTTCGGCCGTTTGTTGATAAAGGTCTCGAAGGCCTCCTTCATGCCATTTACAAACTTCTCGTTCTTCATGAAACATACATCAATGATGTGATCGACTTTATCCTTGAAATCCAGCAGCTCCTGAACCATCGTCTTGTCTTTCTCTGGGTTGATTACAATAGTGCTTCCAAAGACCTGAGACATAAAAAAAACAAGACTTGTGAACTTGGATGTTCAAATATCCAGGTGTTATGTCATGGTTTTGTCAGTCATCTAGATGTATCTCTTGCACACCTTGATGTATTCAACCCAATGTTGCAGCAGAACCTGGACGCCACCTCTCACACGACTGAAGAGCTGATACATCAGAGACAGATCTTGAATACGGTTCTCATCCAGCAGGTTATTTAAACCTAGAGTTTGCCAAAAAAACAATCACTTATGTAAATCACTTCTACTTATAAGGAATGGCTTACCATTTAAACAAGAAATACAATGTCAATCATTTTCATTCTATGAGAGTGATACCTTTCTGAAGTATTGCAGTGAGATGTTCTCCAAGCAGTTGCTTTTCCACTGTGGCAATGAGGGGTTTTCTACAAATGAAGATAATAAACATTCACATATTTTGCCAACTTAAGGACTCTCATTAGTCATTTTCTCTGCATACTTACTGTGTGCTCTGGTCTAAATATGTAATGACTCTGTCTGCCTCCTCTTCTAGACGTTTGTTGACATGATGGAGATACTCTGGCACCTGAATATTTTAGGGGTTAAGGGGATGAATATAATTAAAAGTATAGCTCACAAAAATATAAATAATAAATGTTTATCTATTTAGATGGGTTTTTTTCCATACAAATTACAGTTCCTAGAGACCAAAGCAGATTGAAAAGCACCATAAAAGTGATCTGTATGACTTATTCACTGGTAATTGTCTCAAAAGCATATGGCTACAGAAGATAAGGAACAAATCACCTGGAATACTTCACTTTTTTTGGAACTTAATTGCCCATGGTCAAAATGAACTGTGACTGTGAAAAATATTTTAATTTTTGTTCCACATTTACTCAGAATATCTAAGTAGGGGTGTAAATAATTTGGGTGGGTGAGGGTGAGTAATAAAAAAAAAATACAAATCCAGAATCCAGCAAAGTATCAGTTCTTATCACATCTACTTAATGAGACATGCCAAAAAAATTGAGATAAAACAATGGAAACAAAAGAATCAACACTATGATGTGAAACTCACCTCTCTTTCCTGCATAAGCCTCTGGCCTTCTGCAGCATACAGTCGATTTGTCTCCTCCAGAAAGCGTTGTTCAAATGAATCCTGATAAATCTGTCATAAAAGGAGCAAAGGCATGATTACAACAATACTAACACTAACAGGGCTAAATTATATCAGGGATCAAGACAAAATCTCACAAGACCTGTACAAGGTTTGCCATGGTTTAGTTTCACTTACAGAACATCTAAATAACCCTGGCCTGAAGTATTAAAGTAAACAGACATTTTTAAGTGAATTAATATAATAAATAACGTTCATTAATGCTTTAAAATATGCTACATGATCAATGTGGAAACTGACTCATCCCTCGGTTTAAGAAAATAAAAAGGTGATTCAGTAATGACATTAGCATGGACAATGTACGTGAATTATGAACACAAACATTAATAAGTCCCTAAAAAATAAAACTGTATTAACATGCATAATTATACATAATGTTTTGCATCATATACTACTATTAAGCAAAAAAAGAAAATTACTACGGTAAAGTTGACAGGCAATAAGAAATACAAAAAGTACATTTCTTATAGCAACTACGTTTTTTGCACTGAAATTATAATTTTTCCACATTATGCCACAAATGAGAAAGCAGGTGACCTGCAGATCTGAGAGCATGCTCAGAAGACTCCTCAGGAGGCTTCGGTCTACGGCCTCTCCACTGCGCTCTCTCTCAATAAGAAGCAGAATCCCATCGATTGTCTTACTCTGCACTTTCAGGTCACTGATGATATAGAAACGAAACAACTCCAAGCCCATGTCCCTGAAGACAAAACACAAGGGCATCTTTAAATCACCAGAGAAAGGAGCAGCAAAGCCCTGGTAGTAAATAAAGACAGCAAGGGTGACAGTGCCGGCGTTACAAAATTCAATCATTCGGCAAGAGTGGACACTTACCAGATTGATGGCAGCATTGAATTTTGTAAAACATATGTGCGATCCAAAAACAAAAATATACTCCTAATCATGATCTACAAGAAAAAACAGAACGTTTTGTATAAAAAGCATTGTTGCAAACAGGTCAATAACAAAACATAGGAGCATTTATAACAAAATCAAACAACTTTAAACTTAAAATAAACGAAAATGTCTGGAGTATACTACTTTACTAACCATTTGTCTGCAATGATCTTGCCAGCATTTGTCTATTTTCTTGAGGAACAAAACACTGTCTAGGGCATCCGTAGGACAAGAGTTAAGGTAAATGGCTTTATATCCCGATTATGATTAGCAAGCTATAATTAATTACCAGTGACTAAACTTCTTTTTCTCAAAATGTTTTTATTTTCAGTCTATTTTTATTTCATTGTTTGCACCATAAGCCATCATTTTTGTAATAAGTGTTGATGTAAATCATTTTAAGAAAACAATGAAAAATAAAAGCATTATATTTGATTTATACAGTTATTTAACTGTAATAATATTAAGTAATAATATTTCACAACATTACTATTATATTGCATTTTTATCAAATAAATGCAGCCTTGGTGAACTTTTTTTATTTATTTATTTATTTATTTATTTTTTTTTAAATCATACTGACCCTGAACTTAAGAAGGCCAGTTTATAATAATGTGTTTCTAACATGACATCTTGGAAAGGACAAGTAAACAAAAAAATCTAAACTTTTAATCTGCAGTAAAACTAAATCTTCATGTTGAGCCCTGGTTCGTGCACTTTACTTTCACTCTCTCTCAACCTAACAATGCAGCAAGAAACTGAAAATACATGTGTAGCAAGGAAAAGGATATTCTCTGAACTGGTCAATCTGTGCTTTGATATGATCTTCACAGACCACTCGGAGCTGTTTATAAAGCTTGGCAGATATCTTATGGGAGCACAGGTTTTCAACAGCCTGAAAAGACAATAGGGAATAAATTACATTAGATTCCATATTTAATATTGCTAAATGATAAAACAAATAAAAAACATAGCCTACCTGATAGAGCTCCTCAAGATTGTACTTAATTGAAGTGCTGTTCTGTATGGCCTCTACTGCCTCCTTCAGCTTCTGCCAGGTCTCATTCGTGTAATTCTCTGGTAATTTGGGCTTTTCTAATAAAATTAAACAAAAGAAAAGGATATGAACCAACAGTTAGATTGCAATTAGTGTTTCAATTACGTGCAGGTTTTGATTTTGTTTACACAAGTGATGTACCTTCATAAACAAATGCAAATTACATCAAGTCTATACTTAAGAGCGTAAACATACAAATCTGGTCTTATTCATGACAGTAGCACTGATAAGTTGTTTAGCACTGTATTAGTTGCACTCTCGACTACAGTTGTTTACTTTGAGTATATTAAAACAGTAATTAACTTTCATTAATAATGTTTTAAAATATGCAACACGATTTTTGCTTGGTTTCAAAAGTATGGCCACTGACAGAGACTAAATGTAAAGATTTAAATTATGTATGATGTTGATGATTGGCAATGTTGACTAATACTTAAAATAATTTGACACTCCTCAGTTTGGAAATTACAGTTGTTACTTTACGGGTTTAAAAGCAGAAACAAAGCACACACACACACACGCACACACACACTTTTCATTTATAAGGCAATCACTGATGTTTACTATTGCATTAGGTCGTGGCTGTACTGTACTGGGCATCATTTCTGTGCAACACATGTGCGTTTGGTTAAAGCTCGTGAAGTTTTGAAACAGATATTAAAACAAAGACAGACTGTTTTCAGATAACCACAGCGATTCTTCGCCTACCTTTAAAGTTCTTGATAACAAGTTTCTTCGCAGCACCGGGTTTACTGTTGGAGAAGGTGGCAGAGCCCGCAGACTTCGTCAGTCCGTTCGCATGGTGCCCAACACCTCCAGTCAGGAACACATTTCTCGCTTTTGAACACGATTCGGCAGGGTTACACGACTCCTCGGCCATCTTCACATCCAGTCCGATCAAATCCAGCGGGTCCTCGAACCTCAACTTCTTCTGGATGTGCTGCTGCTGCTGTGAACTGGAAGAGCAGGATGTTGTGGATGAGGAATTACAGTTGGCTTTAGGAGACGAAGATATCGAATCAATGTCTTCCTTCTCGGAACTGTTAATTTTCCTCTTCTTAGAAGACGTTAAGCTACTGTCGTTGTGAACATCAGAAGCTGCCGGTTTGGGCTCTTGGGCTGGCGGTGGGGGATTAGGGGAAGGTAAACCTGTTGGAAACATGAAAAAAGAAATACTAAATCAAATCGCTAATCTACTAATGCTACGATCCCGGGTGTGGACGCTTTATATTCCTCGGTCTCGGCCGGGGAAAGTGCAACCTCGCGGCTCCGTGTGTGAATAAGGAGAAAAAGAGGATAAAATGAGAAGTGCAGCCCCACTTGGACCCTTCTCTGCTCTTGTTATTGCCAACAGAGGAAAGATGGTTGAATACTGCTTCCTCTCGCTCGAGCACACACTCCGGCGCGCTGCACAAAGTCCGTTGGATTACAAACCGCTTTTCGCCGAGGGCTGTTTGCGTTAAAGCATTCTGCTGAACGCGGTGTTTCCGCTCGGGAGATAGGCTGGTATTTTCGGTTTGAGGAAAAGTCTGCGAGGAAATAGTAACTTTTCTAAGAGGCGACGCTGACCCGCCGGAAGTACTTTCGACCGTTTCTGTGCGCAGCTGCTGTGTTGAGGGAGTAGCATCTGCCTGCACAACCGGAGGCTGCATTTTCAGGACCGCAGTATTAGGAACGCATTTCTAGGACCCTAGGTTTTTATTGACAACGCCACCTAGCGAAGTAGAGGACCAACAAAGATGGATGACGATCAGAGTGTGAGTATTTTTTTTATTGCAATATTAATAAACAAAATAAATCAACACATATAACAAATATAAACAATCTTTCAAAGACAAAAGGAAAGTATGATTCAATAATTTTACAGAGAAATGTAGAAGACAAAAAATCAACTGAACAATAAACCTAAAAGAAAAAGGAAACGGAGAAAAGAGAAGAAAAGAAGAAGGAAGAGGGCACCAAAATAAGAGTATTAAGGATGAATATTAAACATGGCACAAATTCTGGATGTTTTCATAGCTTTTTTGTTAACAGAAGTTGAAATTGTATTTAAATACATCTTCAGTTCTTCTTTGAAGAAGTTAAAGTGGGTTTAGTTTTAATATATTTACATTTATGGATGTGAAACTTTCCAATAAATAAAAGAAGGTTTATACAAAAGCTTGCATCAATCAGATTATTGTCTTTGACATAAAACCCAAAAAGAATGTGTTTAAATAATAAAGAAAAGTTGCAAAAAAAAACCTTTTGGACAATCAGAGCATCAATATTATTCCAGAAAGATCGAGCAAAAGGACATTCCCAAAACAAATGATCAACAGTTTCAGAAGAGGCTTCACAAAAGAGCAGGAAGTATCAAAATCACTTCTAAATTTCTTTAAAAAGTACTTAACTGGATAAAATCTATGAATAATTTTGAAGGATATTTCTTTAGCTTTATGTGTTGGAAAGAATTTCTGAGGAAGTGACCAAACATATGACCATTTAATGTCATCAGAGTGTGAGTATGACATGTGAATCAGTTTTTATTTTAACATTTTAAACAATCGTGGTGCATTTCTTTGGAAAGTTAATGTAGCCGAAGTGATCGTAATTTGCTGAATAGTCTGGAATGCATCAGTTATCATACGTTAGATAGTGCTGTAAATGAATTGTCAGCACATTCGTTAAACTAAACTTGCATGAAAGCTTGTGTTGACTTAATGACAGCACAACTGCACAAGACAACTGTATTACGTTCGTTGTGAAACTGTTAGTTACTCATTTGTTTCTTCATTTTAAGTAAGTTAAAATAATCCTAATGTTTTAGCTGTCATGTGCTCAGTCAGCCTGTTTAACGTTACCACACAATACATGTTATGAGTACGTCTCTTTATTTTGAACTGGTTTTATAATGTTGGTTGAGACATATGACGTTTTTATATGTCAGGCATAACTGTTAAAATACCACGTGTTAGATTGTCATGTACTGTACTGTACTCTATATGAAGTGCTTACAAGGACACAGCTCAGGGCAGGCAGAAGTATGTCAAAAGATGAATGAATTGCTCAAGTATTAGACATAACCCTAATTTATGTCTATTTATTTATATAAAAATGAATTTGTTTTTTTTTGTTTTTTTTTTATGTTTTTTTACTTTATCATCACAGGTAAGAGTAACATTGAATTGTTTTTACACAATGTCCAATGTATCCTCTTTTTTAACAGCATTTCTGTTAACACAGTAGTGATTATGTTCTTTATTTACTATTTCAGTGAAGTGGAGGAATTTAATAGAATGATAGAGAAACAATTGAGAAAAGAGGGGAGAGCATCCAGATGGTAATACTGCTGCACATCACAATGTGTGCTTTAAATATTTAAAGGACAGAAAAAAGTCATGTTACTGTAGAAATAACATGTTATTTCCATTCAGATTTCTTGCATCGCTCTCTATTATTTTTTATTTTCTCGGTTCAGATGCGCTTTATTGACATGAATGTTTCAAGAACCTGTTCACCCAAATCTTTGAACAGTATGCAGTAACAGTATGAACATTATTTGTTATGAAGATTGATCATTTAGTATTGAATATAATTTGTGTGCTCTGTGACTAAGATCGTTAAAATTTGAAATAAAAAATTTTCCTTATTTCATTCACTTCTCAATCTTTCTCTCTCTTAGGAATCAGTGAAGACGTTGTCCATGAAGTTCTTCCTATGTGGTTCACGTCATGAAAAAATTGTTTTTGTGTGTTCAAATTCAACTGTTGCAATATATTATTTTATAAAATCTACACAATCTTAAATCTACCCACACAGTAATCCTCATGTATTCCCTCTGTACTTTGAAAATGTGATTGACTGAAAAGGTATGGAGTCAATATAATGCCACATAGTTTTGCAAAATAATAAAGTATTGCAAAAGGAAAAAAAGTTTTGCAAACAAAAATAAAGAATTGCACAAAAAAATAAGTATTGAGAAAAAAAAACTGTTTTGCAAACAAAAATAAAGTATTGCAAAATAAAATAAAGTATTGAGAGAGAAAAAAAGGAAATGGAAAATAAAGTTGTTTCATTTGCAACACAACTTTTATTCTGCGCAGCGTTTCAGTGTGCTTGCGATACCGTTTCCCCTGTGCGCTTCACTTTTCTGTGCGTGTCTTTGTGGCACTGTTTTGACATGGGGGGTGGAGTCAAGAAACTGGGGCGTGTTCAGCTGACATAGTCACGCCTCCCTCCGTGTGACATCATGTCCTCGAGACGCAGATCAGCACAGATGAAGGCACCATGGCTGAGCGTTTCCTTGTACTCACACTTTTACTAGCATTAAAACGGGCATGATTTTGTTTTGTTATGAATAAATGTGTATTAAAAGCGTTTGCTTATGTAGCAGGTGTGCATTAAGAATATTGTGATTCCACTTGCCATGACCAATTTTGGTCTTTCCTTTATCTTTCCGGCCGCCATGCTGATTTGGGGGGTGGGCGCGGTTTGCTGCTTCCCAGTCTGCATGAGATATCACAGCGCGTCGTGCATTGCTGCCGCACGCTGTTCAAACTGCTGCACGAGTCTTCATATGATGTTTCTGTTACACCAGATAAATAAACGAGGACTTGATGGGACGAATTAACGTGTTTGTGAGTGGTTTCAACGAAATATCACACAACGCAGATAACACTACAACTGGTGCCGTGATCGTTCCTTCACTCTTCGTGGGACCGGACATTCTGCACGCGAGTGAAGGCGTTGCCGGGGTGATAGGATTGAGTGCACCGCTGCAACGTGACTGAGTGGATGAGAGGTTCGCCATTTGTAAAAATGAGATGTGAACTGAAATAACTCTGATCTCAGAAAACTACTGAAGTGTTTAATGGACTAACAATATTAATAATTTAATTTGATAATTTTGTAGATTTTTATTTGTAATTATTTAAAAAAAAAAAAAAACCGAATTGGAAGTGTTATTTCGATTTGAATATCTGATACTGATATGGAGGGGTCTGATGGTCAGATGTATATGGGAAGAGGAAGGGGTGTACTGAGGTTCGCTCAAGCACATCAGATAGGTGGGACTGATAGAATTAGTCCACTTTCCTCAACACCTATTCACTCCAGACGTGTTAATGTGCCAACATCTACAGTGACTCAGTCTTGTGCCGCTTTCTGATGATTCTGTGAATTTCTCTGATTTAAATGCTGTGCCAGTGAATCTGATTAATGACATAGTGAAGCAAATAGGCAGCAGCATTGGCCAGAACATTGTTACCTGTCTTGAGTCTGGGTTTTTCGGCCAAAACAAGCAAAGTGATTCGGCTATTAATATGAGTGATTTGTCAAAAGTCAACTTAATTGTTAAACAAGATGTAAATGAGCCCCGCATTTCAGAGGTGATGGGGAAGAGAAAATTTGTGTTGACGAGTGGGTGGAAACGGTAAAAGTGTACTTGAGAAAGCGTGAAGTGCCCCTGAAAGACCAAGCTGACGAAGTACTGACAAAGATAAAGGGCAAAGCACGTGATGTAGTGAAGGTTGGACTGAGAAGTAACCCACTGATTGACCTCAGTGATGGTCCAAAACCAATTTTTGACCTGCTCAAGCAACACTGCAGTGAAACTGTGTATTCGTGCATGCCTTTGGCAGATTTTTATGCCACATTGCCTTTAAAAATGAGAAACCATTTGACTACTGGATTAGGCTGCACAATGCTATTGACATTGCTGGGGAGGGACTGAAGAGACAAAAACTCTTGATGACCCTCTGCGTGAAGCCACAGTGATGTTCATTCGAACTGCCCTGATCCAGAACTGGCTCTAATATTCAAGTGTAAGCCACTGGAAGAATGGTCTGCAGCTGATGTGCAGATTAGACTGGATGAGTACCAAAGGGAGAATAAGCTCCTACAACGCAAGTCTAATGTGCATGTGATTGGAATTGCGTGTCATGCGCAATCAACTGACATTTCGGGTGCTCATGGCCAAAGTATGGAAAAAAATACAGCAATAGCGCCACCTCAGAATGCTGAGCAGTGTAATCAAGATCAGTCTTTGAGTCGCATGATCAGCCTTTTGGAACGAGTTTTGGACCAGGGTTCTTGTCAGCAAGCAAGGAGAGGGTACAGACCTCAATATAAAGTAAGGAGTGGTGTAGCCAAACAAAATGGAATATGTGACATATGTGGCGATGCAAGTCATGATACTTTTTCACACTGTCGAATAAATCGTCTGTGCTTTAACTGCCATTCTCCTGGACACAGAGCTTCAGCTTGTTCTACCGGGACTGCCAACAAACCACAAGTTCAGCAAAACAGGCCTGACTCTGGTCAGCCGGGAAACTAGATGGCCCACATGAGGAGGGGACTAGTGGTGGGCCATGCGTAATGTCCCCTGGTAATGAAGATATTGACTTGGCATCTGTTTATTCTGAGTTTTGCAGTAGTGTTGATGACAAGACAAAAGTGATTTTTCAAAATGTGCAGAGACTTAACACAGATGATAATCTGTTCTTTACGGATGTTTTAGTACAGGATGTCGTTTTTCTTCGGGGCATGCTTGACAGTGGGTCCATGGCCTGTACTATGAGTACACAAGCTCTGTCCAAACTCATAGAAGCAAAAGTACTCACCTCAGATGAAATATCTCCAACACTGCTCACACTGATTGGCTGTGGGGGTCAGAAAACGAGTCCACTTGGAGTTTGTGATGTACAGATGAAAGTGTTCAACTGCTCCTTCTCTGTACCTGCATTAATTGTTGATGGGCAAAACACTGACTTAATTTTGGGAAGTAATGTCATAAAACACCTCATTCATGACATGAAAATATCAGGTGATTTCTGGGAGAGTGTCTGACTCACAAGGCAAAGATTCTGATACAGGAGCGCTGTTTCAACTTTTGTGCAATGTTGAGTCATGGAAAGGAATGGATCAACCTACTAAAGTAGGAACTGTAAAACTGAAACATGCCGTCACTCTGGAGCCTATGAAAGAACACATAGTGTGGGGAAAGCTGGTTAGTGATAAAAGCCTATCTGCAGGCAGTACAGTTGTTGTGGAACCCTGCACAGCGCACTGCACCGAGAAATGTTTTGGTGGGCAGGATAGTTGTGTCCTTATGGGGATGGCATTACACCAGTTAAAGTTATCAACCCATCGAACAAACCTGTCTGTCTAAAACGAAACTGCAAGCTGGCTGATGTATACACCTGCATGGCTCTGGAAGACTTTGATGTTGACTGTCTTGGCATGTCTGTTGAACAAATGAAAGATTTGCAGTGTAATGATGTGAAGACTGAAAGCCAGACTAAATGCAGTACTAAGCTGTGTGAGACTGAGAGACAACAATGCACGCCGCCTGGTCTGACTGGCTCGAAGCTGTCTAGCCTGGGACTCCAGGATATCGACATAAGCTCAAATTCTTTAACACCTTACTGGAAAGCGAGGTTGGCTGAACTGTTGATCAAGTATGAGTCGATATTTTCGCGTCATGGACTGGACTGTGGTAGGGCCAAAGGCTTTGTTCACAGAATCTGCCTAAGTGATACCAAACCTTTCAGGCTTCCTTACAGAAGGTTGTCACCGTCGCACTATGAGAAGCTGCGAGAGGCCTTGAATGACATGGAGGAACGTGACATAATCAGAAAGTCGATGAGTGATTATGCATCGCCCTGGTGTTAGTCTGGAAAAGGAATGGTGATCTGAGGCTGTGCACAGACTTCCGCTGGCTAAATGCACGCACCATCAAAGATGCACATCCTCTTCCTCATCAAGCGGATGCACTTGCGGCTCTGGGAGGTAATGCATTCTTTTCCACAATGGACTTAACATCAGGTTATTATAACGTGGAAATGCATGAGGATGACAAGAGATTCACAGCTTTTACTACGCCATTTGGCCTATTTGAATATAATAGGCTTCCACAGGGCCTATGCAATAGTCCTGCAACATTCATGAGGATGATGATGAACATATTTGGCGATCAGAACTTCATGAGCATGCTGTGCTATCTTGATGACATCCTCGCGCTCCTGATGAACAGCTTGCTTTGGAACGACTAGAAATGGTATTCCAGAGACTTCAGGCTCATAATTTGAAACTGTCTCAAAAGAAGTGTCATTTCATGAAGCCTTCCGTTAAGTTCCTTGGCCACTTTGTGAGTAGTGAGGCGTAGCTACAGATCCTGAAAAGGTCAGAGCTATTGTTGACATCACAGAACAGGATCTTATGGAGGATGGTACTGACATCCCATCACAGACGAAAATAATAAGATCGTTTTTGGGGATGGTGGTTTTCTACCAGCAATATATCAAGGCTGTTCTCGTATCGGTAGACCCCTCTTTGCATTAACATCTGGCACGAAGAAAGCAAGGCATACCAAAGGGCAGAAACGAGTGACGGCAGGTAGAAAACTTATCTCCTCGGACTGGACCCAGGAATGTAGAGATGCCTTCAATGCACTGAAACAGGCCTTACTTCAAAGAGTCATCCTGGCACACCCAGATTTTAGAAAGCCCTTCTTGCTCTCTGTAGATGCTTCTAGTAATGGCCTTGGAGCAGTGCTTTCTCAGGTAGTGGCAGGTGAAGAGGTTGCTCGGCCCATAGCCTTTGCTAGCAAGTCACTTAATTTTGCCCAATCAAAATATCCAGCACACAGGCTGGAGTTTTTTGCTCTCAAATGGGCAGTCTGTGAAAAATTTAGTCACTGGCTCAAGGGTCAGCAGTTCACGGTGTGGACAGACAACAACCCACTGACTTACATTCTTACAAAACCCAAGTTGGATGCGTGAGCAAAGATGGGTTGCAAAACTTGCTCCATATAATTTCAACATCAAATACATTCCTGGGCCTAAGAATGTAGTCGCAGATGCCCTCAGCCGTGAACCGTTTGTGCGCCCCAGCATGTTCCACCGACTTACCAGAGTGCCCTATGGTGCTCTCTTGGAGGAGTCTCAGGTACTGCATAAAGAGAATGTCCAAGATGTGTTCCGCTGGTCATGTCACCCTTTCGAGAAAGAAGCGAAACAGACAAGAGAACCAGACAACCCCTGTACAGATGTTGAAATGAATGCTGCTTTATCTAGGCAGTCTGGTATTTCTCAGGAGGACATTTCTGCCATTCTATATAGCAGTAGACAACAAGAAAATCATGTTCAGCCATATGCTTACCTGCTTCCTCAACTGCTGGAGTCGATAATTCCATCTCATTCGATTGATGGTCCGGTACTGTCAAGGCAGGAACTGACAGACTTTCAACATGCTGATCCTGACCTGGACAGAGTGCTGTTCTTTGTGGAGCGCAAACGTAGGCCGTCTAGGAGAGAGAGGAACAAAGAATCACCTAGTGTTCTTCGGTGGTTGAGAACCTGGAACAAACTATCAGTGAGAACAGGTTTATTATATCGAGTCTCCAAAGATGTTATAACAAGGAAAAAGACTTTTCAGTTTGTAGTTCCTGCTGCTCTTAGAGATGTGGTGCTCAAGGGAGTGCATGATGAGGCCGGACACCAGGGGCAACACAGAACACTCTACCTGACCAGACGTCGATTCTACTGGCAAGGGATGGAAAGGGATGTAAAAGAATATGTGAGATGCTGCAGAAGATGCGTTGTTAGCAAGTCGCCAGAGCCTGAGGCCAGAGCTCCGCTTGAAAGTGTCAAAACATCAAGACCACTTGAGCTGGTTTGTGTGGATTTTTGGTCTGCTGAAGACTCTTCCAATAAGTCTCTAGATGTATTAGTCGTGACAGACCATTTTACAAAGCTGGCGCAGGCTTACCTTTGTCCTAACCAATCTGCAAAGGCAGTTGCAAAACAGCTATGGGAGAACTTTTTCTGCACTTACGGCTTTCCTGAGCGGGTGCATTCTGATCAGGGAGCCTGTTTTGAAAGCAGCCTGATTTCTGAAATGCTTCAGCTTGCTGGTGTGAAAAAATCCCATACGACTCCTTACCACCCAATGGGTAATGGGACTGTTGAGCGATTCAATCGTACATTGGGTAACATGATTCGTGCCTTACCACCTAAAGCGAAGCACAGATGGCCTCAAATGTTGAAGTCTCTCACTTTCTGCTATAATGCAACAATTCATGAGACAACCAGTTTTCCTCCATTCCAGTTGATGTTTGGTAGAAGTCCCAGACTGCCCATTGACATGATGTTTGATTCTGCGCTTCTGGAAGAGCAGGTGGTTGATTATAACCAGTATGTGCAGTCTTTCAGAGATGATCTTGCTCAAGCTATGAAACTGGCTCAAAGTTCTGCTGCTAAACAACAACAGAGGCAAGCAAATCTCTACAACAGAAAGCAGAAAGGTGCTCCAGTGAATATCGGTGATAGAGTGCTGCTGGCCAATAAGGGCGTGGCAAGAGGAAAACTGCTGATAGATGGGAGAGTCACATCTACATAGTGTCGGGAATGAACAACGAGGTTCATACATTCCGTATCAGAAATTGTGTGACTGGTACTGAGAAAGTTGTTCATAGAAATCTCATCATGCCAGTAAACTTCTTACCTATTCAGAACGACATTTCTGATGATGAGTCTTGAGAACGTTGCCTTGAGTACGCCCAGTCTGTCTGTGAGCGAAGATGCAGAGCTGAGATTGTCTGTCAATGGACCAGATGAAAGAACTGTGGCGTGGGTGTCTGAACTCCCAGCTTCTGAAGGAGTTTGTCTTTCTGAATCTGATGCTGTCCAGTTAAATGCAGATGAACTGTCTACTATCTTAACTGCACCACATGCGGCAAGTCTCAATGGACAGTTGGAAGGCAAACCTTGACATGTGAACCTGATGTCGATAGGAACGTTACTCAGGTTGATGAAGAGGTGTTTGCTGACACTGTAGCCACTGACCATTTATTGCAGTGTTCCAGAGCACCTTCTAGTCAGGGAGGTTCATTAACTGTCAGAACCAGATGTGGGAGGGTGGTTAAACCAGTGATTAGACTGATCCAGAACATGCATCAGAAGGTTTTGTCTGGGTTATAGTTTTTTTTTTGCCATGTTCTTATAAAAGGTGTCATATTTGAAAACGATAATTCAATTCGGTGATTTAACTTTTGAATATCTGTGATTGTAGTACCTTGAAGGAAGAGAATTTGAGAATGATCTGAAAGTAGGAAAGATTTTAGGAAATACTGTGTAAAGATGACTGCTAAATGTATGTGATATGTAACAGGCATGTTATTTCTGTGAGTGTTTAGAGGTTTTGCAACCCTCTTACATTTCTAATTCTGGAAAGAATGGTCTTATGACTGGAGTATTTAGTGTCATGTGTCATACAGTATTATTTCTTGGTACAATGGTACAGATTTTGTTTCTTTTGCTTTCCTTTATTTTTATTTCAAATATGGTTACAAGTACCTGGTTGTTTTGTTTGGGTGACTTTGTGGCATTTTGATGTTTTATGTTGTATGTTTTTTTTTGTGTTTTTTTGTGTCATGGGCAAGTGGAAGTCAGCAGGGGAGAGTGTAGCAGGTGTGCATTAAGAATATTGTGATTCCACTTGCCATGACCAATTTTGGTCTTTCCTTTATCTTTCCGGCCGCCATGCTGATTTGGGGGGTGGGCGCGGTTTGCTGCTTCCCAGTCTGCATGAGATATCACAGCGCGTCGTGCATTGCTGCCGCACGCTGTTCAAACTGCTGCACGAGTCTTCATATGATGTTTCTGTTACACCAGATAAATAAACGAGGACTTGATGGGACGAATTAACGTGTTTGTGAGTGGTTTCAACGAAATATCACACAACGCAGATAACACTCCGCTACACTTAAGTTAGAAGTGGTGATTATTATTAGCTGTGGATTAACGTTACTGGCTGATGCAAACTGTGAAAATAGCCAGCATCTGCTGTTTATTTCTCTCAGTGTGCACACATTTTTAGCATTTGAATGGTTGGTTTTGTTAATTAAATGTGTATTAGCAGCGCTTAAGTTAAATTAGTTAGAGATCAGTTAATGTGGTGTTTAGTGTTTAGTTTAGAACTGTCTGAAAAAGCCATAGCTGTTCATCTCACTCAGAATGCGTGCAAATCTTTATAGCTTAGCAACGTAAACATGTTTGTTCTCATTGATAGTTAATTGAAGCTTACTGTATTAGGTTTTCAGGTCAGTCCTATGTTCATAATAAAACATCTATTTGAATGTCCGCTGCGATATTTTGTCATTTAAACCGTTATGGGTTTTCCGTGCCCGACGGCGCTAGTCCAAGCTTTTGTCATTTGCGTCTTGTTCTGCATTCACAAATTCAATATTAAAGTCTCTATTGAGTGACTCACTCATTAAAACAGTCTCTGCCGCCATCTAATGGAGTAACGGTCAGGTAGCCTACTATATTTTCTCCAGTAGAAGAAACAATTTAAGCATGAGTCAGATATTTTTAATGATAAAAGTCTGTCAAGTTAATTACATTCTATTTACAACTTAAAACTAGCAGTAACTTTGACGTCAACAGGTTAATGCTTCTAATACACATTTAGTTAACAAAATAAAACTATAAACATTTAAATGCTATAAATGTGTGCACACTGAGACTGAGAGAAATAAACAGTGCTGGCTATTTTCACACAGTTTGCATTCGCCAGTAGTCCAAAGCTAATAATATACACCACTTCTAACTTAAGCAGACGCTTTTAATACACATTTATTCATAACATAACAAAATCATGCCCGTTTTAATGCTAGTAAAAGTGAGTACAAGGAAACGCTCAGCCATGGTGCCTTCATCTGTGCTGATCTGCGTCTCGAGGACATGATGTCACACGGAGGGAGGCGTGACTATGTCAGCTGAACACGCCCCAGTTTCTTGACTCCACCCCCCATGTCAAAACAGTGCCACAAAGACACGCACAGAAAAGTGAAGCGCACAGGGGAAACGGTATCGCAAGCACACTGAAACGCTGCGCAGAATAAAAGTTGTGTTGCAAATGAAACAACTTTATTTTCCTTCTCCTTTTTTCTCTCTCATTACTTTATTTTTACTTTTGCAATACTTTATTTTTGTTTGCAAAACTTTTTTTTCTCTCTCAATACTTTATTTTTGTTTGCAAAACTTTTTTTTCTTTTGCAATAATTTATTATTTTGCAAAACTATGTGGCATTATATTGACTCCATAGGTAAAGGCTATACCATTGTTTATTTTACTTGATGAGTTATTAAATTATGCAACTTGGACCCAATAATTACTGCAAAAAAGAAAGCTGTATTGGGGTGTACTTGTTTCGGTTCACCAAAACTAGGGTCCTTGAAATGCGTCCCTGGGATTGCAGTTCTCCGATTCGGTAGGTGGCGCTGTCACAAAAAAAAAATAGGGTCCTAGAAATGCGGTCCTGAAAGTGCAGCCTCCGATTGTGCGGGCAGATAATGTTGGAGAGTTGAGGCCTGACGTTTCCGATCCTCCACCAGGGGGCGCCAATACATAATGTGCAGTCCAGTCCCAAAACTCTAAAAAACGTTCATATTTCACTTAATGCCGTCTTAAATTACAATAATATTTGTGAATTATTTACATCCAACTAATATTTCAATATCATTATTTTTTTTGTGGTCACCGTCAACTACATAATGAAGGATTATTTTTACTGAAGAGTTTAAATGATATGTTCAGAAGTGTCAGGTCAAGGCAATTTGTCGTAATGGGGGCCAAGTTTCAAATGTGTTTAAGTAAGTTAATTCATTAATTACATTTTCTGTTATGGTTTGATTGTGTGGGTAAGCTGCATTTTTTGTAATCATACTTTATGAAAACTGTGAATGTTCTCATGTTTATTCATTTATTTAATTTTAAATGTAAATGTGTGAGAGGTTACAGTGTTACAGGTTTGTTTGTTTTTTACCAAAGGGGTTCAAAAATAACCCTAACTATAAAATATTCATAGCAAAAGTGAATGAAAAAAAAGACATCTAGCAAATTGCATTTGGCATGTGGCATGAGTACTTAACCAAAAATAAATGTTCACTCACATGAAAGATAATAAAGAAATAATTATACTGGCTAAACGTCAACTTTAGAAGAAGAAAAAAACTATCGAAAAATATGTGAGGAAATCAGCACTTACAATTTGGTTTTGCATTGATAATAAAATGCCTATATTTATAATAGTTTTATGTAATCAGGACATATATCTATTTTTCATAAGATTACAACTTTAGATCTTCACACAAGCACAAAAAAACTGTGTGTGTTACTATTTACTAGAGCCATTGTCTGCTAATAAACTGCATTTTGGTACAGGAATAACACGTGTCTGTGTCTGATTTATTAATTACACACAGGTTTGGCAAATCAACAGTATTCGTAAGCTTGACGTAAGGCACGGGAGGAGGAGAGTGTAGTCCTGTCATATGACTTATATGAGCGCAGGTTTGAGGTTGAAGTCACAGTGCTGCTGAAGCGGGTCACACTCGGTCCGGGCGTCGTTCACTGTCTGTCTGCTCTGAGGAACCATCCACCCGTCGCAATGGCTGGTCGCGGTTTTGTAACACTGCTCTTTTTTCTGCTGAGTGGTACGTACGACTGTGTTGTTGGTTGCTTTATTTCAGACAGTGTCATATTACAAAAGCAGATATTGGTTTATTTCTGAGAGGTTTACGCAGGCCCACAGGAGCGCGAGAGCCTGTTAGCATTAGCATTAGCGTGAATTCTTACCTACGCCAGTAGAAGCGCGTTAGATAATCAGACTGGCTGTCAGCTTGTGGGCTAGATATTTTACAGTCTTTCCCTTGTTTTAAATACACTCATACGATTCAAAATAGTAAATAAATTACGTACATCGTTTTTAATAGATTACCCTGACCATTACCGTGCAACTTATGTTGTTTGCCTGCTAACGTTAGATTTTAAAACCGCAAACAGGTGAACTGTTTAGCTAACGTTGACTATATTTTATATTTTATAATTAGTAATATTGTGATCAATGAGCTCTAAAACTCCTGGCCGTGTCTTGACCAAATCGCTGTCAACACAAAGACCGACATTCTGGACGCAAAAATTTGAAGTTTTGAAGTCCAAAAAAATGGTGTTTAGGGTTGAACTTCACAATTTTGAAGTTTTGGGTTCATTGAAGAAAAAAATATTGCTTTGGTAATTAAACCTTGTTCAGCTCAAACTAAGGAAATAACGCCATAGATTTGTCATTTGACACCTTGAACTTCACAAGCATGTGATCCTGAAGTGCTTGTTCAGGGCATTTCTCTGCCACACTCGTTCATAATCATGTGATGGGTTTGTGTGTGAAGATCCAGAAACTCCCTTTGCTGAAAGTGCCAGGTTAATGATTTCATCAAACTACAGGATGAGACAGTCACTCAGTTCCCCTGATCTTAAAGCTGCAATATGTTACATACGTTTTAAAATGTACAGATTTTAAAACACTAGGGCCTGGTTTCACAGACTTCGTTTAAGCCAGGATTAGGCCGTAGTTCAATTAGGACATTTGAGTAGCTTTTATAATTGTTCTTCAGAAAAACCATTACTGATGTGCCTTTTAAGACATGACATTAAGTTGTAAGTGCAAGTTGCTTTCAGCTAAAACATGCATTTTAGTCAGGACTAGCTTAAGCCTTGTCTGTGACTCCGCGGGTAAGCATCATGCACTTGCCAGTTTTGTAAATGGTTACAGAGACAAACTAGGTATCATACACAAGACTTTCAGGTCTTTCTGTACAGTCTTAGTGGAGAAATGTGTGCCTTGTTGCTAAGATGTATGTAGTACGTTTGAATTTCATTCATCCTATATAGCGTGTACTTTAACAATAGCGAAGGAAATTCAAACGTTATTAATGTGAATGTTTAAAAAATCTGTTAAGTGTTAAACTCAATATCAAACATGTCTGATCCTCTGACTGTATGGAATCAGTTTGTAGCTAAAAAAAAAAGGTTATGTGCCCATCACGCACACTATTTTTAAAATTGAAGTCTGAGCTCTTAACTACCCAAAAACTGCAGAGCAATGCAAAAATCAGGTTAAAAGCGGTTTTGTTTATTTCAGCCTTAAGTCAATCGTCTTATACAAAATAGAAGATAAAATTCCATCTTTTGGAGTGTTGGTTTGCTGTCAGGAAGGCAGGAAGCTTTTGGAATGTGCTGGGATTGCTGTTTTTATTTCCTTCTGCATGGAGGTGGTTGAAAGGCTATGGGTGTGCTTGATTTCTCTTACTTTTGGTATAATGAACCAAGTAACTGTCTTCATGTATTGCGTTGAGTTTATTACACTAAGCTGACGTTAATTTGAGTTAAGGTTTTTGTATTTCCAGTCTCACTTGGGAAACCCCCACAGTGATTTGAAGTATGAAGAAATGAGTGCATTTATCTATATTCTGCTTTCACCCTCCACAGGTATTGTGCATGCTGATCTGTTGACATCACCGCTACCTGCAACAGCAGAGCCCAGTACAAGCATGCAGACTACTATAGCTCCTACAGCTCCTCCAACCACCTCTGAACGCTCTTTAGCTACCAATCCTGCCGGTGTGACTCCAGAAGCTCCAGATGCCATACAGAACAGTACGACTAATTCTACCACAGGACCTCCAACTACCCCAGAGAGCAGTACTACTAACTCGACCACTGTAGCTCCAACTACCACACAACAGAGCACAACAAATTCTACCACAGTAGCTCCAACTACCACACAACAGAGCACAACAAATTCTACCACAGTAGCTCCAACTACCACACAACACAACACAACTAATTCTACCACAGTAGCTCCAACTACCACACATCACAACACAACCAATTCTACCACAGTAGCTCCAACTACCACACACCCAAATCCTACAACAGTCCCGACTCCTCCCCCAACCACTCCTCCTGTCCCCAACCCAACTGTTGGAAACTACAGTGTCAAGTTTGACAACGTCTCAGACTGTCTGTTGGCAAAGATGGGCCTTCAGTTCAGCTTCAAAATGGTCGGTATAGAGGAAAGCAGCGTTTTGTCATCTTTTTTACTGCAAATTAGTTTTAATAAGCTCACCACTGCAAATCTTTTTTTATTTTTGCTGTTTAGAATGCCAGCATTCAGACTCTTAATTTTGACCCAAATCCTAATGTAACGGAAGTGAGTGGAACCTGCGGAAGTGACGGAAATGACTCTTCCCTTCTACTGAAGTCCAAGGAAATCACAGTTAATTTCGTCTTCACAAACGTAAGTTCCACCATATATATATTTGAACCAGAAATGGATTGGAAGTGTAAATTATACAGGGCTGTCTACAAGTTGATGTATCAGAATGATAATGCGTTTTATGTCTCACTTTCTGCAAGGTCAAACCAGTGTTAATTTTGACAGCCATTTCCGATTTAGTCTTAGTCTTCGTCTTCCGACAAAAATGCTTATTAGTCTTAGTCACATTTAAGTCATTTTGTCTTTCATAGTTTTAGTCGATGAAAAGTAACTGCATTTTTTGTCAAGTTTTAGTCATTATTTTTAGTCAAACTGCCGTTACCAACATTATTTTTGACAGCTTTTTTATATCTAGTCTTAAAAAAAATGGTCATTATAAATTTTCTCTATTTTAGACCAATTCAATTAAGCTTATGTGAAATTTAAATCAGGTTGTATTGACATTGCACTCTTAGTTAGTAGCACTTATGCAATGCTACATATCCCTTTACCACTTAAGGGTGAGTAAATGATAATAGATTTTTCATTTTGGGGTGAACTATACCTTTTAGACCTCATTAATAGTCTACCAGGATCCTACTACTACTACACATGTTTTATTGTAAACTGTTAACGTTTATTTAAAGACACAAATGACTAAGTGTACGAGGACACTCGCAAAGACAGAGATGTTGACACGTATTTGAACGTTCAAGCACAAGGCACGAAATGAACTCATGCGCTGTATGAGGAGCGCGCGTATCAGGCTTAATTTAACACGCGCATTTACCTAAATTAATTCTCCCTCGCTGCTTAATGTGTGTGAATGTTTTAAAAACAATGATTAAAAAGCATTTAAATGATAAGTTTGCATGATGATGGCGCAACACGATTTAAATATTTCAACCGGCGCCTTAAGCTTTATATAGGCTAGAGTTTGTTCAAACATAAAAAGCAATATACATCCATCAAGTTTATAATCAAACTAACCTAAAATCGGTGGGGACGATGGCGCTGTGTTTTTACCTGCTTCATGTGCCCATCAACTGTTCCACAACTTCCACTCCATCAACAGCTTTAGTAAGATGACCTGTTGGCTTGGGATTTTACTGACTAACTCGATCTCTGCTCTATCTTTTAAGTTTTTCCTTTTTTGACATTTATTCCTATCGAAGATCGTTCTTTGCCTGACTTCAAATTAGTCTACACGAGAACGCTGCGTTGCATCGAGCTCGCTAGTTCGAGTTTTGGTAGCCTAGACTACCCGTACTTGTGACGTCAGCTGCGGCTGTCAGATTCAGAGAGATCAGATAATGCAGACACATTTTTGAAAGACAGCATTTGAAGAGATCATGTGTTTTTAATGTCCGACATTCCTCAAAAAACATTAAAGTCCGTCGCCTTGTTAACAAAGAAACGGCATAATGCGTTTGTCATAGTTTTTATCATCAGATATTAGTTTAGCTTGTAAACGTCTCGTTTTAGTCACAGAAAAAGTGGGCGTTGACGAATATTTTTCGTCATCGTCTTCGTTAACGAAATTAACACTGGGTCAAACACATAAAGATAATTGGAATTATTAGCCTTTAGCTTGTGTGATAGAAATACTTGGTCAAAAAGGTATTTGCAACATGACATGTACAGAATGCAGACTAAGGATGCTCGGGTTAGCCTGCTTTAAAACTGTAGCTAACAGGCGTATGATTAGCTTAAATCATTACAAACCAATCACCAGAACAGATCACAGTGCCAATCACAGAACACAATCCTTCAGTGACAATGACATTGATTTTTACTCAACTGTGAGATTTAAATGTACATGTATCTTCAGGAGTCTCTCTTGGTTTTTGTGGCCAGAGAGCTCCCACCCATGGAAATATTATTCCTGCAAAGAGCAACTTGGGAGTCATGTCTGGTATAAAAGACCTGGTGCTCACATGTGTTTTGAGGTAGTGATAGTAGCTTTTTGATGGGCTGCAATCACCATACTTAATATTGTGTGGGGTTAGGGTTATATTAATACTTAATATTATGTTCCAAGTATTCAGGAAGAGAATTACCTTGACATACTTTAGTGTTTTTTTATATTAACAACTGGAAGTAGTTTGACTTGTCTGTGAAGTCAGATTAGTAGGTTGTATTGGTATTGTATGCTGTGGAGATTTTTCTTATGAATCTCATTTTTGCATCTGCTTGCACCCCACTGAGGGTTAGGTTTAAGAATGGGATTGGGGTGGAGATTCATACATGCTTCATGAGAATCCAGATTTTTCATAATTCATACTAAATTGCCAATTCAATACAATAAAAGTTACTTTCTCATGATATCATGTTTCTAAATTTGTTTTTACAGGTTTCACAGAAGTTCCGTCTGCATTCTCTGACGTTCTCAGTTGATTTTGGAAATGGTAAGATTTTTAATGTGAAACCTTTTTATATATAGTTCCTAGAGATAAACCAATAAATAGCCAATATTAATATTCTATATGCTATTTCGTCTAATAAAATGTAATGCAACACTAAAATAAGTAGTTTTAGTGTTACGTGAATTTAGGCATCGCTTGGTGTGAAGAGTTTTTTGCAAGAGTTGTGCAACTTTAAAGGTGCTGCATCTCTTCTCATGTAATCGTATTCTATTGTCTGATTGGTGTGACCTCAACAGGGAGCATTTTCAGGGACCATAATGCAAATCTGTCTCTGTGGGAGGCATCTCTTGGGAGCTCATACATGTGCAGAAAAGAGCAAAGTTACAACATCACCGACAAGCTTACCGTCAAAACATTTGAGCTACAAGTGCAGCCCTTTGCGGTCAAGAAGAACATATTTGGCACAGGTATGTATTTGTGTGTGTTTGTGACGCTAAAGAATGATGCTGAGATAATTACCACATCAGAGGTAATTATACAGCATGTGTAATGCATAACTGGACTTTCATTTAGTGCTGTAATTTATCAGATACTTTTCTACTCCATTTCAATGAGCATTGCTTTTCAGAGTGGTTTGTGACAACTGGAAACCTAAAGCAGTTCTGAGTCACTTGTTAGTGTGAATTCTGGAATGCAGTCTCTGCACTCAT
The DNA here is from genome assembly GCA_023029165.1 of Gobiocypris rarus. Lineage (NCBI taxonomy): Eukaryota > Metazoa > Chordata > Actinopteri > Cypriniformes > Gobionidae > Gobiocypris > Gobiocypris rarus. The sequence continues at coordinate 30,995,877 of CM040932.1, forward strand.
GCACAGCTTAATCTGATAAACCCATGGTTTCCTGTGATCATATCAAAATGAATGTGACTAGCTACACCAATAGTAAGAACAAAAATAACATTAATGCACAAGATGAATAACAGAGGTCTAAACTCTAACTTTTGTAGACTTACTGTGACCAATAATACAGTTAAAACACAAATATTGTGTAATTACAATTTAAAATAACTTTTCTGTTTTAATATTTTGATTTTATTTCTGATGGCAAAGCTGAATTTTCAGCAGCAAGTACTCCAGTTTTCATTGTCACATGATCCTTCAGAAATCATTCTGATATACTGATTTGCTGCTCAAACAGCTCCTCCATATGATACCTTTTTATTTTTGGGGTTAGATGCATAAAGATGAATATCATGAACTGGAAAAAAATCTGATAATTACGTTGCACAGCTGCTTTTATTACACAAATCCCAAAGTCAACATTTCTCTGGAACTATAATTTTGTCCAGAGAGTAATTGTGCAGCCATCTGTGTGGTCTTAAAGAAATCACCTCATATTACCAGATCAAGTGTCTGATTTTATGTCTGAAGTGTTATGAGAATATCTGCAGGTATTAATGAGAAGATGGCAGCTTCATCTTATGTTCATTCATGTTCTCTTTGTCTGCAGCCCATGAATGTTCAATGGATGACACCAGCCTCTTAATCCCAATCATTGTTGGTGCCGCTCTGGCTGGTTTGATTTTCATTGTTGTGATTGCATACGTGATTGGTCGACGAAGGACCTATGTTGGATATCAGACATTGTAATGCAACTAAATCAAAGAATCAAATCCTGTTAAGGGACAAACAAGCCTGTTCCTGGACCATTGTAAATATTGTGGGTTTTTGTGCAATCTCAATTGGCAACTGACTCTGGGCCACGGGGTCAAATTTTTGTCCTTTTATAATTAATCCACTGGCCCTTAAACTGCAACACATTTAAAATCTGAAGATGCAGTGGCACTCCAGGACCAGAGCTCCCTATTGTGAATTATCTGTGTGTACATCACCCCACCCACCCTCCCTTTTTTTTTTTGTTGTTGTGACGTAAGTCTTGTGTTTTTGGCTTCAAGCCTAATTATTGTATGTCTTGAAATGCAAATTAGTGCAACAGTCATAGTACCATTCTATTCAAAATATTCATATCTAAGAACAGCATAGTTTCTTAGGTCAATTTATATTGGTCCATATCAGACCCTGCACTTGCTTCTCTTAGACATTCCTTTAATTTTGTTCATATTGCAGTTCATTTAGCTCATTCAGTTTGTGCCCATTTACTGTATCCACAGCTTTAAACTGAAACAGTGTTTTGTTCACCTGTCTTCAAGCATTTTGGTTAAACATTAAAAGTAGTTCCCGAAACGGGTTGTTACTGTGCACTATAGTGACTGGACAGGTCACATTTATCGAGATCACGTGCATTGCAATGTTAGTCATCCTGTATTCTGAGAAGCTGTGTGGGAGATTGATACACATCTAAACATAATGGACGACACTTGCAAATAACTGAAATTCTAGAACAGAAAAACAAATGCTCTAATGTTAAATCTTTATGACAAGCATCTTAAGAATGCAAACCATTGTAGTAATAAAAGCCTGGTGTTTTTGACTGACGTTTGGTAAAGCCTTTACATACAAAGAAATTATAACTGGCATTTAAAAGTGTTACTGAATAGGTTTGTGCTTTGTTTTTGTTTTTTTTTGTTTAAAAAGGGACAATGAATTCTAAATCAAATATCTTGTCAATTACACTATGATGATTTTGAATTATTAACAGCTACTTTAGCCTAAAAGATATGCTACCCTTCGCTACTGCATTTGCCACAATATTTTGCACCTGCTTTGAACCCACTTTGGTAGTGGCTGTGGATTTGTTTTCAGTTGTTCTCTCCCACACACTCTTTATGCACTATTCTAATTAAGTCTATGCAGAACTCACACAGAATCTTGTGTGACTGTTTTCTCTTTAGCCGGGATAAAATGAACCTTCAAAACTGGTTACTTGTAATTTTTGGTGCCTTGCTTGATGAAATTACATTTGCTTGCCATCCAATCACTTATCAATAACCTTTTTAAATAAAATGAATCTATTGTTTGTTTTCCTGAGCATACTTTTGTGCCCGTTTTCTGCTAGCAGACTTGTAAAAAGGGATTCTTTATCTGGCTGCCCTAAAGTTTGATGTTTTGTGAGGATTTGTTTTTGCAATGGAAATGGCTGTTTTAATTTGGCTTTTAGCTGTAATTAATAAATGGAGAGACCATTGAGTATACATTAAAACTGGCGTGGGTCATCTTTTCACCCTTTAACAACTATCATGCAAATGTCAAAATATGATTCAATTGTAGTTTAAAACCATGGCTTTTTTTTCCCCTCACTCATTCTCTTTATTTTCAGCTGAGGATTGCACAGCAGATGAGCCTGATAACTTCATTGTCCCTATAGCGGTGGGAGTTGCCCTGGCTGTCCTCGTTATTATTGTCTTACTGGCCTATCTGATTGGAAGAAAGAGAAGTCAAACCTCTGGCTATGAGCAATTTGATTCGTAATATGAGAATATGTAAAGTGTCATTGCAAGTACTGGCAAATCTTACAGTACTTCAGAAATCAGTTATTTCAGTTTGTGCGCACTAAAATTTATTTTGAAATGAGTCACACATTTTAGATGAATTTGTATTCTCTTGGCAATACGTTTTGTGACGTGGTGATTTATAAGGTAGGCCTTTATGGCACATAATACAACAATATTCTGCGTCATTCTGTTGTGAATACTTTATTTGGGTGCTCAGCAGTAGGGTGTAATTTCCATAGTTACTCACCACCCCTTTCTCTCTCTCCCCTTTTCTCCCAGCGGAGGAATGCTTTCTGGATTCTGATTTGAGTTTTCTCGTGCCCATTGCTGTGGGTGTGGCTCTCAGCTTCCTAATCATCCTAGTGCTTATCTCTTACCTGATTGGCCGGCGGAAGAGTCGCACTGGTTACCAGTCTGTATAACAACCCAAGCTGCTGCCATCTTGCCTCTAACCCCAGCTTATTCTTTACCATTTATATTTGCTCCTCTCCTCTTCTGGTCCTGTTGGCTTTCTCTTTTGTCCTGCAAACTGCCCGTCTCCTCACTTGCTGGCGCCAACCACTGACACCTCCAGTTTCTAACACGTTTGATTGCTCTAATCATTTCCTGTACGATTTAAACGTTCTATGAATGATGTGGTATTTCTGCTTAATCTCACTCAAAGCAATGTCAACAGGCATGATTCAGTTGTTTAGTGTAAGCACAGGCTGTCTAAATAACCTGGCATTGTGCTGTATGTTAAATGCATGAGAAAAAAAAGATTATTTCCCTGTTTATGGGAGTTTTGATGCATTTTCTTGCTCTACGGATGCTCTGTTCTGGTTGCTGTGACTTATATTAATGTGAATTAATATTATGAATGAATGAGGAATTTTAGAATTAGTAATCCCATTGAATGTAAGTGCTCAATTAGTTCTGTAATTGTACTCTTGCGGAAATTGTTTCTTGCCGGAAATTAGGGATGAAAAGCATCCTGGCACATTTTCTTAATCAGTAGAGCTAATAAGTCACACTCTTGCACATTGTATTATAAAGGGACACTTTTTGTGACATTTACCAGCATTTCAATGAGGATTTTGTTTTTGTTTTGTTTTTTGTGACTCATTTGGTCCCTCTCAGGGAATGTTGGAATTGTGACAATAGGCCTGTTAGTACATGGGGTTTGTGAATTTAGGTTGCCATTTCTCTGGGAACACGCATACAATGTACAACACACTCCATTTCTAAGACCAAAGCTAGAGTTTCCAGTGCATTTTAAGTCTATTTCTTGCTCAGCATAGTGAAAAATTCAGTCCAGACCATTTCATGTACATACTTTACTTTTTTTTTTGGTCATTCTTTCCTGCCCAAAGGATTTGGTCAAAACAAACACACAATATCATTGTACTATAGTGTGCCTTTTTAGTTGCATTTCTGTTCTTTTTCTATAAGACCTATATCTGTCAGGTTAAGAATGTTGGTTCAAGTTTCAGAGTGGAAAAAATTTCAATAAAATAGCTTTTGTTTTTGTACAGTAGTCTTCATCTCTTCTCTTTCTTGCTCTCTTTGACTTTATAAAATCACCATTTCTTAAAATGTGTTTGGCCTAATATGTTTAAAAGGATTGTTCACCCAAAAATTTAAATTAGCCCATGATTTACTCACCCTCAAGTCATCCTAGCTGTATATAACATTCTTCTTTCAGATGAATACAGTCACATTTATGTCCTGGCTCTTCCAAGCTTTATAATGAAGATGAATGGCTGTTTTTGATTTTGAAATCCATAAAAGTGCATCTATCCATCATAACTGCTCCAATAAAGGCCTTCTGTAGCGATGCATTTGTGTAAGAAAAATATCCATATTTAAAACTTTACAAACTCTAATTTCTATCTTCCGCTAACTGACGAATGCGTGTTCGCAAGACTGGTGTTCCAGCGTGTAACGTAGGACTTAGATGTCTCTAAGTTCCGGTGATGAAAGGGGAAGCACAGAGAATAGAGCAAAACGAAACATGGTTCTCTAGAGAACTAGCATACTCACCGGAGCATCCTCACCTCATATGCTGTAACGCCAGTCTCTTGTGAATGTGTGTACGACCGTTAGAGATTACAGTTTGTAAAGTTTTAAATAGGGATATTTTTCTTAAAGAACGCTTCTCTCAGAAGGCCTTTATGAAACCCCCGGAGCCGTGTGGCGCACTTATGATGGATAGATGCACTTTTATGGACTTCAAAACAGTAACAGCCATTCACTGCCATTCATTTTTTTTAACATAACTTCAGATTGTATTAGTCTGAAAGAATGTCATATACACATAAGATGGCTTGAGGATGTGTAATTTTATTTTTTTAGGTGAACCATTCCTTTTAAGCTCCTGTAGTTTTACATGGTTCGCATGACTTTTACAGTCATAACCTCCTGACTTCCCCTGGTGGACTTCGATCAGCAGTGTTGCTATAAAAGTTACTGATGTCATAAATTATGCTTCTCTTACTGGAATACTAGAAGCATCTCTCTGACCTGCATATTCTAGTAAGAACTGTTAATCACTAGATGCACATGAGTGTAGTGCTGATGTTTTTATGGTCATATGATTTATGGGTTTACATTGTCATTTATCCTACAAAAGCACACATGCAATTTATTACACGAGACATTCTTTGCAAAACACATCACTACTGATGCTACTTTTAAAGAGAATGGAAAACTGAGCAGAAAGATTTGATTCCGTTAATTCTCGTCCATCTTTATTGTTTATGCTAGAACATGAGTGCGTTTAAAAACATGAGCTGGAAAATCTTTGTCAGCCAGTGGATATTTCATTGTATTTACTGAATAACAAAGATGTGCAGTTACCAAATTCCATCTCACTATTACATTGCTTTTACCATGTCAATATATTCAAATACAATTAATAAATAATACTGTTGAAATCCTTCTTACAAGTAACTGAGCAGATATTTTCACTCAGAGATGAAGTGAAATTGTTTTAAAGAAGTGGTGGTTGCATGCTCGACAAAAGATCAACTTGTATTTAATTATGAAGCTCTGAAAATGATGGAATGGGATTTCTGTCCCACATTTCTGTAAAATACATTTGCCTCTGGAATCAAAACTTAGTATCCAAAAAATAAAAGAGAGAAATTTTGTCCAAAAATGTACAATCACTTATTAATTCTCAACCACATCTGATTATTCCATTAAATGAGCAAGTAAAAGGATAATGTTAAGTTGTTATCTGCCTTTTTTTCAGCCAGAGGGGGAATTTAATGGAGACAGTGACTTAACGGAGAAAAACATGTAAAAAAAAAAAAAAGTTTTAATGTGTTATATACACATCTGAATTACCAAAATAACTGATCGAAAAGGTTTAATACATGTTAATTCTACAATCTACACAGATCTATAGAATTGTTTTGCTTGCTTCTCACTGTAGACTGTTTGTTTGAGTGATTATGCCTCAATAGCTATAACGGCGACCTATGTATTTGGACATCTTTCCATATATTCATTTTATCCAATAATGAAATCCAGGCAGGTGTGAGTCCCTAGTGGCTGGGTACTGAATGTTACGTTACTGAATGTGATCTATAAATCTCAGTCTTTGCTTACTGGGAAATCCCTTGTTTGAAAAAGTAGTGTAGCAACACAGCTCTAACACGAATAGCACAGTGGCTGCCGGAGGCGTAATCAGAGGGCTAATGGGTAAAGACAGCACCCAGTGTGCTATTTCATTCATTATAACATACTCTGAGAATTTTAATTTCAATTTGTCTAGGTCTACTGCGAACCTACGCACCCACTTGTAAAGTAAAAGACACACTACCCAGGAAACGGTCAGTTGCTGAATCGTTGATGATGCCCTTGCCGTTTAGTTTGCATTGAACATGTAGTTGGGTGTCGACTGGACTCTAGAAAAGCGCACAGCCACCAATGGGGAAGAGTAGTTTACCTGTTTGTAGAAATGGTGAAAAATGCTATGAAATGTTATGCAATTATGAGGAATTCTGAGATCTGAAATAGGATCACTTACATGTCTCAGTTTCCCATAATAGGGATAGTACTGCAAGTCGAAGATGTTTCGTGGAAAGAACTCGACTTCTCCGAGGCCTTCAGTTGACCCTCTCTGAAGAAACATTGGAAAAGATCCAAAATTGTTACTTTACAATGACAAATGCTGCAAAGAAATTGGGTTATGTGATACACTGTTGTATTGTATAGTTATTTTATAACTTATTATACGGATTATGCTAATCATTAATTATTACCTTTACTCCACATGTAACGTTTACTGGAGTGCCTTGACCAGGAAGATACCCGAGAATCTGTCAGAAAACAGTCAAGCGTTTTACATACCACTTAAGCCACTGAGATTGCACTGAATATATTATAAACTGCAGGATTGTGTCCATTTAGTCACTGCTTATATTAACCACAAGATGGCACTAGAGCTTCAGAGCTGTATTCTGTTTTTAGGAGGGGGTGAAATTCTGCAAACAAAATCATTTTTGAATAGTATGTTCCACACTATTAAAATCTCACCCGATTCATTTTGACGATGATGCAGGGTTTTCCCTTCGAGTATCCAAAATCTTTGTCGTGCATGCCGGAGCATTCGCCCAGCGAAGACCTCTTAAACTGACATGCCTTGCGCTCGGCACTCTCTTCTAAGTCATCCTGCATGAAATACGTATTTCCTTTGCAAGGAATGTTCCGCCTATCCTGCACTTTATCTTCATAGGCTGGATATGGTCATGGCGGGAAACCGTAATAAAAGACATGGAAGAGAAAAAAGAGAGAGAGAGACCATAAATTAACCAAACAATGGCTGTCGCCCAGCCTGGCCTCTACAACTTACAGGCCAGCACAAAAAGTGGGGCCCTGGCAGCACTGAGCAGTTACACTGAGTGCATAAAAGGGTTTCCCTCCTTGTCAGTATTTCTATAGACAGCAGGACTTGTTCAACAGCGTGCTGGAGCGATTTGAATCTGTGCCTGCTGAACAGAAAACGTAACTTCCTATTAAAGAGTGTAAAACCAAACTCAACAACCACAGTTGTTCAACTAGTTCTCCTAATGCAGGACTTACGTTTCAAGTGGGCTTCCAATGCTCTCGCATACTTCTTCCACGATTTTTGGTCAGAGGCGTTGAAAGCAATCTCAAACCCATGAGCAACATCTACATGAGGTGACATTGTCATACCTGCCAGGAGACAGAGAAGATTATGAACCTAAAGATAGTATTGAGCTTCTGTATTACAATTTTGTTTATGTACTTATATAATAATGTAATCTAGTATAATAATAATAGTGATGATGAAAAATACTTTTTTAAATTTCTAATTATTATTCATTTTAAACTGTACAAGTGTTATTTTAAATAATAATCCATCCATCTATTCTCCAATTCCTTTCTAGGGTCTCACGATTTAAATTATATACTTATTAAATAATTTATGTTAAAAAAGTAAAAAATAAAAAACAAATATGTGTATATATATATATATATATATATATGTGTGTGTGTATATGTATATGTATATATATATATGTGTGTGTATATGTATATATATATGTATATGCTTTTTGAAAGTTCAAAAAGTAAAACAGATTTTTCCAACCTGGTGGCATCACCCTGTCATTGTAGGTGGGAGCATATGGACTAATGGACCACATCAGGCAACACATACAACCAGCAAACATAGCCGCAAGGAAAATGTATAATGCTGAGTAGAAGAGCAGAATAAGACCTGAAAAAAGATGGAAAAGCAAATTAATAAAGCAAGATTTCATTGAGGAAACCCCTTGTATGTATTTGCTAAAATAACTGATTCCCATTTGGAAGAATTTGCATAAATAGAATGTGGGATCAGGTTAACACATTTTGTCATAACATTTATTTCAATCATTTGAAAACTAAACATTTTATTTGTTAGTTAACATTTTTGCGTTCAAAGAGTTAAGACACTAAAGTCAATGTAACTAAAAGCTAAAAAAAAAAAAAAACTAACGCAACCATTGTCCTTTAATTTTCAATCAAGACTCCATTAACAGCTGATCAAATGGGACGTGTCGTCAAACTAAACAGCTTTTGCTGCGCAGACAATTTTGCAGGGACTAGCTGCCACAAAGGCCTTTCTGTTTGAGCCTAGTGAAAATTCTCCCAGCTGTCCTTTCACTCAGGAACACAGTGAACCTCCGGTTGCCATCATAGTGACGGTCTTTTGCAGCCATACAGAGCCACGGCCAGCTCCAAGGAGCCCCATCACCCCATTCTGGCATTGTGAGGCCTCTGCACTCTCCTTTCATGGGACACACATCACAGCGCTCCAGCAGCCCCTCCCCTGCCCTAAGAAAGACTACGGCTGTTTATTTAATTCACCTCAAGCACATTCCCCATCATATCATGGCCATGTAAAGCGTGGAGATGTTGCATTACGTCTGCACTCAATACGAAGCCATTAGTGCATTGACATTTCCCTGTGCTATCCCCAAGAAATGTTCATATTGCTATTTAAAGTACTCGTCCCAATGGGAATTTGCTGCGTTGCTAAGCAACGGGACATTTAGCGGCAGCAATTGGCCACTCTGTCATCATAGGACTTCTTCAGGAAATGCTTGCTGCCAAAAAAGTTCTGAGCTCGAGAAAAACAAAAACACTACATGTAAAATTGCGCCGTAGATCTGAGAGCGTGTTGGGGGAGATCTGGAGGTCAAGGGGGCTTTGGGAAAGAGGGAGAGGAAAGCACGGTAGGGGTAAATGGAATGTGATCCCAGGCCAGCAAAGGGACTGTGACATTCGCTCTCCCACTGAGGACCATTCCCCAGGCAGTCTGTTTTTGTCAAGATGTCTCTAAGCTATCTGTGCACCTAAGTAAACAGTAAGCTTGGACATGCACACACACATGCACCCACAGTGACAGCGTGTACACACGCACACACACACACTTTGTCTAAGCGAGCAGAAGCACAATTCATCCCCCTTCATCCCCGCAACTCATTCTCACTGCAAATAACTCCACTAAAAATGGAAAATAATGAGCAAAAACAAAAAGCAATGGTCTCACTTGCCTTTGCTTCTACGGCGAGACTGAACCTCACTAATTGACAACTTTGTTTACAGTCCAAGTACAATTTGGATGCACTCCCTCACCCACAGACAAATCCCCTTTGTTTTGTCATTAAAACTGTTATCTCATTGTGTACATTCAAATATAATTTTGTCTTGTTACTCACTCCAGCTCTTCCCTGAGCGGCCCATAAACTCCTTAGTTTCTGCGTTCCACAGGTAAGTCTTTAGGTCGTCGATTTTCTCATGCAGCGTCCTCTTGGGTTTTGGCTTGGGCTTCCATTTCTCAAAGTTAAGGTCATCCTGCTCCAGAGGCTGATGTTCTACCAGTCCTTCCTGTTCCACTTCCATGGCCTCAGCTAGTTCGTGTTTATGAAGTGATCCTGCACGCTAAAGACAACACGGAAAGTTAAAAAATAGCATTCACAAATGTTTCTGAATCACATAGTGCAAGTAGTGTAAAAAAAGTATCCTGCAACAAGCATAAAACACTTAAAAACTCACTTTAATGTGGATAATATTGTCTGAGGCTCAGATATTTATCTTCAAACAGTTATAAGCAAGTGTAGGATCTCATTCAGTGTGAATGAAAGAAGTTTCAGAATCCCATTGATCTATGAGAGGCAGAAGAGGACCCACACACTCGCTGACCCATGTTGGGAGATCTAACCTCTCACAGCTGCACAAGATCGGCAGGGTCAATCTTCAGCCAGATGTTACACACTCATTCTCAATATCAGGACAGACATAAAATACACTTTAAAAATGTTAATGTTAATTTCTACATAGAGAACATGAAATAAACATAACTGACTCAAACTGCCTACATTAGGTTACATCAATAATAGTCATTTTTAACAGTTCAGAAGGAAAGTTTCTTAAGGTACCTACCAGAGGTATTTCAAATGCCTCTACTACAACCAAATACAAGTTTAATTATAACCAATAAAGATGAATAATTGCCAATGTTGGTTTACCTAAATAATGATGAGCAGGTGAAACGCTTTTGGTGATACTCCTTCTGTACCAGTAATGAATTCAAAACTTAATGTAAAAAAATTATACAAAACAATTGACCTAGGTTACTATTGGTTTAAAACCACGTTTATCTACTATAATGTTTACTTTATATTATAGTCTATAGAGCACTGATCTAGCAAGACATGGTCATTACAATTCCCTCATCCCAAATCAAAAGTAACCACATTACTCTGGTGCATTGTGGTTATGGTCACTTGCCAGTTTTGAAACTTTGTCTTCCAGGAGCAGGTCCTCCGCCCCTCCCGCGGTAGAGTCGCGCTCCATGATCTCTCACTGAAGAATAAAGGTACTTGTTAAACCAATCACATATACGAGCGGTCCAAGCGATTTACTGCTAGATTTCAGTCCACGAATCAAGTCTGCAGCAGTTCAATGAAGTCAAATACTGTGTCAAATAAATGTTCAATCTTTCTTCTTCTTCTTCTTTTTATTTGATTTTTTTTAAGTGAAGATGATAAGAGAATATTTCGATGTCTTCAAGGAAAGAAAAGGAGGGGGGAGGAAAATCTCAATGCTCAAACTGCCCCCCAAAATAATGTCTTGATGAAGGCACTGATGTGATGTCTTCAAGTTCACTGTATGCTGGCTGAACAAACGTTAATTCTGCTCAAGAACTGTTCGTGAATTTCATTTAAGTTTTCCCCTTACAACGGATGTCGGGTGCGGAGGAGCTTCTTGCTAGGAGTCGAGCATCATAGTGAATGGAGTTGAGCTGAAGAGGGAAAGTGGGGGTGGGATACAAAGTGGAGTTTTTTTGGCAACAGCTTCGTTTGGTGTTGTGTGGAATTCTGCACACGCACAGCGCATAGTCTCATTGTCTGCTAAAACAAGCTCCATGCAAAGACCCACAGCTTTATACATTTCTGCTCTGATCTGCATTTGCCGTTGTCAATCACTAAGTACTGCATCCGCAACTACATTAGAACCGCAAGGTTGAGTATGCAGGACACTTCACTAAACAATCCCCATTGACTGGAGAGGCTATTCGCGCGCATTACATAATGCATTCAGGAGGCAAACAAAATTGTGAAATGTGGGCCCGCTTTGGCTTGTGTTGGCGTCAAAAGCGTAGCAAATTCATAAAGTTGTCATCAAACTCAATATTTGTACACAGATCACGTTGAGCTCCTTAAACCCGCTGGTTTTTTTAAACCTGAAAAGAACTCGCGTCATGGAAAATTCTGGTTCTTTCTGCTTCTTTGGTGGAGAGCAGGTCATTGAAAGAAAGACCATCAATGACTGAAACGAGCAAATGCAATCATTTACTTTGAAACAAAACTAGGCTGGAAGAACAGATTAATAGGCTATAGCCTATATTAATGTCGCCGCGTTTTATTTCCTTACAAGAAGTATTAGCCACGATTGCTTGTGTAAAAATGAAAGGTGATATCTATTAACTTCCATTCAATTCCATTTACTTACCGGTAAACACAACTAGCCCATATGTGTGCAGGCTAAATTAACTAACTCTGTGGGTAGCAGCAGTTAGCCTAGTAGAGTGGGGTAAGCTAAACACAATACAACTAAAAAAACATAAATGTATCACAGTGTTTAATTTCACACCTTTTAATCACTGCATCATCTCAGTAGACTATACTTTTATGTGAGTGTGTTAGATGGATCAATATAAACAAAGGTGAGCTACTTCTAAATAAGGATCCTGTCGCTGAATGAACCGGCTAAACAAAAATGCAGACCTGCAAAAAATTCGGGTTCGACTTTAAAAAAATATATAATTGGGGAAGAGCCTTATTCAGAAATTATTGTAAAACCCCTTCTGAAACTTTGTTTTGTATTTTTATTAAACTTTTTGTGTTTGTTCAAAAGACCAGCTGATGGCGCACTTTCATTACTTTGATATTGGTTCTGGTTCAGGAGACATTAAATAGTCGAGAAAGCTAATACAAAATTATATTGAATGCTCTTCCTCTTAAAGAGCTTTTATGATGCTATTCCAGTCTGTTAGCCAACTTTTTGCACGCTGAGGCCTAATGTGTATTGTGACAAGTGAAACAATTATTTTATATATATAGACATTTTTAACAATCAATAATTTCATTCGATCTTTGAAGTAGACTATTAGAGATAGCTTCGATATTTGATCAGTATGATACCTGGATAGACACTTTAATATTCTGAAAAAAAAATAATAACGAGATACAAACCTGTAAATATTCAATCGACTTTTCTGAAATTCAAAAACAAAATATTAATGCATTCCTAATTTCCATTTCTGAATGTAGCTGCTATATGGTCATGCAGGTTTGTGCATTAGACTCAAAAATAGCCTATCATGTTGTTCCCCCGAACATGACCCCTTCTCTGCTAATGTTTTGAACACTTGGTCATGTGTTTATTTATTTATTTTATTATTATTATTTTAAATAGCGCATATAGACCTAAATAGAAATGATCAGAAACAAATCTACAGCTGAACCGCATTGTTTTTGATTCAGTGTATTTTAAGGAATCAAGTAACTCACTCATTAAGACAATGACATGCTGCTCCCTGCTGTCTGTTTTAGTTTCATATTAAACGTATCACTTCATGCCATATATTTGGATTAACATTTGATGTTCATACATTTAATAAAGTTGCCCCTGGACATGAGTTTATGGAAGTAGGCTAAAGACTACCACTGCTTAATAGAACAAATTGTTTCTGTTGCTGTCAGTATTGTTTTTGGAAGTTACATTAAAAAGCAATGGTCTGGTATCAGTCAGTAGGCTGTACTTATTGTATTTCCGCCACACCACAAGGTGTCACTGTGGCCTCAACACTTCACCCTCGCCTACTCTGAGCTCGATTGCTATGTCTGAGGTAAACCCCGCCCTCCTCTACGCACGAATACATGTTGGAAGAAATAAACGCATAAATAAATAAATGAATAAATAAATAAATATAGAAATAAATAAATGCATAAATAAATAAATAAATGTAGAAAGGAATAAATGTGGAAATAAATAAAAATAGAAATAAATAAATGTATAAATAAATAAAAGAATAAATAAATATATGTGGAAATAAATGTATAAAAAATAATTATTCATTTTTTTTTTTTTGCTTTTCTATGTATATTTATTTATTTATTTATTTTTGCTTTTTTACATTTCTTTGTATATTTATTTATATATTTATTTATTATTAATATTGGCAGCCCTGACATTCCATACAGGACAACGGCGCCAGAGCGCTCACCACACGCAGTATATGGGGATTATTGGGAGGCCATGATTGGTAAGGGCCAATGGAGGGAATTTGGCCAGGACACCGGGGTCACACCCCTCTTTACGAGTTACATGGGATTTTTAATGACCGAGAGATCGGAACCTCGGTTTAAAGTCTCATCCGAATAACGGATTTTAATCCAATTTTGATTTAATTTATTGCTTTACTCTTTTGTTTAATCTATTTATTTATTTATTTATTTTTACAGATTTTTCCCCAGACTTTTCACGGACCGCCTGCACTCTCTAGCGGCCCTCTGGGGGGCCTCTAAAAACCCGTGAACCTTAAGGGATTTACTGTGATAGGGTTGAAATATCGTTTCTTTGTTTAATAACAGTTATCACCACAGTACTAAGGAAAGTTGTTTTGTGTGTGTGTGTGTGTGTGTGTGTGTGTGTGTGTGTGTGTGTGTGTGTGTGTGTGTGTGTGTGTGTGTGTGTGTGTGTGTGTGTGTGTGTGTGTGTGTGTGTTTTGTTTATTGTAAGTGCAAATTATATATAAGAACCTCTGCAAATTATATATAAGAACCTCTGAATCTATCTTTGAACCAGTTATCTGAAACGGACTGTTCGAAAGAACCGAATCAAAATGAGTCGCGCTCCCAAACACTACTGCTATGCTGACAAGAAGAGCTAGGGGTTCTGCCTCGCGCATGCGCAGTGCTGTTCTCCGTGCGGCGTTCTGCTGATGGGATGAGGGCAGCGGATTCATGAACAACAGACCCAGATGCTGATGAGAGAAGAACGGCAAGAAGGGCGACGCGTGGTGTCAGAGAATGCCACGGCAAGAAAAGAGTTTCCAGTCATTAACGCTGAGGAAAGGCATCATTGTGTCGTTGACAGCGTTCTTTGTTTTTGACTTGAAGTCATAACTGCGGCTAATGCTGCATATCCTGACGTTACAATGCCAGCGGGGCTGAATGCGCAAGGCAGCGGTATACCTATCTCTGATGCGATGGGTAAGTACAAGGTCAATGGCATTCACTGCGCCTACAGTCTTACGGAGCACAATTTACGCTTGTATGTACATTTATGCGATTAGCTACGTTTTTCCATAGTAATTATAAGGCTAGTAATAATAACAGGCTTGCACCACAGAAAAATAAGCGTCTCGTAACCTACATTGTGTACGTGTGTCCCCAACGAATGTCGATAGAACATTTATTGTTAACGTTAATGAAAATACACAACCATATGTGGAATATTATTTGACCTCAAGTTGAAATGATTTTGTTTATTGACAGAACCTCATATTACATCACATAGTATCTACATTAATCTCGCTTTCTGGGTTGTGGCAGAGCCTTTGCAGCTGTTGATACTATCGACATACAAGAGGTCATGATTGTTTTGTTTGCATTACTCCAAAACAAACGTGACTAAAATAAGACAATGATAACAAAATGTTGTTTTTTAGGGAAGGGTGTGTTGTGCTGTGGCATTTTCCAAATCCATTGTCTTTTACAGGATCGTTTAAGAGGAGGAAAAGAAAGTCCATCATAGTAACAGTGATGCTCCTAATTGTCTCCATACTCATCCTGGTCTTTGGCCTGGCCGCTACCACCAGGACACAAAACATCACTGTTGGTGGCTACTATCCAGGAGTCATTGTAAGTATGTTTCTTATGTTCATAACCGTGTGCTGAACAGACTGCAAACCATTCTCTTAGTCTATAAATGGGTTTGTGATGTAAAGCACTGTGGGGAGGAAAGGCCTCATGTTTGATTATTTTCCGCTTGGCCCACCATTATGGTGACCGGTGGCCATTACCTCATTACTGTAAGGTTGAACTGAGTGAACCAGTCATCAATTCATTGTTCAACAGCAAGGATCATTATGTTCAACACTCTTGGAGAAACATGCAATCTTAAATAATAATCCAGAACGTTTTGTACAAGTAACAGGTGTTTTCCTGGTATTCTACAGGGACTGAGTGTTTTGAAATACTATATGCAAGTGGCATGGCCAGACTGCGTATATAGCTCTTAACTTGGCCATTGACCACACCATAAAATAAACTACTCTGCTTGAAGAGAAAGACAAAAAGCTTTGTGGCAATGTGGGATTGTATTTGTAATTTTATGTGGGATTGTAATTGAGTGAGGTCATCTACCTTTAAGACTATGAAATAGGTTTAGATTTTACATAGACTTGCATCATGATAGAGTTTCCCCCTGTGATATTTTCAGCTCGGCTTCGGGTCCTTTTTGGGAATCATTGGCGCCCATTTGATAGAGAATAAGAGGCAGATGGTAAGGAGTCTTTCATTACACTGCTCATATTGGATTCTATGCTTGTGCATTCTGTCATCCAATTGACATTTTCAATCAAATGCCCGCACAAACAAACACATTTTCAAGAATCAACTGCTTGTTTTTAGTCATGTCATAATGGCAGAAAGGGCTCACAGGTTCGAGCTCGAATAGCAGGGCATGTCGCAGGCCTTGTGGTGAGAAGGACCCAGAAATAGCTCAGTGTAAGGGGAGCGGGGTGGATGTCCAGGCAGGAATGCTCAGAAGCCATTGCAGTGCAGAGGGAATAGGAGGTGCCACAATCCAAATAAAGAATGCTTGAGGATGGCATGGCTGGCCAGATCATAGACACACAGGAACAATTATTGCTGGGAGAGTGCTGGATAAACACTCCACCCTTACAGTGGACGTGGTTAGAGCCTATGTAGTGGGGTCCAGAAGTCTGGGAATTTGAAAATCTGAAAGAAATCTGGAGATAAACAATGTTTAGTTTTTGAACAATGTAAAACAAGAAAGAAGTGTTGACGTTTCTGCACTATTTTTAGGTCACTAATCAAATAAGCAAATTTGTAGAATTGAGCATGTCAAATCCTTTTCTACAAACAGTCAGATGTTCTTGTTTCTGTTAAAGCACAATATGCTCTTTGGATCCTTTTTAAATCATGCTGGAGAATATGATCATTAGCGTTTATGCTGCTTAATTGCTGCTGTCATTAAAGAAAAAGGGAGACAAACCAAATACTAAGACTTCTTTTCACTCATATTGTTACATTGGTAACATAAATTGTATTATTCAAATATAAATAATCTCTTATCACCAAGTCTCATGCTCACCAAAGCTGAATTAGTTTGATCAAAAATATAAGAGTAAAATTGTGCAATGTTTTTACAATTAATAAAACAATTAATTAATTGTTTTCTATTTTATTACATTTTAAAATACAATCTATTCCTTTGATGGCAAAGCTGAATTTTCAGCAGCAATATTCTTCAGTGTGTCATGGTCCTTCAGAAATCTTTATTATGTTCTTATTATATTATTTCTTATTATCATCAATGTTTATAAAAAGTTAATTTGGAAACAAAAAATCTATATAAAAAAGTTAATTTGGAAAAAAAATCTAGGATAGAATTCATTATTTTACAATGAATTTATTTAGATTAGGTTATATCAAGAATAACACTCAAAATGGCATTATTTATTGATCAGATATGGGCAATTAAATGTGTTTCGTTGTCCTGTATTATACAAAGCCATAAGACAGACGCCTCTGCAAAGTGCTTTAGAATACAGGCAGAATGGCGTGACTAAATAGCTGGTTGTGAAAAGGCAGAGAAATCAGTAAAGTTAAGTGGCACTAAATAAGAATCTAATCAGACCACACTGTGTCCATGTCCCATAATAGACAAATCTACAAGATCTTAGACAAACCACTTTGATCTGTATCTATAAGGAAATTGTACAACGTAGTAGTGCCCAGGTGTGAATGCACGTGCATTGAGCTACTACAGCAGGCGAATAGGCTGACATTGCTGTTCTGCTTACAGCTGGTGGCCTCCATTGTCTTCATCAGCTTTGGTGTAGTGGCAGCCTTCTGTTGTGCTATAGTGGATGGCGTTTTTGCTGCAAGACATATAGTAAGTGCTTCCACACCATGTTATTGTAAAATGCATTTCTTCAGATAAGCATTGTAGTGAAAGCAGTCATGACATACTGCTGTTGTTGTTTTAAAGGACCTCAGACCTGTATATGCTGGCCGATGTGAATATTACTCCAGTGGGACTGCGTTTGATTTAGATGTGAGTCGCCAACCTGAGAGAAGTGCTTTCACCAACTTACAAGCCTTGGAATTTGAGGGTTATGTACTAGTATAGTGGGATCCCAATTAGAAAACACATCTGTTTTGCAGGTCCACTGTCAAACTGCATCTCGGGTCTCCTGTAACCTGCGTGTGAAGAGCAACACCTGCTACTGCTGCGACCTTTACAACTGTGGCAAGTATGTGTGTGTGAGCGAGTCCCATTTGGATACATTCTTCCTAGAATATTTTCTGCAAACAGGCAGATCTGAAAAAAACAACAACTATGCTTTGTTTGACCCTGGTTAATTTCTGGTTTATATTTGCTTGTATGGTGTGTGCTTCTATCCCTGAAATTCAGCTCTGTTCGAAAGAACGTTTGTGTTTATTTATGTTTCAGAGAGCATCCTCTTATGGGACTTCAGAATAAAGATGTTTTGAAAAAATTTAGGAAATCCTCCATGATTTGGAAGTAGGTCTTTCCACTTTTAGGCCCTCAATGACATTGACAGCCCATTATTTGTTGTTGTTAAACTAAGTTTGGCTGCAGACAGTCACTGTACTTGATGTACAGTTACTTTACTGATGAAATGAAAGGAACTAAGATTTAGCGTTCTCTGGTTCCTGTTTCATAGGTGAGGAGAGACAGCAATAATTTAGGTTTATGTGTAAAGATTCTTTGATGACAGTGAGCTTAAATAAGGATATTGGATATATTTATCCATTTCATGCTCTTCTTAAGAGTGATGTGCACTGGTATGTAGATGGTTTTGTTCTATTATTTTGCATGAATCGTCTGTCATGCTTTACCTCTTTTGTTGCTCTGCCTATCACCACTATGTGTCTTATGTCTTTTATGAATCTCTTGCTATAATATGTTTCTTCTCATCATCTCAGTCGAGTGGAACTGCGAGGAGGGTACCATGAGTACACAGAGGTGCGGAGCTGCCAGGATGTTGTGCACCTTTACCACCTGCTGTGGTCTGCTACTATTCTCAACATTGTAGCTCTGTTTCTGGGCATCATCACCGCCGCAGTGCTGGGGGGCTTCAAAGATATGGTGAGATTGAAAGCAGTGCAAACTACTTATATACACTATATGGACAAAAGTAGTGGAACAAGTGAATTATTGAATTCTGATTTTTATAATCAGACCCATTGCCGCAGATGAATAAAATGTCCGTCTGCATGGCTGCAGTTTAATGAAATTTCACCCCTGTTAGATATTCCACAGTCAACTGTAAATATTTTTGGAAAGTGGAACCATTTAGGAACAGCAGCAACTCAGCAATTAAGCGGAAGACCACATAAAGTCCCTGAGTGGGGTCACCGAGTTCTGAGCTGCATGGTGCGTAAAAGTCGGCTGATTCCATAGCTAAAGAGTTCCAAACTTCCACTGGCATTAATATCAGCACAAAAACTGGGTGGTGGGAGCTTTATGGAATGGTTTCCATGGCTGAGCAGCTGCATGCAACTGAAGCCTCACATCACCAAGTATCAGATGGAGTGGTGTAAAGCATGCCGCCACTGGACTTCCAGTCTGTGTAGTGATTAGTCACTACACAGACTGCATGTTCTGTGTAGTGACTAATCATGCTTGTTTGGCAGTCTGATGGGCGAGTCTGAGTTTGGCAAATTTCAGGAGAAGGATATCTGCCTGATTGCATTGTGCTAAGTTGCCAACTGTAAAGATTGGTGGAGGAGGGATAATGGTATGGGGCTGTTTTTCAGAGGTTTGGCTAGGCCGCTTACTTCCACTGAAGACAAATCTTATTGCTTCAGCATACCAAGACATTTTGGACAATGCTATGCTTACAGCTTTGTGGGAAAAGTTTGGGGAAAGCTCTTGTCTGCCTCAGCATGACTGTGCTAGTGCACAAAGCAAGGTTCATAAAGACATCCCAAAAACCTTTGGGATGAATTGGAATGGAGATTGCGAGCTAGACCTTCTGGTCCAACATCAGTGTCTGACCTCACAAATGCTCCACTGAAGTGGTTCTCCAACCCGAAAACCTAGGCAGCTGACTTGTTGCCTCGCTACCTTTTCAGGCAGTGACTTATAAGGCGGCTTTTGCGCACAAATGTACTTAGCGGAAAGACTTCTGAGACAGTGGAACGGTTTAAGGATCTACAGCAAAAGAAAGCTCTGCTCAATTCTGCTCAACTGTCACCGAATGGAATGCACAGGATTGTGGGATATCAAAGGCAGCAAAGGATACATCTATGCTGCTTTCAAAAAATTATCAGATGAATGTAACTCAGGAGGCAGGAAGTGAAGCTGACATTGGATTCAGACTTGCCTTGATGCCTTCCTACCTTGAAATGTGTCCTCCGAAGGCAGCATTTTCCAGTTTTCATTTTGTATGTCTCCCTTATCTATCATACCTGGTTCAACTTATGAGCTCATTAGTAGCAAGACCTGACATGGATGTGTCAGATATAGGGAGACATACAAAATCTGCAGGGCTGGTGGTACTGAAAACACCTGATAATCTTGTGGAAAAACTTCCCAGAACAGTGGGAGTTGTTATAGCTGCAAAGGGGGGACTAACTCCATATTAATGTCTATATATTTAGAATGCAATGTCATTAAAGTTCCTGTTGGTGTATTGGTCAGGCGTCCCAATACTTTTGTCCATGTAGTATAGATGCATTCTGTATGATTTCTGAGAACCAGTGACATTCATTGAGTCTCTGTTTTTTGAAGATGCCTACAGCAGCACCAGATTCTTGTGAGCCAGAACCTCTCCCTATTCCTCCACCGCCAGAGACTCCTGGCCCCACCACCTCCAACAACTCTTTTTACAACACTGCCCCCTGCTTACCTCCATACACTGCCTATGACCTTCAGGTAATCACATTCCCTTTGAGCTATCAGCCCATGTTGTGTTGCATACGTTAGTGCAGTAATTTATTTTTATTTTTATGTATATATGTATGCAAACAAACAAGGTATATAATATTTATTAAAGGGTAAAAATTTATAATTTTCTCACCCTCATGTTGTTTCAAACCCAAAAGACTGCTGTTCATCTTCAAAAGACAAATTAAGATATTTTAAATGAAATCTGAGATTTCTGCCCCTCCATTCAACTATTGATTTGTCACTTCAAAAAGTTCATAAAGAGATACAATTGAGCAGTTTAGTCCAAGTTTTCTGAATAGCCCGGTTCGCTTTATATGATGAACCGAATTAATTTAGGCTTTTTTGTTCTTTATTTTATGGTTTTAGTTGATGATTATAACCCTGACTGAGAGCCTTAGCGATTATACTTTATATGTTTTCAGTGTGTATGCTATGAACATGCTGTCTGCTAATGTGTCTTTACAGGGTGCCAGCTTGTTTCCTGACTCTTCAGGTCTGTCTGATGATTCCCAGTCTGGAGCCAGTCACATGTGGCCAAATATGATCCCACCTCGTTATTCTCCTCCTTATTACCCACCTGATGAGAAGCCCCCACCATACAGCCCCTAAGGGACCAGTCTGAGGAAGACATTTTCCTGGACTTGGGTATTTTCGGATATTAGTGTACCACCTCATTGAACAATCATTGTTCTTGAATGAACAACCTTTGCAGAAGAGGCTCACCTGTGTGGCAAGTTAAGTATAGAGAGACTACAACATTAACCACAGGCACTTGTCACCATACAGCAAATGTAATATGCAACATTAAACCCCTACAAGATTTGCTCAAGTCAACAAACCTGATGTGTAAAATATTCATGCTATATAGTCTCAATCCAAGAGGACTCTTAACAACTAGCCTGACTATGAGATCAAGACTGTTCACAGATAAGCCTTAAAATGTGTGTCTGCTTCTGGTACTGCTCCACCCGGTTCAACGCCTTTTCCTGTAATAGGTAACCTCTGTGGGTCTCCTACTTGTGATTCCTCTGCTTAACTCCATAATGTGAACTTCTCCCTTCCAAAGTGGCACAAAGTCTTTCTCTGCTTCCTCAGCACGAGGATGAGTCTCATATCTTATCTTGCAATTGATTTGCACTTTATTGTCTTCAGAATTTACTGTATTCACACAGTTCTACGTAATTACTTGAGTTATTTGTAACTGTTTCGGGCAGCTAGATTGTAAAGAACTGTACATATTTTTAGGCTGAATCTTACTTTTTGTCCTGAGTGCTTTAAAAGGATCAAAGATCTAACCTGTAATACGTGGTGTTTTCTTTTGAATTACATCAAGCACACAATCATGTCACAAATTCAAATAATCTTTTGTGGAAAATATATAATTAGCTTGATACAAAGTAATAAGCTCTTACAAGAATGAGAGGACTTTCAAAACCTGCACATCTCACATCCATCTGCCATTTTGTTTTGCCGTCATTTCTGTCTAGATATGACAGGACTAACCGAATGTAAAAAAGACTACCCATTATATAAATTTACATGAATTTAAACAATATATGTTCAGTACAGAAAGTGTTTCCACATTGCAAATATGATATCAGTGTGTGTGCAATGAAGTACATGTAGTAGAACAATCAAACCGCCTTCTTATAACTGAGTCTTATGACTTATAGTACTCATCTGTTTGTGTTCACTGAGTGTCAAGCCTATACACTGTATTTTATGTGCTCGATTTATATCAAGAAAATTGTCCTTTTTTCTGAAGTGAGTAGAGATATTACAACAAACTCAACAGTTTTATGACTTCCTGATTGATGTTTAAGTGCAAATTGTGATTATACTACAACCACATGCTATAAAGTAAGATCTTTGCCTCAATCGTTAATTTTTGACCATGTTCATGTTACATGAAAGCATTGTTTACTTTTGATGTTAAAATCTTAAAATGAAAGACTGATAGTTCAGCTCAGTATTGTTAAATATAAAATGTATAGCTGGAATAGTTTTTTTTTTTTTGCTTCTTATCACACATGCATTTCCAGATATGTCCACCTGCATTTGGCCATTGAATCCATTTTTATCCTGCATCATGTAGAATCTGCACATTAGAGATTATAATCATGAACTGGTGGGTTATAATATGACTGTTGACAAAATCCACTCTGATATAATAGAGAGGCAGAAATGCTCAAATCCTTGACTGGTGGTTATCATACTGGAAAATACTTATCACTTTCATGATGCTCTTGGAAATAAAAGAAATACATGTGTACGTTCTTCAAAGTTTTATTTCACTCTATATCGCACGAAGACCTAATAATAAATAGTTTCCAAAAGAGAAGAAACTGTTAAAATGAAGGTCTTTAGTACTATTATGTACATGATAATGGTGTTAGAACACTAGTTCTGACTGAAGGAATCTCGTTAAATTCAGATTCTTCACACAGCCCACAAAGCTAATTAATTATAAAACTATGCTGAAAAAATAATTGTAAAAATGATATACATGTATATACAAAATATTCAACTGAAAAAGAGAGGTCCTTTGTATTACCAACATTACGCTTTGATTACCCTGGACATTTCAGTATCTTGTTTCTCTAGACATGCCCCGACGAGGGATGAATATTTCTCTTCAGGTCCCAATGTTCATAATGTAATATAAATAAACAACCTCAAAACATAATTAATGGACAGATGACATAAACATTTCATATATTTACTCCATCCTTCTTAAAAAACTGCTGACACCAAAAACTATACAAACATTTAAAACATTTCTTACTGCAGGACCAGAACCTGCCATTAACACTGATCTATCTAGTGCCAAACAAAGATTAAAAACTACAATAAGCTGACAAGAAAATTCATACAATGTTAGCGTCTCTTTCAAATGAAACTGAAAGGAATAATTGGTTACAATTTATTTTAAGGTGACGTAGTTACATTGTACTTATTACTCAAATAAGTACTGAGTAATATTAATTAACTACATGTACTTACTATAGAGTTAGGGTTTGGTTTAGGGTTAGTTACTTGTAATTATGCATCATTTACTGTTATTACTATAGTAAGCACATGCAGTAACGTGTACATCACCTTAAAATAAAGTGTTACTGAATAATTTAGTATGATGATTTCACTCTTACATTTGATTTTGTAATTAGGACTTATGAAACACTCCCAAAAAGCATTTACACATTAAAGTTACACAATTGTAAGAATAACTGTAATAAACTGCAACAGTCAGTACTTGATCCCAACTAATTACATCCAACATGGTTGTACTCTCCAAAACATAAAAAGGAACAGAAAATATTAAAGGTCAGCTCTACACAGATCTAATGTAGCTGTACATAAAATATGTTATCTACTTTGTCATATTGACGAAGCATTATAACGATTCAGTAATGGACTGTGAAACTAAACTTGTTTTAACTTGTTCTAAATATACAATAAAGCACCTTGAAACAATTTTCAGTTGATGGATACTGGAGTTGAGTTTTCAATCAAATGGTCCAGAGAACTAAGATCACCTGCGCCTCCGATTTAAACAAGAACAAATGAACAAGGCACCTGAGCCAGAGGAGTGAAGGAGCATACTCAGTACGTCTCTGGTATAACAAACTCAAATTCGTTCGTGGTTTCTGCATTTACTTGGTCGACAGGCCGTGGTCCTGGTCGAACGTGAGCCATCGGCCTGTTTTGTCCTTCGGATTCTACAAAGATGTCATCCCAGCTCAGAGGTTTGCTTTGGCTAGATGGAAGTGGCTCGTTGGTAAAGTGCTCTTTGTCGGAGTTTACATGTTGGACAATCCCATCTTCGTTGATCACCGGAATGCCCCCTGACTCCTCAGACACAAAGGAATATGGTTTGAACTGCAATGTTTTGCAAGGCAGCAGACGATACAAGTTGTTGCAAGAGTCATCTTTCTCTTTCCTTCCCGAGGGATCTTGGTTGTGCATTTGCTTGCAGTGGGTGGACAAAATCTGATAATTGAGAAACATTTCATTGCACAGTAAACACTGGTACCGACGTTCGCCTGTGTGCGTGATTTCATGTTTGGTTCTGTACTCAGCCAGGGCAAAAACCTTGCTGCAGTAATGGCATGGATACTTTCGTTCCCACGAGTGAGTGTTAAAGTGCCGCCTGAGGCTTGTCAGGCAGACATAGGGACGCTTGCACACAATGCACACGTAAAAGGTCTTTCCATCCATGATTAGTTCATAGTGATCCTCCTGCTCCAGCTTTGATTTTTTCTTTCTCTGAGGCGAGTTATTGGTCATGTTGGGAGAATCGTGTGGCATTTGCGATTTCCTACCGGGAGACATTCCCTCCCCCGCATCCTCTTTTACTGGAACGATGTCGTAGGTGTTTTCACCAATATTGGCATATACTTTACAACCCGGTGATAGCGAATCGATTTCCGAGGCTTTGTCTAACGTTATCGTCTTTTTTGTCGACACTGCTGGGACCATGTTTATTGCAGGTATTGGTCCGTTATTGGTGCTATATGTCGGCCTTACATCCGATAGTCTGATTTTCCCAGGATGATCGGGCGAGAGCTCTAGAAGGACATTTTTCTTTTGGACACCAAGTATTTCGTTGTTGTCTAGAGGCAGCGAGGTGCTGTGAGGATCTGAAGGGAGGTTCACGCAAGATGGGGTTGTGGGCTCACTGTGTGAGCTAGTTTTTACTGGTGAAGTGAGACTACTGCTACTGGTTTCCGGGTTTGAGAGGAGCACGACATCTGGTTGGGGCTCAATATTACTTTGAAGAGATGTATTTCTTTCAGAAGGAAGCTTGTCGTTACCTACTTGGGCTGTTGAATCTTTAGAGGCAGTTCTTTCCTCGTTTGTGACTTTTTGTTTTTTAGCCTCTGGTACTCCTTCGGTGTTATTAACATCTGATATCTTTGTCTTTTGAGCTTGCGGGGCCTCTGATTTTGAGACAAAAAGGACATCGTCATCTGAGTCTATTTCCTTTTCTGTATTACCACCTGCCATGTTGAACTCTTCAGCAGACAGTGAGAAAGTCTCAGTAATAATGGGCATATTCTCTGCGCCAGTCTCATTTTTCTCAGAGGAATTGACACCGTTGTTGTCACTTTCTTTGGACAGGCCGGGTAATCCCTTGACTTGTGCGAGCGGCGTTCCTAAATTGGCTATGAACGGTCACGCCCAAAGTCTGACCAGCGCTGATGAGATCCTCAAGTCTGTCAGATCGAACCCTGTAGATTTTTGAAGTGTATATATAGTTCAAGATCACATCGAATATGTCTGCCTTGATGAAGTTCAGCTCTAAAACTTTTCCAGAAACTGAGAGAAGTTGGCGGAAATAGGTACTCGAGGCAGACAGCACACATTTGTGCGCCTTGAACTTGCGGTCTTGCACGATTATGGTGATGTCACAGAATAAACCGCTGTGTCGCTCATCATTGATGGACTTCAACAGGGATGCTGGGTACTGAGTGTCCGCTGCAGATATTAGCTTTAGTTTCGACATGCCTGTGAGGAAAAGGGTATAATAAAATGTAATGTACTTTAATTTAACAGTTTTTAAATTAAAAGATTATTAATGATAACAAATTAATTATATTACAAAACATGTTAAAATGTAATTAAATTAACTATGCAAAGCGTTGTACACTGTGCTGTCAAGTATGCAAGAGACACATTTCAGCTGTCTGGCAATGAAAAACAAACCATATTTTCATTTTTTTTTTCTCTCTCATATTATGTCGTTATAAACATTATTTAAAAGTTCGATATAACTTTATAGTGATTCTAAATTCACGGCAACAGAACGTGGAAGCTCGAGAATCAAATGCACGCTAGCTGGCTAATTGTGCAGCAACAAAAGACAAGCATAAAGACATGCGACTTGAAAAGTAGCCTAAAACTAATGCCTTTGGCTAGTTTGACGTGTTTAAACAAAATAATATTCCTGTGAGCCCACAGCCTTTTGATGATAGCACTCAGAACTGGTAGGACACCGGTGGGCAGCGGTCAATGTGGAAACAAAAACAAATGGCTCAATTCAACCCTCCTTCCTGGTTTGGCGGCAGCGCGCGGCCTATCTGACTATATGATGCAGAACAACGCGTATGCAGGTTAGATGAGATGATTTAAAGTTATAATCTCCCACAATCTAGAGATTGAATTCTCAAAAGCCTATACCTGCAGAGCGGCCGGTTAAAATCCACGATTCCCTTTGCTGAGAAACAATAATGACAGCGATAACGTGAGTCGGTTGCCGTGGACAACACAACGGAGCTCGAGTTCCTTGTGTGAGAGGAACGAGTCTCGCGCTTGCGCCTCCACCAGCCGACAGGAGTCGCGCACAACAGTCTGCCACAATATACGCGTGATGAATGTTAATGAGGCAAGGCAAGAAGATTTTTCTTAAACTTTCTTTCAGGTTAGTATTATACAAGAGTTTTTGGTAACACTTTATTTTACAGCGTCATTGTTACTTATGTTACATGTACTAGTAATAACAGTGAATGATGCGTATCCTAATTACATGCAACTATAACACTCAGACAGATCCTAATCCTAATCTAATTTTATAGTAAATACATTTAGTGAATTAATATTACTGAGTACTTAAATATATAATCACACTGTAACAATGACACCTTAAAATAAAGTCTCATTTTGTAAATAAAATAACCAAGTAGGTTTATATTTTCCATTTAAAGTCTGTGGGTACTATATAAAATAATCGCATTATTATTATTATTATTATTATTATTATTATTATTATTATTATTATTATTATTATTATTATCATTTTAATAACTGAAAGAGCTTTATTGACAATAAAGTATAGCCTACAATAGGCTTACATAGTGTGTAAACGTTTTATTACAGTTTTAACAGTCTCATATTACAGTCTCATAGTTGTTGCAACTATAGATTAGGCAGGTTGTCAAATGGGTAAATTTGCAGCAGGGTGTTATCTCAGTAACTCAGTTTTTTAGTCAAAAATCCAAATGACAAAAATGCCTATTCTAGAAGTGGTTTTGTGTTGGTTTAAAAAACCTTGTTCTTATATATTACAATTATTTTATGTTTATTATATACGTTCAGACACTTATGGACAAACTGCCAGGCGCTTAAAAATAAAAAATAAAAATAAATGCAATTTTGTCAAATATATGGAGAACGCAGGTTTGTTCATTTTTTCACTAAATAAATATTTGATCACGTGTAGCAAAGCTTCCATCCTGTTACATTGTCTATTAGGTAACCCAGATATATCTGTCATAGTCTTCATACTTGCAATGACACATTTTTAAATCAATCAGTGCATTTTCAATATATTCAAAGGGAATCCAAAACACTTCGATGTGCCATTTTGTCCAAAATACACACCTTCCAGGTCGCCAGGGGGCGATATTGGGTGTGTCGTGTCACAAATCTTCATAATAGAATAATTTAACGTAACGGAAACGTAAACACAAGCAGAGCAGACACAAATAGTAGGTGAACGACACTATTTTGGTCTCATAACTGGCGTTTAAGTTGTTTACCGGGTTCGTGGTGAGTCTCAATTTATATTTCATTTAAATCAACATTTTTTCTCAGTCTCAGTACTTCTAAAACTTGAAATCGCAGGTCACTGATCTGGCTAGATTAGCTTTGCTCGTTCTTGGTGAACTGCGACATGACAACAAAATGTAATTAAAACGACGTTTTGATCTAACAATATAAAAAAAGCAAAACGTCGTTTAATTATCACGTTAAAGTTAGCAAGGCAAATTATAGTAATGCCCGAGCTGGACGTAAAATATTCAGGCCCTGTGAGCCCGAAGAGACGCCGACAGAGTCGCTCCGTCAGCCGCTCACCAGACCGAGGGCTGAAAAACCACAGATACGACCACGAAGACGACCACAAATCGAGATACGTTGATAAAGAGAGGAACAGAAACAGGTTCCGATTTGGAAATTCTCGCAGTCGCTCGAGGTCAAGGGAAAGAGATCGGACAAACTGGTCAGATCAGAGAGACCGAGAACACGGTCCTGGATCAAGATCCGATTACTATGATAAGAGAGATGATGCCCAGCGACAGAGACAAGACGCCTTCATCGCGAGGTTAGACACGTGTTGTTTACACTTGTGTAAAAAATTGTTTGTAGTAACACAGTCTGTTGCATTAATTCTCTTTCTGTTTCCTCTATTAAGGCGTCTGCAGGAACGTGAGAGAATTGGTGAACTGGGATGTCCTGAGGTCTGGGGATATTCTCCAAGAGTCAGAGAACCTGAGTGAGTACATATTAAATACCACATCTACCATCACTCACAGTCTATAGTATACTGTTATAATATATGTGCCATGAAACATAATAGGTGTCAAATCTTCATTCAAATGAGTGCATTGTCACTAAGCTGTAATCAAATATTTAGTACATATTAACAAACATTTTTTTAAAGTTTCTTTGTTATAGATTTATATTTTCTATATAAATGTATTTTTCCATTACTAGTCTTATGGTTTATTTTTAAACATTTGTTTCTGTGTTATTTAAAAACTCAAATGTTTTTTTTATTTTTCGTGGATGTACAGGATTTATTTTTGTCATATTTTAGTTGCATTTCTGAGTTGATGATAAAAATGTAACTGGTTAGATCAAGTTATAGGCACATATCACCACAATATCGATGTATCAATTGAAAGCCCCTAATCTGATCAAATCACATTGCCTATAAAGTGTCATGGTTTTGAGCTTAAGCACATTTTTATAGCGATAATAGCAAGAATTTAGTTGAAACCCTAAAACAGTATATCCGTCATATACACAATCTCTAATCTCTTGTAATAGCTCAGACGAACACACTCCTGTAGAAGAGGACGTGAAGAACAGCAGCTCTGATTCAAGTTCAGAGGGTAATGATTCTTTAAAATCTCCGTTTTTGCATTACAGCATGTACTGAACAGGAACTGGAAGTTGTTGAATGTTAACTAAATGACTGATTTCATGCCCACAGAGGAAAAGAAGAAAAAGAAAAAGAAGAAGAAGAAGAAATCAAAGAAGAGGAAAAACAAGAAGCACTCAGAGGACAGTGAATCAGAAAGTGATTCTGAAGGTTTGGGGCAGTCATTTCAGTTTCAGTTTCTAAAACGTGTTATTCTTATGATATGTAAGGTTGCATGAAATGGTTACCTGCTTGTTTTGCAGAAGAGATGAAAAAGAAGAAGAAAAAGAAGAAAAGTAAAAAGTAAGAATTGTGTTATCATGTATAGCAAGTGTATTGAATCAGCAAGGCTTGAATAATTTTATACAATAGCATGATTTTGTCATCACAGGAAGAAGTCGAAGAAGAAGAAGGCAAAGAAGAATCAGAAGGAGTCCAGTAGCTCTAGCAGTGAACATTCAGGGGAGGAGGAAGAGGAAGAGGATGTCAATGAAATCGCATGGGTGGAGAAGACTGGTGTTGGAGAACATGTTGTTGGACCTGAAGCTCCTCTCACTCACCTGTCCCAAGATGATAAACCTTTAGAGTAAGCATTGGATTCCTCCTTCACTCGGTTGCTTAATTAAAAACAGTCGCTGTTTAATCCTGATCATCATTTTTCCATAGTTTTGGCCACGCTTTGCTACCAGGTGAAGGTGCAGCCATGGCAGAGTTTGTCAAAGCAGGAAAACGTATTCCGAGAAGAGGTGAAATCGGCTTGACTAGTGATGAGATTGCTGAGTTTGAGAAATCTGGCTTTGTCATGAGTGGAAGCAGGTATGAAGCTTTTATACATTTACGCATATACATTATCATTCAATAGTTTGGGGTCAGTTTTTGAAAATAAATGAATCTTTCATTAAGCAAGGACTTATAAATGTACATACATTTATAATGTTACAAAGATTTCTATTTCAGTTGTATTCTGTTCTATTGAACTTTCTTTTTTTTAAATCATGAAAAAATGTATCATGGTTTCGAAACGACATTGATAATAATACTAATAATTGTTGCTTGAGCAGCAAATCATCATATTAGAAGGATTTCTGAAGGATCATGTGACACTGAAAACTTGAGTAATGATGCATAAAATTCAGCTTTGCCATCACAGGAATAAATGCCATTTTACAATATATTAAAATAGAAAACCGTTATTAAACTTTATTGGTATCAACTAAATGTAATCTTGGTGAGAAAAAAATATTAAAAACTCTTACTGACCCCAACATTTTAATTGTAGTCTATACCTTTAAAAAGAAGAATAAAATTAAAATAGGCATTGTAGGTGTATCATACAAATTTGTATACGCTATATGCTATTATGCCCTCAGACATCGGCGTATGGAGGCTGTGCGTCTGAGAAAGGAAAACCAGATTTATAGTGCTGATGAGAAGAGAGCGCTTGCATCCTTTAACCAAGAGGAAAGGAGAAAGAGGGAGAGCAAAATCCTTTCCAGCTTCAGGGAAATGGTGTACAGGAAAACTAAAGGCAAAGATGAGAAGTAGGCTGTCCTGCAGAATTCTATTTTCAGTTTGTTTGTCCTTTTTTTAAAGGAAGACGACAACTTAAAACATGATTGATGAACAGATTTTACTGAAATATGTGTTTGTATAAAGTTTTCTCTGCTTGGACATCCTCCTGTGCAATATACAGTGAGAAGCTTGTGAACTAAAATTGTTAAAAATTGTATTTTTTTTAAATTACAAGTAAGGAATAAACTGATCAGTAGGACTCAAATCATTACCCACTGCAATACTCTTCATGTGATGTTTTTTTTGCATCTAAATAAACAGATGGTCATGTGGTCCACTCACTGTCATGCTGGTGCTTTCATTAACTATGAGAATGTATACCTTCTTCAGTAATAACCCTGTATTGTGGTTAGTTAGCCCACCTTGTGAGGTTAGTTAAACAGTAGTCTTTGTCTAATTGCAGGAACTTTCAATACAATATATTAAAAGTCAATAATGGAAGAATATTCATTTTCTTAGCTTAAGAATTATTTTAATTCAGTAAAGGCAGTGCATTTAGAGTATTATTAACCATCCATATAAACATTTTACATGGCAACATAGGAAGTAACTCAATAAAATACTGGATTACATTCAAGATCAGTTAATGTACAGGTCTCAAACTCTTGTTCTATGGGAAATGTCCTTGTCATTTTTTTTCGATTGCTAACTAGCATAATTACCAGCATGAATCTCGCCTCCAAAACTCACTCAGACCAACAAAACACTTCATATATGTATGAAGATAAGCTTGTTCCACTGTAACACTGGAAACAATTCTTATTCAGAGAACAGATTGTCATTCATAACACACTGAACTAAAAAGCACTATCAACAGGAAGCATTACATAAATGATGAACTTTTTTAATTAACATTTGAATGGTTTTTCACATAAATCAGTATTTCATTATAGGATAAGAATGTATTACAGCATAGAGATCAATAAGAAATACAGCAATTATATAATTTTTTTTTCTTTATTTTTTTACATATGCTTGCAAAAAAAAAAAGTTGAAACAACAAAAACAAAGCAATAATAATTGCAACAAAAAACAAGCAAACAAACCCATCAAAACGTATAGTATAATGCTGTATGGTATGTGCAGTATGAGTCCCAGTATTTGTGGAGTTTGTATTTTCCCTGTGTTGTTTTTGGTTTCCTCTAGATTTCCCCCTCAATCCATAACATACAGGACAGGTGAATTGGAGACTAAGGTTGCCCGTAGATGTGAACGTTAATATAAATGTGGGCAAGTGTGTGTGTCATCCCTGTGATGGACTAGCCATCTCTCCAGGGTGTTTGCCTGCCTACAACCAAGATGCTGGGAAAGGCTCCAGCCTCCCCAGGACCCTATTGGACAAGCGCTTTGGAAAATGAATGGATTGATGCACAGTACTTTGAGGGTTCTAGTCCTCCCTCTTTCTGCCACTCTTCCTTTCTCACCAATCTGTCTCCTTGATCCATGTTTCCATTCCAAACAAAATCATTCTGAAGCCATCCTGATTTACCAAAAGATGACTGAAAATGTTTTACTTCGAGAGATTAAAAAAGGACAACTGTTCGGCTTTCAGATGAAATTGTAGTTTGTTGTGTTTGGAATAATTATTATTTTATTTAATTGTAAATATTCTGCTAAGATTTCATATTTCATTTTAATTTCTACAGAAATGCAGTTTGCCAACATTCTGATGTGCTTTTATCAGTTTTGAAAGCAGTGTGTTAGCATTTCGGAAAAAAAAATATGCTGCAAATATATAGTGTTTTGCAGATTGTGAAGTACATATGAATGACAAAAGTGTTAATGGATTTATTGTAATTAATTTTTAATTAATTTTGTGTGGAAGGAATGAAAAAAAAATCAGTTTTGTCCACAGTCTTGTTTCGCTAAATGTGTTTTTAGCAATAGCTATACAGGTTTTTTTGTTGTTGTTGTGCTGAGCTTAACTAGAAATGCACATTCACTATAGTCAATTTTCATGCCTTTTCCAGGCCGGAAAGTCACAATTCTCTGTCAGTAAGAGCCACGAAGAGTGCTGGAAGCATTATGGTTTGAAAAAGAGTATGTAATATGTGCATGCTTGCTTCTTGATTGTCATCTCAATTGTCTCCACTGGCCTTCTAAATGGATTTAAAAAGCACAAATGGTTCTCTTTTTCAAAATAAGTGTTTCTACTTCAGAACAATTTGTTTGCTTATTGCATCCCATACTGTATATTATGTCTACTGACACTCCATTTGAAGCTGTCAAAAGGATTCTGTGCAGCATGTTTATTACATTAACATATTACAACCCGTTTATGCACATTATGTGTACTTTGTATATTTTCAAGCACTCTGGAAATTTTAAGTACATTTTGTAGACTGTGGAGTGTATATGTAGAATGTCTCTGTAAAAACTGCAGGGATTAGACCATGCACTGTATTTTAACCCTTCATTAAACTGGAGTAGGCTACACAGTGAAGTGACAAAGTTATTTACTTAAACGTTTTTAATGCGCCACTTGAAATCTGGCATCACATTTAGACTCAATTACTAATAACTAAAATCGAAATTATTTGGGTTAAGAAATCAAATCCGATCCCGTTCCATAAATCGAATAGAGCAAACCATCATATCTAAATGTATATTCTCACCACAATGGACCAGTACTCCATAAAAATATTTTAAATATGAAAAAAGATGACCGCAAGCAAAATAATAATTTAGAGACAAAATTTTAATAGACAGCTGGACAAAATGTACATTTCAGTTTTATCTGGGTGGCTCTTCAGTTGATGTTTTCAAGTCCCTGAGAAAACAAAAAAAGAAAAATATTACAACACTGACTTTGGTGGGGACATATTGTCAGTACTAATACATATTTACACAAGCTAATACAAGGTTTTTATTTTAACCTTGGCTCGGTAATGTTCACCACTTCCAGACAGTCTCTTGTCTCTCTCCATCAAATACCAGTGATAGGGAACCCGTGCAATCCGCTTTTCCTATGAGTTATAAACAACGAATGGATTAAATGCTGCAGACATCACAAATACAAGGGCATACAGAAATATCTGACTAATGTCAAGTTAAAACCAACGTTTCTAATTATTGAGAGATTCCCTAAAGCACATACTTAATGACTAGAGAGTGACAAAACATGTTCATCATTATCACTCACCTTTCCACCGTTTGTGAACTTCTGGATTTGAGCAGTTGCAACACCAGGAATGATCAGACAAACTGTCATAATGGCAAACCCGGGCAAAATCTCATACCACATGATTGTGGTGAAATATGAGTGTTAAAAACACAAAGAAATTGTTGAAGCGGACGCGCTTTATTTAATGTTTCCCAAAAAAAAAATCTTGCAAAATTGTCGTTTACATGAGCAAAATGTCTGCCCTTATGACGGTCACATAAACAACTTCCGAGAAGTGTATAATTCACTTCCGCGTGTGAAAACCTCGCCTGTAATACTGCAGCGCCGCAATGTGGCTCTTTTGGTTTCAGAACAACTAACTTACTACTACTGATGAATGGCTATTTGGTTGGACATGCAGCTCAAAATGACGAATCTGATCATTTTGAACGATAAAATATAACTAAAGGGTTGGGAGAATCTCAGGAAAGTCTAGTCTGGTCTGTCCACTCTTTATGTAAGAGCCACTTGAGTTCGAAAAAAGACTACCAAAGGAATAATAATAATAATAAAATAATATCTAAATAATAATACAAATAAATAAAATAATAAAGGCCTTGCTATTTCACAAAATATTAAATAAATAAACGGTTTTAATTATTTTTGACAATATTTTTTCTAATTATTGATATGCACCATAACCTCTTGATCTGCCAGAAAATATGATGTTTCTGGTTGCAATAAATAAAATGGATTAACATGGATAGAAAATGCTTAGCAGGGTAAACATTTCATCTTAAATTAAAATTTATATTATTTATTCATTAGGTAGCAGCCAGGCCTTTCTCCAATTAATTGTTCCAATGAACCTAGGGAATATGGTTTGTTAACTACTTCTTTTTGGAATAGAGAACGTAAAACCGTATAATTGTTTTTGCGTGTCCACAAAAATAAGCTTTCTGTGGTCAAATTAGTTTGTAATAAAGATGTAATAAAGAAACGTGTATAGAGTATAAAATACCTCCACACAAGGAAACGACGCCAGGAGAGATGGCACCCATTACAGGGGCAAATTCTTTGACAGGGAAACTAAAAATGTGGAAGAAATTCATCATAAGTCATTACCACTGAGAATTCAACAAGTGCCCCACCAAAGGGATCCCCTTGTAAAACCAAGTTTTAAAAAATATACACATAAGTTATGCTTAGGCTATACAAAATATTACAATTATTTCAGATATAATACTGGGAAAAGTTGACGCTCCTCCGTCCTTTTATTAAGCGACTCTGCGTCATGAGCCGTAGCCAATCAGAGGCGCCTGCTGGTGTTACGGAGAAACAACTGCGGAAAGTTGCAAGAAGTCGTCGCTGCAGCCTGAAGCACGATGACGTAGCTGGATCAGATCCAACACGTACTGGACGCTCATGCGCGGTGGTTTCGTTCACATTTTGATGACGTCACATGCGCACGCGCAGTTGAGAGATTTGTGAACTGGATAAATACTCAAACCGCTCGCGCAAAACAATTTATTAATAACATGCTCACGAAATCAGGACACACGTTTGTATTTCCCCTTGAATGTGTACCGGTTTTACCTTGAGGATTAAAATTACAGACAATAGGCTACTTGATTCATTTTTGCTTCCACTCAACTGCAAGTATGACCAGAATATGTTACAATTTTAACTGTTTTGCATGTATGTAGAGAGAAACTAGGATAACTTCAGCATTACAATTACTTATTCATCAATAATTACGTATTATTTATCAGCAGGCTACATTACTACACAGGTTAGAACATCACATATACAATATTGACCATGGTCAATATTGTACATAGATGATGTTCTAACGTAGTTATAATGTTCTGACCCGTGTAGTTATAATGCGTATACGCTGGTCTTAAGTGACACGCATTATAACAAGACTCGCACTCGCATTATAAGTATGCACTAGCCATAACGAACCACCATCCAGTACGTATTGGATCTGATCCAGCTACGTCATCGTGCTACAGGCTGCAGCGAGGAGTGTCTCGAAAGTTGGGCACTAGATAGCAGACACGACTCATAACAACAAGAAACATAACGAAGCCAGACATCGGTGCAAAAGTTGCCACGGGATCATGAAGGAGGACAAGGAAAACACTCGTCCCAGAGAAAAGAAAGTGGAAATAAAATGTGATGAAAACGAAAAACCAGAGAAGCCAAATAAAGAGAAGAAGGAGGCTATGACTAAGGTAACGTTAGTTAGTTAGCAGGCTAGCTGGCTACATTCCTGCTACAAGTAGTCTACGAACAAAGCAGCTTGGCGCTTTCATTTGAAATACTATAAATGACTGTTTGTGGCTTTAATTATACTGAAATATTTACATATTAGTCGTTGTTTGATATTTGACAAGCCTGAACATACTTACAGTCTGGTTAGCATATCTTCCTGTCAAAGTTTCCAGTCACTGCGGGGATTTGGCACCATAGTAGAAAATAATTATATAAAACAATTCAGTGGCATATAAAGTAAAATAGACTTTATTTTATTCCATTATTCCAACATGTTATGTTAACAACTGTAACTCTTCCACCCTTAACCACGCAGACATTTGTGTCATATGGTTACTATAGAGTAAGAAGTGTGTATAAAAATGTATGTAATTAATTCCAATATTGGATTTTTTTTAGATTGTGATCCGACGTCTCCCTCCAAGTCTAACTAAAGAAGACTTAGAGGAACAACTGCAGCCTCTTCCAGAGCTGGATTACCTGGAGTTTTTCTCTAGTGATACTAGGTTTGTAGATGCTGTATTTCATAAAAGAAAGCAGAAAAGTGAAACAAATAAAAGGTATTTTATGGCTGATCAAGATGTTTGTTTATTTGCAGTCTTTTCCCTCATCTGTTTGCAAGAGCATATCTGAATTTCAAAAATCAAGATGACATAGTTCTCTTCAGAGACCGTTTTGATGGCTACGTCTTCATTGATAATCGAGGTTTGTCTCTTAAATGTCATTATTATTTCTAGCATTCACTGTTCACTCACTAGGCAAGGCAAATTCATTTGTAATGTACCATTAAAAACAAAAGTTAGTTGACCAATGTGCTGTACACCTTTTTAAACATACATTACACACCAATATTAAACCGCACAGAGACATCTGACCATGCAACATAAAATGACAAGAAAAACACTAAAAAATAAATCCAACTCTAATCAGTTGTTTTAGGAATCAAAGCTTTGCAGTGTTGTATCGTAATATTTGTATAGATTTCTAATAATTCGTTATTATTCCATATTTGTTATGTTTCAGACTGAGATGTTTTCTATACTGGTGAACTTCTCTTTCAGTAAATTTTTGTTTTGTTTTGCGTATTATAGGACAAGAATATCCAGCCATTGTTGAGTTTGCACCGTTTCAGAAAGTTGCTAAGAAAAGGAGCAAGAAGAAGGATGCCAAAAGTGGAACAATTGAAGATGGTAAAATATATTTGTTCCTTTGTTTGTATTCATTGTAAACAATGGTTAACACGAGGAAAATGTTAGTCACCATAAAATCTAATTTGACAATTCTTATTTTTTATTGTATATTGCAATGCTTATTGTAAATGATCTGTCCATCTACATTTTTTTTTTAAGGAATGTGTAAATGAATGCCCTAGTAATAATTATTCAAACACATTAAAGTCCTTGTCTGTCATTAAGTCTGCCTTGTCTGTGAAACTGAGTGTAAATTTTTTTCTCATTTGAGAAGCTGCTTCAGTTGTATGTACATCATAAAATAGGGGAGAAAATATGATTTTCTGATTGTGTCGATTTTCCGATTCAAGCTGACTCATACCTGTTTCTTATTAGATGCTGATTACAAAAAGTTTTTGGAGTTCTACAATGGTGATGAGGAAAAATTTCCTTCCAATCCTGAGACTTTACTTGAGGAAATAGAGGCCAGGACAAAAGAACTCAGTGGTGAGTTTCAGCACTAAAGTATACAAACTTGTTTCCGCCATTGAATACAAAAAAAAAAAAATTACAAAAGGTAATTGTGACTTTTTATTTCACTATTCAGATTTTTTTTCTTGCGATTTCAAATTTACATCTGAGGGAGAAAACATCTGAATTGCGAGATATGAATTTCATTTGAAATAATCTTTTAAAATGTCCTTTTCCCAGCTAAAAAAACAACACCCCTCTTGGACTTCCTTAAGAATAAACAGGTACAGTGAGGGTGTAATATTTACTGATATAACTGTATACCTTATTAGCCTGTCACCAATTCATTGGGTTTCCATGCCATACTATATGTGTAGTGTTTATGCATTCTCATCCTGTCTTTCCCAGAGGATTAGAGAAGAGAGGAAAGAAGAGAGAAGACGGAGAGAGCTAGAACGCAAACGCTTGCGAGATGAAGAACGGCGTAAGTGGAGAGAGGAGGACAGAAGAAAAAGAAAAGAGGCTGAGAAATTGAAAAAAGGAGAAAAGGCGTCTGATAAGGATAAGGACCAACCTAAGGATGAACAGCCAAAAATCAAGGTACGTAATTATGAAAATATTATTGACTACCTTGATTCATTATTATAGTTTCATTACTAAAAGAACAGAACTTATGTATGTATATGCACAAAAGTTTGGGGTCAGTAAGAAAAATAGAAGTAGTCTAAACAGTAAAATTGTGAAATATTATTACATTTTAAAATAGCTGTTTCTATATGAGCATATAGAATAAAATCTAATATATTTATGTGATGGCAAAGCTGAATTTCAGCATCATTACTCCAGTCTTCAGTGTCACATGATCCTTCAGAAATCCTTCTAATATGCTGATTTAGTTTTCAAGAAACATTTCTTATTTCAATATTGAAAACCGTGATGAATTGAAAGTAAAAGTAATAAAAAAAACAGCATTTATTTCAAATAGATATCTTTTGTAGTATTATAAATGTATTCACTGTCACTTTTGATCAATTTAATGCATCCTTGCTGAATAAAAGCATTAATTTCCTTCAAAAAAAAGTCTTGCTGACCTCAACTTTTGAACTGTAATGCAAGCACCTGTTGTTTTGCCTTTCAGCTCTTAAGAAAACCAGAGAAAGCAGACAATGGTGATACTGAGAAGCCAAAAGACAAGCCTAAGAAACAAGACCGAGAGAAACAGAAGGAAGATAGGCCTCTTGGAGGAGGAGAGATGAAGAAGCGACAGAATGGTGAACACAGAGAAGAGAAGGGGGGCAAGTAAGTTTGGTTATACTCGACACTAGCACTAGATAAAAAAAACATTCCCAGCCTTACTTGATCCATCTTTGGCTTTCCAAGTCTTTCCCCTTCACTATCACAATCTCAATATGCTTTGTCATGCAGATCAGAGGATAGTGGGCATAAAGATTACAGAGATCGTGATGGAGACCGAGAGAGAGACCGAGAGAGAGACCGGGACAGAGACAGAGAGCGAAGACAGAAAGAAAAAGAACGCATCAGAAGGCAGGATGAGGAACGGAGGAGGAGAAGGGACCGCCAGGATGGAGAAAACACCTATAAAAAGAGAGAGGACGAAGGGAAGAGGGACAAGGAGCGTGTTTGGGAGAAAAGAAAGAATGAAAATACTGGAGAGTCCTCAGGTAATGCTCATCCTGAAAAGCCATCGAGGGACAACAAAAGGGAAGACAGTTCCAGAAAGGACCGTCTGAGAAATAAGGTACTTGCTCTTTTTTTGATACTTGATCACTAATTTAATTTACATATGGCTAAAAATTCATTTTACATTTCTGCCTTAGGATCGGCCTGCAATTCAGCTGTACCAGCCCGGGGCGAGGAGCCGTAACCGGGGAGGAGGAGCGGGAGGAGATGGACAGGCAGCGGACAGGAGGGCTGAGCGGGAGCCCAAGAATACTCAAGAGAAAGTGGCCGAGTGAGGAAGCAGCTCTGCTAGCATGAAATGATGTCTCAAGAGAAAAGGGGCTCTGTTCTAATCAGGACAAACACCTTAAAAACATGGTGCTGCCAGCAAAAGAAATCCCCACACATTAAAAAATACAAAAAAACTCGTCACTGACACGAGAGCACATACCTGTTGCCCTCCAGTGCCTGAATGAGCCCCTAAAGTTCCTGTTCATGAGCAAGGCAAGTCCTAACCGACGGTTAGGTTTGAGAAAGGGGGCATAACCACGAGAGAAGCCAAAGTGATCGGACCATGATAATTCAAAAGTGACCTTAATTTTGGTGCACAGCCAAACTTGTTTTACTTCAACTGCTTTTCTGTTTCATAGTTTATAAAATGTCTGATCTGGCTTGCTCAATGTTTTTCACTGTTCCGCTTTAGAAAGATCTTTCGCGCCTTACCTGAACCCTTCTATCTGGTATCATACAGTGCATTTCACTTCAGACAATCAGTATGAATTTGTGTTCTTGGAGCATGGATTGTAGCCTGCAGCCATTTCTGTTCTGATTAGGGATTGGTCAGGTGGGAAAAGAGCCATGATTTATGATGCTGATGCCTTGATCACTGTTAGTTATTTTCTGCTAGTCGACTAAATTATATGCAAAAACAGATGTGGCCTTTTATAGTTTTGGAATTGAAGCATATCCTATCACTCAGAAAAATGCATTCTCTGGTTAGCCTGGTTTGGAAACTGTCACGTGCTCTCATCCAAATGTATGTTCCATTGTAACTCAAAACACAGCTTGTTTTTCTTTTATAGTTGGAGCTTTGTCTAAATGTGAAGAGGAATCCAAAAAGACAATAAATGAACCAACCTATGTGTTACTTCAAGTGTTTTGTGTGATTTATCACATTTCTTTGGTCATTTTTTTTCATTCCACGAAATAGGTGGCTTTTTATTTTGAAAAATACATTTCTATAATCTTTTAATCTTCAAGTGTTCATTGCAATTACATCATCTTACACTAAGTTTTTTATTTAATATTTAGATATATAGGTATATTTAGATATATAGCTAATGTGTTAACCTCCTGGGTGCCACTGTCCACATACGAGGACATTATATTTTAGTGAATTTCTCTGACACCATAAATGTCAGTTTTAAGTCTGGATGTCCTATAAAGAGCACATTCAGGGATTTTCAGAGGTACCAT
The DNA here is from genome assembly GCA_023029165.1 of Gobiocypris rarus. Classification (NCBI taxonomy): domain Eukaryota; kingdom Metazoa; phylum Chordata; class Actinopteri; order Cypriniformes; family Gobionidae; genus Gobiocypris; species Gobiocypris rarus. The sequence goes on from CM040932.1 coordinate 31,037,370, forward strand.
ATTTTGAGGTTTCACCATGACAACAAAAACTCTTGGGTTTTTTAAATGACTGAATGATCAAATTTAGTGCTCTTATGGAAATATGATAATATTTTGTAATTATCATTATAAATCAACATCTCAGGGAAATGTTATGAGGTTTCTAATTGAAATATGACTTTCTGTTATGAAACGGCATTGATTCCAGAAATACATGTTCATGGTTTACTGTAGAGGACACAGGGACTTAAATCATGTTTATCAGGCATTTTGGGAGACACAAGAAGTGAATAGGGAAATAATCTATATATATCAATATTATTATGAAAATGTTGCCAACTAATACTCCCATTATTACACTTATTTTTTCATCACATGTTGCTCCGTTTACACATTAATATGCAAATTAGAGACTGCATATATACATTACATTGAATGGGAAAAAACACATTACCCACATATTGCATAAAGTAAAATAGTATATAAATTAGTTCCGTTATATCTTTCATTACATAGTCAACAACGTAATGACATGAAAAAAATACTAAATTCAAAAACATTTGTCTGTCCTTGATGTCATTTTTTGAGAAATAATTTAATGTTGATTTTGGTGATTTTTATATATTCATTTTCAATTATTTGCTTACTGTACAAAATCACAGAAACAATGTTGACCGATGCCTAATAAAATACAACAAACTGATGGAGAGAGAGAGAGAGAGAGAGAGAGAGAGAGAGAGAGAGAGAGAGAGAGAGAGAGAGAGAGAGAGAATACATTTTTGAGACGAACAGTGATCTATATTTGAATTGTACGAAAAATGCTGTTGATAACATCAAACGTTTGTGTCCGTTTTTCCATTGTTTATGTCCTCGTTTGTTAGCTCATATATTCATTAGGGGTTGACATAAAATTTATATTTTTCGTGGAATGACCCTGAAGTTTTAAGGTTTTAAAAAGACTCATCTTTGGAAAATGGCATACAGTTGCTATTTTTCAAAAGGAGAAATATCAGCATTACGCAGTTGCTCCGTGGAGCCACTGGTCGTCGCTGTGATGTAAAGGAGTAGGTCTGTTCGTGACTCGGATATACAGTGCATGCGTTTCCCATGGTTCCTTCTCTTCGACTACCGCCATAGTGGTGAACGGATAGCGATCCGAAATGGTAAGTGAAAATCTTAAAACATCGTCCAACGAGTAGCTCTTTTCCTGCACATCTTTTGTGTTTCGTATATACGTTGATGTTCTTAGTTGGTGGAATTTCATATTGGACAGATTATTGTTCGATGAGTAATGAAAGATCTCATTGAAGATGTGTCGCGAGATGGCTAACTTGAGCCATTGCAGATTGTATGACTGCTTCACATTTGTATTTCAGGCGTCACACAAGACCTTCAGAATCAAACGCTTCCTCGCCAAGAAGCAGAAGCAGAACAGGCCGATCCCACAGTGGATTAGGATGAAAACTGGCAACAAGATCCGGTATGTTGACATGGCTGTGCAGTAACTTGGTGGTTATTTGCCGCTGTGCTGAGCTGCTAAACTACACTCGCAACTACTGCTAGTAGTCCTTGTTTTCTTCTGTAGTTGTATAGTAACCAAACGAAAGCAGGACGCAATTACAGTGCTAAATTTTGTGGGAGTACTGCCATTATCCTGCTGAGAGCATCATCTGCTGTAGAGCCATGAGTACTGTCATCTTCCATATGACGTGTGAATGCTCTGTTGTGGAGACATATTTAGTAAGATTATAAATGTCCCCATTAGAAATGTAAACGTACATTTACGCAACTTTTGCTTGTTTGTTATCTGTACTTTTTTTTGCCATGTTGTCAATGCGTTTAAGTAATACAATTTTAGACTGCATTCAAACTTGCGTTTGATTGATTAATTTGCTACTCGTTACATTTTAAACTCTCCTATTCATGGTTTTCTTATCCACACGATTATTGTTTTTTTATAGCAGTGCAGGTTGCAAGAAAAACCTTGATTTTAGTGTAATTCCTTTTTAAATGGTTGGTTTTCTGCGTGATGCTTGATATATGCATATCTCTCTGCAGATACAACTCTAAGAGGAGACACTGGAGAAGGACCAAGCTGGGCTTGTAAACACATGATTTACTTCAGCATCCCCTCCATCTGTTTCTTGCTAGGACCACCAACTCCTCGAGCTGGAGGGAAGCCATGCTATCTGGAACAACAATCTCTCTTTTGTACAGATATTCTGGTTATGTCCTTGCTAAATAAAAGATTTGTCATCAAACCAGAATTATGTGGATCCTTCTGTTTTGTGAAAACTTTGGCATTTAGTATATTCCAATAGGAAAGTTGTCCTGCATGAGAATCAGGTTTTGTATTAATACACATTCATAGTCTTTCTCTGAGCTTGTAGGCTCATACTTAATAAGGATAAACAGGTTTTGTTTGTTATAAAAAAATGTAGCCAATATTTGTGGAGTTCCTTGGATTCTGGTTTATTAATGTTACAGTTCACATAAAACACAGCACTTATCAAGTTAAGTAGTTGCCTTATTACCATGCAAATCTTGTTACTGTGAAACATTTCAAGTGTATAACAGTAATGTCCTGCTTTTGGCCTTGAAGCTTCACATCTTTTCAAGCAGACCAACATTGTACAACAGCCTCCTAAATGATGTGAATCGCTGGCGTGCAATTCCCCCTGAGCCGTCCACCTCGGCTCTATTTTCTTGAGTATGTTCTTCATCTGCTTGTGCTTGACCTGCACTGTTATTCACATTCAAATGCCCTAAGAAGTATTCATCATCCCAGGCTCCCAGAAGCTCCTTCATTTCTCTCGGTGCGTTGTTTTTAAGGTACTGCCATGCTCTCTTCCCACTGTAGTCCATGATGTCTAGGTTGGCACTGAATGCTCCAACCAAAATTTTCACAACCATGTATTGGTCATGCATGGCAGCAAGATGGAGAGGTGTCAGACCTCCACTGCCTCTCAAATTCACGTTTACTGACAGCCCCTCTCTTTCAGCATGCCTGAGAAGCTTGATCAGTGTCTCGTCCTTTCCATTTTTGGCCAACCAGTGGAGAGCTGTAAAACCACTTATAAAGTCTTTTCTGCTCAATAAACTGGGATCTTCAGCGAGAAATTCCACCATAGTGTCATAATTCCCATCCACAACAGAGAGCATCCATGCGTGCTCCATGGGATCCAACGCCCATAACGCGCTGCTGTTTACAGAGTCTCCATTCGGTGCCTCCTCATCTTCTTTTGACGATTTGTGTTTGGATGATAAAATACTTGACAATCCAGATTTGTTATTCAGAAACAGCTCTTTTAAATACTTCTTACGCATAGCGGGAGTGAGGGAGCCCTTCTCCGAAGCGTCAACGGAGAGTCTGCGGGAGGCGCTGCTGCTGCCCGGTTCGCAGACCTCCAGCTGTTTCTGAAGCCTGGATCTGCGCGAGGAGGCGCTGAGCGAAGGAGACACGGGTCGAGCACCATGTCTTGAGAATCTCTCTTCAAGATTTGAGCGGAACTGGCTTGTTATCCTGTTTTTAGGGGAATCTGAATTACTTCCATTATTGCCTGAGGCTTTACAGTCTGAATCTGGTTCTTCTGAAGGCAGTGCTGCTTCTCCCACAGGGAAATGTAAATGTTCATCATCAGACCTAATGGGCCCACTGCTGCTCCCCTCATACATACCGTCGGATCCCCGGGAAGCTATTTAGATAAGATCCAAATTGAAGAGGCTTACATAACCAGAAAAAAACATCTTCCTTGTTTTCACTCCTCGAGGCTATAAATGCTCAAATCTGGGTGGGGAAAAGGAATATAACATGCTTAAATGGAATAAGATGACTCAATCTCTAAATAAGTTTAATTTTTTTATTTAAAAGAAAAACAATTTAAGCAACATTAATGTTTTTGTTTTCTCTTGGGGAAAAACGTTTCTCTTGGGGAAAAAAAGTTCTTCCTCATTCGTGTTCCTCTTTTTAAGTTTGCTTTTAAAACAAAGCATTCACAATAATGTATACTGTTTTACATATACAATATCACATTATTTAATATTTTAATATATAAGCTCGTAGTTTAGTTTATACGTTTCGTAAATTTAATTTAAAAAAAATATTTCTGAAAAATAAAATGACATCGAACATCATCTTTTCTCCTTGTAATGCTTTACGAGCATTAAGCTAGTTGTATCGATAAGTGTAAGTGAATCTAACCTGTATCTCAGGTAGGCTACTCATCAGATTCCGACTCACCTGTTGTCCGCACGCAGCTCTTCAAAGTAACGTTAGGCAATTGTTCTCTCGTCCTTCTGAATAAAGCTGCTACACACATTGTTCAGCCAAATAGATTTATTGGGCTTCACAAACCTTTGAAAGCTCAGTTAAACGACAAAATGTTCTTTCTTAGAATCAGAAAATTAGTTCTGTGAGCTAACCGAAACTACTCAAGTGTTTTCTCTCACTCACAGTGGCCATTTCCGACGTACAAACCCTCCCCTTCATAAAGTCTAAAGTTCAAATACCATTGACTAAATCAACACTTGTCTTCAAACCCACGACATTGTGACTATTCAGCTGACTGATTGAACCGATGCGGAAGTAAATTCAATAATGATTTAAAATAAAATAAAATATAAATTATTTCAAATCTATTTTATATAGGCTAGGCCCTACTCTATAAAATGTTACGTTAGTTTTCAAATAAATCACATTCAAGCAACAAAATTACCATTCATAATATTCATCAATTTGAATATGTAACATTTAGAACATGTAGGCTAATTAACACAATGCGATGACATTATAATATAATGAAAGTAAAATGGGTTTAAATAAGTTTCGGAAATTTTTATTGACTTACTAGACATACGCTCCATATTTGCATTAAAATCATTACTTCTTTTAAAAATAGAATAATTAAGATTCTGTGAAAAGTGCCATTCAGCATCCTTTACTATAGTTATTAGACCTCTGTGGAAACATGCGTTGTAGCTGTTGAGCTGAAGATGAAGAAGACTGTACCATTTAATAAATCGGGGTCATGTTGTGCCATGAGGTTTTATCATCATGAGTGCTGCAATTTTAAAGTGTATTTTACATACGGGATAATTCCTACATTTTCACAATTAAAAATTACGCTATAACAAAAATAACAGAGGGCGCTTATGGCATCAGTCATGAATGGTACAGTCCATCGTATCTGAGTTGGTCGCCGTAGCTTCACTCTACGCGCTGCTGCAGTTTCCTGTGAACGGTTGATGCAGGAGAGAACCATGGCGGCCACTGAGATAGCGCGACAAGCGGTAAGAGCTCTGTCTTATTACAACAATGTGCTCTCGGATTACCTAACTAGACAGACGAATCTGTACCAGGTATTTTGGGGTGTGTGACATATAGTATAACCAAATAGCTTCCGCTATTAATTTATTCGTGAACGTGATGGCCCATTATCAACAAACCAATCAATTATACAGTAGTTAAAACAGCTGGTGTTGTTTCTGTAAACTATTCGAATATATTCACGGTTTTTCTGTTTTGTTGCAATTATACTTCTATCTCCACGCAGCTGTTTGGGGGGAAATGGCTTGATGTTGAGGGCCAACAATAACGGACGATCATCACGTTTGAAGTGACAACGACTGATGAATTATCATAACCAACGGTTTAAAAAATAAATAAAACGCGTTCTCGAGCGTCATTGTGTTGTGAAATCCATTTAATACTAGAGCGTCCAATACCGTTATGTTTAATTGCATTAGCATCATTATGCTCGCTGGGCGTTGTCTATTATGAAGTATTTCGTACATTCATGTCAGAAACTGACATGCAAAACCATTGTATTTTGTAGCAGCTTATGTTCTGTGCATTCTGACATCTCTATTGTGAGTACATCTCTAGTGAGGAGGCTCGAGACTGAGCTCAAAAGCTGTTAGCTGTAATAAATTATGTTTAAATCAATCTTTACTATTCAAACCAGGGGATTGAACCAGTATTTTCTGGTTACAGAGCAGCCAGTGGGGTGTTGCAGTCATGATGACCCCCCTTTGGACTCCTTACAGTTGTCTGGTTTTGGAATGTTGCACATGTGGGTCAGATTGTGACTGTTTGTTCAGTCAATAAGATGCTCTCACAGTCTGGCTTCTCTCAGTTGCCTGTTTTGTATTTAATGAAATGTGCATTTCGTTGCTAATCTTAGTGATTCCACAGTAATCCTTATAACAAAACTGATCTGCTTTGATTGGTTATTTTCACTGAAAATGATGTGCTTTTGATTTCCTTTCTTTGCAGTTTAACTTTAATGTTTCCATTTGGATAATGGAACTTTATTACATTAGACCTGTGCTGACTGAATGCTCACCCTTCCTTATTTTTTTGTTATTTGAGCAGAAATCAAATGACACACATACAAACACCCCCACACTAAAGGATATGCTGTAAAATGTGGGCAGACAGCCTTTCCTGCCAGAGTTTTTGCAGGCCAGGTGGCAGACCTGTGTGAACAATGGTAGAGGAAAAGCTAAAGACTAATATGGCAGAGATTTTACATTTGTGTTAAGTTATTTACAACTGCTTTGTTTCACAGATACCTGTATTACTTGATAACGTTAACATTTGTCTGTGACTGCAAATGGTTTACATGTGTGTTTGCCTAAATGTGGTTTCGGCTGTTGAGATCAGACAGGAAAGAGGAAGTGCACAGAGCTGAACCTTCGAGATCTGCACTACAGTATTACAATTTATGTCAAAGACCTTACCTAGCTTCTGTGTTTGAATGTTGTGTACCTTTTACATACTAAATTGATCGTTTCTTTTTTGCATTCTCATGAATCTAGGTGCTTACAAATACTTTCCATTGCTGACAGTGAGAAACCCTTCAAAGGGTCTGTATTAGTGAAAGTTGTCTTGCTTGTTTCATTTATATGGTTTGCTGTTTTCTCATCTTGTTTTAGGGAGAGGGTGCACGTGCCGTCCCTCTCGCTGGTCATGTTGGCTTTGACAGCATGCCAGACCAGCTGGTCAACAAGTCCGTCAACCATGGCTTCTGCTTCAATATCCTCTGTGTGGGTGAGTGTGTCGTGTCGAAGCTCCTTTTTTCCTTGGGGCGAAACTAACCATTTGCTTCAGTGTGTGTCACACCCCTTCACTGCGAACGCATACTGATTCTGTCCTGTGACCCACTTACTAAATACTGATGCACTGATGGAGAGCAGTTGCAGGAACACGAGATTTGATTCATACGCTGATTTCATGTGCTGATTGGAGATTATAAATCTTCACTAATTATCCCTCTAAAAAACGTTAACAAAAAATAGGGGAAATCATCTTTAAATTATGCATTCATGCATGTTATTTGTTATGGCAGTATTGTATTTTACTGACCTGGGCTGTGTTTCCCAAAAGCATCGTAAGTCTAAGTAGATTATAAAAATATTAAACCAATGCTCTACTATCAACTTAGCTTTACTTTTGGAAAACACAGCCCCGGTCAGTAAAACATACTACAGACACGCCTTCAGGGAGATATAGAGTAGCCTGTGTCATTTCACATCAGTCCCAATAAGTTATAATGATGAAAATGTTGTGGGAGTAAGTGCAAGGTGCATGCATTTGTGTGTGTTTGTTTGGCAGAGAGACTGTGCCATCTAAATTTGCTTCTTAAATCCAGATGGTTTTTAATGTTGTTTAGATTGGACCACTGCTTATGTCTGTATTTCAGTTCAAAATTGTTTAACATTGGGGTGTAAAGTTGTGGTAAAATTTGACAAAAAGGATGATGTTTGCACAAAGCAATAATAATGCATTGGCTAATCGAATGTGGGGATAGGAAGTCAGACCTTTAATTAAACATTACAAGGAAGAGTCTAAGATTTTTACAATATTTAAAAATCTTATTTGTGAATTTACATTTATATTAGATCTAAAGTTATTTAGACTTTATTAAGTACAGATAGCTAGTATCGGGTTGGACCCCCTTTTGCCTTAACTGCCTTAATTCTTCATGGCATTGATTCAACAAGGTGCTGGAAACATTCCTCAAAGATTTTGGTCCATATTAACATGATGGCATCATGCAGATTTGATTTGTTGGCTGCATGTCCATGATGCAAATCTCCTGTTCCACCACATCCCAAAGGTTTTCTATTGGATTGAGATCTGGTGACTGTGGAGGTGATTTGAGTGTAGTGAGTAACTCATTGCCATGTTTAAGAAACCAGTTCGAGGAACTGCTGCTAACTGGATATTTTCTCTTTTTTTGGACCATTCTTTGAACATCCCTCAGTAGATTAGCAGTTTCTGAAATGCTTAGACTAGCCTGTCTGACTTCAACAAAACTAAAATAAAAACAATAAACCATAAAGAGATTAACTTTATATGAGAGAGTTCTTATTCATCCTGTCTTAGTTTATTTTGTGGCGATGACTGCCTGGTTATGCATTTTCACTTACAAATTATGACAACAGAAACAATGTGTTGCAGCCTTTGGTCAATATATTAAAATATTTAAACGTTTCTGTAATCTTAACAGTATGGTGTGTGAGGTGTGTTTACAGCAAACTGTGAAAAAGCATATGGGCTCTTACTGAGGGGACAGAATCCTTGTGCTTATGGTACTATGAAGTGTTCATGCTTTTGTTTTTCGCTTCGCCTTTAAAATATTTATACGAAGCATTGTTTCAGATTCTTTGTTAACATGCCCTAAAGTTCAGAGATTCTGCCGGAGCTTTTATTCCATTTCTGCTAAAGCTCTAAGGATGCGGCCACAGAACTCTCTAGAAACTAGTGTTAAGTGAATTTGGTCAGTTGTCAAGCCTTTTCTTTCTTCATTCCTGATCATTCATATTAAGGTTCAGCTTCAGGTTTAGTGAACGCAGAGTACTTTGGCATGCTGTAAATGTCACACTGTGATTATCTGGAGAAGAGAGGAGATGCTAGTGATTCATATAACCATTAGCTCTGATCGAGTTATGTGGGAGAGATGATCTGTGTATCATGCATTGTGTGATGCATGTGTTGCCTTTCATTCAGTCTCAGGAATCCATACCTTTTGATAGTCACTAGCAATCAGCATTTGATCTGACTGGGAAATCGCTGCTTTATTTTTAGGCATTAGATAAGGCTTTTTGACCATGCCTTTAGTGCCCTGCAGTGAAAGCTTTACAGGGGCCCGATGGAATGGGATCTGCAGGCTGAGTTTATGAAGAAATGGCAAATGTGAGCCCTCCATATAATTAACATTCTGGTGGTGTTACATGATGTCCATTTCTACTGTGCTTGTGGTTGTCAGAAGAGCAAGAATAGCCAGGATTGCTGCATGGATTTTAGACTTTTACACACAGATTATGTGGGTTAAAATCTGAAATGTATGCATCAGCTAAATAGTGCACTTCTGTATTAAAGCTGAGGTGTGTAATTTGGATGTAAAAAAATCCTTATCCTATTCCAGTTTTCCAGTGGCTATGACATACATAGCAAACCATGTTTAATTATTTAAGTAGTATAATGTTATTTTATCTTAGAAATCTGGTGTTGCTTATTGTTGTGTCTGTTACAGGGGAGACTGGTTTGGGAAAGTCCACCCTCATGGACACCCTGTTCAACACCAAATTTGAGGGTGAACCCACACAGCACAATCAGCCTGGAGTGCAGCTCAAGTCCAACACTTACGAGCTGCAGGAAAGCAACGTTCGCCTCAAGCTCACTGTGGTCAACACTGTCGGCTTTGGAGATCAGATCAACAAAGAGGATAGGTGAGATCTGCTTGTAATCAGATATTTTTTGGCCAAATTTGTTTTCATAAGAGAGGACCATAGCTATGTTTCCATCCAAAGTAGTGAATTTAATTTAAGGGCAAAGTTGGAATATTGCATAAAACATTTGAAAATGAAGCATCGTTTCTATCTAGTGAGAAAAAGAGAACAAATTGTCTCTTCCTGAAAGACAAAAGAAAGAAAAAGTTGCTGCAGTAGGAGAAGCCACTGTGGGTCTTTTTTGTAAATAATTTACTTGCACCACAGAGTGTGTAGGTGATCCACAATAAACGTGGCCTTGACATCTTTCATTCAGAGGTGGCTGCCTGATGTTTGGGAACGCCATTGTCAATTGTTTAAAACCGGTATGGTCCTGCACAAAGTCACATGACTTTTTTAATGCACATCAAGATTTGGTACGTGTTTCCATTGTAATTTATGTGCATGTTTTTTATGTGCATCTTTACATTTTCCATCCGGCTTTTAAAAAAAAATGTTTGCGATTTTATCTCAATGAGCATAAAAATAGGTGGATGGAAATGTAGCTATTGTGCTAGATTTTCAAACTTTATGATGCCAAGGACCCCCAAATATGATGAACATTAAATGATTAGTTCACTTTAAAAAAAACTTTTGCTGATAATTTACTCACCCCCATGTCATACAAGATGTCCATGTCTTTCTTTCTTCAGTCGAAAATAAATTAAGGTTTTTGATGCAAACATTTCTCCTTATAATGGAGGCAATGGACCCCAAACGGTTCAAGGTCCGAATGACAGTTTCAGTGCAGCTTTAAACCATACCAGACGATGAATAAGGTCTTCTCTAACAAAACGATCGGTCATTAAAAAAAAAAAACGTGACGTCACGAACGCGTATCACAGAACGGAGCACTGCAAACATTTGTGCATATAAAACTTAAACTTTTGATATTTTTTTTTTTTTAAATGACCAATCGTTTCGTTATATAAGACCCTTATTCATTGTCTGGTATGGTTTAAAGCCCTTTGAAGCTGCACTGAAACTAGCATAAAATCTTATCTCAGCACTTTTGATGAATGGCAATGTTTTTTTTAATTTGTGGAGGATTTTTGAACCCATCAATGTTTTGGGGTTTGTGGATTGTTATACTAGTCATTTTGAAGTAAAAAAAAAAAAATTAGACCCTTGGGGTATATACTGTATATGTATGTGTATATATACGCGTGTGTGCGTGTGTATAGCCTATATGTGACCCTGGATCACAAAACCAGTCATAAGTCGCATGGGTATATTTGTGGCAATAGCCAACAATACATTGTATGGGTCAAAATTATACATTTTTATTTTATGCCAAAAATTAGTAAGATATGAAGTAAAGATCATGTTCCATGAAGATATTTTGGAAAATTCCTACCGTAAATATGTATTGTTAAGGACTTCATTTGGACAACTTTAAAGGCAATTGTCTCAATATTTAGATTTTTTCGTACCCTCAGATTTTCAAGTAGTTGTATCTCAGTCAAATATTGTCCAATCCTATCAAACAATACATCAATGGAAAGCTTATTTATTCAGATGATAAAACAAAATTAAAACATTTAAAAAATTGACCCATTTGACTTTATGCCTTATGCTTTTGTGGTCCATATATATCAACAGTTGAGACCCAGAGACCAGTAGTGAAGAATGAAGACCAAGAGTCAGGAGTGCAATTAATTAATGAACATTTTTACTGAAGAATGTTTTGCAGTTTCATCAGCAGAAGCCAGCTTCAAGTCTCACAAGGAGTTTGTAGGCCGCGCTCCCTCTCTATCAGTCTCGTTGTACCGTACATACAATTGTCCCAACAGTTATACTGTTTTCAAGGTCTAGCCACGTCATTATTGCAAGGTGTATGATTCTGATTGGCTCAGAGAAAATGCACAGTCATGGTAAATTTCAGTCTCTCCAAGGTTGGAGCTGATTAAGCTCCAATCCAAAATGTTCCCCAAAACATACTGATAACATGTGCTTTCTCTTAGTGAAAGGTACAGACAATATTCATCTTGATTCTTTAGTGTTTCAGTAAAAGGAAATATAAAATGAATAAAATATAATAAAAAATGAAATACAAATCCATACATAATCTCTGGAAGCCGGGCTAAGTGAGAAAACACTGTTACTGCACTCCCAGCATGTTAGGGGTGTGTGATACCTCCAAAATACAAACACACATCAACATGTAGCTATCAAGTGTTTAGTGACACATCACACAGCGCAAGGCAAGACCCTCAGTCACCACTCAAAGACCAAACACAAATTAACTGGAATTAATCATTAGAAATAGGAGGATAAATATAAATGTTATATATATATATATATATATATATATATATATATATATATATATATATATATATATATATATATATATATATATATATATATATATAAATATATATATATATATATATATATATATATATATAGGAGGATAAATATATATATGTTATATATATATATATATATATATATTATACAGGTCCTTCTCAAAAAATTAGCGAATTGTGATAAAAGGTAATTATTTTCCATAATGTAATGATAAAATTAAAATTTCATATATTTTAAATTCATTGCACACCAACTGAAATATTTCAGGTCTTTTATTGTTTTAATACTGATGATTTTGGCATACAGCTCAATAAAACCCAAGATTCCAATCTAAAAAAATTAGCATATCATGAAAAGGTTCTCTAAACGAGCTATTAACCTAATCATCTGAATCAACTAATTAACTCTAAACACCTGCAAAAGATTCCTGAGCCTTTTAAAAACTCCCAGCCTGGTTCATTACTCAAAACCGCAATCATGGGTAAGACTGCCGACCTGACTGCTGTCCAGAAGGCCATCATTGACACCCTCAAGCGAGAGGGTAAGACACAGAAAGACATTTCTGAATGAATAGGCTGTTCCCAGAGTGCTGTATCAAGGCACCTCAGTGGGAAGTCTGTGGGAAGGAAAAGTGTGGCAAAAACGCTGCATAACGAGAAGAGAGTGACCGGACCCTGAGGAAGATTGTGGAGAAGCACCGATTCCAGACCTTGGGGACCTGCGGAAGCAGTGGACTGAGTCTGGAGAAACATCCAGAGCCACCGTGCACAGGCGTGTGCAGGAAATGGGCTTCAGGTGCCGTGATTCCCAGGTCAAGCCACTTTTGAACCAGAAACAGCGGCTGAAGCGCCTGACCTGGGCTACAGAGAAGCACCACTGGACTGTCGCTCAAATTTTGCATGTCATTCGAAATCAAGGTGCCAGAGTCTGGAGGAAGACTGGGGAGAAGGAAATGCCAAAATGCCTGAAGTCCAGTGTCAAGTACCCACAGTCAGTGATGGTCTGGGGTGCCATGTCAGCTGCTGGTGTTGGTCCACTGTGTTTTATCAAGGGCAGGGTCAATGCAGCTAGCTATCAGGAGATTTTGGAGCACTTCATGCTTCCATCTGCTGAAAAGCTTTATGAAGATGAAGATTTCGTTTTTCAGCACGACCTGGCACCTGCTCACAGTGCCAAAACCACTGGTAAATGGTTTACTGACCATGGTATTACTGTGCTCAATTGGCCTGCCAACTCTCCTGACCTGAACCCCATAGAGAATCTGTGGGATATTGTGAAGAGAAAGTTGAGACACGCAAGACCCAACACTCTGGATGAGCTGAAGGCCGCTATCGAAGCATCCTGGGCCTCCATAACACCTCAGCAGTGCCACAGGCTGATTGCCTCCATGCCACGCCGCATTGAAGCAGTCATTTCTGCAAAAGGATTCCCAAAGTATTGAGTGCATAACTGAACATAATTATTTGAAGGTTGACTTTTTTTGTATTAAAAACACTTTTCTTTTATTGGCCGGATGAAATATGCTAATTTTTTTAGATAGGAATTTTGGGTTTTCATGAGCTGTATGCCAAAATCATCAGTATTAAAACAATAAAAGACCTGAAATATTTCAGTTGGTGTGCAATGAATATAAAATATGAAATTTTTATTTTATCATTACATTATGGAAAATAATGAACTTTAATCACAATATGCTAATTTTTTGAGAAGGACCTATATATATATTTTTTAAATATTATTATTTATTTATTTTTTATATCATTTTTGTAATTTAAGTAATTTTAAATAATTAAAATGAGGGTCCCATCATGGCCAAACCAGTTGAGAACCATTGCTCTAATGCCACTGTTTTCTTTGGGACTTTAGAGCCTTTGATGCAATTTACAAAACAAAAGAGAAGTCTGATGTTCCTGCTTTTCTCAGTTATTGCCATATGACACTTTTGTGTGCAGAGCTCATTATAATATAGAGGTTGGATGGTATTATGAAATGAGATTCCCCACTTTCAGGTTTCTGATGCCGTAGGCTAAGAATGTGCCAGTTATAGAAGATTGTTTTCAGATTCTGCTAAAGCAGCATTTTGTTAAGCTGAATGGTTGTGACCAGTTTTATTTTGCCTGAAGATGTGCTTACATGGGTCTTAAGCTAGCCTATCCAACTATTTATAGATATCTCAACCAGTACCTTTTTTTCCTCAAAGCTCACTAAGTTTTATTTTACAGTTCTGTTATAAGCATGAAGCTTATACTTTATTAACACTCCTCTTTATTTGATTGCTAGTATTATCTTTGTGTAATGCCTCTAAGCTCCTTTTAAACAAATTTCACCTCATTCATTGTTTAATTTGCAGTTACAAGTCTATTGTGGAGTTCATCGATGCTCAGTTTGAAGCGTACCTTCAAGAGGAACTGAAGATTAAACGCACCCTACACAGTTATCACGATACACGGATCCATGCCTGTCTGTATTTTATCGCTCCCACTGGACACTCGCTAAAGTCCCTTGACCTGGTTACTATGAAGAAGCTAGACAGTAAGGTTGGTGTTGGATTTTATTTTTTAACAAATGTTTAAGCACTCTCAGGACTGACCAGTATGATTATATGGTCAATGGTAGACATATTTAAGTGTTTAATGCTGTGGACTATCAAAAAATACATTACTAAATATGAAAAATAATAAAAATCTTTACAAAATTAGGAGTTACAAAAATAAGCTTTCATTTAATGAAGTTAATGTCTGCTATATATGTGGTTTAGCATTATTTACTGTTTCACTGTGCAGAGCAGTTGTTTTAAGATGTGGGTTATTAAGCATTCAGCTGATGGCTATGCCATGTTTAATGTCATTGGAGCTGTATATGGAGTCAGTGAAGGTCAGCTGTGTAATATTGCATTCTGTTTCATCTCTCTCTGTGCTGCACAGACTGCCTGAACAAAGATGCCCTCTTAGATCTGAAGCTGAAACTAACAGTAGCCTCACATGCTTGAGTAGAGAGTCTTGTGTACTCGCACTGTCTAAACCTTTTTTTTAAGTGTTTGTGTTAACTTCACAA
This sequence comes from Gobiocypris rarus, assembly GCA_023029165.1. Classification (NCBI taxonomy): domain Eukaryota; kingdom Metazoa; phylum Chordata; class Actinopteri; order Cypriniformes; family Gobionidae; genus Gobiocypris; species Gobiocypris rarus. The sequence goes on from CM040932.1 coordinate 31,052,490, forward strand.
TTTGTCAGTAGTAAATGACAGAAAACAGACAAAGTGTAAAGCTAGTGACCAAGCTACTGAGAATAGTACTTAGATGTGGGTGTGGGTGGCAGGAGTGTAAAAATTGAGTGAGTGGGATCAGAGCACTCCATATGTGCACTTGTGTGGGTGGGTGCAACCCTCTACTATGCGCGTAAAACTCGCATATGCGAGTGTTTTTCACTCTGGGCGACTAAACAATATGTATCATTAGCCATTGGCTAATAAATGCTTAGATTTTTTTAACTCGTTAAACACTCGCACTGTCCCTCTATGCATTACCGGCACCAACACGTGCTTTCTCATTTAAGCTCGCCTGTCAGTGCTCGACAATAAGGACTAGAAAAATGTGGAAAGACGGTACTGTCACTGTCCCAAGCAGTGCTGCTCCGTCACAAAGAAAAATTATTTAGGAAATTATTACTTAAGTTCTGTGTGAGAAGTTTTCTGTGCACACTCATCAATAGCGCACATAGAGAGCGAGTTCTCTTTCTCTTCTTTTTTGCTTGAACTGACAAATACAGACAAAATTCATATTTATCTATCTTAATTGTATCACATACTTTTTGAGGTATAAGTAAATGTTGTATTGCTGGCTATGAGAATCAATATCAGATCATGATGAACCGTTCGATTTACACCCCTAGTTTGAGGGCATATTCAGATGTGAGCAGGCTGAGGTTATGTAAGCTTTCATGGGTTTCTGTAGAGTTCATTTTAATTGCATTAGCTTCTCCTTATTAAAAATGTAAAAACAGGATATCTATTTGTGTCATTTTCATATCATTTGTGTCTAAAGCAGCATCTGCATGAAGTAAATCCAGCCTTTTCTGTTATATGTCTGCTATTTATTCAGTTTACTCAGGCATAAAAGACATGATGACAGAATCTGTGTCTATATTTATCTGGACTCAGCCAGATGTTCTGAGGTAGCTTTGAGTTGCTTGCATCCAGATTTAGTAATTTACTGCCTGAGTAGTTGAACTTAAGCTATCTGAAGTGGAAATATTTTTATATGTCAGTATGCTCTGAAATCTTCTGTCCACTGCTGTTTCTGGTTGATTTCAACCTCTTAATTCATATTAATATAAACTGATTTAATTACTGACTATTCCCAAATGCTTACAAGTAATCTTTCTCCTATTATATACAGGTGAATATCATCCCCATTATTGCCAAGTCAGATGCCATCTCAAAGAGTGAACTGGCAAAGTTCAAAATCAAGATCACGAGTGAGTTGGTTAGCAATGGAGTCCAGATCTACCAGTTTCCCACCGATGATGAGACTGTGGCAGAGATCAACTCAACCATGAATGTGAGGAGCTTAATGCTGAATGTTTTTCATTTGTATTCATTCCTGTTGTTACATGCACTTAGCAAGATGTGCTTTTCTAGATGTGCATAACTCATTCCACATTGTATGTGTTTCGGATATGAGTGATACCTAAAATCATGCTAATAGTTGAGAAGATTTTCTGCTATCTTCCTGTGTCTAAAATCTAGTTACTATTTGCTATATAAGGGAACAAAATATACTTGTACAATATGTTGGTATTATGTAAATAGATAAACAAGATTAAGAATGAATGATGTGTTCCTATTCCACTTGAAATTATTTTACATAGTCAATGTACAATGTCCTGTTTTGCTTGTAGACAACACAGCCATATTTTATACTTTAGTGCTCGGCCAGTTTGCATATCACATCGCAGTTTAAGTGAGAGAGAATCCATATGGTGTCCAGCTTTCTTGCCTGTGTTTGCTCACAGGAAATTACACCACAAAAGGGGAGGCATTCTTCATCAATGTACTCTCCCAACAACATAGAGCAGGCTGCATGACATCCAATGAATGAATGTCACTTTCACCACAGCCTGTGCCTGTGGGGTTACTGTGGGGTCTTCCAGTACTGGTTAACCATTGGAAACAAAGATACCTGACCTCAGGACAAATCCCATTTGGTTCAAGTGGGATGTGCCCTCATATCTTTCTCAGTGGTTTTAAAGGCTGTTCTTGTCTTGTAATTTGTCAATTGTAAATCTAAGCAAGGTTATTTCTTTACAAGGCTTTCGCTACTGTGAGATGTAGTGCTTCAGGAGAAAGGAGGATTCTATATTGTTCCTCATTGTGTTCCCAGTATCTTAGACTAAGACTGAATGACAGACGAGTATATTTAGTTACATTACTGTTCAAAAGTTAGTTTTTGATGAATTTAGTGTTTTTGAAAGAAGACTCTAATTTAAATCAAGGCTGCATTTGTTTGATCAAAAATACAGTAAAAACTGTAATATTGGGAAATATTATTAGTTTAAAATGACAGTTTTACATGTAAAAAATGTTATTTATTCCTGTGTTGGCAAAGCTGTTTTTTCAGCATCCAGTCTTCACATGATCCTTCAGAAATCATTCTATTATGCTGATTTGTTGCTTAAGAATCATTTCTTGTCAATGTCGAGGAAAAACAGTTGTGCTGATTTATGTTTTGTGGAAACTGTGATTTTTAGTTTTTCAGGATTCTTTGACAAATATAAAGTTCAAAAGAACAGGATTTATTTGAAATAGAAATTTAGTTACTTTTGATCAATTAAACTAATTCTTGCTGAATAAAAGTATTAATTTCTTTTCGTTCTGTTTTTTGTATTGTCCCCAAACTTTGTGTAGGATTGTACAAATTTATATGAGCTTACATGCACTAAAATGGATAAATGCTGTGTCATCTTGTCTGTTACAGTAAGAATTTGAAATAGACTGCAGTATTTCTGCTAAATTATTTGTTTGTGGGATTTTTTTTTTTTTTTTTGCTCTGCAGGGTCATTTGCCTTTTGCAGTGGTGGGAAGCACTGAGGAAGTGAAGATTGGGAACAAGATGGTGCGAGCACGCCAGTACCCCTGGGGAACCGTCCAGGGTAAGTTTTGGTCACGTCTTCCAGAGGAAATGACACTGAGCGCTTCCCTCTATTCGGCCATGGCCTCTTTGTTCAAGACATCCAAACCCATCCCGTCCCTCCCTTTCTGCAGCGTTGTGTCTGGACACTCCCTCTCATACACCATCCTCTTTCTTGCATATTTTTCACTGAAGGGCAGAATGCTAATGTATTAGGGTTGTCAAAAAGAGGAAACTGAGCTGTAATTACCATGTGACTAAGCACTGTTGAGCCATAGAAAAATTACTTAGTACAGTGCTGATTGGTTGATGGCACAAATAACACACAATCCCTGCTCTGATGAATATCCTGAGCAGTGACGTGAAATGCAGCTGGGAAGAAATCCCTAATTGAGTTTCAAGAGTCCTTTGAAAAATAGTCCACTGATTAAACATCTGCTATACACTACAATTAAGGTTTAGGAACAGAATGTTTTTTTTTCTTCTGCTGAACAAGTCAGCATTTATTTAATCAAAAATACATTAAAATTAGTAATATTGTGAAATATTACAATTTAAAATAACTTGTCCATTTTCATATATTTGAAAATGTAATTTATTTCTGTGCTGGCAAAGCTGAATTTTCAGCATCATTACTCCAGCCTTCAGTCACATGATCCTTAAGAAATTCTAATATGCTGATTTGATGCTCAAGAAACATTGATCATTATTATCAATGTTGATGAATGTTACACATACATATAGCAATGCCTTTTTCCCTTTTATGAAAAAAGAGGATCTAGAGTACAATGATGTTCATTACATTAATCATGTTCAGTAAGCTGTGCAAATCCAGCTCATTTCATTCACTATTTGTCCTGTCAGTCTTTATTGATGCGTGTTGTATGCATGCAGTGATTTGATGCGTAAAATTAGAGCAGCAGTGCTGTGACTGTCCTCAGGCTGTCTGTGACATCACTCTGAATCTCTCTCACTCGACACATGAGGCTGCGGGGCAGCACACGTGGTATTACTTAATTTAGCTTGCTGCAAGGCTGAACTCACTGAGGAAAAATATGGATATATGTGATGTGTGTGTTTTCATGCACTACTGCTGCATGTCATTCGTTTAATCAAGATTTTGGGACACATAGTTTACTTGAAATGATTAAAGGAACAACTTCTTCATGAAAAGTATATCAGGTACAATAACAGCTGCAGGGAATGTTAGTGTCAATAATACTTGATCATAGCTGCTCAGAGTTATACAAATTGACTGTTAATAGAGGTCATATATATTCTTCTGAAAGGCTTTTTTTGTTTCAGTGGTATAAAATAAGTTCTGTAACTGTTGACCATTCCTTTAAAGGAATGGTCAACAGTATATGGTGTATATATATATATATATATATATATATATATATATATATATATATTTTTTTTTTTTTTTTTTTTGTACAGTCCTGTATAAACCTACAATAATTAAAAGAATGCTTAAAGTATTTTTAGGTGTACCACTCTTACTTGGTACAGTATACCATGTGAACTTTTCCATGAACTACCCATATCTTTAACTTTTAGACTAACTCCACCCTTAAAAGGAATGTAGTAATTAATGTGTGTGGCATGTCCTGGAGGAAGTTATTCCCTTCTTTTTTTCATATCCCATTAAGTCTTTGGTTTAGTGCTCATTTTCCATTGAATATCATGTGTTTTCCAGTGGAGAACGAGAATCACTGTGATTTTGTGAAGCTGCGAGAGATGCTGATCAGGGTCAACATGGAGGACCTGCGAGAGCAGACTCACACTCGCCATTATGAGCTATACCGCCGCTGCAAGCTGGAGGAGATGGGATTTAAAGACACCGACCCCGACAGCAAACCCTTCAGGTGAAGAGAGTCATGATCACACCAACAATCTGGAAATAGTTCTATATCATTTATAGTCTGCATTTACTGGCATAAATTAATGGTTAAATATCTTTTGCATCTGGTTTGTTGTGTTCAGCCTCCAGGAAACGTACGAGGCCAAGAGGAATGAGTTCATGGGTGAGCTGCAGAAGAAAGAGGAAGAGATGAGGCAGATGTTTGTCCAGAGAGTCAAAGAAAAGGAGGCAGAGCTGAAAGAGGCAGAAAAGGAGGTTTGTTTGTTTGTTTGCAGGTGTAGTCTGTAATTTTGTAGCAATTTTGTTATAAAGGTCTCCAAAGTGTTACCGAAAGCTAACTCTACCTTGTATGTAGCTGTATATCTGGGATGATTTATAATATCAAATACCATTTAACAGTATTTTTTTTTAAAGTGTTAACTCCTATAAATTGCTATTTACTATTTACAGTAGATATAAAGCTTGTTTGTCCAATAACAACTCACATACTGACTCTTTGGTGTTCACATCACAGCTTCATGAAAAGTTTGACCGTCTCAAGAAGCTTCACCAGGATGAGAAGAAGAAACTGGAGGACAAGAAGAAGTCTCTTGATGATGAGCTGAACGGCTTCAAGCAGAAGAAGACGGCCGCTGAGCTGTTGCAGTCACAGGCCCAGCAGGCAGGGAGCTCTGCCACACTCAAGAAGGAAAAAGAGAGGAAAAAGTAAGTATTGACCTCTCCACGTGGTTGTTAAACTTCACAACCTTCCCTCCCCAAGACACCAGACGATCATGATGCAGGGGAACGAGTGCATTTCACTAACCACCCACATAAGATTGCAGCGGGTGTTGAATTTAGATAATTCTAACTATGGAATTCAGATGGATGGTGTTGACACCGTTTCTGCAGTGCAGTGATATGAAAATAAAAGGTCTAGTTTGAGCATATACACTACTGTTCAAAAGTTTTAGTTCAGTAAGATACTGATACTTGATTTAGGTCAAGGATGCATTAAATTGATTAAAAATGACAGTAAAGAGATTTATTAGATTTCTATTTGAAATAAATGATCTTTTGATATTTGTATTCATCAAAGAATCCTGAAAATGTGTCTGTCTCCACTAAAATATTAAGCAGCACAGTAAATCTGCATATTAGAATAATTTCTGAAGGATCATGTGAAGACTGAAGTAATGCTGCTGAAAATTCTGCTTTGCCATCACAGGAATAAATTAAGTTTTTATTTCAGAATATTACTGTTTTACTGTATTTTTGGTCAAATAAATGCAGCCTTTGTGAGCATAAGAGAATTCTTTCAAAAACATTACAAAATCTTACAGACCCCAAACTTTTGATCTGTAGTGAAGCTATTCATATTATTGTGCATTTATTATATAACACTTGCAGTTACATCCAATAGATGGACCTCTTAACATCACCCAGTCTGATGTGTGGTATAAGTCTTGTATGAATAGAACATGTTAGACAATCCTATATAGTTCTAATTATATATGCTATATAATTATATGTAATTACGATGGTTTGTAATTTGACTACTTTATTAACATTTATTAACAGTACAATATTTAATCAAAGGGTCATGCACATTCAATCTAAAACGGTACTAGTAATTTAGCTTAAATAATGTTGGTAATCAATCATGGTTGTGTATTCAAGCTGATTTGCTGCATTCACCTGAATATTATGTGGGAAGAAGACACTTGCACTGACAAGGTTTACCTTTTTGCTGTTGTTTTTTCCCCAATTGATCTCTGCTGTTTTTTTTAACCGTTTTCCCCTTAAGCTTCCTGTATGTCCTCACGAGGCAGGAGACCACTGCTTTAAAACACTCAATTTATGTTTCACAGGAATGAGATACTGAGGAAGCATTTTTGTACATAAAGCGCAAGAACAGGCCCTTTGGCCAAATCCAATACTTGAGATTGAACAGTTTCTTACCACTTCACTTTTCATTTTTCACTTCATTTTGATATTTATCTCTGCATATAGAAGATAAAATGTTAGTTTTCCTCAGTGCTCATGTGGGGAAATATTCATTGTGATTGTTGCTTGTAGGGTGTCTTGTCTAGTTTGTACACGTGTCATGTACGTCTCATCCATACTGTTTTCCAGTTAACTCCTCCTCACCTGCTCCCAGTCCTGCATGAGTCACCTTATGCTGGTAAGGCTTTCAAAGTATCTCTTAAGGCACAAACCCTCGTTCGCACGAGGGGACTAAATTACAAAAACGCATGTAATGATGATGGTCAGTTACACTGATCCTGTAATTGCGGTGTTAATGCACTGCAGTAGTAATTTCAACGTTTCCTATTCATGCTTAAAAGTCCTAAACACTGGCAATGTGAAGAATGCCTGTGGTAGCAGCAGGGGATATTATGTCACCAGTGCAAGGCGAGAGTTTATTGCTCTGCCGATGTGATGAGCAGCCATCTGCCATCTGAATCCAAAACAATCTGCTGTTGTTTGCACTCCACTGCTCTTCCACAAACTCACACAAAAGAGCCTTTAATGGCTCGGCTCCTACAGCTGGGTCACACTAGTCCCACACTTGGCCTAAAATAATGCTGTTGTTGAGTGAGCTATCCCTTGCCACAGACTTGTTAGTTATTGTCAAATAACACATGTTGAAGTTGGGATGTCCGGTTTATGTAAATAACACAGCAGAAGAGACAATGTAGTCAATTTTATCCAGCACAAAGAGAACAATTCTAAGCCTTACCACATACACCCCCTGCAACTGCTTTCAAGTGTTTTAACAGATGCATGACTAACATTTTGAATGTTTATCTTTTTATTTATTTATTTATTAATGTGTGATTTACAACAGTGTGTAACCTGTAGGGAACAATAATCTTCCTTCTCTCTCGTTTCCAGTTCAGGATTCCTGTAGAAAGTGCTCCCCCTGCCCGCTGTGAATGAGCTCTCCCCCCTCAGTGTTCCTGAGCCATGCTGTTCCTGTTCCCTCCCCTCTCTCCCGCCCCTTGCCCCCACCCCCAGTTTCACGCATAATACAGCTGAGGAGGGATATTAACTGTGAATGGAATCCTTATTTAGATTGTTTAACCTTTTTACATTTTTAAAATTCCATTTTTTTTCTTCTTTGTTTTACTTGCTATACTTTGTTATGATGTCATGATATTGCTTTGTTCTGCATGACTAGTGTATGAATCAACTTTAACATAAATGGCTACTGTTGCAGTAGTGAGTACACAGGTTAAAATGAGACAAATTAAATTTTACTGTTAGTACCATAATTTTCATTGGTACTATAATATGAAGATATACAAGCTGCTTTCAGTTCAGTCATTGAGCTTTAAAGCGCTTTTGCAGTTTTCTAATAGAATTTAGGAATTAGTAATGAAGTGTTTTGTTTTTTGTTTTTTTGTCTCATTTTAACCTATGCATGTTATGCAGATGCTGTCTGGCCATCTGCTGCCATACCTCAATGTTGTTGTTGTTTTATATATACATGTCATTGCTATGCTTGTATTAGTTTAGAAAAACTTCATATTGGCACATTTCATCCAAATGTAAGCACCTTTTTATAGTTTATTTTTGTGATATTTTATTTTTCACAAAATTAAAATAAAAATAAAAATTCACTTTCTAATCATTAAATATCAATTGCAAGGGGACCAATAAAGCTTCTTTCATAAAGCTTAAACTGTGGAAAATCATTGTGTATGGTTACCAAACAGTTAATTAACATAATATTATTCATGCAAGTGTGACTACATGTTTATGTACTGGGGCTCAGTGGGCCAGTGTTTGATTTTGCTTGCTATGTATTGGAAAATTTTGATTCCTCAATTTATAGACCATAGTCAGGGTGGCGCCATATTTAATTTTTGACAGGAATGAAAACAAGACTGTGAAGAATAAAAGACACAGTTCAATTGTTCAGCTGTTGAGTCTTTCTAAAAATAAAAATAAAAACTTGTGATTTAGGAACTTTACACAGGGCGTGCTATTGTAAAGACTATGTCTATCCCTCACAGCCTCGTTTTCTACCTGCATTAAATTCAATATGGCACTTTAGAGAGGAGTTGGACTGTAACCTTTGAAGGAATTCACTTTATCTTTATGCTTAACTGAGCATATCCATTAAGAATCGCTTAGTCGTACATTTAAATGTACTGTTATAAAGGTTTGTGGCCTGTATTATCAAATGAAGAGCAGCTTGACCACTGCCACAACTCAAATTAAACTGTTTATTATAAGAAATTTATAGGTGATCATTTTGTTTTTTTTCCCATTTATATCTGTCACTGCAGAAAATTAGTTACTTTCAGTCTCCTAAACAAGTTACAATTAAAGATGCCAGACTGTTCAGCAAAATCAAAGTGATTTTATTGGTTCTGTACTGGATGACATTATTTTGGATGGTATCTGGATGCTGGTCTTTCGACAGGTGGTATTGATGTGATTGGTATTTAGCACTTTTATTAACTCTCTTGCTCCCTCCAGTCTCCCTGCTCACTGCCGTGTGTGTATTTACTTTCCTTTGCAGTAATCCCTGGCTCTGCACTGAGTAGTATGGCTTTGATAAGGGACCAGGCCCAGACTCTTTGGCTAACCGGTACCCCGAGGCAGTGTGGACCCGGCCCTCTGTGTTTCTTATAGATCACCTTTTGTGTTTTCATTGTGTGCTCTTTCTGCAGCTTTTACTAACATTTATATGTATTGTGTTACCTTTGCTGAGGGCTGTGCTTATTTGCGGTGTGTGTGTGTTTTGTGTTACTAATATGCTTAAGATGTTAGCCTCTAAAGAGATGTGGGGAGGGAAAATGCATCATTATAATCACTGTCCCAATTAAGCTGTTTTATTCTTTAAAAAGTTTTAGATTAGGCTACTCTTGATCACAAAGGTATTACTTTTATAATGCAAGCTGAAAGCAACGTTGAACGAATTCATGCATGTTTAAAAGTAAATTGTGAAGAGGATGCACAATATATTTGAAGCAGGGCAGAAGGACAGTGTGCTCCTATCCGCCCACATTACGAATGCTTCATGCTTTTGGCTGGCAAAGACAAGAAAAATCTGAGTGTCCATTTCCAATTGACTGATGTAAACTTGTCTTCCCACTGGCACTGATGCCCAGTTCAATGCCCTCCTGATACTTTCTCTAATCTGCGTTTGTGTCTCCTCTCTTCCTCTAGCTTCTTTTAACTCTGTCTTGGCCATCCATTGGAAGAGGGGATTGCAGCTTCCATGAGAACTAAGCGTCCACTCTTCTTCCTGTCTTTTTCACTCCGTCAGCCTTGTTTGAATGTTTTATTTAAATTTTTTTTTTTTTTACTTTTATGCTGTGTGCCCTGTTGAACATGGCCTTATGTGGGCTTAACATGGTATTTTTCAACAAATACTAGCTCTGTTTCCTAATTTAGGGCATGCTAAGCAGTCCCTCATTAGTATTTTTACAGACATCATTTGCTGGAGACACCAGCGCCAAAGCTCTGATAGAAAGGCTGTTAACTAAAGCAATGCTTTTGAGTTTTAGTTTAGCATTTTACATGATATTGCCTTGTTCAATGAAACGGTTTCATTTATTTTATTGATATGTTTGTGAATAAACCTGCATGTACTCATCAACATTAACACAGTGTTAACTGTGAAGAGCGAATGGATACTAACTTATTTGCAAACACTATGTTTAATTTAGGGTGTGGACTATAAGTTGAGTAAGAATATCTTTAATTAGACTTAAACATTTTGACACGCTGGCTGTGAATATTGAGAAAATCCAAAGAAAATGGCCCCGAAAGTTCCTGGTTGATAATGCAGCAAATGTGTTAAGTGAGAGATATTTAACTGTAATTTAAATGAGAATCTTTATCTGAAAGCATGAGCAAAATCTGAGAGGTTTGTATTGTATGTTTTGTAATGCCCTTTACATTTTACAGGACACATTTCAAGTCTTAAATACTCACAGCAATATAGTTATTTTATTTAAAATATAATCTTAGGGAGTAATGGAGCACCTATTGAAATACCATGTAGGTCACATTCAGTGCCACTTTTTATATTCTTTATCTTCAGTTCTTTTGCATGCCCTGAACATATTTTTGTTTATATATGGAGTTATTCTTTGCTTAGACATATTTACACATCTTACTTTGGACCATTTTATTATGTGTATTTATTCAAGGTACAATGTGCAGTCACATACGATTTATAAATGTCATTTTCCATTTTGCCAAATATTGCATTGATATATACATCAAGGGTTTACAGTCATTTAATTTTAAGTCAGTCAGTTATTAAGTACAGACATTCATGCATATGTGTGCACTACATATAATTTTCAAGGACCTATTTTGGTGTATCAACGTTGAAATATGTTTTAATGATTAATGACATTATTGACAAGTGACTATTTTCTGTGTTAAACAAGACTGGCCTACATTTTTCTAGTAATCTTCCATATTTTCCCCTTAATGTCAATTACCCCCACCCCTGTAATACCAGAAATTTGTGAAATATTTACTGTAGTAAGATTCCATGGTGTACATTTTCAATAAAACTACATTAAAACAACTTTGATATTTCATAATTTACTCTCATAAATGACCTGATAACTTTAAGTGTGTATATATACACACACACACACTGTATTGGCAAAAGTATTGGGACACCCCTCCAAATAATTCAGGTGTTCCAATCACTTCCATGGCCAAAGGTGTATAAAATCAAGCATCTAGGCATGCAGACTGCTACTACAGACATTTGTGAAAGAATGGGTCGCTCTCAGGAGCTCAGTCAATTCAAGCGTGGTACTGTGATAAGTTGCCACCTGTGAAAGTCCATGTGTTAAATTTCCTCACTACTAAATATTCCATGGTCAAATGTTAGTGGTATTATAGTGGAAGCAATTGGGAACAACAGCAACTCAGCCACAAAGTGGTAGGCCATGTAAAATCACAGAGTGGGGTCAGAGCATACTGAGGTGCAGAAGTCACTAACTTTCTGCAGAGTCATTGGCTACAAACCTCCAACCTTCATGTGGCCTTCAGATTAGCTCAAGAACAGTGCGTAGAGAGTCGGATGCAGTGGTGTAAAGCACGCCACCACTGGACTCTGGAGCAGTGGAGATGTGTTCTCTGGGGTGACGAATTTCTCTGTCTGGTAATTCGATAAACGAGTCTAGGTTTGGTGGTTGCCAGGAGAACGGTCCTTGCCTGACTGCATTTTGCCAAGTGTAAAGTTTGGTGGAGGGGGGATTATGGTGTGGGGTTGTTTTTCAGAGGTTGGGATTGGCCCCTTAGTTCCAGTGAAAGGAACTCTTGATGCTTCAGCACCAAGACATTCTAGACAATTTTATGCTCCCAACTTTGTGGGAATAGTTTGGGGATGGCCCCTTCCTGTTCCAACATGACTGCGCACCACAAAGCAAGGTCCATAAAGATATGGATGAGCGACTTTGGTGTGGAGGAACTTGACTGGCCTGCAGAGAGTCCTGACCTCAACCCAATAGAACACCTTTGGGATGAATTAGAGCCTTCTCGATCAACATCAGTGCCTGATCTGCGATTCTAGAAGAATCGTCAAAAATTCCCATAAACACAACATAAACAACTCTTAAGCCTTGATGAAAGCCTTCCCAGAAGAGTTGAAGCTGTTATAGCTGCAAAGGGTGGGCCAAATCCATATTGAACCCCACGGATTAAGAATGGGATGTCATTAAAGTTCATGTGTAAAGGCAGACTTCCAAAAACTTTTAACAATATAACATAGGCCTTTATACAGTGGGGCAAAAAGTATTTAGTCAGCCACTAATTGTGCAAGTTTTCCTACTTAAAAAGAAGAGAGGCCTGTAATTTTCATCATAGGTACACTTCAACTTTGAGAGACAGAATGAGAAAAACATTTTTTTAAAGAATTTATTTGCAAATTATGGTGGAAAATAAATATTTGGTCACCTACAAAAAGAGCAAGATTTCTGGCTCTCACAGACCTGTAACTACTTCTTTAAGAGGCTTGTCTGTCCTCAAATCGTTAACTGTATTAATGGCACCTGTTTGAACTCGTTATCAGTATAAAAGACACCTGTCCACTACCTCAAACAGTCCAAACACTCCAAACTCCACTATGGCCAAGACCAAAGAACTATCAAAGGACACCAGAAACAAAATTGTAGACCTGCACCAGGCTGGGAAGACTGAATCTGCAATAGGTAAGCAGCTTGGTGTGAAGAAATCAAGTGTGGGAGCAATTATTAGAAAATGGAAGACATGCAAGACCACTGATAATCTCCCTCGATCTGGGGCTCCACGCAAGATCTCACCCCGTGGGGTCAAAATGATCACAAGAATGGTGAGCAAAAATCCCAGAACCACACGGGGGGACCTAGTGAATAACCTGCAGAGAGCTGGGACCAAAGTAACAAAGGCCACCATCGGTAACACACTACGCCGCCAGGGATTCAAATCATGCAGTGCCAGACGTATCCCCCTGCTTAAGCCAGTACATGTCCGGGCACGTCTGAAGTTTGCTAGAGAGCATTTGGATGATCCAGAAGAGGATTGGGAGAATGTCATATGGTCAGATGAAACCAAAATATAACTTTTTGGTAAAAATTCAATTGTCGTGTTTGGAGGAGAACGAATGCTGAGTTGCACCCAAATAACACCATACCTACTGTGAAGGATGGGGGTGGAAACATCATGCTTTGGGACTGTTTTTCTGCAAAGGGACCAGGACGACTGATCCGTGTGAAGGAAAGAATGGGGCCATGTATCGTGAGATTTTGAGTAAAAACCTCCTTCCAGCAGAAAGGGCATTGAAGATGAAACGTGGCTGGGTCTTTCAGCATGACAATGATCCCAAACCGCCCAGGCAACAAAGGAGTAAGAAGCATTTCAAGGTCCTGGAGTGGCCTAGCCAGTCTCCAGATCTCAACCCCATAGAAAATCTTTGGAGGAAGTTGAAAATCCATGTTGCCCAGCGACAAACATCACTGCTCTAGAGGAGATCTGCATGAAGGAATGTACCAAACTGAAAATGGAAGAAGGATGGGCTGCAGGTCTCATTGGAGATGTTTAGAGACAGTCTGGACACCTATCAGAGAGCACTGAAAGAGGCTAAAGTCCAGTACCTCTCCTATCTCATCAACAGTAATAGTCACCGCCCTGGAATTTTATTCAGTACTGTTAACTCTGTCATAAATCCAGTGTCTGTGGCCTTGAATGATGTTTCTGAAGATACATGCAATGCATTCAAACAGTATTTTTTGGACAAGGTTTTGGCTGTTAGACAAACCATTACTCAAGCTTCTACTGTTGCTATGCCTTCTCCTGCCGCACAATGTGTGCTAGAGAACTTTGATGCAGTTACTCTGGCGGACCTCAAAAAACTGTCATTGAGTTGAAGTCCACCACCTGCCCTCTAGTCGCTGTTCCAGCGAGGATTCTGAAGGAAGCTGTTGACATCATAGGTCCCTGCCTTGTCTCTTTCATAAACAGCTGTCTTAGTTTGGGTACTGTTCCTACTGCTCTCAAACACGCCATTGTTAGACCGTTGCACAAGAAACCCAACCTTGATCCCTCCATACTGTCCAACTTTCACCCTATTTCTCACCTGTCATTTCTGTCTAAGTTGATGGAGAAGCTTGTTTTTGCCCAGCTTCAGGCTCATCTTCAACAACACGTCATTGGTGATACATTTCAGTCCGGTTTTAGGCCTAGACATAGCACTGAATCTGCGTTACTGAGGGTCCATAATGACATTCTTGGAGCCCTGGATAGTAAAAGCTCTGTGGTTTTGGTACTACTGGACCTTACTTCTGCATTTGACACAGTGGATCATGCCATCCTCATCTCTCGTCTTCAACATGTTGCTGGTCTACAGGGTGCGGTGCTAAATTGGTTTTCCTCATACCTCACTAACAGAACTTTTTCAGTAATGATTAATGACTTTTCCTCCTCGGTTGCCCGAATGTCATCTGGTGTGCCTCAAGGTTCCATTCTTGGTCCTATTCTGTTCTCACTCTATATGCTGCCACTTGGTCAACTCATCTCCAATCACAACGTTCAATTTCATTTCTATGCAGACGACCTCCAGATCTATCTCCCCGTGATTCTGAGTAATTGTTCTGATTTGGACCCTCTCCAAAATTGCCTTCAGGACATCAAACTGTGGCTTTCCCAGAATTTCCTTCATTTGAAAGAAGAAAAGACTGAGTACATCCTATTTAGCCCAGATTCATCCAGTTGTTCTTTTAGTTTTGGTCCTTCAACTCCTCAGTTTGCTCCCACTGTGCGTAACCTGGGTGTTATTTTTGATCAAAGTTTACAGTATGATAAACAGATTGGTGCAGTTGTGAAGGCGAGTTTTTACCAGATAAGACTACTCAGTAAGGTAAAATCATTCTTGTCCCGTGCTGACCTTGAAAAAGCAATCCATGCCTTCATCAGTTCGAAGATAGACTATTGCAATGCCCTCTATTCTGGACTAAATCTATCACTCCTCAGTCGGCTTCAATTGGTACAAAACGCGCAGCACGCTCTTCTCCAATACCTCCAAACGTTCACACATTACCCCTGTCCTCCGCTCTCTTCACTGGCTCCCGGTGCGCCTTAGGGTGGAGTATAAGGTCCTGCTGTTCGTGTTCAAGGCCATCCATGGTCTGGCCCCGGCCTACCTCGCCGAATTAGTAACGGTCTACCAACCAGCCAGAACTCTCCGCTCCTCTGAATATACCTCTCTAGTCACTACTAAGTTCAAGTATAAAAAGTTTAGAGGCCGGTCATTTGCTGTCCAGGGACCAAAGTTTTGGAACGCACTTCCAGCTCACCTACGAAGCATTAATGTGCTGAGTGTTTTTAAATCGCAGTTGAAAACTCACTTATTCACACAAGCTTTTACCACATAGCATTTGACTGGACTGTTATTTTATGTACAGTTATGATGTTTTTTATTGGAAAGCGCCTTGTGCTCCTTTTGGTTGTTGTAAGGCGCTATATAAATAAAATTTGATTGATTGATTGAAACTACCAGCAACAGTGTTTAAAAACCTTGTGGAGACTTACAGAAAACTTTTAACTCTGTCATTGCCAACAAAGGGTATATAACAGTATTGAAATGAGCTTTTGTTATTGACCAAATACTTATTTTCCACCATAATTTGCTAATAAATTCTTTAACAATCAGACAATATGATTTTCTGGGTTGTTTTTTTTTCTCATTCTGTCTCTCATAGTTGAAGTGTACCTATGATGAAAATTACAGGCCATCTTTTTAAGTGGGAGAACTTGCACAATTGGTGGCTGACTAAATACTTTTTTGCCCCACTGTGTATATATAGTTACATCTTAGTAATGTAAAACGTAACACACTTCTATACGAAGAAAATTTATTTCGTACTCAACACTGATGAGAGGAAAGGATTAGATGCTACTACACAATGGTTAGGCGTGACAGTATACATAGACTGTGTCTCAAAACATAGTCAGCTTCCTATCAAGACAGCATTTTCGCCAGCATAGTCGTTTTCAAACCAAGACAGCATAGGTAGGCAGCTTTTTTGGCACTATGTTTTGAAACACGGCCACAGCGTGTCCTGCGTTTCCATCTCTGGCCACTAAGAGGCGCTGTCACACTCAGGAATCGTCAGATATCAGCCCTCGTCACTGGACTGTACAGTGTCCTTCGTCTGCGCACAGAAAATAATAATATTTAGATAGCTGCTGTTTATTATACTCGATAAATATGTCTACTACGACCGGTGGCGGAGAGTTCGGCAACCCTCTGCGGAAATTTAAGCTG
Source organism: Gobiocypris rarus (assembly GCA_023029165.1). Taxonomy (NCBI): domain Eukaryota; kingdom Metazoa; phylum Chordata; class Actinopteri; order Cypriniformes; family Gobionidae; genus Gobiocypris; species Gobiocypris rarus. The sequence continues at coordinate 31,069,023 of CM040932.1, forward strand.
GTTTTCTTGGGCGAGCAAAGCGGTGAGTGTTCAGATATGAGACGTGGACAGAGAAATACGTTAGACAGGCAAGGTGAAATGATGCTCTATAAGGATATATGTTACTAAATAAACATGCAAATAATAATCTGACATTTGGATTGATACGATTGTCGACACGCACTTAAAATAGACTAAAATTTACAGAAAAAGTGTAGCATGTAGCATTGAACATCCTTGCAGTACACGAACTATATACAAAAGATGTGAGATCCGAATACCAACTCCATTATGCTGTAATTGATAACGTATATGTATTTTTCTATCTTTCTCCTCAGTGTTTATGTATTCTTGAATGTATACATCGTGGGAAACCATCAAGTCCTTGTGTTAGCATGTTTGTGTTGTCTGTTTCTAGCCACAATAGAGATCTCCCATTTTAAAGGCGTTTTATATGTGTTCACATTCACCATTACTGTGTGACACACAACATACCAATTATATTATTCTAGTACTGGATTTAATATGTTTTAATCTATAAAACAATAGTGTCTGGTGTGAAGATGGTTGCTAGCTGTTAGCAGTTAGCATGTTTCTAGCTAACCGGCTGTGACAATCAAGATCATGAGATTATAAACCACATCAGGGATGTTTAACTGCCACATCATCCGCGTCACATCCACGTTTTCGTTTCATAATGGCTGGATTTGACGCAAAAAAATCATCAGCAAGCTGTCGTAAACAAGAGTTTCTGCATTTCTTAGCCTGTATTGATGCATTATGTTGCTGTGGAAAGCAGGACGGCGACACCCATGTTGCCAACACAGCGATCAGAGTTCAGAATCATCCTGCAGACCAATGCATCCGTTCCCTTGACAGCATCGATGCGAACACCACACATGCTGTCTATGTAGGGATCCCACTAGGTTTAGAGGCGCATTCACTGAGGTCCTTATTTTTAATGCGTTGTTTTTATTTTCCTCCACAGTGGGCAAAACTTCACTTATCACCAGGTTCATGTATGACAGCTTCGATAATACCTATCAGGTAACACCTGCTGTGATTGTTACAGTCCATGTTATGTTCATGTGGCATATGCATACCATGTCAACTTAATATTAAAGTGTTATTGACTTTGTGAAAGCTATCAGGAAGTCTGTTTGACTGAAGTGTTTATTAATTTACTCATTGTCATGTTGATCCAAACCTTTCCTTTTTCCATGGAACACAAAAGGAGATGCTTTGTAGAATGGTCACACTGCTATTTTCCTTACAACCAAAATCATATGAGGACCAACAACTGTCTAACTCTGTAGTTACAGTAAATATAACACAAAATATACTATTCAAGTTTTAATATTTTTGAAATATGTCTTTTATGCTCACAAAGGCAGCATGTATTTAATCTAAATGCAATAAAAACAATACAATCTTGAAATATTACAATTTAAAACAACAGTTTTTTTTTATGTAATTTATTCTTGTCATGTAAAAGCTGAATTTTCCACAGTTCATTGTTACATGATCCTTCAGAAATCATTCTAATATGCTGATTTGGTGCTCAATAAATATTTCTTCTTAATATTAATGTTATGCTTTTTAATTTTTTTTGTGGAAACCGGGATGTGTTTTTTCCAGTATGTTTTAGGATTTGAAGTTAAAAAGAACAGCATTTATTTGAATATATATATATATATATATATATATATATATATATATATATATATATATATATATATATATATATTGTCTTATTGCAGAACATGCATGAGAGCAAAATAGATTATCAGTTTTATAAGGACCAACTTTAGCTTTTGATTTTGACAGATGTAAGGAAGATTGTAAGGAAAAGAGCAGTATGAAAATTCTGCAAAATATCTAATTTTGTGTACCACAGAAGATAGGTAGTCAAAGTTAACTCATTGTTTCTCTCCTTAGGCAACTATTGGTATAGACTTTCTGTCAAAAACCATGTACTTGGAAGACCGCACGGTAGGACAGAAATCAACATTTCTAGAATAATTTCCATGGAGTCTCTGTGTGCCCAAGCCTTTTTAAAAGCCTTATTTAGTTTAAATATTGACTATCAATGTTAGTACTTGTGTAATATATGGTTTTGACACACACTGGCTCAAGTCATTCACCTTGATGTTTTCTAATATCATCTGTAAGGTCTATAAAGCCCTATTCGGACAGGACTAGTTTTCTAAACAGTGTTTGAGTTATAATTCTTATCACCTGACATCTGTGATTTCATTTAACAACTTGGATGGAACTAACATCTCTGTGGTTATTACAGAGGTGGGAGTGTATGTTTTACAGACGTGGGCATCACAGAAGGTCATCTACTATGCTACAAATAACGTATACATTTTTTCATGAATTACTTATTGATAAATATTGAATTACTTTAATATATTATTAAAACTTTAGATTTGTTTATATAAGTTAATGAGCAGAGACATCTAGACAAGTATCTTACCTAACACTGATATTAAAATGGGCAATTTGGCTCTATTTATTAATTTTATAATAACTTTTTTTACATCAGATACCATCCATATTAAAATGAAATGGAAAGATTGGTGTGCAAACGTTACCTTGGGTAGGTCAAAAAGCAAATTAGGCATTAGTAGGTTATGATAAATTATCGGCAATCACAGACATTCGCATTCAGATGAATTTGCCTTGTAATTTTTTCTGTGGTTGTGTGAGAAAAACAAACATGGCAGATTTGGACAGGATTAAAATCACAAAGTACGTCTGAAACAAATTTCTCTAACGTCCGACTAGGGCTATTCTACCAGGTGATTTCACTGTCTGTGTCACAGATTCATCACAGTTATCATTTGCGTAATTCCTCGCGCATGCTTGTAGCTCATCACACTTATGTCATTAGTTTGTCATTTATTTTGATTTCACCTTTTTTAAGTTTGGTTGTGTCTTTGTCCACCTCACCCCACTCTCTTCCATGGCTGGGTGCTGAATGGGTCCCCATGTCTGTTGTGCCGCATGGACGGTCATAGATTCGGCTACAGCTGTGGGACACTGCTGGGCAGGAACGCTTCCGTAGCCTCATTCCCAGTTACATCAGAGACTCAGCAGCCGCAGTGGTGGTCTATGATATAGCAAGTAGGTAGCTAGTGCTCCTGCTTCACCACATGGTGGGGTCAAGTTGGGTACTGCTTTAGTAAATGGCACTCATGGAGCTTTATAAGTGTGCTGGTTTATTTGAGCATTCCAGGTGAAGTTAAACACACAGTAAGATGAGAAACACTTAAACAATGTAAATGGATGTTTCACCCAAAAATTTAAATTCTGTAATTTTCTCACCCTCATTTTTCTGACATTTCCAATATTGCTGAATCAGAATGGTAGACAGTTGAGATCATTTAACCAGATGGTATTCACTGTTCCTAAAACTAGGCTGATGGGGCCTTTTTTGTAGTTGCTCACCGATTTTGAAGTTTTCTACCGCTGCATATAACATTTTCCTTGATATTGGATGTTTGAAGACATATCATTTTACTGCGGATTTTACACCTAAGCAGAGTTAATTTATAGTTAGTTTATAATATTTAACCCATCTGCTGGAAAGCACTGATGCAGGTAAAGATGTAATTTGTATTACATTTTATTGTAACTTTTTGTAACTTGTCCTTACAATGTAAGTCAGTGCAGTCCAGTGTTGTTTTGGACACCATTGACTTTTATTATATGGGCAGTTAACACATTGTTCAAAATAAGTTATTTTTGTGTTCGGCAAAAGAAAGAACAACATTAGGGTGAGAAAATAACATTTTATGAGTACAATTTTGGCTATTACCAATATTTTAAAACCATAAAGTATGTCCAGCAATACTTGTGCGTAAAGAGTGCCCTTTGCAAAGCATCTTGCAGAGAGCAGGAATGGAGAAATGCCTAAAACCTTGAGATTATGCACAGAAGCAAAAATTGGTCAATTCTGCATTTCTCCTTTTCCATCAAGATTTGCTTCTTTGATGTTGACCTTTTCTTCTAACCCTGCTTCCTTGCCCTGTCCTCTCTTTATACCTTTTCTTTTCTCTGTTCTGCCTTTCTCTTTCCCCTGTTTTCTTTGCACACCACGGTTTGCTGGTCCCTTAGGTTCGGCTCCAGCTGTGGGACACTGCAGGGCAGGAGCGCTTCCGCAGCCTCATTCCCAGCTACATCCGAGACTCCACTATTGCTGTGGTGGTCTATGACATCACCAGTGAGTCCGAGCCTCACTCATTGGGTCAGCAGGGATTTATGCCCTCAGGGCACAGTTAGCACGATTCAGCAGCTGCTTCTAGGTCATAGCAGTTCATCTTAGTATGGTTGCTTGGGAACAATATTGTTTTTATTGTTTCTTTCAGATTAAATGAAAAGTAGACCGAACATGCTTCTCTTTTAACATCAACTTGCCTTTACTGAGCATCGAATTGATTTGTGATTTAACTTAACCGTCCTCTGTTTGTTGAACTTCATTCTAACAGTCTGCTTGCATACTTTCTTCTGAATCAAGTGTATTTTTGCACTGCCAAATTTGGAATTTTCAATTAATTAATCAGTTCCAACAGATCACAAGAGACATTTTTCATTCGTAATAAACCCATGCCTAACATTTTCCTTTTGTTCTTCAGATCTCAACTCCTTCCAGCAAACCTCAAAGTGGATAGATGATGTCAGAACAGAGAGAGGAAGTGATGTCATTATCATGTTGGTTGGCAACAAGACAGATTTGGCTGATAAAAGGTACAGTTATTTTCGAGGAGTTTGATGAGCACATCTTTTGTTCATCCCGCAGACTTCATGTTTTAAGCCCTTCACTGTGTGTTATTTTTGTGTTCAGTTTTCTCTTTATTAGTTTGAATGTTATGTTGAATAATTTGTGCCATTGTTCCTTTTTAGTTCGGTCATATTTTCTCCTGTGTTTATTTTATTTTTGATTTCCCATTACTACTTTTGTTTTTCATATCCATTCTAATTTGAACTGTGTCCACACCTCAACTATGGACTATGGCAGGCAAGTGTCAGTAGAGGCAGCAGAGAAAAAAGCCCGGGAACTGGGTGTGATGTACATAGAGACCAGCGCCAAAGCTGGTTATAACGTCAAACAGGTGGGTGACGCGATACAGCTGTAGTGTAGACCTAGGGTTCTAACTTAAATAACAGAACCTGTGGCATTATTGTCGATTTCCACAGAAAATAATTTTGAGACTGTCCTCACTTTGTAAAAATGAGCTATATACACAATTACGGTCGTTTACAGTAGAATCCTAGCAAAAAAATGTAATGTGCAACACCTCAAATCAACGGCTAATATTTAGTATAATCGTAAAGGTGCAGAAATGTTGTGAGCAGAAAAGGTCAATTATCAATAGTGTAGCAATGCATGAAAGTATAGCTCACACAGAAGTCTCTAGAGGTAAACCAAGCAGCTTTCTATTGGCAATCTTGAGATCAATATAAAATCTACATGGGGATATTTTTGCATTCAGTCGAAACTCACAATTGTACCGATTTTGAAACTACTGAATTTCAGACACACATTATTTTTGAATAGAATCACATACCAAATTGTCAGTTGTTAACCGCCCAAGGATACCACAAAGAAACATGGAAGGAATGCGACATAACACTCACACGGATTCTGCAGCTACAGAATTCAGCAGAAAGTTCTGCTGATATTCATTGAATTGGAACACGTGTCATTCACAAAATTATTTACCTCTTGTGTGGCCTTTTAGTCAATATTTTGCACTGTTATTTATACTTTCAGTAAACAATATATGCCTACCTCATTTTAACATTTTCTAACATCTTAATCCATTTGGATAAATCAGTACAGAAAATGTACTTGGTCCGGGCATAACTATCTGTAAAGCACTGTATACATGGAGCTGTTCTGTAATTAAAAATTATTTTCTGTGGGAAGTCGATCTATTTGATAGAACGCCACAGATGCGCTCTAGAGACAAAAGGATAGTTCTCCTAAAACACTGATATTTCTGTCATAATTCATCACTCTTGTGTTGTTACACAACATGTATAACTTTTTTTTTTTTTACTTCTTTCGTGGAACACAAAAGGAGACATTAAGCAAAATGTCCTTTACCATACTATAGGAGTGGAAGGAAAGGAGCAGCTTGGACATTCTTGTATGTAACTCTTTTTGTGTTATGCAGAAAAAAGGCTTTAAAGGTATAGTTCACCCAAAAATTTAAATAGTCATTCACTCAGCCTTATGTTATTCCGAACTTGAACACAAAAGAAGATATTATAAAGTATGTTGGTAATCAAACATTTTATGGTAGCCATTGACTTCCATAGTAGGAAAAAAAAAATACTGTGGAAGTCAATTGTTACCGTCAAATTTCTGGTTACCAACATTCTTCAAAATACCTTCTTTTGTGTTCAACAGAAGAAAGAAACTCATACAAGTTTGGAACAACATGAGGGTAGGTAAATGATGACAGAATTTAAATTTTTTTGGTGATCTATTCCTTTAAATGACATGAGGGTGAGTAAATAATGACAGAATCGTCATTTCTGGATGAACTATCTCTTTAATCTGAAAATAAACAAGGGGTATTTCAGTGACCAAAGTGCCAATGACATTATCATCACTTCCCTTGATAGTGTGTTTATTTTTGTTGTAGATTGTCCTCAAGTAACAAATGTGTTCCCAGTGAATGGCCTTTTGTTGAACTGCAGTGCAGTGATCTCATTTCAGCGTTACGATTTCAGCCATTTCTCAACTCTGCAACCTGTGTTGGGGTCCTATCAAAACACTAATTCCTCTTTTTTTCCCTATTACTAATGTGAACTTCAGTCAGCCTCTGTCTCTTTCTCTTCTTCTTGATGCATTTCTTTTGTCTGGTTTTATGTCTTTCCTTTCCCCTCCCTGCTCCGGTCGAGCAGACAGATTACCACAGAGGAGGGCGAGCAGAGGGCTAAGGAACTGAATGTCATGTTCATTGAAACCAGCGCAAAGACTGGCTACAATGTCAAACAGGTAGAATCACTGAGAAATGAGGACGGCCCAGCCCCACCTTCCCTCCACCACTCTATCTTCTGCTTCCTTTGGTTTCTATCTTTCTTCGCCTCGCCCATCATTAGCCATTCTGCCCCCGCCTCACATTCACAGGTGTCCTGTGCTATTATTGGGCTGCTCTTTTGTGTTTTTGCTTTGTTTGCTTGAAGTTGCTCTCTGTGTACTGTGCCACAGTTGTCCTTTGCATGTTGGCCAACATTGCTAGAATGATTTTTCTCTCTGTGCTGTGTTTTAGCATCACTTAATTTCATTGTGCATTGTTTTTTTGCATATTGCATTGCATTTTGTTGTCAGAATTAGTGGATCAGGGTGTCTGTACCTTTTTTTCTCATAATGCTAGTGTCATCAGAAATTACCTCTCTACTCACTGGGAGTTATAATTTGTTTTAAATAAGGGAGACTGGGGCTAGTTGCACATGAGGAAGTTGTCATAAGAGCCTCACTAGACAAGACCCAAGAACGCATGAAATGAATCAAAAGTGACTGTAAAATGATTTCTGTTCTTTTGAACCTTCTATTCATTGAAGAATCCTGAATAAAACGAATCACGGTTTCAACACAAAATATTAAGCAGCACAACTGTTTTCAACATTGATTTTCCCTTTTTTGTTGGCACCAGCCAGGGAATTGTGGAATTACAGGGCATGAGAAAGCAGATACCGAGGCAAAAGGGGATTCATCTTCAAGGCTCAAAAAATGCCCAATTCAGAAATCTATTAGGAACACTTATATCCTCAAGAAATGGCAAGCTGAATGGGATCAGTGTAATAGAAACAATCTGTGGTTGGTGTCCATTTTCAAAATCGCTTGCTATACTGGCCGTTATGCCCCTTTTGCCAGAGTCCTTTATCGCTGAAGCATATTTTGATGGACTGTGATGGCTTGAACTGTCAGGACTCTGTAGAAAAAAAGTGTATTTAACAAAAAATAAATAATAATTCACTTTTTTTTTTTACTTGCCTAATTTTATTACATTAAATATATATATATATATATATATATATATATATATATATATATATATATATATATATATATATATATATATATATATATATATATATATATATATATAGTTTATTCTGTTTAACTTTTGATTTTTTTTTTTTCAAAACTTGCATTTAAGTGTAATATTTTTGTAAAACAAAGAGTTTGTGGGAGAACACAAAGTTGTCAAGTTCGAGTTTTAAAGTTTTCACACACATTTAATATATTATAATTTACAGCTTAAATATATGTTTGCCAAAACAAGAGTTACATTTTTTTTGTTTTTGTGTTGTTTTATTGCATAGGTGTTTAAATGCACTTGAAAAGCCTATAATAGTTTTTTTTAATAGCAGCTTGCATTGTGACAACTTACTCTATATAGTAAAACAATTTGCCACAAAATATTGTCACAAAAGGTCACTGTTGTTGACTAGAGTAAAATGTGATACAACTAGTCCCAGTCTTCCCTACTAATAAAACATGTTGTATTATGTGAAACCTGCATTGATTTATGTACAGTTGGCTCACGCATCAGTTTTTAAGTAATGAACTTTCGTTTTTTTTTCTTCTAGCTGTTTCGTCGTGTTGCTGCTGCTTTGCCTGGAATGGATAGCACACCAGAAAAAAGCAAAGAGGACAGTATCCTTCACATTTGCTGTAAATATGCCATTAAAATGTCAGTCAGTCTGTCCACAACTGCCTGATAGCTGGAGATCAGAAGCATGTCTGCTTGCCAGGGTTTTCGTTAAACAGAAATTAATGAAAAATAATCCAAGGGTAAGGATATACTTATTCAAATGATCCAGTGTGCATCTGATCCTTAACATGAACTTTCAGTGATTGACATCAAACTGGAGAAGCCTCCAGAGCTGCCCGTTACCGAGAGCAGCTGCTCGTGCTAGTAACCACCCTCGCCCCCCACCAGGTCCTGCGTCCCACTCACTCGACCCCCTCACACACAAACAGCTTGCCTCTCAGTGGTCACTCGCTCCTCTCACGGCCCCGTGTCATGAGAGGAGAACCTTTTCTTTCTCTTCGACTCAGTGACTTTTCAGAGTAACCGTGTGGATGTGCTATTACTCTGTATTAAAATGGATTCCAAAAACGCATATATTATTAACGAAAAAATCACAGCATAGATTAAATGCTAAAACCATTCAGATTCTCATCTGTTCTGGCTGCATGGCATTATATGGGATTGCAGACTGACATAAGCTCATATGCTCTTAGGTTTTCACACATCAGTGCCATCATAGTTGTTGTGAAGTTAACATGTTTCAGAGCTGGGGCTGATGTCATCATTTTAGGCCTTTTTTTGCCTTCTTTTTTAATTTTACTGGAGGAAGAACTTGATATTATTGTGTTGAGAGGCTGTTACTGATTTATATAATTTCTTTTTTTTACATGAACATGACATTATTTTGTTTGTGTTTTTTGGCAGAAGTTATTTAAAAGAAAGATACAGAAGGGATCTCTTCGATTTTGAAATTATCGTCGTGAAATATCACCATGGACACAATATTCTGTATAATTGGATGCTTATATGTTAATTGTGGTATTAGGGACCAGATATCATTTAAAGGGTTCTTTTTCCCAGGAAATATACATGTATGGGCAAAAATTTGCAGTTTTGTTTGCGACAAGCCCTGAACAGGCTAATTTTATACCGAAATCTTTGGCGGGTTGCATGGAAGTAGAATGTATTGAGCTGTGTGGGGGGTACGTTTTTAGAAAAGGGAAAATTACTATTTAATTTAGTTAAAATTCAAAACCTAAGATATTTAATGACTTATTCACGACTGTAGTCACAAACGTTAATTGTAAAAACGTGTATGTACTAACCAAACTATCGTAACACGTCGTGCTGAACTTGGATATGGAAAGCATCAGCAATTCACACTAATTCTGCTCATTTTCTATCTTGTTTTTTCTGCGCAAGTGTAGGAACCGCATGCAGTTTAGAGACAGTTTAACACAAAATGCCTTGCTTGTTTGGTTGTCATGGTGCACCAAATCAGGCCACAGTGCTGTGGTTTGCTCGAGCCTATTAACACTGCATAGAGCTAATGAGGTTTTGTTAAACGGGACATTTAGATTTCTTCCTTCAACACGGCTTATTGCTTAGTGTACAGACACATCTTGGTATTGCTCGTCGTAAGACTGTTGGTTTCATGTGTTTATTTATTATCTCACTAGTTAGTGATACAATGTGTCGTGTGCTTGACGGGGAATGGCAGTTAACAATGTGTGGGAATCAAAGGTTGATGTAAAATTTGCATTGCTGCCTGGCTACTGTATCACAAAGACCTAGTCGTGTCACAATCGTGCCACTATTAAAGACTTTCACGCCCCAACTGTAATGCTGGGTTTTAACAGTATAGCTTGAATGGGCTTTTATTCGCTGGAGAGGTATCACTGAACCCCCCAGCACTGTCGCTTTTCCTCTCATTCAACTGTAAACCGACAAATCCTTTCATCACTAAGACTTTAAAAAGGGCATCAAGTGTGTTTTAAACATTAACATTTACTATGGTTTGATATATAGGAATTAAAATAAATAAGAGTGAAAACCCTCCTGAACAGCTCTATAACGTGTCACTGACTGAAATACTCAGCTGTGTGCTATTCTGAAGTGTGTTGGTCTGTTTGAAATACGCTGTCTACTAGTGTTTAGCAAAGTTTGTGTGACAAAGTACTATTATTATATGCTGTAAAAAATGGACGGTTAAAGAGACACCAAAATGTATCACATGAATAAAAGATATTTCACCAGATTTGCTGTTTGTCCTGCGTTTGATTCCTGTACATAGGCCTATCAACAGTGTTGGATATTAGAAACAGACTTGATACATAATTCTATTATATACAGTAACTTTCATGGATTATTTGATCACACCTATATGCAATGGCAACAAATTCATGTGTAGGCTAATTTACTGATTAACCCCTAAATTGTACATCACCTTGCCTTCTAAATGTTGATGTAGCCTACATATTAAACAGTAATATACACACACAAACAACTAAGTTACAAGCTAAATATGACAATTCTTCATTAAAAAAAGGTTCATAACTTGCAGATAATACTGAAGTTCTGTCTGTGATACTGATTATTATCCATGTTACCAACAAGCTTAGACCAGTATTGTGTTTTGACTCGGATAATAATTTGTATGTAAACTTCATAGTAAACTAAGGGTTCTCTTTGGTCCACTGTTGGTACCATAGTCTAAACAGCACAAAGAACAGAAACTATAATATACTGGCTATAAAATTCCGTTTCTTATTAATGACACTGCACAACATTCATGTTGAATGATGTGTCTGTGCCGGTGATTTGAAAGGTTTCGGTCGTTAACACGAGGTCGCCTTCAGGGATTCCGTTATGAATGAATCATGCAAATCAGTGCAGTAGCAGAGAGAGACCACTGGACACGCACCCGAATGCCCAATCAATATGGGCGGTCCCACACACCCAGTTTGTGCCAGTTTGTCAACAGTTCTCACTTAAGTAGCTTACATAAAAGCCATTGGGTATAAATCGAGATCATGTCAGTGTGCTAAATCACTGCTGTTCAGAGTTGACAGACTAGCTGCGCAACTCGTAGTGTTGTAATACACCTGTTCTACTCCCGGAAGTTGTGACACGATTTTTCCACGCGCAAGCGCTGACGCCAGGTAAGGAATTTTAGAGAAAAATCTTGTCGAACTTGAAATGTTAATCTTTAACTACAATAGCTCCGCATCATCCTAAGCGAGCAGAACAAAGTTGTTGAGCCTCGGTGGAAGATCTGTATTTCTCGCGGTGAAAATCAGTGGTGAAATTGTTGTTTTAGGTATGTCTCGCGGTTCGGGAATCATTCCAGATGAATTCATGTTTAATGAGTTCAAAAAACAATGCTTGGCCACCGAGAATTGGCTTAACAAGTATGCTAAGAATGACATGGAGGTCTGGGTCGAGGTGGCCCCTTTATCTACTTCTACAAGCAACAAAGGGGACTTATCCAAAGTGCACAAAATCAAGGTAAGGTGTTTGCCTACATTTAACTGGTATGCTATGTGTATGACTATATTGTTGATATGTCTTTTAGTTATTGTGTCAATGTTGCCTTTTTAACATTATTTACCCAGTGGTTTCAAACTTTAAAGCAGGGCCCCCAACCCAGACCCTTCAGGGGCCCATATATCATATTTATTTTAAACATTCATTTCACTACATCATGAAATGCTTATTGGGTCATTGGTTAGACATGATTTAATGGTATTATGAAAATGTACTTTGTTTACATATCATCTCTATGGACCCCCAGTAGAACTCACAATCTCTATCAAATTTCAGTTTAATTTACATGTCCAGTCCTGTGTGTACTGCTGCCATAACAACACTAAGGCAAATGCGTTTTCCAAAACAGTGTAGAATGAACATAAAGGATGTATCGGCTGCCACCATGTATGACGTGCTTCATGACGGCCAGTACCGGAAGTCATGGGACCCTACGATGCTTGAGAGTTTTGACATTGCTCGCCTGGGTCCCAATGCTGATGTGGGCTACTATTCATGTGAGTCATGTAATCTTTTAAATCTCTGTCTATTTTTAAAACCTATTTTAGTGTTATTTCATGTCTTATGGTTATTCTATTAGTTCTTTTGGGCTGTTGGTGGCTTATCACCGTGCAGGGCTGATGAAAAGCCTCCTGGGACCATGTTTTTATAGTCAACACAGATTTTGTTCCTCTTTTTCTGTCACAGGCAGTGAAGTTGTATCTCTTTATGGCCTACATGTCGTATAACCCCCCCCCCCCTTTATTCACAGGGCTTTGTCCGAAACCATTGAAGAACAGAGATGTGGTAACCCTGCGCTCATGGCAGGTGTCTGAAAATGAGTATGTGATCATTAACTTCTCAGTGAAACATCCGGTACGTCTTTTATTTACTTACACCTTATATTAATGAATGTCCAGATAAAGCGAAAGGCCTTCAAATATTAAGTCTGCACAGCGAGCACAAATAATGTCCAACCTATCCAAATTCACATAAATGTAGGAGAAAATACTCTGCCTGGCCAAAAAAAAATTTCTGTTTGGATTTAAATGGGCAAATGCTTAAGAGTGTGATTGGATCATTATTGGAGTGATTATTATGTACGCATCATGGCCATATTCCAGGATAACATGTCAAGATGCATCCGGCTCAAACTGTGAAAGAATGGTTGGGAGGGAGCATTAATAATAATTTTCACTCATGAATTGCACTTCTGAGTCCAGACCTTAAATTCATTGACAGTCTTTGGGATGTGCTGGAGGAGACATTACAGAGTGCTGGACTCTTGCATTGTCAACTCAAGATCTTGACCAAAAATTGATGCACCTCTTGATGGAAATAAATGTTTTGATGTTTATTTCCATCAAGAGGTGCATCAATTTTTGATCAAGATCTTGAGTTGACAATGCAAGAGTCCAGCACTCTGTAATAGGTAATATGGCCACGATGTGTCTTCCTACATGATTGTTTAAGAAATGAAAAGCTACACACTCCATCATTTAGGGTTCGAAGGACTGTTGCCAAACAAATAACATGCTAGAAGAAACCTAATAATCATATTATAATCATTATTTTATAATAATAATGTATTAATACTTAAATTTAAAAATTATACAAACACTTGAATAAAGTTTTTTTTGTTTTTGTTTTTAGAAATATCCCCCACGAAAGGATCTGGTAAGGGCTGTTTCCCTTCTGACGGGTTACCTGATCAAACCAACAGGGCCCAACAGCTGCACTTTCACATACCTCTCACAAGCTGATCCCAAAGGTAAGAATCAATTCGCTGCTCCTTTCGAAATGTTACCCATCATTCATTTACATTTGTAAGACTTTCATTTGTTGCTGTTTTATAACCATTCTTTTTTTAAAAATCTTTTAGGGTCTCTTCCAAAATGGGTTGTCAACAAAGCATCTCAGGTCCTGGCTCCAAAAGTAAGTGAACATGTTTAGTCTCTTTCTGTCGATTACGCTTTGAGGATGCGGGTATCTTTGTGTGTGGGTCCATGTTTAAGGTTTTTAAATCATAATTGTTACCATGGTAACCTACTGGAATATCTTGTACTGAAGTCGCTCACGCAGCACTTGCTGTGCATATGTGAAACTTGTTTATCTTGTTCTGTCTGTAAGCTGCATGACTACAGTCATTCTTTTTACTTACAGAAGAGCGTATCACTTAGGCTCCAATTAAATCTATTTTCTTTATTAATCAGCTATGATTATGACGGACACACTTTGTTAGAAACGCCTATAATAATGCTTCAATTTGCTGTTTGTTTCATAGTCTTATGGAATTACAGCATATGGCAAGGCTGTTTGCAGTGTTACCAGACGGTATCTCTGTCCAAAGGGCACACTGATAACATAGTGTATAACACACCAAGTGTGAAGTATAGACTGTTATTGAAAGCTGAGGTGTTTGTCTTTCCACTGACCATTGATCAGGTTTAATATTTTATTAACATACACGCATGCATATGCACTAATGTTCAAAAATGTTTGAAATAAGTCTATAATGCTCATCATGGCTGCATTCATTTGATAATACAGTAATATTTATACATTTTAAAATGTAATTTATTCGTGTGACTGCGAAAGCTGAATTTTCAGCATCATTACTCCAGTCTTCATTGTCACATGATCCTTCAGAAATCATTCTAATATACTGATTTGCTGAACAAGAATCATTTCTTATCAATGTTGAAAACGTTGTGCTGCATCATATATTTTGTGGAAACTGTGATGTAACAAATTACAGTAAGGTCTCATTTGTTAACATTAGTTAATGTACATGAATGTAACTTGAACTAACAATGAGCAGAAGTATTTATTGATCTTTGTTAATATTAGTTAATAAAAATACAGTAATTTATTGTTAGTTCATGTAAGTTCACAGTGCATTAACTAATGTTAACAAATATAACGCTTGATTTTAACAGTGTAATAGTAAATGTTGACGTGAAGGAACTAAGATTAATAATTGCTGTAGATGTGCAGTTAATTATTAGTTCATGGTAACTAAAGTTAACTATTAACTATTGAAACTTAATGCATATTTGCTGAATAAATTCTATGTATATATCTCTGTGTGTGTTACATGTCTAAAAGGAGGATGCTGATTATTTTGTTTTGATTTCTTTTCTTTTTTTTTTAAGTGGCTTGTTTCCTTTCTAGTAATTATCTATGACCTTTTAGTTCAGAAGTCTCACTTTATAAGTAGTATTGCATGTATGCACACTGATACTTTGTGCTGCCAAAAATTCAAAAGACCCAGACAGAAACCAGAAACACTGCTTTTTTATAACTTTGCTTGAGCAAAAAGACTTGCTGCAATCTGAGTCATTGCAAAGCCTGAAAATGAGGTGAAACTGGATTCCATTTCATTGTTTGGGTTACACAAGACTGAAAAGCGACCAAAGTTGATACTCGTGCCACTCCCTGAACCCCTTCTGTCATTCCACAGGTCTTAAGAAGCGTTCATAAAGCCGGTCAGAGCTACCCTGCATGGAAAGCAGTCAATTCTCCAGATCATAAGCCGTGGCTGTACCCCATACAGAGTGAACTGGCCATGATGGATCCAGCAGAGCTGTCCATCCAGCGCGGAGACTCGCTCGAGAACGTGGATGAGAGCTCATCCAGGGATGTTCAAGAAAATGAAGACAGCAGCTAAAATGACATCTAAACGGACTGTCTTTAACTCTGGTCTGCGACACAGGATCAGTCTCTTACCTCTTACCCTACTTATAGCTTGTTGAAGTCAACGTGTGTGTGTGTGTGTGTGTGTGTGTGTGTGTGTGTGTGTGTGTGTGTGTGTGTGTGTGTGTGTGTGTGTGTGTGTGTGTGTGTGTGTGTGTGTGTGCTTACTTGTGTGTGTGTGTGTGTGTGTGTGTGTGTGTGTGTGTGTGTGTGTGTGTGTGTGTGTGTGTGTGTGTGTGTGTGTGTGTGTGTGACCTTTTTTATTTGCTTCTGTAATTTATTACTAAATGGGTTTGATGAAGTTGCACCAAATGACATGAAGGTGGATAGATTTGTTTATTTCTTTATGTATATAGTCAAGCATGTTTAATCCTTATTTTAAATCTGTGTGTGTGTGTGTGTGTGTGTGTGTGTGTGTGTGTGTGTGTGTGTGTGTGTGTGTGTGTGTGCCTTGTGTGTGTGTGTGTGTGTGTGTGTGTGTGTGAGAATAATTGACACCAAGCAACCATGGGAGATACCTGTGTGTAATGGCCCTGTAATATGACCAAAGCAGTCCAAGACACAGTGGTATTGCCTCAAGATTTATTACTTGAAGTGGTATTAGTTCATTTGCCTGCAACAGGCAGAGGAAAACAGAAGGCAGAGAAATGCAATGATAGAGCTGTTCTGTACTTCTCAAATATGTACTTGTTTGGCCCTTGAACATGAAAGAAAATGGCATGTTAACAACATGATACTTGTGGATCCATGCATTTGCACTACAGGTTGCAAAGTTACCCAGATTTATGACATATTTTTCTTTCTGAGGGTGGATGGATGGATATGTAAATTTGTGTTTGAGAACTTGAATTTCATATATATATGAAGTCCCAACTCATTAAAGGGTAATATTGTTTTATACTTTTAAATTATTTTAAATAAATTATAATGTTCAAAATGTCTTTTGAATGCTGTGTCTCTTATTTCATCCAATGAGACTGTTGCATAAATTATGACCATAAAATGTTTTTGCATCTGAACTGCACTGTTTGCATTAACATATTGATTTAATGACAATGAATTAGTCAGTAGCAATGTGTTTGTCAGCAGGACATCAATTGATGCAAATGCTTTGCCTCAGAATGCACACTGAAAATGTAATCACAAAAAAAGACAAAGTTGATTAAATAAAGAATATATAATATATTAGACATTAATATCAGCTTCATTAAACAAACGCCTCAAAGTAATTATTAATAGCAGATCATAATTTAATCATAATGTACTATTTTCCCTAGAACTGTATAGTTATTTCAATAAATAACACTTCTACCATGTTTTATTTTTTTAAAAGGGAGGAAAGGATCTGAATTTTATCAGCTGCATTTAAAACTTGCACAGCCCCAAAAAAAGAGATGCCTGAAAACCACCAACATGGGTGAAGAAGCTGTGAATCATCAGGCATGTTCTGAAGTGTTTTTGAAGATGATTTCTTTGAGCAGTCTTTTAGTCAGAGACAGTAGTTAGTAGGAGGACGATGGCGATGCTGCTACAGCAGGGAAGATGAAAGTTTCGCTGACACACCAACGCCTCATCAGCTGCGTCACTCACTGCTTCAGTCATGCAGGTCAGCTCTGCCACCTAGTGTACAGTCCTCTCCTTCTGCCGTTGGTAATCTAGAAAAACACATGCAGAACACAAATTTATGTCAGGTACTCCAATTGAATCAGTTACCTACAGCATCTAAATCAAAATAAACTATATAGCAGGGCCGTAACCCCCGTAGACATTGAGGGGGACAAGTCCCCAATAATTCAAATACTCCTCGCTGCAGACTGTAGCGCGGTGACGTCACGCATTTTGACGTCACGTATGTTACCGCGCATGCGCAAGAATGACGTCACGTATGTATGTACTACGCATGCACGCTAGTATTTGGTATGACGGCACGTTTGTGTCACCACGCATGCGCGTAAGTTCACACGTCGATTTTAGTCTGATGATCTGATCGAAAGCGATGGATTCAATGGCAGTAAGTGAATAAGCATTATGCGTTTGTGTTAACGTATTCTAAGCAAGGGATTCCATAGAGTGGGTTATAATCTGTTTAAGATTTAAAAAAGATGTTATGACATGTTTTATGATTCGTGTTAGCGTTTCTCGGGTGCTAAAAATATTTGTAAAAGTCTTAATTCGCCTTTAAACAAATTAAGACTTTAAAGATGTCTTAGTAGAGCAGAAAGACTTAAATTAATGAAGTCATGTCATTGATTGTTGTTGCATGCATTGCAAAAAAAAATAATATAATAATAATATATAATAATATAATAATATAATAATGTTTCTCAGTATTTTTGTCCTGTTTTCCAAACAGATATTTAAAAATCTTTCAACCGAAATACATTTACATTGGAAGCTAAATTGGAGCCTCAAAAGAATGAATACAATTCAACAAAAGCGAATACCTTCTTATAATTATAAGGGTTATGATTATAAATAAGGGAAGGATTATAAATACCTTCCCTTATATATATATATATATATATATATATATATATATATATATATATATATATATATATATATATATATATAATTTTATTTCTAAGGAAGGTCATTTTGGTGGGAAAGAAATATAAATATAGTATATATATATATATATATATATATATATATATATATATATATATATATATATATATATATATGCTATATATATATATATATATAATCTAAAGTTTGTCTTGACACATTTTTTTCTAGTTTATGTTGTTCATAAAGTAAGTGTCTTTACAGACAAATCAAATAACACTCAAGCATATATTTGTCTAACATCTTTCTATAATGCATTTAAAAATACTTAAAATATTGTCCTTGCATGACCCTGCATTTTGTTAATGCCTTTCTTCAAAATGATTCAATATTGTTTGTTCTATATTTAATTTAATTTAGGTGTCTTGAACTGGAGTGCTTTTTCGACACAATACAAGCAACAGTTTCGAGTGCCCTACTTGTTGACTCAGTGCTTGCACTGAAATGCACTGTTCAAGGACTGTCCACCTGGGTATGTTGGCAATGGCAGAAGGGGAGTCCTGCGAGGATTTTATTCAGTTAGGGAGGTGGAAGGCTATTGCTCTGTTGACTGTTTTTTTTAATGATGGAGGGGAATTTCAGTAGATTTGAGTGAATTTGCATGTGATATATATTGATATATATTTTATGATTTATATATTTATATATATTATTTGATATTATTTTATATGTTTTATATATTTATATATTTTATATATATATATATATATATAATATACAGTCGTGGTCAAAAATGTTGGCACCCCTGGTAAATATGATCAAATATGGCTGTAAAAAAAAAAAAAAATCTGCATTGTTTATCCTTGATCTTATATTTTAAAAAAATCACAAAATTCTAACCTTTCATTAAAGTAAAATAATTGAAAATGGGGGGTGAATCACATTATGAAATAAATGCTTTTCTCCAAAACACGTTGGCCACAATTGTTGGCACCCTTTTATTAAATACTTTTTGCAACCTCCTTTTCCCAAGATAACAGCTCTGAGTCTTCTTCTCTAATGCCTGATGAGTTTGGAGAACACCTGACATGAGATCAGAGACCATTCCTCCATACTGAATCTCTCCAGATCCTTCAGATTCCCAGATCCATGTTGGTGCATCTTCTCTTCAGCTCATCACTCATTCTCTATAGGGTTCAGGTCAGGGGACTTTGATGGCCATGGCAGAAGCTTCATTCTGTGTTCAGTGACACATTTGTGTGTTGATTTTGATGTTTGTTTTGGATCTTTGTCCTGATAGAAGAGCCAACCACAGCCCATTGTAAGATTTCTAGTAGAGGTCGTCAGGTTTTGATTTTTAATCTGTTGGTATTGGCTAGAATCCATGATACCATGTGTCTGAACAAGATGTCCAGGACCTCCAGCAAAAAAATAGGCCCTCAACATTAAAGATCCAGCTGTATATTTAGTCGTGGGTATGGGGTAATTTTTTTCCCTGTTTGCACCAAACCCATATGGTAGATTTGCTGCCAAAAAGCTCTTTTTACAGTTCATCTGACCACAGAACCAGGTCCCGTCTGAAGTTCCAGTTGTGTCTGACCACTGAATATGCTGGAGTTTGTTTCTGGATGAGCGAGGAGGATGTGGTGATGTAGGGGTTTTTTTTTTTTTTGGCTTTCTGACCCCAAAACTCAACTAATCTCTGTGATTCTCCATCTGTGATCCTTGGAGAGTCTTTGTCCACTTAAACTCTCCTCCTCGCTGTGCATTAGGACAAAATACACACACGTTCTCTTCCAGTCAGATTCATAACCTCTTTAGTTGATTGAAACTTCTTAATTATTGCCCTGATGGGGGAAATGGGGGTTTTCAATGCTTTAGCTATTTTCCCACAGCCACTTTCTATTTTGTGAAGCTTGACAATCTTTTTATGCACATCAGAACTATATTCTGTGGTTTTACTCATTGTGATGAATGATTAAGGGAATTTGGCCTCTGTGCTTCTTTATATTTATACTCTTGTAAAACAAGACATCATAGCTGAACAATTTCATGTTCCTTGTCACCCTGGTGTGCTAAGAAATGTCAATATTAATGGGAATATACTTCAGAAATATTTTACTCATAACATTTTTTAGGGGGGCCAAATATTGTGGCTGACGTGTTTTGGGGAAAAGCATTTATTACATAATGTGATTTACCCCCCATTTTCAATTCTTTTACTTCAATAAAAGGTTAGGATTTTATGAATTTTTTTAATAAATGATCAAAAGGATAAACAATATATATATATATATATATATATATATATATATATATATATATATATATATATATATATATATATATATATATATATATATATGCTATATAATTAATGTATAATTTATTTATATATTTTATATAATGTATATTTATATATGTATATATTTATATAGGTATATATTATTTATATTTATATATTGTGTATATATTATAATGTGTACATAATTCTGTAATTACAATTGTAACAGAGAGATCTGCTTTGTTTGGAAATAAAAGAAAGTTATCACCATTGTCAGTTTTTCTTTTTTGGTATGCATATGGGATTACAGACACTTAAAATGTACTGTATGTAGTCAGTTTAAGTATTGCCAAAGTGACAGAAACTGTCCAAAAATATACACAAAAAATAAACAAAAAACATGACAGGTGGCATGGTCAAAACCATGGTTATGTGTACTCAGTTTTGCTGCGTTTTTTTTATTTTTTTATTCTTAGTAATAAAAATTCAAATGTTCTTGTTGTAGCCTATTCGTATTGTATATGTGCACAGGAAGCTTCAGCACCAAGAAAATAATCCTTGTGTGTGCAAACACACTTGGCAAAGCTCTTTCTGTTTCTGATAAAGATTTCTTTAGCGTTTTTAACATGTCAACATTTTATTAACTACTAATGTCAAGTTTTCGCATGGGTTTTAAAGACGTGGGACGTCACATACGACGTCAAAACACGTGTAAATATATCGCGTAGGACAAGCATGCGCTGACACCACCGTTATGGCGCATGCGTTTCAAAGACATGTAACACGTAACATACGTCACGTCACCACGCTACAGTCTGCAGCGAGGAGTATCTCCAATAATTAGAAACGGCCAAATTGCCCCCCCCCAATATTTGATATTCCTGACGCTGCTCTGCTGTACTCCATTACACACCGCTCTGTTTGTTGCTACGATCACAAAAGTAAAATTTCAATTTTTTTTAGGTTGGTCTGCCTCAGCTGTCTAACAGCACTCGTCACTGTCAGAATGAGTGAGATGGCCAATCAAATCAAAGAAGGCGGGGCTTACTGTGCAAATTCCAACACAACACATAAGCTTTAGCAGTGAAAGAGTGCCTGGTAAGATGTAAGTAGCTAGATATTTAATATTTGACAACTGATTTACGATAGAAAAATGCAGAGATTATTTATTTAAATCATAACTGAATTTGACGTGACAAACAAATAGTTTACTTCATAATTACAATAGAACTGGAACTTTAACCGTTCTTATTTATTTTTCTTTATTTTCTTAAATCCCTTTTAATCCTTTAATAATTAAATTCCTTTAAATAAACCAATAAGACCAATAACCCCCCCAGTGTCTAAGACATGGTTACGGCCTTGCTATACAGACCGGAATTCACAACAGAAAACATCAAGTCTGTATCATAAGGGAAGGATGAATATAATACTCACTGTAAGGGAAGTATCGGACCTTCATCAAAATCTCTCTTGCGGTCTTTAAAATCTCCACAGCCTAGGAGAAATTAAGATTACATTAATTCTGTTTAGAGGAGAAGATATCCAGCGTGTTTCTGTCTCTTGGAAGGACATATCATGTTTTACCCTTGAATGCTCAATGTCTTGAAAGTCCACATCATTGACAGAAAGCACCTGATCACCCTCTTGTAGTCCTGCTCTATGGGCATCTGAATCTGGCACCACCTGTCAAAACATTTTGAGCCAGACCAAAATGATTGTGGCAGTTATTTTGATTAGCAAGGAAGGTTTTAATTGATACAACTCACCTTTGAAATAAATATACCAAGCTGCGAAGCCTTTCCTCCACGGATATTGAAGCCCAGTTGTGCTCCAGGGGGCTTTTTTAAGACTATAGTGCGAGGTAGGAAATGAGTGAGCTCATTGTTATAGTCAGGGTGATGTATCCTCTGATTATAAGAAAGAAAAATACAAATAAGGTCAATATGATCAAAAAAGAAAAGTTGAAAAAATGCATTAGCACATACCTCTTGTGGAGGGATCCATGCAGGAGGGCTCTCATAGGATGGAAGAAACACTACTGGCAGTTGATAGTCATCGTATGGAATCTTTTGGTCCATGTTTTGAGCTAGAAATTGAAGGTCCGAGAAACAACAACAGCGACATTATGATGTTCATCGTCAGATTCTCCCTCGATGTATTTTAAGTGTAAGGAGGACCTCTTTTTTAAAAGAGTAAATGAAAATCTTTACAAAACTGTGACTATACTGATGACTAAAGCATGACATGACCAAAAATTTATTATGAAAGGGATGTAAATACGGTCTCTACGGTTCTCATTGTACAGTGAGTACAGCAGGCTAGCTTGCTAACACTAAACAATAAACACAAGATGCGCTCAACAATGAGCCATAGCCATGAAAAATTATCAAAACGTTGCAATAAACTGCCGTTACAAATATGCTCACTCTTAAATAAAAGACAAGCAATAAATACAGTAGCTTTTGCTCGCCAGTTTTGATTTTGTCTGTTAACTCACCAAGAACTCCTCGAGAGAACCATTAGCCCCGCCCTTTTTTTAGATCAGGTGACCAGCCGTTTTTTTTGTTTTTTTCGGGTTTTTGTCGGTCAACAAAAACTATTATGAGCTAAAGAAAATATTGATATTAGGACAGTTTCTCGCAATTCATCCTGAAATGTTATTGTGGCCTTTAGGTCATCTCTGACAACTGCCCTTCCTGTCCCGTTGCTCAATTTCAAGAACAATTTTTTTTTTTACTTCAAGGATATGTTCAGCAGCTTTTGTAGGTAAAGTTAAGACTAATGTATCTAATCAGAAATAGCAAAAAAATTAACCTACCTTGAAAAAAAAAATGTTGTAAAAGTGTCAACAAACTCCAGTTTCCCATATTGTCCTCTTGTCTGGACAGTTTTGTAGAAACATAATCAGTGGCTTCAGTTCATCAGCTTATATGTGTGTAAGAAAGGAGTAATAATTAACTATATGTGACATTGTCAATCACCCACAGTCAAGCAGGTGGTAAATATTTCAATATAATAGCCTATTATCTGTTTCTTTTGCTGTCCATCATAGGCTACTCTTCTTGGCAAAACTTTAAGCTGAATGTC
Organism: Gobiocypris rarus; assembly: GCA_023029165.1. Classification (NCBI taxonomy): domain Eukaryota; kingdom Metazoa; phylum Chordata; class Actinopteri; order Cypriniformes; family Gobionidae; genus Gobiocypris; species Gobiocypris rarus. The sequence continues at coordinate 31,092,669 of CM040932.1, forward strand.
ACATTTAAATAAAATAATACATTTTGAAAATATACAATCTTGTTATACTTTGAAGGTCCATGGCATGGCAGGTCCATAAAATAAAAATACAAAAAAAGTGTTCAAAATATGCGAACAGCATAATGTGAACAGCATTAAAAAAAAACAAATAAAAAAAAAACATTTGCTTTACAATACACATTTTGTTTACATTTCACTTTTAAACTGGTAGCCTATATTGAAACGTAGGCTATAAAATAACCCATCAATTAAACTATTACATTTAAAGGTTCTCGTTTCTTTTCATTGTATATAAGTGCATTATTTATTTATTTTTATATCTACTACTGAACTGATTTTGAGTTTTTTTTAATTGTTTTTTTATCTGAGCACAGGTATGTCAAGATGTCTGCTAAAGATCTGTTCATCTGGAAAGTATCTGCTGTGCAAAAATATATCCGTAAAAAAGCAGTTAACATTATAAATCTTTAACGTCTCAAAGACGTCCTCTAAATGTCTATATGACATCGAAGAGGATACATCCTATAGACGTATTGCAATTGACCAAACACTAAAAACAAATACATCTTGCTGATGTAAATGCATACATCAAATAGACGTCGAGATGTAGCCTAGGCCTTCTTATATGCTATCTGGTCTGACTCTTTTTTAATAAGAGCTCTGGCATGAGCATTTGCAGCATCTCGCAATACACTCACTACATAGCCTAATATACAGGCGAAAATTATGAATTTGTATGTCAGGTATAGCATCTCTTGCTTTTAACAGATTTAAATAGTTACACTTAGATGTCCCTCTTTGTCTGCCCTCTGTTGGAGACAGAGAGAACAGCCATTTCGCGGCTCACTGCGTTGGTGGCGATCGACACAAAAGCGACAAGAAATGTGAAGCTCATTCATTGTCAGCGCCTCATTAATATTCAGTCCGCGGAATTTAAGCAAAGTCTCATCATGATTTCGCGTGCAGAGACTGTTGAAAAGTGCTGAAGTTTGAGAGCCTGGTTTGGATGCCACTATCAACTTTGTTACTTTACCAGCCAGGTAAGGAGCTTGCATATTTAAATTCCGTTTTCTGTCGGACTATATCTGTTCTGATCCAATGTTATTTTAAAAAAACGTGTTAGATGAATCGTCAGGTGTGCGTAAGAGTGTCATTACAGGTGCTAATAGCATCCTAATACGAAAAAAAAAGTTTTTTTTAATCAATGCTGATCAATGCTACTATTAACAATAAGCATTTATTCAAAAACAAACTTTTTTTGTGCGCACATGGCAGATTTGCAAGAGGTTATAGACCATGTTTAAGATGAAATATTTGATTCTGTTAGATATTTACTTTTTTTTTTTAAAACAGCCTACTTTGATGTTGCAGGCTGTTGCACTGAGAATTTTTTTCCCTATATGTGGTTGTTATGTGCTACATTTGACCCTTAACAACATTTTAATACCCTTGGGTAAAAAAAATGACACAAAAATCCCCCATGATGTCACTGAACTGCAGATCAAGATCTGTGGTTGTGAACACATTTTAGAATGGGTTGAAAGCTCTTACAGCCAATACGACGATACTTAAAGAAAATTAAGTGGGGCGACAACTAGAGCTTGTGTATTTTTTGTAATATTTTGTTATAGCAAAATGAACGGATGTCTCTGTATCACAGCAGTCCGTAGTTCGAGTTAAAGGAAGCGAAATTAATTATCTGTAAATGGTTATTTCACAGCATAGACACTGCGTTCGATCGACAACATTCGCATTGGTCGTTTGATTTATGTGAAGGTTTTACATTAAGCTTTGCATAGGCTGCTTTCCTTTCATTTTCTTTCTCGAAACCCTATTTAATTTTTACGTGCACTGAAAAACATCAATAAAAGAGGTACACATACCTAGACATGTGATGTTAAATATGTACAGTCATCAAAGGTCTGATATTTGTTTGAATAGTTTTGCTTTTCTAATGATATAAGTACATACATTAAAAGTCTGATGATAGAGTGGATTATCTGAACTGTGAGAAAGTTCTAATGTTTTTCTTCTGTGTTTTACTAAGATTTCAATGGCTGTGAAAATAATGCATATTTTGTCCACATGTGAAAATAATTTTTTTTTTTTTTACCCTGTTGAAAATGTGATGTATAGTCTTTTTTGAAAGTCCTGTTATACCTGTCTTCACAGGGGTAATAAACTTTGCAGGTGCAAATATTTGGTTGTGTCTTCAAGCTGCATTTACTTTCATGTACTCCAGTTGTACATACAAATATTTTTATAGAAATATCACAATTTGTCCTTGAAAAGAAAGTATTTCCAAGCAAACTTATCATCATTCATATATTGACCCTGTTAAAGTTGAACACCACTGAATTTCTAATTAATAATCAATTATAAGTTTTTGAGATCACAAAAATAGCTTTTTCACAAAATGATGGATTATAACAGAGATGTGAATGACAAATCCTCTGTAATGTACAGCCATGGCCAAAGGTATTGGCAGTGACAAATTTTGTCTCGCAAAGTTTGCTGCTTCAGTTGTTGTGGGGTTGATTCACATATCCCCGATTTCACAGATAAGTCTTAAGCCTTTAGTATCCCAGAATAAAATGCATGTTTGAGCTGTCTTAACTGAAAGCAACTTGCACTGACATCTTAAAATATGTCAGTGCCATTATTTTGTTTCAAGATGCACATGCACACCAGTCATGTTATAAGGCATGTTATTAAAGCTACTTAAATGTCCTAATTGAACGAAGGCTTAACCTAAGCTCTGTCTGTAAAACCAGTCCATTATTTTTAGATTATTGTGCAGAGTGATCAGGTGCATTTTAAATAATTGCAAAAAGCTTTATTGGCCAAAAAACAAAACAAACAAACAAAAAAACAAAACTTTGAATTTCAAAATAACCATCTGCTAACATTTCACTAATCATAAAATCAGCACATGGTTGTAGTCTAGTGAAATCATTGTGATTGGATTATAAGAGCAAAGAAGGCTTTAGGATTGCCCATAGTGCCCAGCAAGTGCCAGGACCATCCATCTCCTCCTGAGTTGTCTGCTACAGAATCGTGTCACCACCAGTGCAGAGCTGCTAGTATAAGCAGCAGGTGGGTGTGATGCATCTGCACACACAGTGAGGCCAAGACTTCTGGACAATGGCCTAGTGTCAAGAAAACCCCAAAAAAAAAAAAAAAGAAATGATGAATTTTCGGATCCGTAGCCAGGCACCACCCCAGATATTCATCCCATATAGAGAACCTGTGGTCAGTCCTAAAAAGGTGAGTGGACAAGCAGAAGCCCATAAATTGTGATCACCTCCAAGCACTAATAAGGTAAGAATGGATCTCCATTAGTCAAGATTTGGCCCAGAACCTGATATCCAGCATGCCAGAGCGTTAAGAAATTGCAGAGGTTACGAAAAAGACTCAAAACTGTAAATATTGTCTTTGCATGAATGTGTTTGCAAATAAAAGCCTTTAAAACTTATGATGCTTATCATTTATACCATAGAAACATGTGAAAAAATGATATACAAATAATGCAGCAGAAAACTGTACGAAACACAACATTTGTCATTGACAATACTTTTGGGCACAGCTGGATATCATTGGTCACTGATAAATGAAGAAGCACCCAAGAGGAAATTCAAAGTACTTGGAACTTAAATGGGGAAAAGTGACTTATTAAAAGTGCTGCCATACCTGTCTTCAGAGCCAGGACATCAACTATTGACAAGCTTCTTTTCTTTCTTTGTTAAGCCAGAAGAACACCTATTGCCTCAATTTTTTTATGAAACTTGTCACTGTTTGCAAAACGGCTGCTTATTCTTGGCACGAAACTGCTGTACATGACAGTGGTTACAGTGTGTGATGTACTTTCAAATTTGGCACTGCCTTTTGTAATTCATTTACTATGGTAGATTTGTTTCCTTAATGCTGGAATACATGGTTTAAACTCTAATGTATCCTAGCACTACTATCAGGAATTGCACTGACCCTGATACTGATACACTTTTATGCATATCAGCGAGTCAGATCTGACAGTTGCAATGGGAATGTTTAGTCATGGCTTATGGACCACAACATCAACCCCATATTTTTGATAATGTAGCCTAATGTTTATGCATTTGTGAAGTTTACCTGGCTGATAGACAATATTCCTGATGAAAAAGTGAATTGAGATAAATGATAATTGCACTGCTAAGTTTGCTGATTAATCTATTCGAGTCTTTTGTGTTATTGTCAGCTTTCCTTTTCCTTTTCCTTTTCCATTTTTTTAACCCAAACCCAAAAAAACAATTAGTACAAATCTTGCTATTATTGGAGCGTTTTAGACATTTGAAAAGCAATAATGGACATATCGGGCCCTATTTTAACGATCTGAGCGCATGGTCGGACTTGCATGGCGCAGGTGCACTTTAAGGTGTGTCTGAATGCACTTTTACTATTTGAGCAACGGGAAAAACGGTCGGCACGCCAGGCGCACGGTCCAAAAGGGTTCACGTTTTGGCCGTAACGTGCTATAAACCAATCAGAGTCTTATCTCCCATTCCCTTAAGAGCTAGTTGGGCTTGGCTAATTCGCTATTTACATGGTGGAATTTGCAAGCGGTAAGACTGAACGCTTCTCCAGAGAGGCATGTTAGTGTGCTGCTGCGTCCCTTGTGTGTATAAGTGTACGCGTGTTGTTCACTAGCCTATAGGTGCATATTACTAATGCGCCCTTTAAATAACACAAAAAAATACTGTGCTATTGACTTTAGACGAGCGTTTTGTCAGTCAATGGCGCGGTCGTTTTCAAGTGCGCCTGAACACACCTGTTTCCAGAGTGAATTTGCTATTTAAACAACGTGGCGCTGGACATCGAAATGATAACTGCGTCGGGCTGAACGTAGCAAAAAACATTTGCGTTGTGCCGGGTGTTTGTGGCCTGATCAAAAATACAGTAAAAAACATAATATTTGAAATATTATTAGGCCTGCATTTAAAAATAACTGTTTTCTAATTTTATATATTTTAAAATGTAATTTAATGTAATGGCAAAGCTGAATTTAGCCAAAGTAGCCATTACTCCAGTTTTCAGTGTCAAATGAAATAGTTGCACTGTTAAAGACTTTTGTGAAAAGCCATATTTTCTTTCAGGATTCTCTGACTAAAAAGAACACCATTTATTTGAAATAGAAATCTTTTGTAACATTATTATTTCACTTTTGACCAATTTTGCAAGTTCTCCCACTTGGAAATCATGGAGGGGTCTGAAATTGTCATCGTAGGTCCACTGTGAGAGACATAATCTAATTAAAAAACAAACAAACAGAAATCACAATGTATGATTTTTTAACTATTTATTTGTATGGTACAGCTGTAAATAAGTATTTGAACCACCTTCGAAAATCAATGTTAATATTTGGTACAGTAGCCTTTGTTTGCAATTACAGAGGTCAAACGTTTCCTGTAGTTTTTCCACCAGGTTTGCACACACTGCAGGATGGATTTTGGCCCATTCCTCCACACTGAGAAACATGGAGTTTGTGCTCCCTCCAAAGATTCTCTATTGGGTTTAGGTCTGAGACTGGCTAGGCCACGCCAGAACCTTGATATGCTTCTTACAGAGCCACTCCTTGGTTATCCTGGCTGTTTGCTTCGGGTCATTGTCATGTTGGAAGACCCAGCCTCGACCCATCTTCAATGCTTTAACTGAGGGAAGGAGGTTGTTCCCCAAAATCTCACAATACATGGCCCCGGTCATCCTCTCCTTAATACAGTGCAGTCGCCCTGTCCCATGTGCAGAAAAACACCCCCAAAGCATGATGCTACCACTCCCATGCACAGTAGGGATGGTGTTCTTGTGATGGTACTCATCATTCTTCTTCTTCCTCCAAACACGTTTAGTGGAATTATGACCAAAAAGTTCTATTTTGGTCTCATCTGACCACATGATTTTCTCGCATGACTTCTCTGGATCATCCAAGTGGTCAGTGGCAAACTTAAGACGGGCCTGGACATGTGCTGGTTAAAGCAGGGGAAACTTCCGTGCCATGCATGATTTCAAACCATGTCGTCTTAGTGTATTACCAACAGTAACCTTTGAAAACGGTGGTCCCAGCTCTTTTCAGGTCATTGACCAGCTCCTCCTGTGTAGTTCTGGGCTGATTTCTCACCTTTCTTAGGATCATTGAGACTCCACGAGGTGAGATCTTGCATGGAGCCCCAGTCCGAGGGAGATTGACAGTCATGTTTAGCTTCTTCCATTTTCTAATTTTTCACCATTTTCTAATTTTCCATTTTTCACCAAGCTGTTTGGCAATTTCCCCGTAGCCCTTTCCAGCCTTGTGGAGGTGTACAATTTGGTTCTAGTGTCTTTGGACAGCTCTTTGGTTTTGGCAATGTTAGTAGTTGGATTCTTACTGATTGTATGGGGTGGACAGGTGTCTTTATGCAGCTAACAACCTCAAACAGGTGCATCTAATTTAGGATACTAAATGGAGTGGAGGTGGACATTTTAAAGGCAGACTAACAGGTCTTTGAGGGTCAGAATTCTAGCTGAAAGACAGGTGTTCAAATACTTATTTGGAGCTGTATCATACAAATAAATTGTTAAAAAATCATACATTGTGATTTCTGGATTTTTTTTTTAGATTACAGGTCCTTCTAAAAAAATTAGCATATTGTGATAAAAGTTCATTATTTTCCATAATGTAATGATAAATTTAAAATTTCATATACTTTAGATTAATTGCACACCAACTGAAATATTTCAGGTCTTTTATTGTTTTAATACTGATGATTTCTGCATACAGCTCATGAAAGGAATTTTGGGTTATCTAAAAAAATTAGCATATCATGAAAAGGTTCTCTAAACAAGCTATTAACCTTAATCATCTGAATCAACTAATTAACTCTAAACACCTGCAAAAGATTCCTGAGGCTTTTAAAAACTCCCAGCCTGGTTCATTACTCAAAACCGCAATCATGGGTAAGACTGCCGACCTGACTGCTGTCCAGAAGGCCATCATTGACACCCTCAAGCGAGAGGGTAAGACACAGAAAGACATTTCTGAATGAATAGGCTGTTCCCAGAGTGCTGTATCAAGGCACCTCAGTGGGAAGTCTGTGGGAAGGAAAAAGTGTGGCAAAAAACGCTACACAACGAGAAGAGGTGATTGGACCCTGAGGAAGATTGTGGAGAAGGACCGATTCCAGACCATGGGGGACCTGCGGAAGCATTGGACTGAGTCTGGAGTAGAAACATCCAGAGCCACCGTGCACAGGCGTGTGCAGGAAATGGGCTACAGGTGCTGCATTCCCAGGTCAAGCCACTTTTGAACCAGAAACAGCGGCAGAAGCGCCTGACCTGGGCTACAGAGAAGCAGCACTGGACTGTCGCTCAAATTTTGCATGTCATTCGGAAATCAAGGTGCCAGAGTCTGGAGGAAGACTGGGGAGAAGGAAATGCCAAAATGCCTGAAGTCCAGTGTCAAGTACCCACAGTCAGTGATGGTCTGGGGTGCCATGTCAGCTGCTGGTGTTGGTCCACTGTGTTTTATCAAGGGCAGGGTCAATGCAGCTAGCTATCAGGAGATTTTGGAGCACTTCATGCTTCCATCTGCTGAAAAGCTTTATGGAGATGAAGATTTCGTTTTTCAGCACGACCTGGCACCTTCTCACAGTGCCAAAACCACTGGTAAATGACCATGGTATTACTGTGCTCAATTGGCCTGCCAACTCTCCTGACCTGAACCCCATAGAGAATCTGTGGGATATTGTGAAGAGAAAGTTGAGAGACGCAAGACCCAACACTCTGGATGAGCTTAAGGCCGCTATCGAAGCATCCTGGGCCTCCATAACACCTCAGCAGTGCCACAGGCTGATTGCCTCCATGCCACGCCGCATTGAAGCAGTCATTTCTGCAAAAGGATTCCCGACCAAGTATTGATTGCATACCTGAACATAATTATTTGAAGGTTGACTTTTTTTGTAATTATTAGGCAAATGAGTATTTTGACCACATCATCCGTGTGATGGAGCATTGTCCTGCATGAAAATCATGTTTTTCTTGAAGGATGCAGACTTCTTCCTGTACCACTGCTTGAAGAAGAAACTGGCAGTAGGACTGGGAGTTGAGCTTGACTCCATCCTCAACCCGAAAAGGCCCCACAAGCTCATCTTTGATGATACCAGCCCAAACCAGTACTCCACATCCACCTGGCTGGCGTCTGAGTCGGACTGGAGCTCTCTGCCCTTTACCAATCCAGCCCATCCATCTGGCCCATCAAGACTCACTCTCATTTCATCAGTCCATAAAACCTTAGAAAATCAGTCTTGAGATATTTCTTGGCCCAGTCTTGACGTTTCAGCTTGTGTGTCTTGTTCAGTGGTGGTCGACTTTCTGCCTTTCTTACCTTGGCTATGTCTCTGAGTATTGCACACCTTGTGCTTTTGGGCACTCCAGTGATGTTGCAGCTCTGAAATATGGCCAAACTGGTGGCAAGTGGCATCTTGGCAGCTGCACGCTTGACTTTTCTCAGTTCACGGGCAGTTTATTTGCGCCTTGGTTTTTCCACACGCTTCTCGCAACCCTGTTGACTATTTTGAATGAAACGCTTGATTGTTCGATGATCACGCTTCAGAAGCTTGGCTATTTTAAGACTGCTGCATCCCTCTGCAATATATCTCACTATTTTTGACTTTTCTGAGCCTGTCAAGTCCTTCTTTTGACCCATTTTGCCAAAGGAAAGGAAGTTGCCTAATAATTATGCACACCTGATATAGGGTGTTGATGTCATTAGACCACACCCCTTCTAATTACAGAGATGCACATCACCCAATATGCTTAATTGGTAGTAGGCTTTCCAGCCTATACAGCTTGGAGTAAGACAACATGCATAACGAGGATGATGGGGTCAAAATACTAATTTGCCTAATAATTCTGCACTCCCTGTATGCTAACTTTTTAAAAAGGACCTGTATGTCTCAGTGGACATGCACCTGCGATGACAATTTCAGACCCCTCCATGATTTCCAAGTGGGAGAACTTAGCAGAGTGTTCAAATACTTATTTTCCTCACTATATATATATATATATAAAATATGTTTGCACCTCACTAGGCTTGCACCCAAATTATTTAATGATAGTATATAATAGTTTTGTTGATTTAATATTTAAGCCTTTTAGACTGTCAAGTCTAAAAGTTTTGACTGTCATTGTACATTACAAGTGTAAAATACTTGTACACAAGCACAGGAGTATTTTATTTATATTTTTGTTCCAGTTTGATTTTCCCTTTCCTGTTGTGCTAACCCTCTTCTCACAGTTGCCTTTAGCACTTAAGGCACTTGTTGTTTAGACATGTTTATCTGATCATTGGTTTCACATCCACTGAACCTAAAGCCAAAAACACCCCTACAGGAAAAAATTCTTCATAATATTGCGGGTTATATTTCATTTTATACACGCCTTGTCAAAATAGGAGCAAGGTCCTTTTTACTCACTCAGAATAATCTTTAATGTCTCATGTCAGTTGTTCATTTAATTTACAGTAGGATACCAAATTGCTGTATTTAAGCTTTAGGAAACATTTGATTATAGGATATAGTTAAAAATATGTTATATTTAATACATAGTACTTATTATTTGCACAACTGAAGCAGTGAACTTAAGTTGAGAACATTCCATCGTTTATCGGAAATGAGTGATTGATATTGGCTCTTTCTCAGTTGTCTTGTAGTTTTCTGCTTCAAGGCTTTTCAGAGCATGCCACTCCTTTATAATTACATTTAACCTTACCATACCTGCTCTGTCATGTGTGACTGGAGTCACATCACAATCACTCACGCTTTTTCTCTCTCAAAAATATCGTAATTAGGGGACGGTTTTTACTTTCCCTGCCCAACTCAGCCAGGCATTGTGAGGGTAGTTCTGTTTTGAGCTAAAGAACAGGTTCCCTTGCATAACAACCATCTTGTATTCTCTTTTCTTCTCTCATACTCAGGTTCAGGTGTGACGCAGTGAGTCATTCATATCAAACACCTACACAAGTATACATGAGGGTTAACCTCACCTATACCTGACAAGAAACCCATCCATCTGTGTACTTTCAACTGGAATCATTTGACTTGTAAAAAAAACCCACAATGATCTCGATTGCCAAAACCTGCCTCAGAGGGATCTACGGTTGTCGTTGGAACAGTCATAATACAGGACAAAACGTGAGATTTTATTCACATACACAACCATTTTCCTTGACACTTTGCATTTTCCAATCACATTTTTCCCCATGGTAAAAAGAAGTTGCACCTCAAGGATGCACCCATTCTCTATCACTATGATTTGCAGACATCTTTTCAATTGGTTTTCTTCTTCTTCTTTTTTTTTTACTCTGTTCACACAATCAGTTGACAGAGGCGGAATAGTTTACCATAATAAAATGTAGAACAGAATCAAAGAAAATTGTTGTCATTGAATGCCTCTTTAATGAACAATTATCATGTAAATGCTCTTCCCTTTTAAGTGAGTACAAAGCTGTGGAGACTAATGATGAACATGACAGGCAGAAAAGTATGTTAAGCCTGAATACAAAAGCAAGGCTCTCAATTATTTTGATTTGTGTCAGAAACAATTACCGCTGCATTCAGAGATTTCTAAAATCCTGTGTGAGATGGGCTAGTAATAATCAGCTACAAAAATAACCACTCAGTTTAGAGTTTGGCCCCACTTTGAATATTCAAACCAGTTAGCGAAACTCAGCGTGAGAAGACGATGCCCCCAGGCTTAGGCTTGTACCTAAATCATCCCTTTGAAATCTCGCAACACGCAAACAGGTGGAGTGATCAGGGAAAACTATTATTTCAACTCTCTTCTTTTTTAAACGGACCAAAGAGAAGAGCTAACTGACTTACAGAATGAGAAATGTTCTTGAAGTTTTCAGTCTTGTTTTGTCTTTGTTTGCAGAGGCCATGCTGCTGGTTCTCTTTTCTGTCTTTTGTGTCCATACTTGCCCTGACTTGGATGTATGTTTGCTTTATTGCCTTCAACGACCACACTGATGTAAACGAGTGAGCACAAACACAATTCCACAATATGCACAAAATGATTATAATTGAAAATCCATTGGCATGTTGTTTCCCAGTTTAAATGTACAATAATAACTGATTGTGTCATATTGCTTCATTTTTCTCCTGCAGTCTTGCCTTCAAAACATTGAAAACATGGGTGAACTGGTACATGATAGTGATGATCATCTCTGCTGTACTAGCTATTTACTGCCTCCTTCTACTGGTAAGAAGAAGGGAATAATATGAAACAGATTGCACAGTGAGTATTATTTGTAAATAATGGTTGTTCTAATGAAATCATTATTCATTTATTTCAGGTATTTGGATTGCTACATTTCGCAATTGGAGAGCCATTGAATTTGCACTGGCTGCATAAGGTACTCATACTTTTTTTAACTGTTTGTATTTGTTGTATGACGGTCACATTAACCCTTAAATGCAAGAATGTTTCGCCAATCATTATTACATATTCAAGTGCGACCCAGATCTATATCTTTCATGGATGGATCTCTACCTGTCGCGATAATATAAATCTCTCCTGTCCTGATTTTAGAATAACAATTACAGAAGAATAAAAAAAGCATATTTTGTTATCTTCTGGAGCTTGGAGGGGTTCAGTTTGAGCTGATGGTCATTGTCCTCGCCTGAGCACATTTACCTGTACATTCAACATCTGGCTCATATTTGCGATCCCAAACGTATTCTCAAAACTATCAAAGACTGTCACTTCCTGTTCAGGCCACGTCCCTTAGGTGAAGTCACAGGTCCTTTATTCCAGCTTCAACCCCTAGATGACTAACTCAAATAACATTGGATGAGAGCGTTAATTATTTAACACAAAAATCAATCCTATTTTATTTTTGCCAGATCCACCATCAAGTAACAGTGACACGATTGTGTTCAGTACTTGATCTGCAGTAAATTGCTGAGACATTTTAAGTTTTGCTGATGATTCTTTCTATTCTTTTGTTTTCTGCCTGCGGTAACTATGAGTGAAACATCGCCTCATTATTGTGTATAAGACACCTTGTGGAATAAAGGTCAATTGCATTTATTCAGTCACCAGATGCAATTATTGTTGTGCGGAAAAAATATACAACTGTTACACACCTCGGGTCATTTGAGACCCTATACAATTTTTACAAAACAAATGTATGGGAAAACAGGCATTCTTTTAGCATTATTATTTTTTTCTTGTTATATTGTTTATAATGAATTGCTAAAGGAATACCAAGAAGGTTGAAGTCTAACTTTAAAAAAAAAAAATGATAATGAGGAGGAGGGTTGTTAATGACGTCCCGGGTCACTAAAGACCTGAGCTATGCATTTAAGGGTTAAGACTGTTTTATTCCATTGCATTACTGAATAAGAGATAAACCTTAGTCAATTGTCTTTATAAAGATTTATTTTCTTAAAAGAGCTACAGTCAACACACAGTCATCAGTGCCTGCATCGAGTGTGAACTGAAGACACGACAGAAGCCACAATCTCTTATAGCCCCAATGTCTAAAGAGTCCTTCTCAGTAGTTTTCCACACATGTGGTAAAAGTTGAGCGCACATAAACAAATAACCCCATGTTTCTTCATCCTATCACCTAGGCCCTCATATTTAGACATTTAGCTGGACAGTGACCTCTAATGTCATGGACAGGCCATTGTGCTTCTCTGTATGCATAATATTCTTTCATATATGGAAAATATGTGTTCAATAAACCCTCATGCATAATGATTCAATTTAATTTCCTTCTATGATTAAATTTTTCCACCACAGCCATGTCTTAATTCATTTTTGCTACTTCTGAAATCCCTTTTATGTATAGATTATGTATTATGTATTGCCTTATCTCACAGGCTGTCCAACTTAAAAACAAGTATAAAAATATTATTAAACAATATTAAATGATAATAAAAAATGAATATTTTATTTTAACTTTTATTTTAAAATAATTGTAAATTTTTTTATTTTATTTAATTTAGGTATAGCGGAGCTCATTTTTACAAAGGGGAACAATTTAGCTCCTTATAAATGTATTTGTAAAGTTATCTGTTTAGTAAGCTGTGTTTTGTTAATTATTTGGGAAGTGTTAATGTGAATAGTAAGACACATAAAATGCTTACTATAAAAATTTGCATTAAAAAGTCTCAGGGCCAAAAGTGCCTATAGTTAAGGAAACAAATTCACATTGGTGACCTTTAAAAGTTTGGTAACACTTTATATCACTGTTAGTAAGCTTTAAGTACATAAAGGAAGTTCACAGCATGTTAATGAATGATCGGAAAATTTTAATATTTTTCTGTTCTCTCTTCAGGTGTTTCTGTTTTTAGGTCTCCTCACTGTGACTATTGGCACAGCTGGATTTTGTATCAAATGGAAAGATGAGTGGCAAACTGTCCATATGTCATTTCAGGTATGAAGTCGAAACCAGCCTTCAGCATTTCAGTACTGGTGCTTTGTCTGTCTTTCACGTCTTTACAGCTGGTTCTTATTGTATTTCATGTTAGCTTTTAAATTAAAATGGCAGTGTAATATTTTACACCGAGAGCAAGCGTATCCTTCAACGTAATGTTACTTTACGCTGCATTTATCAAAGAACTGACACTCAGGTGTCTGTATCTCCAGTTACATCACTATTGTTGTACTGTATAGAGTATGAAAATCCCCTCTTTGGTTTCCCATATAGGCCACGGCTCCTTTCCTGCAGCTGGGTGCTGTGGTAGCATTGACCTTGATCAGCTGGCTCGTGTTCAAGAGTTATCATATGGCTCAAACAGCTGGTCAGTAGTGGCTCCAAAACAGCTTATGATCAGGGCCATATCTAAGGTTGCCAGGGCCCTGGTTGTTGCTGTGGGCTCCCTTGAAATCGCTTTCCGGGAGGGGGGTTTGTGACAGTGTTGCCATAGATGACAGCAGATATTAGGAAAATATCAGACCTCTGAATTAATCAATTAACCAGAGAGCTGTGCAATAAAGCATTATATATTTGCTGATGACATTTTAAGGAAAGGTATTGTAAGGTTTTCAGTGTAAATGTGAAAGTTAACCCTAATGATGCATACAGTTGATTATGCTTTATTTCCAAAATGTTGTACTGAATATTTTTGTGTGTTTTTGCCTGTGTAGCTTGTAAGGCTTTTATAATGATGACCTTCCTGGCAGTGTCCGCTGCCGTGTTTCTGTGTCCTCTTGCAATCTGCTCTCCGTGCATTACCAATAATCTTCCCCCAAAACCCTCCCTCGTTGGACATCGTGGGGCTCCAATGGTAAGTGTGACTTTCATTTTGAGACATTCCTTCCCTTTGTTAAAACGTGTATTAGCACATGTTTACACTGGTGTTCGTTCACGTCGGTGCTGAACTGCAAGATGATTTTAACATTATTTTATTAGAATAAATTAGACATGCCACAGGATGAATCATCTGCTGTGGTTTCTAAATCCATTTCGGATTATGATGATTATGGCATCGTTCCCAGGTTGTACGATATCTATGTTTTTCATTAGCATGTCAGTCTGCTCATGAATGTTGGAGCATTTATCGAGCATAAGCAATTTACAGATACAATAAAACATATACAGTTTTTACAAAACATGTAGTCCTCATCCAGAAATAATTTGAATGGCTGACAGCCTGCAGTTTAAACAACCTGATAAATTCCACTGGCATGGAAGGTGGAGGAGGTGTTTTGACATCTGAAGCGCTGTAGATTTGATCTTCCTGTGCTCACCAGGAGACTGGAGGTTAACTGTGAATAAAAACAGAGGCGTGTGAAGAACACAGATGCTACAGCTTTGAATTTGTTTTTCGTTTATACAGGACATGGAAACCTGAAAATATTTATGTAGTAAAATAATGGTTCTGGCAAAAAGAGGTTTCATTTGTCCTTTTAAAAATGTTTAATTGATATGTGTATTATATTAATTATGTATTTAGCTGGCTCCAGAGAATACCATGATGTCTTTCAGGAAAAGTGTTGAGTGTGGCGTGGTGGCATTTGAAACCGATGTGCAACTCAGGTAATAGATTGAGAGAGAGAGCGAGACAGTCTGTGTGTGTGTGTGTGTGTGTGTGTGTGTCTGTGTGTGTTTTAATACACTCGTCTCAATCTTTTTTTCAGCAAGGACATGAAGCCTTTTCTTATGCATGACTATAATAAAAACTTTCTGCTACGAACAACTGATGTGAAGAAGAAATTTCCTGGTCGAGATGGCGACACGCACACTAACTTCACATTGCAAGAGTTACAGACATTAAATGCTGGCGAATGGTTTTTAAGAGTGAGGACAAAGATTTATTTTATATTTATGACATCTGTATTTTATTTTGAGTTTTCATTTATATATAGATTTATAACACATTTGATCCAGTATTTGCTGTTATACAACAGTAGAGTAGAAATAGAAATTTATATAATATTATATTATATTAACATTTATTTAAAGGCAACTCATGTACAGTTGCAAAAAAATACATCAAGCAGCACAATATCTCACAGGCACCATGAGAAGAAAAAGGAGTATGTTTTGATTCAATATTTCTAGCAAAACAACCTTGTACTGAACTGAGATTGCAACTTTATCCAGTTTGAGCAGATACAAAAAAATTCCTCCCCTTCGCATTTGATGTTCAGATGGTCTGTTTATAGTGTAATGACAAAATGAGCCATTTTTAAAATTAGATATTTTGTTTTTCAAATACAGACAGATCCATTTCAGTCAGTGTCATTACTCTCAGAGGAAGAGAAGAGGGAGGCTGAGAACCAGACAGTACCATCTTTTTCTGAGCTCTTGGACATGGCCAAAAAGCATAATGTCTCTGTCATATTTGACCTAAAAAATGAGAACAACTCAACAGGATTCCACAACAGCGACTCCTACTACACCATTGACGCTATCAAACAGTCAGGCATCTCACCAGACAAGGTAATATTGCCATACTGTATACAGTGGGGTCAGAAAATCTGAGACCATTAGTGAAAATTGGTCTGTGACAATTTTCTAATTTAATATATTTTTTCCATTAAGCTTTCAGAAATGTCATGATTTCTTAGAATCCCTTTTAGACGTTTTGTTTTAAATTTGACAAAATTATTTCTTACAGTATTATTTATATACTATAGTCTTTATTAATATATTAAATTAGCTTTAATGTTTTTAGTTTTCTTTTCTTTTTTATTTATTTCAGTTTAGTTTTAGTAATTTTAGTACTTCAACATAAACTTATTTTATTTCAGATAAATAGGCAACTAGTTTTTGTTGTTGATTAGTCTTACGGTGTTAAAGGCCCTAAAAAAACATGGCTTTTATTAATGTTATTACAATTCTCAGTCCAAATGCTATTCTTTTGTGTGTTTTTGTTTCTTTTGCACTATTAACTGTCATTTTTATACTTTTTATCATTTTCAGATATGGTGGCTTCCTAAAGAATACAGACCCAACGTGAGAAATATTTCACCAGAGTACAAACAGGTGTATAATGTGGTAACCGAAATGAATGCGGATGGTGGAAGCCTCCTGAACATGAAATATAATATGAGCACTCGTGAAATCAGGTAAGTTTAGGAGGATTGATGCAGCTTACTGACATGCAGAGACATGATGCTGCCGCTGGTATGATCTCACAGCCTTAGGGATCATTCTCACGCGGTATTACTTTCTTTCAAAGATGACAGAAAGGCTGTGCTGATATAGCATAAACTTAAAAATGTGTCTAATAATGATTATAGTAGCAGGAATGCTGATTAGCAAACTTCAGCATGTGAAGATTGATGAGGCCTTTTCCTATTATGTCCGGTTGGGTGCACCTGTCATTTTATAATTTTACCTGACAGTAAAGATAAAGAAACAAGAAAATTGCAACAAGAAAAGCTTGACTGATGAATAAGACTGCACGTTAAAACGGCCCTACCACTCCTGTCTATTGAGCAGAAAACTGGCTTGTTGCGACCTGTCGAAAAGGTCGCTGATATGGAAGCAGATGAATATAAAGAGAAGAGAAGATTTGTGTCTGTTTTTGTTTTGACATATATGCTTGTTTATTTCGCTGGACAGTGAGCTGCGGAAAGAAAATGTGTCTGTGAATCTGTGGGCTGTGAATGAACGCTGGCTATTCTCATTACTGTGGTGCTCTGGGGCCAGTTCAGTGACCACCAATGCCTGCCACATATTCAAAAACATGTCTAAGCCTGACTGGCATCTGGTAAATCTTTTCACCTATCACTATTGTGCCATTTAAAGAGAAGCAGTTTTTTCCCCATTTTATAATTCACATGGGCTTGTCTGAATGTGTAACACCTCTGGAATCCTTTGTGTATGTGTGTATGCATGTAACAATAAAAGGAGCCTAATAAGTACATGGGAATATGGATCTTGGCTGATGTGATATCATTGCTGTTGATGCTTGGGCTGTTTCTTTGGCAAAGGTAAGCAATGAAACTCAGATATTGTTACAGTACATTCTTGTGGGGATAATTCAAGTTTTAACAGATTATTATAATAGCTTTAAACCTTTTAAAGATGTTACTCTTGTAATTACAGGTTGTCTTGCCCTCATGCAAGTAAGCACATCATCAGAGAAGAGTCACTGCAAGAACGAGTTGAACTTATTTTAAGATTATAAGTGGACATGAATAAAAAAATAAAACAATGATGACCACAGATAAATCATTTATGATAAATACTGCAATATTCCATGCAAAAATAAGAATTGTAATGTTTGATTTAATGGTTTTTCTTGTTTCACTTTTTGAAGGATTGTATATGGTCATCAACAATAAAATCACATCATATTAAATGTGTAATGCCGAAAATTCAAATAATATTTGTACTTTTTATTTCAAGTTTTAATCATTTGGTATGAGAATTGATATATTTTATCAAATATCTTTATTAGGGCAGCAAATTGTGCAATGCTGCCACCCATTGACAGATATGTTATTTCAGCTCTTTGTTTTGCAACACCAGGGCCTGGTTTCACAGACGGGGCTTAGATTAAAACAGGGTTAGGCCTTGGCTCATTTAGGACATTCAAGTAGCTTTTATTAACTTGTCTTTGAAAATAACTGGTGTGCATCTTTAGACAAAACAATGGCATTGAGCTTTTATAAGATATGCAGTGCAAGTTGATTTCAGTTAAAACGGCTCAAACATGCATTTTAGTCTAGGATTTAAGACATGTCTGTGAAACCAGGGGCAGAACTGTTACTTTTCGTTTAAATGAATTTTTTTTTTTTATAAATAAAGCAGGTGTATAATGTGTTTAAAGCAGATATCGTTTTTTATGGGGTTTTTTAAAACATTTTTTTAATGAAAGATTTTGAATGTTGAACCGAATTTATATTCTTTAACTATTATTTATTTAACTTCATTTAAATTAATAATTTGAGACAATGCACTTATTGTTTTACATGGTAACTATATATATATATATATATATATATATATATATATATATATATATATATATATATATATATATATATATATATATATATATATATATATATATATATATATATATATATATAGTTAATACCTGGATCTGTAATTAATTTCTTAATTAGTTAACCCTTAACTCTACCACTTGACCCACCCTTTAACCTAATAATACCATTAAACCCCTAACTTTAACTGTATCCCACTCCAATATTTTTTTTTTTTTTTTTAAGTGCATAGTAGTTAGACACATAAGCGGTATCAAAATGTTTATAGAAGTGTGTATATAGAGGCTATACTTTCTTTTTTTTAAATATATTTTTGCAATTTATATTGATATTTTTAGTAAACATGGCATTTTTAAACAAATTAAGAAGTATTGTATGTTGTATTTGTATTGTGTGTGTGTGGGGGTGTGTGTTTTTGTTTTCTCTCCAAAATGTCAAGGCTGGTTGGCTATAACAGTTGACTGGTACAGGGTTTATTTTTGAGGTCATAATGATGAGTGTTTGCCCTCCAGACCTACATTCATTGATTCTACCAACATATCTATGCCAAAGCAAAAAAAATTTATAAAATAGAATAAACAAATAAAATAAATAAATACTAGATAAAAATGTAATTAAAAAAGAAGAGAAAGTGCTATTTCAAATATATGAATGTTACATTTGGCAACTGTATTTTTAATTGTTGTAGAACAACAAATGTGATAAATGTATGCTGCCTTGCTAGCATAATTTACATTTAATATATCTACCAAGTTATCTGTCAATCAACATGAGAATTTCAATGATTGATTCTTGAAACATTACATTTGTTTCCCCTAGCCCTGAATATATGGATGGCATTATAAAAACAGGCAAATTAAGGAGCAAAATATATACATTTTAAATACCCATCTGCCTACTGGTTATTTAATGATTGTGAAAATGAATAATATGTCATAGACTAAACCATATTCATCATAAAATAATATCCAGCAAATTTGATGGTGTTAGTTTGGTTTAAAATAAATGTTTATCTTTCATGTTTTTCTTTCATTTGCGCCCTTCTATAAAGCTGTCTTTTAACACTACCTATTGGCACAACATAACTTAAGGCGTGATTTTTTTTAAAGGAAATCTTTTGTGACATTGAAAATTATATCTTCATAAATTAAAAAAAAAAACACAACTTGATAAAAAGTTCCAATCGACGGTTTCCATTGAATGCCACACTTTTATAATGTGAATTCCTCGTATAAAAATGAGAGAAGTTGTTGCTCGTTGTAGCTAAATCGTTCTATTTGATGTAATAAAATGGTCTCAAAGCAAACGTCAAGCTTCGTGTCACCAAGCAACGCACACACAGACTAAACGTCTGGAGCGGAGCGACAGAAGAGATGAACTCCACTCCGGGATTTTCATTTGCCTAAAACATTGATAGAGGCAAGAGAAAACGCTGGCTTTAAAAAACAGCGGGAAAACGTGCAGCTCCTGCCTAATCACGCTGGTAATTGATATAATGTTTTTTCTTCCCTTTTCTAAAAATGTCTTTATTGCTAAAAAAAGGGGGGGGCCATTTGTTTTGTAACGACAGACCAGCTTACTTCCAGTAGGTTCCATCTTTCTCCACTAGATGGCGTGCGACACTTCGGAATAAAACTTTTCAATGGCCAAACTTGCATCACCACTTCATGGCAAACAGGGTGTTTTCCGAAATGCTGACGAATAAATTTAAGGTATATTTAATGTTATAATTTATAACGCCCCCCTCCTTTTTTCTTTGCTAGCCACAATTTCACATGATTAGCGTTCACCTTTGTACAATAAAGCTGCATGTTTTCCCACCATAAAGACACGCTCATTGATAAGCTCCAGTATTATTTATCCACAGTTTACATTTGGATGAAGGATGAGTAAGACCCTGTTACTGCAGACCGCCCTCCAGTTCCCCTCAAAACTTCCCAATGCAGGAGCCAAAGGCAGATAACGGGAAGCAACGGCGCTTCACACTCTCACTACCACAGCACGCATCTCCTGACAACTTATTCTCTTCGGTAATACTACAACTACTTCCCAAAGAAACAATATCTTCACTGTGGAAAAAACTACGGCAAAACTTTTAAAAGTCTGTTCGGAGACAACTAGAAAGGGACAGCTGGCCCTGAGAAGGATTTTAAAGCGTTGTTATTCAACTAACGTTAGTCGAAACGTTTTGGATTAACAGGACCAGTTTTCTAACTAACAGCAACAATCTTCACATCATGGTACATAAATATGGTAAGTTCCGTTAAAACAGTCAACTTTAGTCGTCATAAGAAGCCGACATCTTATAAAGATAGACAATGATTACAGTTTTTAGTTCTTTTATAAGTTACTTTTTCTCGGTGTCGATATGTGTATTTTCAAAGTAGGAATTTCTTTTAACCCCACATGGGAAACAGTCCGAAGTGGGATTATGTAACTTTTAATAAAAATCCGCTATTCTTTGCAGAAGAATGTCAAGTGTAGCCAATAGGCGAAACCATGACCCGGTTTAACCCATCACGATTCACAAACTGTGATGTTTATGTGCCTCCTACCTCTACCAATCTCCTCTTACCTTTTGAACCAGCATCTGAAGCATTACAAAAGTGAGACCCTGACCCTGACCCCACAAAAAAAGTATTTAATATCCTAAATAAAAATATATTAATACAATACATACTAAAACTTAAAACTAATAAGCATTTATTTTAAAGAACAATAGGTAACACTTTTCAAAAGGGTTTCATTTGCATTAGTTCTACATTAGTTTACATGAACTAATAATAAACTGCACTTCTACAGAATTATTCATCTTTGTTGATGTTAATTTCAACATTTACTGATACATTATTACAATCAAATGTTGTATTTGTAACATTAGTTAATGCACTTTGAAATAGCATGAACAAACAATGAACATCTATTTTTTATTAACTAACATTAAAGATGAACAAATAAAGTAACAAATGTATTGGTTAGTTCATGTTAGTTAATAACTAATGTTATCTGAAACCTTACTGTAAAGTAAGATAATACAAAAGGCAAGCATCCTTCTAACAAATGTGTTAGATTTAAAAATAAACACACACATTGTTATGGTATTGTTCATTGTATACAGTAGACATATAGCTATAGATGAACTTTCATGTCCAAAGTTAATGTGATGAACTATATCTGTGTGAATTAATTTAATTTAATTGTGAAAATGGCTGACTAAAGTCAACGTTATTGGTTTTCTAATGCATTTTAAGTGTATTTTAGGAGTATTTTTGAGGCCACTGTATGGTCTCTGTAAGAATAACTCACTAAATGACACTTAGGCTACTACACAAGATCCATCCATCCATTATCTTCCGCTTATCCGGGCCGGGTCGCGGGGCAACAGTCTAAGCAGAGACGCCCAGACTTCCTCTCCCTAGCCACTTCCTCCAGCTCTTCCGGGGAACCCCGAGGCGCTTCCCAGACCAGCCGGGAGACATAATCCCTCCAGCGTGTTCTAGGTCTTCCCGGGCCTCCTCCCGGTGGGACGTGCCTGGAACACCTCCCTGGGAAGGCGTCCAGGAGGCATCCGAAATAGATGCCCTAGCCACCTCAGCTGGCTCCTCTCGATGTGGAGGAGCAACGGCTCTACTCTGAGCTCCTCCCGAGTGACCGAGCTTCACCCTATCTCTAAGGGAGCGCCCAGCCACCCTACGGAGAAAGCTCATTTCGCCGCCTGTATCCGGGATCTTGTCCTTTCGGTCATGACCCACAGCTCATGACCATAGGTGAGAGTAGGAACGAGATCGACCGGTAAATCGAGAGCTTTGCCTTACAGCTCAGCTCCTTCTTTACAGACCGGTACATCGACTGCATTACTGCAGAAGCTGCACCGATCCGCCTGTCAATCTCTCGCTCCATCCTTCCTCACTCGTGAACAAGACCCCAAGATACCTGAACTCCTCCACTTGGGGCAGGAACTCTCCACCAACCTGAAGTGGGCAATCCACCCTTTTCCGACTGAGAACCATGGCCTCGGACTTGGAGGTGCTGATTCTCATCCCAGCCGCTTCACACTGCTGCAAACCGCCCCAGTGCACGCTGAAGGTCCTGGTTTGAGGAGGCCAACACGACAACATCATCCGCAAAAAGCAGCGACGAAATCGTGTGGTCCCCAAACCGACACTCCGGCCCTTGGCTGCGTAGAAATTCTGTCCATAAAAATTATGAACAGAACCGTGACAAAGGGCAGCCCTGCCGGAGTCCAACATGCACCGAACAGGTCTGACTTACTGCCGGCAATGCGAACCAAGCTCTTGCTCCGGTCATACAGGGAACGAACAGCCCTGAGCAGGGGGCCGCCAACCCCATACTCCCAGAGCACCCTCCACAGGATGCCACGAGGAACACGGTCGAATGCCTTCTCCAAATCCACAAAACACATGTGGACTGGTTGGGCAAACTCCCATGAACCCTCCAGCACCCTGAAAAGGGTATAGAGCTGGTCCAGTGTTCCACGACCGGTCGAAAACCACACTGTTCCTCCTGAATCCGAGGTTCCACTATCGGCCGAATTCTCCTCTCCAGTACCCTGGCATAGACTTTCCCGGGGAGGCTGAGAAGTGTGATCCCCATAGTTGGAACACACTCTCCGGTCCCCTTCTTGAAAAGAGGGACCACCACCCCGGTCTGCCAGTCCAGAGGTACTGTCCCCAACCGCCATGCGATGTTGCAGAGGCGTGTCAGCCAAGACAGCCCCACAACATCCAGAGACTTGAGGTACTCAGGGCGGATCTCATCCACCCCCGGTGCCTTGCCACCGAGGAGCTTTTTAACCACCTCGATGACTTCAGCCCGGGTGATGGGCGAGTCCACTTCCGAGTCCCCAGCCACTGCTTCCTCAATGGAAGACATGTCGGTGGGATTGAGGAGATCCTCAAAGTATTCCTTCCACCGCCCGATGATATCCCCAGTTGAGGTCAACAGGTGCCCATCTCGACTGTAAACAGTGTTGGTAGGGCACTGCTTCCTCCTGAGGCGCGAACGGTTTGCCAGAATCTCTTCGAGGCCAACCGATAGTCTTTCTCCATGGCCTCACCAAACTCCTCCCAGGCCCGATTTTTTGCCTCCACGACTACCCGGGCCGCAGCCCGCTTGGCCTGCCGGTACCCGTCAGCTGCCTCAGGAGTCCCACAAGCCAGCCAGGCCCGATAGTACTCCTTCTTCAGCTTGACGGCATCCCTTACTTCCGGTGTCCACCACCGGGTTCGGGGATTGCCGCCGACAGGCACCGGAGACCTTACGGCCACAGCTCGAACAGCCGCATCGACAATGGAGGTGGAGAACATGGTCCACTCGGACTCAATATCTCCAGACTCCCTCGGGATCCGGTCGAAGTTCTGCCGGAGGTGGGAGTTGAAGATCTCTCTGACAGGGGCTCGCCAAACGCGTTCCCAGCAGACCCTCACAGTACGCTTTGGGTCTGCCGAGTCTGTCCAGCCTCCCTCCATCGGATCCAACTCACCACCAGGTGGTGATCAGTTGACAGCTCCGCCCCTCTCTTCACCCGAGTGTCCAAGACATATGGCCAAGGTCTGATGACACGACCACAAAGTCGATCATCGACCTCCGGTCTAGGTGTCCTGGTGCCACGTGCACTGATGGACACCCTTATGCTTGAACATGGTGTTCGTTATGGACAAACCGTGGCTAGCACAGAAATCCAATAACAGAACACCACTGGTTCAGATCAGGGGTCCGCTCCTCCCAATCACGCCTCCAGGTGTCACTGTCACTGCCCACGTGGGCGTTGAAGTCCCCAGTAGAACGATGGAGTCTCCAGTCGGAGCACTTTCCAGCACCCTCCCAGAGACCCCAAGAGGGCCGGGTACTCCGCACTGCCGTTTGGCCCGTGAGGCACACACGACAGTGAGAGACCTATCCCTGACTCGAAGGCGCAGGGAAGCGACCCTCTGCTCACCGGGTGAACGCCAACACATGGCAGCTGAGCTGGGGGCTATAAGCAAACCCACTCCAGCCTCCGCCTCACCATGGGCAACTCCAGAGTGGTAGAGAGTCCAGCCTCTCTCAAGAAGTGTGGTTCCAGAGCCCAAGCTGTGCGTGGAGGTGAGCCCGACTATCTCTAGTCGGTACCTCTCGACCTCCCGCACAAGCTCCGGCCCTTCCCCGCCAACGAGGTGACATTCCACGCCCCTAAAGCCAGATTCCGTGTCCAGAGATCGGGTCGTCGGGGCCTCGCCGACTGTCGCCCGATCCACTATGCACCGGCCCCTTACGCTCCCTCCTGCAGGTGGTGAGCCCACAGGAGGGCGGCCCCACGCCATTTCTATGGGCTAAGCCCGGCCGAGCCCCGGGGGGAGGCTCGGCCACCAGGTGCTCGATACGAGCCCCAACCCCAGGCCTGGCTCCAGGGTGGGGCCCGGCTGCGCCATGCCGGGCGACGTCTCGTCCTCTGTATAATTTTGCTCATAAGGGGTTTTTGTGAACTGTTCTTAGTCTGGCCCGTCACCAAGGACCTGTTTGCCTTGGGAGACCCTACACAAGATTAAATCATTAATTTTTTTTAGCTGTTAGTTGAAAAATAGTTGCTAGACAGCCCTGGTTGAGTTGAACATCTGGCTCCGCACCCATTCGAGGGGTTCTTATAATTATAGGCAAGAAATGACAGATTTCAAGCATCTAGCATTGAGCAAAGCCTTTTCAGAATTAGACATATAGGTTGAATGTCTAAAAATGTCACAATGTGAATGTAGGTAATGGATGAAAGGCAGAGGAGTTGGAGTTAAGAGTAGGAGTTGTATTGAAATAGTAAAGCTTGTCCTTTATTTCAGATACTAAAAGAGCAGTCGGGCTACTAAAACAGTACCAGGCAAGTTTGACTAGCCCAGAGGAGCAGGCCCTGAAGACCAGCGTGGAAAAGGTCTCCACCATCTTTGGCAGTCATCTGTTTCAGGCTCTGCTGGGTGAGGTTTGTTTCTGTATAAACTGTAACGGATCTCAAAAAAATAATGATTAACTGTCATTATTTAGGGCCATGCCACTTGATTCCAGCACATTCCATGCTGAGCAAACTTTTTCCAAGAAGCCTTAGTTCAGTTTGTTCAGCTTTACTAAAACACTGCTGATGGGTTTCTAAATGGTACTCTTTTTTAAAAAACAATTCTTTCAATATTCTCCTTTTCATTAACAATGACTTTAGTATGTAGTTGTTTTACCCAGTAAACCAACACGTTATTGGCTACTTTACAAAAGACCTTTCAGAACTTGCTCATCTTTTACTCATTTAGAAGTGATATTAGGTTTTGATTTATTAGATTAAGTCACATAAATAGGTTATTTCAGTATAACAGTAAAATAATTAAAATCTTATAAAATTAGCCATTGCTGTTGTCTCCTTTTGCATGGATTTGAGAACTCGACTTATACTGTAAATTACAAAATGTTCACCAAAGTTTGTGCCACTGTTCTCATGTTACACAACGAATCACACTTTCACAACCCCAACTTATTAAGCAATGCTGTGGATATGTTCTGTAATTTTTTAATGATGTCTCACAACAGCCAGAATAAGAAAATATATAAGTAATAATAGATATCACTGTAATGCGAGATGCATCTAACTAAAATAATAGATTTTAGAACTTATTTTTAGTTTTTGTCCTGCAAAGGAAACAAATTAGTCCCATTATGAAACGGTTGAGTGGTTATCTTAATTACCAGGCCCAGGGTTTAATGAGGCATGCATGCTGCTTTTGCTGTGATGCAGAAGAGTAGGACCACAGGGGCCGTGACAAAGACATGAGGTTACGTTGCCATGGGACAGTAGTGAGGAGAGGGACAGGTTTCCCCCTGATCTTAACTCATGAGATTTCTAATGTATTGCAGTGCACATGCGGGAACTGTATCAATATGACGTGAATGACTGATGGTGATGGAAAAAATTTTGAAAAACAAATCTTGCTCCATCCTTTCTCTTTACCCAAATTAGTAAGAACGATTGAAAATCTGCACTAATAGACACAGTTTTAGGGCCCACAGCTGCTTATTTCAGTAAGACAGTAAAAACGCAAGTTAGCCGGTTAGCCGGAGACCTACACAATATAAAAACTGGGCACTGTCCCATCTTATAAGAGCAAGCAATTTGCGAATCCCGTGTTGAACTCCAAGATTTGAGAAGTAGTCGTCAGTAAAATGTCGTTTGAGGGCTGGTCAAGTTTTTCGTGGGTGGACAACGTAGGCCTACAACATAGGTGGGAATTATGCAAATGTGTTATCTAGTTTACCGTAGTGGGATTCGAGATGACTCGTTTGTGCGATTCAGTGACGATTCTTTCTTTTGGGAGACAATACATTTTTTTATCATTCTCTTTCAACTTTACAACTTTGCAGAACGTTTACAATCACAAACAGCTATTTTACACACTGCATGAAAGGGAATATTTGAAAAATAGGGGCACTTTAATCTAAGGGCATTTACCTTTTTATAAGAACGTATCTGGTATTATAGAAAGTGTCAGTCACTTAAATATTCATATTTATTTTTCATAGTGATGAGCTTTATGATTTAGGGCTAAAGGATTTTAGATCATTTTCTGAAAGAAACGTGGCTCTTACCTCTGGCATTTAGGTTTATGTGCTTTTCTATGCCTCGAATAAAGCTTTTTAAATATAGCAGACCAAACAGATGTTGCTAATGCTCTCATTTATCTCACTTTGAATCAGTCATAAGAGTCCCAGTTTGAAAGTGGCATAGCACAGTAAGCGGATAAGGATTCCACACATTCCAGAAAGAGGCTGGATCATTAGCGGGAATGTGGGATAACATGTAGGTAGATTGATAAACAAACAGTTCTTGACCACAGTGTTGTACTCCCTTCTGACCTCAGGCCAGATTAGGCAGAGTGTTACTCTACACTGGACGGCCCATTCTCTCTCAGGTACTGAGGAGAAGGGTCATGTAAGGCTGAGTTGAGCAACATGTGGTTTTAATCATGTCTCCAGCCTCTTGGGTGTTTGCCAGAGTTAAAAAGGGAATACAATATGAATTCTAGCAAAAATGAGGAGGATTGAGGATAGATAAATTAGCACAAAGTTGTAATACTTATTTTTATATTAATTATAGTATTATTATTTTATATTACATTTTGTATTGTTAGAGTGTAGCATTTTTAGTATTTGATATTGGGTTTATAGATCATTCACATAATTCAAGTGTTCTTAGACTCTAAGTTGAAAGCTTTTTGTTGTATGTGGCACCAAAGAAAAAGTGATCATCGGATATATTGGGGATACAATGAGGCTGTAGCAATTCAGTTGCACTGTGGAAGGGAGGAAGATTCGTTTGGTTGTCTGCATGATTGCACAATTTGGAACAAAGGTTTTCCTAACTGCACACTCATCTCTTTGTTTCCATACACACAAACAGATTAGGGATCACACAGGATTTGTGCCCAAATATGACCCAATATCAAGGCAGGGCTATTTCCATGGCTGGGGAAATCTGACATAATTACCCAGTACTTCCAATTTAAACTAGTTCATCGTGATACAACAAAAACTGTAGTTCTTCCTAACAAGTAATAAGACCTAATATTTTTAAATCATTTTGAAAGAAGGCTGTCATTTTGAACACCAGTGCTGTGTTTATTTGATTAGAAATACATTAGAAACAGTAATATTGTGAAATATTATTACAATTTAAAATACATGTTTTATATTTTAGCATACTTTATAATGTAATTTATTCATTTGATGGCAAAGCTGAATTTTCAGCATCATTACTGCAGTCTTCAGTGTCACATGATCCTGCAGAAATCATTCTAATATTCCGATTTGCTGCTCAAGAAACTATTATTATTATCAATGTTGAAAAGTTTGATGAAGAGAAATTTTAAAAGAACATTTATATATATATATATATATATATATATATATATATATATATATATATATATATATATATATATATATATATATATATATATATATATATATATATATATATATTTTTTGTCTTAACTGTCACTTTTGATCAATTTAGTGCAGCCTTGCTGAATAAAATTATTAATTTCTTTAATTAGACACTTAGTTTCAAAAGGTACCCATAGAGGATAAAAGGGGTATTTTTTTCCTTTTACATATCTCAGCAATATTAGATTTAACAGGATAATATGTGTAATTTGCAGAGTTGTGGACTCGAGTCATGTGACTTGGACTCGAGTCAGACTCGAGTCATGAATTTGATGACTTCAGACTCGACTTGACAAAATGTACAAAGACTTGCAACTCGACTTGGACTTTAACATCAATGACTCGTGACTTCACTTGGACTTGCACCTTTTGACTGGAGAAGACTTGCTACTTCCCATGAAAACCTGGGGGAAAAATTTTTTCACACGGCCGCGCTGCTCTCAGTTTATCTGCATCTGTGAAAAAAATGTGCACCACCTGTATGCATGCAGAGATCACGCGCGCTGCCTGCAAGACATCCAATCACTGTAAGCGCGACAACGCGCCAGTTGGCAAAATGATACCAAAGATAGTTTCGTTTGGCTATAAAAAATTACGAGGTAGTCGAGAAAAACGAGTTGCAATTTGCAAAACATGCGGGTCGAAGATTACAGACGGAGCTGCCACAACGTCCAACTTTGTTCAATAGGCTACCCGAATTTGCACGAAGAACGGTAAGTTTTGAACGAATGCTAAGCACCTTATCGGATGTACCCTAACTAGCTGCTGCATATTTACTGCATCAAGGAGACAGTAAATGCACGTCACCCTTACTGGTTCATGCTAACAAAAATTATATGAGGTACATGAGTGTATAGACGTTGGAACGGGAGTCAGCCAGATTATTATTATATTTTTTCGTTTTTGTTTTCCGTTTATATATATATATATATATATATATATATATATATATATATATATATATATATATATATATATATATATATATATATATATACAGAATCTGAATTAAAATGTGTTTGATTTAAGCCTACATTTCAAAATGTTGTGTCATAAAATTATATCGCGCATACAGCTCAAGCACGATGGACCAAAGAGCGCGCATTTCGACATTTGCAGTAAGAACTTGAAATATAAATTCTCAGAAAATGCATTTAATACCAATATATTGAAACGTCTGTTTATATACTCCATTAATAAAGGAGTCCAGACATTGGAAAAATATCAGTCCACATGCGTTTTATATTTAATATGAGGGAAATAGACATGCATTCATGCATGACACAAAAATCTTTAACTTTTAGGTAGCAAAATATTTTTTAGTAATTCTGTCAATTACACTAAGGTTATTAATTTGTATGCTATATATTTGCTTCTTATTTATTAAATACGGGCAATTGATTGATAAAACATTGATCAAAATTAAGATACAATTTATACAAAACAAATTTATTCAAAACGAAGAGTTTTCTATAAAACAAAACTTAATGAAGTCGTCAAAATCATGTTTTACCAAAAACGGCACCAGCGCCTATGCCTCGCGAGTTTATGATAGCCCTGAAGACGCCTAGCAAGATATACCTTTAGTGGTAGTATACCTTTAGTTAAGTTATACCTTAAGAGTCTTCATAGCGATCATGGATAACAATGCAACAAAATATTTAAAAACATCAAGCTATTAAAATCTATATTATGTATACGCACAGATAATATAACAGTACGCTATATTAGTCAATATTTTTATTAGGTTAAACAGTGATTGAAAAACGTTTTTTTTTAAATAACATTTTTAATTTAAGGCCCACCCACAATTGTTCTGGCCCATCCAAAACTGGCATCCTGGCGCTGTCCCTGGGCCACACCGAGCTGTGCATAACGCCCACAGACGTGAAGTGAACAAGACAGAGGCTGTCCTGTACTGTCTGAAATGGTTAACTCTATACCATGCATGTGCAAAACAGATTTAACTAATCATAAAGTCAATCAGGATACATAACACAGTCTACTAGGCCTACACTTATTTTTTAGTTTTTTTACTGTATTTAAATAAATGTCATTGTATAAAAAGAGGTTTAAATAAATACAAATCTTACAGACATAAATGATTTGTAAACATTTTATTTCTGTGGTAAGAGGACTTGAAATGACTCAAAACTAAAATGGTAGGACTTTGGACTCGACTTGAGACTTGTTAGCTTTGACTTTTGACTCGACTCGGGACTTGCCTCATCTTTGACTCGACTTGACTCGGGACTCGAGGGCAAAGACTTGAGACTTACTTGTGACTTGCATAACAATGACTTTGTCCCACCTCTGGTAATTTGTACATTAAAGGTGCACTATGTAACATTTTTTTTCAGTAAAATATGTATTTTTTCAGTAAAAACTCTAGGCCAGTGTTATATATTTTGTTCAGTTGAGCACTTACAATATCCCAAATGTTTCCAACTATTTGTAAATTGTGAGAAAATTGCTATTTTAACCAAGGAACCGGGATGTGTGAGGGCGTCGCCTGTCAATTGCATCATATCTGCGTTACCTTCGCTTTTCAGTTTTATTTAGCAGAAATGCTTTACTCTTACTGCATTGTGACAAGTGTCACAGCAGCCGCTGAGCGAATGCACAGAGTAACATCATAACATCATTTTAAACACACTCAAATGTATCAAATATGATAAACAGAGCTGCGTTACCTCATACTCATGACCGGAAAAGTGAAAATGGCTCCGGCGACTGTGGCATAATAAAAGTCCAGCTGCTCGCGAGCCGTGTGTTGCATAACAATTGCTCCAGCAGCCTTGCTCAGCTCACTCAACACTCGGTCTAGCTCTGCTTCATACTTCAGTAACATTAATAATCGCATCCATGAACATGATTTCTGCCCGAGTCCTATCCCGATTCTTCCCCACCGGCTGTGAGGTGAAGACCACATTTCCCAAGATTCTGCACTCAAACGTGACGTCATCAAACTACGCCTTTGTTTTGAATAGGCGACCTCTAGTGGACGGAAAAGTTACATAGTACAGCTTTAAAGTATTGTAAAAAAGATGTTTTAAACTAGTTTAGATTCTGTATTTAACATCAACTAATTGTGGGATGTTTTAACACCAGCCAAGTTTTAAAACCCAGTTCAAAGTTTAAAATCAAATATGTGTGAACTTAATATTGACATTGAAAAGAGTTAAACCTAGTGAAAAGGATTGCAGTTGTGTAAAAATGATACTGTGGAGAGGACTGTGCAGTTAAGTAAAAGGACTTTGTGCTTTCTGTTCAGTGGCCAGGAATGTATGTGGTCTTTTGGATTTACTTGGATCTGGGAACATTCTGCTGGAATCCTTTTTGTTGTTTTTTTAAAGGGGTTGGGGGGTTGGGGGGTGGGCATTTAACCAGGACTTTGTCTGAAATAAATGTGCCCGTATAACAAAGTGTGTTAGAATGTTTTATAGAACCGATTGTCTACATTCATATACAAAAATGATTTTAGTGCACACAATCTGTTACATCCATGTGATTTAATGCTAAGAGAAAGTAGCCATAGATATTAATAATCATCAATGTTGCCTGCTATATTTCACTCAATAATGCCTTTGAGGGGAAAGGTCTCCTTGATGAAGAAATAATTCATACTTACACATCTTCAAAGCCATTCAAGGCAGCTTTACTAAACGAGGAGGTGTTTCCATCCGACACACTTATACATTTCCATTCATCATACAGCTGCATGTTTTATAATCATGCACCATTTAGTGGAAGACTCTACGCTTTAGTTTACTTTCTCCGTCACTCTCTTTTCTCTACTCTCTCACTTTCTCATCTGGCTCTGGCCAGCCAGGCGATGAAACCGCTTCCCACACACTGTTCTCCTCCCACTCACACAGGCTCACACAGACACAGATGAGTCACATAGCCCCATTCTTCCACTGTCTTTCTCGCTGCACCCCAGTGGGACTCCATTACTGCCCCTAACAGCCCCCACGCAGACACGTACACCGTCCGCATGTGCTGCCATTCCAAGTTCACTGCCTATCTCTCCAAAAAAAAGTGCTTTTCTCTCTAGCTCTTTCTTCTTCCATCTTAAAAAGGCTGGCTTGTTTCTTCCACTGCAAAGGGGGCCGAGAGTGTTATGCTTCAAAGGCACAGTGAGGTAACTAGCATCTCATTATGTTGTTAGTTCAGGCTGTGGGCCAGTGTGGGAGTGTGGGTGACATCAGCAGTATTGTCTCCCTCCATTCTCATCAGCTGGTCGCCCCTCTGTTGGTGACCACAGGCCACGACAGTTAGTGACCTGAGAGGTAATGAGGTAAGACGTATAGAGGGTAGAAGAGTGGGGTAAAGTCATTCTGGTTTGAAGGGGGAAGAGATGGTTTGAAAGTAGGGTAGGCAATTTCGGAGAGGCCAGCAATAGCTTTGAAAGCATAAGATCCCACCCTACCTTCAGAGCGCTCTCCAAAGCCACGCCTCCTTCAAAACACATTCGGACCCGAATGCAATGATTGGACAAACATTTTTTGTTCCTGAGACTTCCACAGAAGATATATGTACATTTTTAAATATTTATACCACTTCTATTATTGATTGCAAGCAGGATGTGAACAGAGTTTCAACCAGTATAACAAAAAGTGATTGGAACACCTCAATTCAATGATTTGTGGAGGGGTGTCCCAATACTTTTGACATATATCATAATTTAGTCCAGATGATGATGAAGATGAGTCAAAAAGGTTCCAATGAACAAAAGATTTATTGATAAAACAAACTTAGGTAATCAATATGCAAGAAGGCAACGTACCTGTGTGTATCACACAACAATGAACAGAACATAAGAAGAAACTTAAATACTCTGTGCTAGCGAACTAAATGTCAAACAGGTGTGTTGATGGCATGATTGTCCATATTAACTAGTAACAGTAATTCTGGGAAAAACAGGTCAATAGAGGGTATGCATTGGCATCACTTTCCCGCCGGAATATGCCCTTTCAGCCGGACTGAGTGGCAAAAGAGCCTGTTGCATAACTGGATTTAAAAGGGGAAACTGCGAAAACGCAAGTAAAACAAACGATGATCAGTTTAACCTAAAGGTTGGACTGTATAGTGTTCTTTACAACTTACCAAAGATGCAGTGATCCATGGATATTTGATCTTTGGTTATACATTTAATAATTAATATACTTCCCATGTTTCCTGACATTTATATGTGCCTGATTTCGATGCTGGGGAAATGCATAAAGCAAATATGGCTTTATACAAATACAACTTAGGTATGTAAAATCACTTGTATCAATCTTATATATATATATATATCTTCATATCGTCCAGCCCTAAAAACTTTTATATAAGTTTGTTTAAAAACATCAAATTATGCAGAATATATGATGGTTCATATTTAATTGATGAGTTGTCAATTCAATATAAAACAATACAATATATAGGATATTATTTTACCCCAAAATTCAACATATTAATACAAAATGATAACTACAAATCCATGTTTCGCTGCCCGGAGTATAGTTGTTTCTGTGAATTGCAGCGACCCATATGCTTCTCTTTTCTGTAGCTTTTGGCAGTATGTAAAAATATACCTCAGTTTTTGTGTAAAATCTGTTTGTACAGTCAATTTAAAAGCTCTTTCCCATTTTAGATGTGTTTTTTTGCATCATTCACAATAAAAAGCCAAAGCTGCCACTTGTCTTTTTGCCACTCAGTGGGCGTAACCGCAGTCACTCTGGCTGATGGTGACGTCTCATGCATACCCTTTAGTGTCTGGTGTTATAGGAGTGACTTTCAAACCAAGCAGCTTTCTGTTGGCCAACATGGTGAATTCGAGTGACAAATTTGAACACAAACAATTTATTGGGAACTTTGTGTGTGGATTCCTATTAAAATGACCAATAAATATTAAATATATGTCTGTAGCTTTAATTTGCTTGCTTTTGCAACTTGAATGTGCATTTACAGTATTGTGGATAGAGAAGAGGAGCCAACCACTTTGAGGGCTTGATTTATGCATATAATTATATGTATTTTTTGTCCAAAGTTTTATGGTATTTTTTTTGTCCAATACTTTAGGTAAGCCCAACAATTTTCTGCTATTACCTCTGCAAAACAATTTTCACTTGTTTGATTTCGGTGATCTAACCAAGCTTCTTGTGTACTGGTTTTATTCTGAATAGTTATAATCATACAGCTATGCTATACTGATGATTTTATCATGTTTCACATATTAATATATTTAAATTGTCCCAATTTACACTAGTATAAACAGCTCACAGCTTTGTGCTTCAACACCAGATCCACTGTTACCTCTGCTAATGTCTGCAGGCACTGTGCTCTCATGAGTAAGTCACATTAAAAGCCTCTCGAAGTGAGTGTGATTGCTCCGGCTCTCTAAACCCAGTATGGACCGGAATCCTGGATGAGGCCCTCGGATGATATTTATAGAGACCCACAATAGTGGGAATGATGCTCAAATTGAGCCAAAAGTTGACATTGCTCTTGACCTTGCTCACTTGACTTGTGAAGACTGTGCACCTGTGCTTTTTGGCATGGCTTTAAGACTTACTAATCAATTGTTGAGGACCATTAAAGGGTAGTTCCCTTTTGAGTGGAAGTCAACACTGCGTCATGGCTTGATACTATGGGAACATTTAGCATGAGCTGCTGGTGTCTAAACCAATCAGACAAATCAAAATCAGCGTTTGGCTGAGCATGATAACGTAGTGACGTAGCGTAGTATGTCACCGAAACCATAAATAGACACTATGCCAGCATGTCACCAGCTTATTTATCTTCAGAAGCCGTATGTGTGAGCAACCCTCTCAGTCAGTAGTGTTTGAAGAGCAGCTCGAGGTTGTTTCTCATACTGTGGCCAAGTTAAACCTGGAGTGGCCTGATGAAAAGAGAAAATTTACACGGTCCAAACTAGATGACTGCTATTTGACATCTGGCCGAGAGCAACCTCCCCACTGCCAACTTCTGTGCTTCTCTGACCTTCTTTCCAGACTGAGGTGTCTAGGTCTTCAAAGAACCCGTACCTGGCACGAGTGCATATGCAGACCACCTTGACCTGGACCACGATACAGTGGTAGGTATGCACAAACAGGTACGGGCAATGAAGAGGGTGGAAGAGGCACTTGCGGGCTATCTCTCCCCCTCATACGCATCGTCGTGGAGGAAGCCTGCCTTACCCAACAAGCCTTGTAGGGCCACTTCAGTGTGTAAGGCTTTAATGGCAGCGGGTCAGGCTGGTGTGTCCATGTACATCATGGCGGTTTTGCAGGCTTACCAGGCTCAATGAGCTATTTGAAAGAACTGGTTTGAGAACTGGTTTGTGATAGAAGATCTGATGGACACATCGAAAGATTTGGTGGCATATGTTGTTGGCATGTTCTCCTTTTAAAGCTTTTAAACGCTGCACAGAACAACACATGATAGGCTCTCAGGAGTGGTAGGGAACCATTCCACCATTGTGGCTCAAGAGCAGGGGATTCTATCCTCTGAATCATCCCTCCTGGGTCGCAAGGGTTACGCACCACGGGCTACCTGCTCTATGACTGTGGAAGGAGCCATGGTTCCTGAACAAGGGCCATGCAGGCTGACAGGGCTCCTTGCCATCGCAAGACTCTAATGAGGGATGCCTCCCTCACTTGATGGGGTGCGGTTTTCTGTGCTTGTCCAACCAGTGGGCTTTGGGGGGGACCTTCATCTTTACTAGTACATAAATTGCCTGAAAAAATGAGGGTAGTGTTCCTAACACTGAAACACTTCCTACCACTTCTGAGAGGCTATCATGTGTTGTTCTGCACAGGGTTTAAAAGGGGTTTAAAAGCTTTAAAAGGAGTTTCTGTTGAGACATTCTCTCTTGTCTCAGTTCTTGCACAGTGCCAGATGACTGCAGCCTATCTGCCAGTCACAAATTCTGTCCTGGGACCTAGCATTTGTCCTGGATGTGTTAGCAGAAATTACATTTGAGCATTTGGAAGCAGTCTCAGAGAAAATGCTGACCCTCACGGTGGCCCTCTTATCAGCATTGTCTTCACTAGGGAGAGTAGGAGATTTACCGGCCCTGTCAGTTGCCTCTTCCTGCCTAGACTTTGCTCCAGGTAATGTCAAAGATATACTGCACCCTAGACTGGACTATATTCCGAAAGTTCCATATATGACTGGTCAGCCAGTTGTTTTGTAGCCTCTGCCTCATTAGATGCATGAACAAGTTTGTTAGTCCCATCTGTGCTTTCAATATCTATGTCCACCACTCAGGCCAGTGGCATAAGTCCTCTCTGCTTCTTGTCTGGTTTGGGGGCCGCAATAGATGGAATGTGGTCACCAAGCAGTGTATCTCGCACTAGATCACAGATGCGATCTTCCTCTTCTATAAGGTGTGCATAATAATAGCTTCACCTCTAGGAGTTAAGGCCCACTCCACTAGGAGTCTTGCTAGGGGTGCACCATTGCAGGATGTTGGTGCTGCTGCAGGCTTGTCCTCTCCGCACACATTCATCAGGTTCTACGGTCTGGATACGGATTCAACCCCAGGGTCTCAGGTCTTTCAGGGTTTATTTGCTCTCAGTCGGTGACATACTATGCTATGTTGCTACGTCATGCCGTGTATAAACGCATGCTTCAGACACCGGCTCATTGTCTCGTAAAACTCCCAGGATACCAACATTTTTTAATTCTGGCATAATTTGCTCAACTTTATGTCTATAGAGACTGTAAACGTGGGCGTACACTGTGTGAGTTCGTACACTCATAAGGTTGTGAGATATTGCACACCTTACAAGCAGAGGTGGGCAGATCGATACTAATATCGATAATATCGATACCAACGTTGGTATCGGTATTGATCGATACCAACGTGAAAATATCGATACTTAAGTTTCAGTTTCTCTCGTTTTGCGACCTGGCCGTGTTTGTCAAAATGCTGCTGCTGTCACAGAGCAGAGGAAGCTCAAGAGTGCTTCTCGTGCTCGACACTGCTCTCCTCCTCCCCTTCTCCTTTTTTGTACCGTCACGTGATTCACCACTAGCGCTACCACCAGCAGTCAGGCGCGCGCGCCGCTCAGCCGCGCAGTTCTAACAACAGTCAGTCAGAGGCGGAGAATGGCAGCAGAGAGAAAGAGGAGCGTTGTATGGCTGTATTTTCAGGCCAAAAATGAGACAACAGCGACTTGTACCATTTGTAGAAAGTCTTTAAAATACAGTGGCAATACAACTAATTTGTACAAACATATGAAAAATCACTGACCAGAAAATGCAGAGCTGCAGAAACGGAGAGAGGAGAAAAATCCCCCTACCAAAAGTTGTTTCTGAACAAAAGCTTTTGTAGTACTGATTAATAACCCAAAATGCAAATCA
Organism: Gobiocypris rarus; assembly: GCA_023029165.1. Taxonomy (NCBI): domain Eukaryota; kingdom Metazoa; phylum Chordata; class Actinopteri; order Cypriniformes; family Gobionidae; genus Gobiocypris; species Gobiocypris rarus. Next base: position 31,130,472 of record CM040932.1, read on the forward strand.
CAAAAACAAATTAAAAGTCATGAAAATTCATTTAGATTTAGGTTGAAGACGCATCCACCTTAATTATTAAAAAGTATCGGTATTGGACTTCCGGTTCAGCGTTTACTATGTAAAGTCGCAAGGTCGGGAGCTCTGCAAACTAACTGTTATAATTGCTTCATATACTAGTTACAACACAAATTTACTCACTCTTACCGTATGTCAATGTGCTTTGGGGGACATTTTGGCACTTTGCATTAAAATGTCGAAGGCTCCGCGACAGAAAAAGACAGATTCTGCGAGCTCGAGCGGATCTGCAGAGCTAGCCAGAGATGAAACTAGCGCCACCGACGGTGCTGCTATTATGGATGCGATTAAATCGCTAGAAAGCGGAGTTCACCACAAGTTTGATCCGCATGCAGCTGAGTTTCGCAAAGAAATTTCATCTCTGCGAGAAGAGGTGCATAACTCACTAGTGACGCTAACGTCAGAGATGAAAGCACACGAGGAGAGGCTAACTAGCCTTGAAAATGCAACATCGGAATGGACGACTAGTCTACAGGTGCTTGAACCCACCGTAGCCTCCTTACGGAGCGAAATTACAGCACTTCAAGCCAAGTGCACAGATTTAGAATGCCGTTCCCGTCGAAGTAATCTACGTCTTGTGGGAATTCCCGAGGGTATGGAGGGCCCGCAGCCCACAAAATTCATCGCAGAGGCACTGCAAGAAATATGTTGCCTCCCTGAGCCCCCGCTACTTGCCCGAGCCCATCGTACGCTGGCAGCGCGACCGGCTGAGGGTCAGCGTCGCGGGCTTGGCCATATGTTTTCACCGATTTGATGTCAAGGAGGACATTCTACGGAAGGCCATCCAAGCCAAACAGCTCAAATTCAAAGACAAGACTGTCCACATTTTCCCGGATTTCCCTCCTGAGATCGCAAAAAAGAGAGCAGCATATTATGACGTGAAGCGAGTGCTGAGGTCCCGAACAGATGTGAAATACGGGCTGAGAGGTCTAACTGCTGGATCACCCACGACGGCATTGAACACAAATTTGATTCACCAGCCGAAGCGATGGACTATGTGAAACGGAGCATAATGATGACCCCTTAAGAAAAAGTATCGGTATTGGTATCGGTATCGGCGATACTGGCCCTGTATTTACTTGGTATCGGATCGATACCAAATCTATCGGTATCGCACACCTCTACTTACAAGTCAGTTTACATGATAATCGCGTCAAAGGCAGCAATTACGTGAGCTTTCCTGCTAAACATAGAGACTGGAGCTTCCAATGTTGCAGCTATAGGCTAGCTTTGAATAGGAAAAAAAAGAAAACATCTTACAGAGAGAGAGTAAGAGTGCATGCGTGTGTGCGCGTGCATGCGTGCACTGTATGGTTACAGCCACAACTATAGCTTAATAGTACTCATCTATATAGCCTAGATGTAACGTTGTTGTGTATTATTTTGCCATTGGGGACAGCTAGTGTAGTCTAGCAAGTCTCGGTAGACCTGCGAGCTGGAAAAACCAAACTCTGATCAGGCCAATCACATCATGTATAGAGTTGGTGGGTGGGCTTAATGTAATGACGGGAGTGGTGCGGAGGTTCCGCGTGCTACTTGTAAACAAAAAAGCTGGAATAAAAGGAATAAAATACATAATTCTCTTGTCTCAGGGTCATATGAGGGGGGAAAGTACGATAATTTGAATATAATCCCGGGTTTCTATTGATACAAAGCTTAATGCTAATCGCTGAAGTAACCCTTTAAGGGGATATGGTGATAGGGGAAAGATTATATTCAATGCTTTAGCATTCTCTCACAAAACAGTATTTCTCTGGAAAAAAAAAGTTTTGCGAGTGAACGCAAAGTTTCTCAGGGAACGCAAAAGTTTTGCAAGAGAACTCAAAAGCATTGAAATAATTTTCTCATGTCTCATGAAATCTCTTCTTTTTTTGTCATCATCATGTTCTTTTAGGGACTCCATACATGTCTTCCAAAAGCATATGACTTTCTTTATACTATGAAACACAAAAGGAGAAATGTATAGTATTCTTTTATGATGTATTTTGTCCTTTTCAGAAACCTTGGTCTCCATCCGCTTTCATTGTGTGAAAGAGAGAAATTTGGATATTCTGCTAAAAGAATTTTCATTGTGGAAAGTATGTCATACAGGGTTATAACAGCACTAGGGCATGTAAATGACAATTGTAAATGGAAAATGTTGTTTTGGGATTATTTAATCCTTTAAAATAAATGTTGGAATGGCAACATTATTTATGCTACAAATTTCAATTTAATTGTATTATTTGTTCAATTTGATCCAGAATCGTATTCAAATAATATCATAGTGCAAACAGCAACCTTGCAACCTTGCATACATCTGCTATCAATCTAAAAATGTAATGGAGGTATTACATATTTCAGTGTAAATACCTGCATTATTTAAATGGATTCATTCAATGACATCGCTATTCCATTATTCTCAGATATTCAGGAATGCTACGAAGTAACCCTGCAAATGAATGCAGCTCAAAATGGAGTTAAAGACAGCAGCTCTGTGGACACATGGGAGGTAAGAGGCCCAGAGAAAGGGCAGCCTTATTTTTTATTACATGTCATTATTTACTCACCCCCATGTTGTTCCAAACCTTTATATCTTTGTTATATGACTTGATCCAGACACAGCAGGTGAAGATTTTCAGTAAATATCTTAAATTTAGCCTGTTATTTGCGCAAAGTTATCATGTGGTTTAAATAATGTAGCACAAGAGTCATATGGGCCATTTTTATGATACTTTTATTGTGCATTTACATTTGTCACCAATGCTTTTTTTCTGTTCCTAACAATAACAGTAATTAGCACAGACAAAGGTTTAGAAAAAACTGAAGGGAAGGGAAGTTTGCAGAGAAATGCTGGACAAAAAATAGAAAAAGAGGGGGAAAAGAAAGAGAGAGCGTGTGGAAGTTACAGACGCTATAGAACATTAGTCATATCTCGAAAGCACTGCAGTGATAGCACCAAGTGCTCCTCAGTGGGATGTGTGATGATGTCACCAGGACCTTTCGTTACAAGTGTCTGCAGTCACGTGACCTAGCAAAGTATTTATAGGAAGAGTACAAAAAATAACCTCAACTTCTGTCTGGATTCTGTTAAAAGCAACTGCAGTGAGGGAGGATCACTCTGTGGTCTCTCTAAGGGTACACACAAACATACATTCGGGTTTGACCAAAATAGTCTCTGTTCGTTCAGTACATCAGTGCCCTGTGCCCTGTTTAGTGATTCATCATAGAAAAGTAGGCTAGAATATCAGGGAACAATTTTTTTACAATTACATCCAAAATATAGTTTGATATCTTGAAATGGCTGAAAACCCTGTTCAACAATCTTGTAATTGCAATGTGTTTTTAACTCTGTCAAATCTAGAAGGTGCTCTAAAGATGTCAGTAATCATAATATTGCACTGGATGGATAAATTAGTACAAATGGGTGATCCACACTTAAACACAATTGACTTAATCAGTATTTTTGTCTTGATTTTTCATAAAAAATACCTAAACATCCCATAAAAGACTCTCAAAAAGATTCTTTCTTTGCTTGCTTTTGGCTTGCTTGGTCAAAGGACGTTTAGGAATGTACACATAAACAGCTTGAAAACTAAAAATATATAAAACTAAAAGAAAACTAAAGATATAAAAATTGTTTTATATCATCAGTTTGATACCATAATTAATTATGAATTAGTATCTCATAATTTCGACTCAAGTCATAATTATGATTTACCCAAGCAAGATTTTTTTTAGTGGTTTTAATTTAGTAGCAGTTATCTTCAACCCCTATTCATTGCAATTAATTGGAAAAGAGCATGGAAACCATTCTCCTTTTGTCTTTTGCAGAAGTTTGATAATTAAAATATAATATAACAAATGTATATATATATATATATATATATATATATATATATATATATATATATATATATATATACTCACCTAAATGATTATTAGGAACACCATACTAATGCTGTGTTTGACCCCCTTTCGCCTTCAGAACTACATTAATTCTACGTGGCATTGATTCAACAAGGTGCTGAAAGCATTCTTTAGAAATGTTGGCCCATATTGATAGGATAGCATCTTGCAGTTGATGGAGATTTGTAGGATGCACATCCAGGGCACGAAGCTCCTGTTCCACCACATCCCAAAGATGCTCTATTGGGTTGAGATCTGGTGACTGTGGGGGCCATTTTAGTACAGTGAACTCATTGTCACGTTCAAGAAACCAATTTGAAATGATTCGAGCTTTGTGACATGGTGCATCATACATGGTGGTCATAAAGGGATGGACATGGTCAGAAACAATGCTCAGGTAGGCCGTGGCATTTAAACAATGCCCAATTGGCACTAAGGGGCCTTAAGTGTGCCAAGAAAACATCCCCCACACCATTACACCACCACCACCAGCCTGCACAGTGGTAACAAGGCATGATGTATCCATGTTCTCATTCTGTTTACGCTAAATTCTGACTCTATCATCTGAATGTCAGATGAGATGAGTGGTACCCGGTGGGGTCTTCTGCTGTTGTAGCCCATCCACCTCAAGGTTGTGCGTGTTGTGGCTTCACAAATGCTTTGCTGCATACCTCGGTTGTAACGAGTGGTTATTTCAGTCAAAGTTGCTCTTCTATCACCTTGAATCAGTTGGCCCATTCTCCTCTGACCTCTAGCATCAACAAGGCATTTACGCCCACAGGACTGCCGCATACTGGATGTTTTTCCCTTTTCGCACCATTCTTTGTAAACCCTAGAAATGGTTGTGAGTGAAAATCCCAGTAACTGAGCAGATTGTGAAATACTCAATCATGCCACGCTCAAAATTTCTTTCCCATTCTGACATTCAGTTTGGAGTTCAGGAGATTGTCTTGACCAGGACCACACCGCTTAATGCATTGAAGCAACTAGCATGTGATTGGTTGATTAGATAATTGCATTCATGAGAAATTGAACAGGTGTTCCTAATAATCCTTTAGGTGAGTGTTTATATATATATATATATATATATATATATATATATATATATATATATATATATATATATATATATATATAAAATAATAATAAAAGAAAATATATATAAATATCCATATTAACATGATAGCATCACGCAGTTGCTGCAGATTTGATTTGTCAGCTGCACATCCATGATGTGAATCTCTAGTTACACCACATCTCAAAGATGCTCTATTGGATTGAGATCTGGTGACTGTGGAGGTGATTTGAGTACAGTGAACTCATTGTCATGTTCAAGAAACCAGTTTGAGATGATTTGAGCTTTTGACATGGCGCATTATCCTGCTGGAAGTAGCCATCAGACGATGGTCACTATGGTCATAAAGTGTCGAAGGCTGTGTGAAGCACGCATAGCCTATGGCATTGCCTGACATGCACCTCTCCAAAAATGTAACGTGTCAATTCTGTGTGGACCACAAGCGATGAAGCAACGACCAAAGTATAAATGAAAACCATTGCGTAGAGGCACCGTAGAGACTACGCCGTAAGTATAAATCAGCCTTAAGGGACCCAAAGTGTGCCAAGAAAATTTCCACCAGCAGCCTGAACCATTGATACAAGGCAGGACGGATCCATGCTTTCATATTGTTTACACCCAATTCTAACTCTATCTGAATGTTGCAGCAGAAATCGAGGCTCATCAGACCAGGCAACGTTTTTCCAATCTTCTATTGTCCATTTTTGTGAGCCTGTGCAAATTGTAGCCTAAGTTTCTTGTTCTTAGCTGACATGAGTGGTATCGTTGTGTCTTCTGCTGCTGTGGCCCATCTGCTTCAATGGTCGACGTGTTGTGCATTCAAAGATGCTCTCATGCATACCTCGGTTATAACGAGAGGTCATTTGAGTTACTGTTGCCTTTCTATCGGTTGCAAACCAGTCTGGCCATTCTCCTCTGTCCTCTGGCATCAACAAGGCATTTTCGCCCACAGAACTGCCGCTCACTGGATATTTTCTCTTTTTCTGACCATTCTCTGTGAACGGTCAAGATGGTTGTTTGTGAAAATCCCAGGAGATCAGCAGTTTCTGAAATACTCAGACCAGCCTGTCTGGCATCATCAACCATGCCATGTTTAAAGTTGCTTAAATCACTTTTCTTCCCCATTCTGATGCTCAGTTTGAACTTCAGCAGATCATCTTGACCATAGCTGAATCCGAAATCGCCCCTAAACCCTCAATCACTATTCACTACCTTAGTCCACTAATACAGTTCACTTGAAGGAGTGAATGCAAACAGATTTAAGCGCTCGGGGCTTATATCCATATAATATCCATATAATGTTCATTTATATGTATATAAATTAACATTTAATTTATATACATATAAATTAAATGTTATATATTTATTTAGGTTGTAAATTGGTTGTGGTAGATTCTCAGTTAAAAACCAAGCAATGATTGATAATTTTTCACATTTTGATTTTCATTAACGTAACAAATGAATAGTGGACATTCGGACAAACTCTGTGAATATAATCTGTTCCATTTTAAATCCCCAACTGGCTCTTTCCAGAAGTACCATCCTATTGTGACACATGTTCCACAAAAATACTGCAGGGGTCACTATATGATGTGTGGTGGAGAGCGTCACAGGCCTCAGTGTGAGTGTGTGTCCAGGCACTGCCCTGTTCTCTGAGAGAGCTGGTTCTGAGGGAATGTCCAGCTCAAGCTTCATTAGCATTCATAGCGTGTGGTCACCTGAGACGTTAAATGAAATGAGTCTGCAAATTCCCCGATTTGGTGCAGAAGGAAGGAAAAAAAGATCCTGGAATAATTTACAGCACAAGTCTTTGTGTTAAACAGCAAAGGGCAGTGTGTCTTCCATTTCATTTTTTTAAATATATATTAGCTACAGTTACAGTCAGTAATATAACACTGTTACATGATAATAATAATAATACGTATTTGGTATCAGTTTTATATCTGTGAATATTGGCTAAAATGTTTAGTTAAATGTAACAAGCTGTACATAATCCAGCCCCAGTATGTCATGTGTCAGCAGTGATTCAATGGCACTGGACACCAGCAGCGCCCTCATGTTCCTCGCTGGGTTTGAGACTGCAGCAATCCTGCATGTTCTCAGCTGCAGTGTCCATCTCGTGGCTGAGCTGATGATAATATGATGGCAAAACTGGGGCTTGGCAACCATTTTTCAATTCAGCTCATGGTTGTCCAATGAAGGCAATGATAAAAACGGTAAATTTGCTTTGTGTTTTGTTATTTGTTGCCTGATAGCAGGTTGTTTTTTTTAAAATGATTTTAGATGTGACTTAATTTGTGCTTAAATGGGTTTGGTTTGGCCTAATGCTGCAAACCTGCATGCCTCTGTGTGTTTGTGTTTGTTATGAGAGTAAGAATAGGACAGATCCTAAAAGAACATTCTAGAGTTGAGTTTGTTACCATTTTGGAAGGGAAAGTGAGAGTCTTTGTTCCATCATGGCCTTTTCCTAAGGCTGCCCTCTGCTGCCTGTGACCTGTGACTGCGGCATAAATTATGATAAACAGGTAGGAACTAATCTAATCAAGGTTTGGCCCTGATTGTGCATCTTTTGGTCTAAAATGCTATATAATGACAGCTTTTCTCTGACAGATTTTGAGAGATTTTATAGTTGTGGATAGTGGTCAAAAGGTATGTTTTAGTGTGTGTGTGTTTGTTTCAGTATGTTTGGCATGTTTGTATCAGTTCATTCAAGTTTTCAAATGACTATATTTGTATTCAGGACCAATAGATTTGACCAAATTAAACCCCTAATCTTGAATATTTATCTTTTTTTCTTTCTATTTTTGGTCTATGCAATCTACTGATTCTGTGTGATTTGTACTTGCAGACTTCGGGTGAAGAGGGTGTGTCACGTGTCCGTGTGACCAGCAGGAGGAGCTCTCAGAAGGTGGAGAGAGTGGCTGGACTAGTAAGCCGGTCCCATGTGGAGGCACCAAAGGTTAGTGGCTGATAAATCAGGAATACTACTTTTTACAAAAATAGAAGATTTATAGCATATACATGCCGCATGAGGTCTAATCTGGTATAGGGATCTGTTTATACTTTGATGTCTAGTACATCTTATGTGTCATTGCTCAGCAATGATCAATTAAGAATGGTCTGATGGCCTAGGATCAGTGTGTGTGAGAAAGTATCAGCCTGTTGGCCAAAACTGTCAGGTGCTCACACACAACAAATTGCACTTCACTGCTTTTTAATCGGTTGTCTATGTAAAAATAGACTTAAAAAGGACATATTTTTTGTCACATCTCTATTTTCAGTGTCTTTCGCATGCGTTTTTTGACGTCATCTGAAGTTAAATGAATGAAAAGCAACATGGTGCAATGAAAAACCATGTTCTGTGTGAATAACCTACCAGTATGTGTTGTTATGCCTTGCAAACTTAAAAAATATAGTTTTGTGTGGTCTATTGAACATTGTTGTGGCAGATTCTCCATAATTTCCAGATCATATTGCAAATTAAAAACCTAATACGTTATTTTTTATAAAGTTTAATGAAACGTATAAAGTTAAATTCCCTCTAACATGTTAAAACATTTTTGTAAAAAAAAATAAAAAAAAAATCTGGGCCTCTGAAAATATCAAGATGACAAATAGACATCTTTATTGTTGGGCTCAGTGCTGTGCAATTTAATATACAGAATGATGCAATCATAAAACACATTTACATTGACTACAAGCTGATTTCAAGATGTTTCTCATGATGCATATTCATAGTTAATACAAATGGATGGTTGCAGTGCAGTTGTGTCAACATATGTAGATTGTAGCTAGGCTGCAGTGAAATAAGCCATGATGACGCTGTAATCACACAGTTTTTCAGAAATACTCTCAACAATCAGGTTCTACTATATCATGGCAGCTCTCATTTTCATGTCCTCCCAATCACAGCACCCCCAGCGGCATGTGGCTGCACAGTGCCTGCGGGCACTGGCGTTTCAGATGAGCGGAGATGTAGTGTGAGGGATGGGGCGTAAGGTGGAGATGGCAGTGTGGGTGTGGTCTCAGGTCGTGGCTGAAGAGCGTGGGACTGCTGCGTTGAGAACAGAGTGCCTCCATTGTCTACATCAAAGTACAGGCTCTCTGCAAGGCAGCAGCGTTCTGTTGACAGCAGGGCTGGCTGATGCTGAGCTGAATGTGGTGTCGTGTCTTCCTCACATTAGGAGGGGTATGAGGTGGAAGGGAGGGATGAAGAGAGAGCTGCAGAGGGAAAGCGAGTGGGGGAGGATAGGGGGAGCGAGGCGAGGGCCGGTGCAGTGCAACGCAGTTAGAGCTGGAACGGACACCTAGAGCTCAGCCTTCCGCATGTTGCCATGGAAACCAAATTCCTCCCCCTACTTGCATCCCTACAGACTGGCTGCCTCTCTTGCTCCTGCTCTCTCTGTCGCTGTTTTCCTGTCTCTGTTGCATCTTTCTGCATCTCTCATATGCATTCGGCCGCATAACATGGCAGAAATGTGTGTTTTGCATCCGACAGGATGTTTATGCAACGGCTGAGATGGATGAATGCTAGACGATGCATAATTAACAATGCAAAATGTGTATTTGACAACACAAAGGAATCGTTCTGCATTCTATGATCATGTTTTTCTCATTCCCAGTTGTTCATCAGCAAACATTTATTGAGTTACCCTCCCCCAGAGTCATTTTCAGTCCAGTCATATCTTTATCATGGTTGCATTCCCTCTTTTCTTTTTACTTTGCTCTTCTCTGTTTATTCTGCTCTCTGGACCCATGCAGGATTCCTTTACTCATTCCTCTTCTTAACACAGACAACACCTCACCACGTACACAATGCAGCTAAATACAGATGTCACTCCTCTTCTGAGCGCTTAAATCTGTTTTGTACACATACAGCTTGTTTAGGCGAGTGACAGACAACCACATTTTACGACCAAATTCGCTCCGAACAAAGTAGTGGGATCCAAACTGAACAAGAAGTTGTTGGTGACGTATTTAAAAGAAGAGCTCTAAATATAGTTACACACACCACAGACCGTTCGGTTAAACAAGAGTGGCAACCACACTCACAACTGTTCAAATTTGCTGTTGGTTAAGTAAGATTTGTCAAATTAATGCATTGCTCAATTGGATATTACATAACGGTGTGTTAATTGTGACAAGGCTTTCAGGTGTGTTATGTAAGTCACCATCTTTATTTACTGTAGTCACTGTCACTACCCAGCAGGCAATTTTGGGTTTAAAGATGTCTAATACCCATGCAAACACAGCCCTGATGTCTAGGGCTGTCAGTGAAACCATAGCCCAAGAATAGACTAGTCATCTAGACCATGAACATGTCAAAGAAATGAAAGCAAACACCTTGTAATCACTGTTGACTTTGCTTTACTGTGGATGATGGAATATTATACATCTCACAAGTTATTTAGTCAAAAACAACATGTAACCAATTTCAAGGTTATTTTGCCTATTAGTGGGAGAAAAAAAAATCAAAATGCAATGTTTTTGATAAATATGCGATTTAAAATGTTTTTTTTTTTTTTTTAAAGATATACATTTTATAAATGTTGTCATTGTATATCAATATGACTGTAAAATAATAATAATAAGCAATGACAGTGGAGGGAGAGAGAGGACCAGACCTGGGACATTTAAGTATTTATTTTGTTTACGTGTATGATAGAATCAGTTATGAGGCTGCTTATTAGTGCTTACTTTCATTTAGTTGTTTGTTTTGTGAGTAAAACTTTACATTCAGTGTTTGCCGGATTCCAGCCTCCTTCATCCCTGAGCCTTTAACTTTGATATACGCACGTTATAGACTAAGTGAGTCAAACGCAGAGCACATGTAGAGATGAGTTAATGTGAAGGAGCATTTACTGTCAACTGATTGAGATGCTAAAAAAACTGGATCGTGAGCTGCTTACGTGTAAAAGAACACAGTGATGCACTTATATCGATGTGATATATTTACATAATTAAATCGCAGCCTTTGCAATTTGATAATCGGACTAAGCCATATCATGACATTAATCACGAATATCTTGAGGATAGAAAAGGGGCTTGACTTTACTTTGTATTACTTGTTCATATAGACATTATTCGATCTGCTCCTATTCTGTGAACAGGACGATTCAACACGGTTGTCAATCCCAAACACTGCCTCTGTGAGCCTCAGAGAATGATCATTTAGGGGATTCGTTTAATGCGGCTATCACTCTCCCACCTTGCAGAGTGCACGTGGCCCTTATCAGACCCTCTCTTCTCTTCAAGACCTTTCAGTTCTCCAGTCATTTCGCATGCATCTCATATTCCCTTTCTCTCTTTTCCTCTCTCTCCTTCTCTCATTTCCCTTATCATTACGCTGTCAGTCGGATGTGCGGTGTTTGGTGCAGCAGCTGTTTTCTATCACCAGGCCTATTAATAGGAGTCACAGCCTTCACAGGCACTTTATTTTATTGTGTCAGTGTGAAGGAGCAACGACTCAATGCGTTACGAGCATTTAGGTTAGAGCCCAAAACCCTTTCTTGGCCCTGCAGCGGTGTTATGAATGACTGGTCTCTATAGGCATGCACATGCATTGTAAACCAAAATCTATAGCGGTTGGATTTATGTCATGCATTAATAATTATTGGATCAGGTTGCTTATTCAGAAAAAAATTCTCCCAACTATAATCACTGTCTTTTAAAGCCTGCTCTGCACCTGTTTCTTACAGCGATTCTCTGTGGTTCATTCAAAGGAAACCTTCAAGAATGTAACTGCCCCTTTAAGACTGCCTGTGTCTCATCTCGCCTTATTTGGACATACATCCTGTCAGGTGACAACAGTGCAGTCACATGGGCTGCTATGAGAATGCACAGAAATTCCAGAAATTTTCTATAGATACCTTCGATGCGAGAGAACATGTGGGGGTTTATATAATGTGGGAATGCAGAAACGGACAAAGAGGCTGTCAGATATGAGATATGCTGTGTGTAATCAAGTGGGAGGATTCATCTGTCTCTACCATCACACACACACACACACACACACACACACACACACACACACACACACACACACACACACACACACACACACATCTCATTTATTTCATAAATCACACAATAGTCTCTCTCTATGTGGTTGTTTGCAATAAGAATAAGGGAATAAGGCTGCAGACAGAAATTAATTTATAAGTTTAACAGTTTTAAATGCATATTTAAGCCATAATAAAACATAATGTGCCAGCTTTAAATAAAAAAATATTTATAGCATTTCTGCATTGGATTTACATTTGCAAATGTTATTATTGTAGCAAGAACGTCTTAGATGACATTTAAGATTCGCCTATGTTGCTCGCAACACATGGCCCCCTTTACATGCATTAAATTATAAGCATTTTTGGCAGTGGTTGTGGTTCAAGGTTTGGATCATCCTTTGTGTTGAGTGCACTGATATTCTAGCTAATATTGACAGACTTGGCCATTGATTGGCTGTGAATGTTTTTATTTTTTAAGATTTGAAATTATGTAATTCTTTAAGGAGCAGCATTTTCCCCTTGAGGTACTAGAAACGCCCACATGCACTCACACTCTGGAAGCTGCCGACACAAACACATGGCAAAATGCAAGCATGTAATGCATGCATATAAGCACGCTCTGCTTCCCTTTCTTCCGCTTTCCTCTTCATCCTCGGCCAGCCACATTAAAAATTCCTCTATGGAGACTATGGAAGTCTGCATCCTATATAAGAATGTGCTGTATAGACAAGTGGAGCAAAGGGAACAGGGTAGTCACACGCAACATGTGCCCAGTCATGTGTGCTGTGATGAATATGCTTGCATTACCTTTTTTCAGCCACCAAGCACCACCCACATTGGCTTTGGCAATGTTTGTGTGTGCTTCTCACACTATTCTGATCTCTGATTGGCCTCCCTCTTGGAAATTGGAAAGTTTGCCGGAATAGTATATCGTGGTAATGAAGTGAGTTACCGTTGCATATAATTAAGTGTGGCTGAGCCTGCTGTTTATGCCTCCTGGTGGGGTCGGAATAGAATAGTGTGCATTGCTTATTAGAACTGACTCAGCCACAAAAAAAGCGAATTCACACATGCATAAATAGAGAAACACACATGCAAAATGCCCATACATGCATAGTCACATTAGAAAACACTCAGTTGGTCAATTTAAGCACATTTAATGGTATAACAGTCTAAAAGGCCAACATCTGTTTTGATTCAGCTATGAACATTTGTAATATCAGAAATCCTTTAAATAACCTCAAACGTTGGGTCACCTGGGCAACTTTTAATCAAATGAATATGGAATTTTCTTATGCTAATTTTAAGTTTCCTATATAGTTTTGGAGGTATCCAACAACAGGTTTACATGCATCAAAGGTAAAAAAAAACTGGTTTAATTTTCTCATAATATACATTGCACATCACCACAATGTTCAATGATTCTCAAACAACTTAATGGATGAATCAGTCTCTCTAAATCCCTCCTTTCTGTGAGCCTACTCCATTACCATAACTGATCTTCATCTCCTTCCAGAGGCTCAGCGATAACACACACTGTAAAGACAGTAACAATGACTTCGGTTTTACATCAATCCCAGCGTGAGTCTGAATCGATGATAAAACAATGGAAGAACTAGCTATTCAACCCAAACCTTGAGCAGGAAGTTTGATGCTATTCGATGCTACTCAGTTTGAGGTACATTATGAGATTTTTCAACTGTAATTCCTCACCATCAGCATTAATAAGTGTGCGTCCATGTGTGTGTGTTTCTAATTTATTGGGGTGCACATGCAGGAACTGTATCAATAACAGCGCAGACATTAGCCCAGCACTAACGTGAATGACTGATGGAAATATAAAGTTTGCAAAACAAATCTTACTTCATCGTTTATCTTTACTCAAAGTAGTAAGAATGACAATCTGCATTAATAGACAAAGTTTTAGGTAATTCTGCAGCCAACAGCTGATTTACAGTAGCATGACAGTAATAACGTTAGCCGGTTAGCCAGATGCCTACAGGTGGCGAGCAGCGAGGCTGAGGGACCGTGAGAGCGGGACGTGGGTGGTCATTAGTGAAAGCCCTTGTGTCTCACGGAGGAGTGACGGAAGCATAAAGGAGGAGCGACGACAGTGAAGAGGACCAGGCCTGGAGTTTACGTTGTGTTTTGTTTATGTTTTATTATGTGTGTGCCTGGCAGCCGTCTGTGAGGGGCTGCCTGCGTTACTTTCCTTTTGTTTATTTATTAAAGTCTTTTAAATGTTAACAATGAACCGTAGTACATTGGTGCCGAAAACCCGGGAGGAAGGAGGGACATGCTGTCGAAGAGCCTTCGCTGCTGAGGGGGATCGGTATGCTGAGGAGGTCGGGCAGCGCAGAAGAGAGAAGCCCGTGAGTGGCTGCCCGAGGTGGTGGTGCTGGAGCGAGTGAAGACGAGTGGGACGGAGAGCTCGCTGCCGTATCCCTGGGTCGAGGTGGGGTGGCTGCTGCCCTAAAGGGAGCGGAGGAGTCACCGGCGTTCGCCGTGGGCCAGAGCCTGCTACCACCCTCCATGACAGGGAGGAGCAGGGAGCTTGGGACTCACTGCCGGCTGCCCTCAACAGGAGGACCCACCGCCGGCTGCCAGGGGGCGGAGGAGGATCAAGCCACCCACCAAGCGTCCAGTACCATCGCATGAGGCTGAGGACCGAGCGGCAGTATGTCCAGGAACCGGACCAGAATTTTTTTATTACTCTCGTCTATAGAGCACATTCTCGGAGGTGTACTCTCTGGCCTGCAAGGGGCGATGGGGGTATGTGGTGAGCAGCGAGGCTGAGGGACATGGCCAGTCGTTAGTGATATTGAGCGACATCTGCGCGCTGCACCGGCCTTGTGTCTCACGGAGGAATGACGGAAGCATGAAGGAGGAGCGACAGTGAAGGACTAGAGAGGACCAGGCCTGGAATTTACGTTGTTTTTTGTTGTGTGCCTGGCAGCCGTCTGTGAGGGGCTGCCTGCGTTACTTTCTTTTTGTTTATTTATTTATTAAAGTCTTGTAAATGTTCTCCGGTTCCCTCCTCCTTCTTCCCATAACAACGAACCGTATTACACTACACAATGTGAAACATAATGCACGCAATAAGTGGACGGGCAATATGCTAATGTTTTGTCTTGACGTCACAACAAAATGGCTTGCAATTAGTTAAAAAAAGATTTGTTTAATTGACTCCGACTCTTACTTTTGAGAGACAATAACTTTATATACGCTGCACTTTCAGATTTAAAACTTTACAGGATGTTTTTATTCACTTAGAACTGTTACACACATAGTAATTTAAAAAAAAAAACATAATATTTAATGATGAGAAAATATTGCCTTTAGGTATTTAGATCTTCATTTCAATAAATTCAGTAATGTCTTCTCTATACATAAAGAAACAATAGTACAAGGAAACGTTCTAAAAATGGTGCAGTTCATTTGATGAATGAATTTCTGTATTGATTACTTTACTGCAAATACACATTCCATGCTGATTGAAGAAAATGTTGTATTAACAGAGTAAATTAAACAAAGCAATAACCAAATCACTGTACCCATAAGATGAATAACAAATCATCAAAATATAATAAAACTCAACAAAGCAAAACTAACAGAAAAAAATATTACTGAAAACTAAGCTTTCTTTCAAGTAAAGTTTGTTCATTTGGTGGCCATTTTTGCAATACCTTTGGGCAGCTATTTTGGGCATCCAAGACCAAGTCCTTTCTACTTGAATAGGGAAATCCTGAATCTCAAAAACTGGTTGCCACACTCACATCAATGAATAACGTTTAAAATCAGCAACAAAATCTGACATGAACGGGGTTCCTTGTTCTAAAAGTGTTTAAAAAGCAGAGCTTCTAATGGCAGCTGCAGTGATGCAATGACTTTACCACTTGGCGATTGGCTCTTTTATTTATAATGTGGGATTTATTTTGCCAATTGCCATATTGCACATTGCTCTTTTTCCCATTCACAAGTACTGTGAGTGCACCGTATATATAATATATGAATGTATTTTTACAGAATATAGCTGTTAGACAGCTAGCAATCGTAATGTGGGTCATAATCAAATGTTATCAATATTTTAGTTATTATTTTGTTCTTTGAAGTAAAATCTGCTTCTGTCTTTGATGTATGCACATGATGATGTATTTCTTGGAGTTTAACATCAAGCATTTTAAATTTCAACAAAGTTTGTTTTGTCTAAATTGCGTGGTTTAGTTAATCCTAAAGTGACGTGACAAATACATTTTATACACAAATAGATTAAAACATGTTCTTCCGTCAGCCCCTTATGTACTGTAGTATGTCTCCGGTCTCAAGTCAGGTCTTCAGTCTTTCTTACAGAGAAACTGTGGAGCTGAATAATGTGCTTTCTGCATCTCCATGCGGGCTCTGTGTGCTGGCTGATTTTCGAGTGTGCTGGCCCTTTAAGAGCAGTCACTTAAGCAGTCAGTCCTGTGTTGGTGCTGCTGCTGATGGCTGTGCTGTGAGTTGATTGGCTGTGGCTGTCAGGGCTGAGGTGCTGGAGGGATGCTGCACATCTCTCTCTCTCTCTCTCTCTCTCTCTCTCTCTCCTCCTCCCTCCTCCCTCCTCCCTCTCTCTCTCTCTCTCTCTCTCTCTCTCTCACTTGCTTGCATCCTTTCGTATAATCCACATCTAGGGCAAGCAGGCTGAGAGTCAATCCAGTGCTCAGCTCCTCTCTGCAGGCTGGGAAAAGAGTGAGAGAAAGAAGGCAAGAAAACGCTTCCCAAAGCAGGAGGAAACGCAGAAGGAAGAAATCTGGCAAGCAGAGACATACAAAGGAAGATTTGATCACGGATATCATTTATATATATAGAAATTGTTTATATCTCTCTCTCTCTATATATATATATATTTGTACACACGCATATCAATATTTATAGAAATATATATGTATACATATATACCTGTATATAACTGTATTTGTGCTTGTCTGTTTATATTGATATTTTTATATGTATTTGTGTGTGTGTAAATATATACATATATAAACAAATGAATATATATATCTATGAATTTATATACATATCACTGTGAACCAACAGAAGCAGGAAGAGAACTCGACCATCGGGGCTGGTCTCTGATTCCGAGATCATACACACTATTTTTAGCATTATTTTTCCAAACCTTTTGCATCGACCGGAGGAAGACTACCAATCTTTTTCTATTTTTCATCGCCCTGTTGCTACCTCCTCATCTCTTTTTCTGGATCGGGAGGAACAAAGAGGAGGATAACAGGGTTTGTGAAGATTCCTGCCATTTGTGCTACCGTTCCGTGAGCCGAGTGGCACTGCGTGCTGTATTTGATCTGAGCAGGCAGCAGCAGTGAGATAGAAAGAGACAGAGAGCGCCGCACCGTGTGAACTAGCCAGCATGCACAAACATCATCACTGCTGCAAGTGCCCAGAATGCTATGAAGTGACCCGCATGGCCGCCCTGCGTAGGATGGACGCCCCGGCATATGGAGACTGGCAGCCCGAACCCTACGGATACCCAGCCGGCTATGGGGGCGGCCAGACCTTACCGCCCCAAACCTCGGGTGGAGGAGGGGGAATGGGTGGAGGGGGCACTTTGGGGAGAAGTAAAGGGAAAATGATGTCAGCTGGGGGTCCTGGTGGCCCCAACCCCAAGAGCCAATCCAAGGGCGCCCCCAAGGTGAACGGTAACAACTCAGGAGGGCAAGGAGGATGGTGGCCCGAGTGCACCTGTTCCAACCGGGACTGGTACGACCAGGTAAATGCCGTTTCTGGGCCGCTGGGGCATCGAGAGTAGGCAGCAGGCGGTAGGCAGTTGGTGTATGTGGTTGCTAGGTTGAAACTAAGTAGAATCAGAAAGCTCCCCTGTAGCTTCTAGAAGATGCATCATTTTTTAAGGGATTCATCCAGTGTTGATCCTTTCATGCTGCATGTGCTGTAATCTTACAGTATGCCCGTCAAGATTGATTCTCGCAGAGAAGGAGTTTAATCTTCATGTATTTACAGCTCCATCAGTGCTTTATGGCTTCATCAATCCCCTACGTACATACTTATCTAAACCGTCATCTGACAGGGATTGACAGGGCCGCTGTGACCACGCAACAAGTGAATGTAGCTCCGCCAATTTAATCCAAGGATGGCAGTGACCCGCCAATGCTGCTGACCAGGCAAAACACATTATTAAAATGTAATATCCAATGAGTAATGGATTCTTATTCTAGATTTGTGAGATGAAGATGTGGATGTTTTATGGATCTGACTACGTGTGTGCATTTTCTTATTTATTTCCAATGTGTTGTTCCAGTCGCTGATTGAGATACAGCCAGAGGCGAAGCGCCTCATGAAGTATAATGAACACTTCTTGTCCGTGACCGTTTCAGCTAGATTTTAACCTCATAGAGCAGAGCATATCAAACCGAACCAGGGAACAGAAGCTGTAATTAAGTGAGGTGTGTGTGTGTGTAAGTGGCAGCAGGGGTGGGGGAAGGGTCGCTCTGAATGTATAAAATGGAGGAAGCAGGCTCTCGTGTGAGAACAAGCCCACATGCATGCTCTGTGCCTTCAATGTGTGTGCATGTCTACGATGTGGGGGTGTGTGTGAGTGCACAGGTTTTTATTGGTATTTGTGCATAGCCGAGGGAGAGAGAATGCAGAGAGGGTGGCGGAGACGCAGAGAAAATGGAGGGTGAGATCTCAGTGGCTGTGAGGGTGAAATTTCACCAAGCGCAGGGAGGGAAGGCGTGAGCAAGGAGCTGACTAATTCTGCCTCTGTTCAGAGGATGGGAGAGGCATCAGTCAAAAGCAGTGCGGTTTTTCACTCATTCGCTTTTGTTTTAATAATGAATTATGCATGTGTTCTTGGCAGCATTTGCTCTAAACCAAATAAATGGACCCTTAAGATGTGACATTTCCTGCTTATTCTCTGTTTCTGCGCTAATTTCCTTCTCGTTTTAATGTATGACATGCAGCAATGTGAAATAAATCAAGCATATATCTTCTCTTGTGCGCTGCATGCAATACCTGGCACAAGCACTCCTAGGGCATATTGATGGAGTGTATGTTTAATTAATGAGAAGGAAATTGTTTAACAGAGGTATATAGGACAATGACACTAGTAAAGCTTCTCATATGTGAGGAGGAGATCATGGATCATCTTGCTGGTTTCTCCTCCTCTGGCCAGGCTGTTACCTGTGAAGATTATTAAAGAGGCTTTAGTTATCTTTGAAGGCCTTGTGGTTGTTTTTCATTTGCGAAGTCTATTGCTTCTGAGGTAAATATGAATTTTGTCTAAAAGAAGGTTGAGCAGTAAAAAGGTAGAAAAACGTTTGTCATTTTAGCATTCATCACAAAGACACATGATAGAGGTGGTAATAGAGGTGAAAGTGCTAATGTGGAAAAGAGAGAAATCAGCCAATAAAGACAGGCGGGCTGAGGAAGCAGAGTGGGTTACATAAGAGAAGGCAGTTGGTGGAGCCGCAAGAGGAGACACTTTGAAAAAGAAGCCATGGATCTGTGAGCTATCGTTTGCCCCATACTTTCTGTATTGCCATATTCAACTGTTTTTAGAGCTTTGAGTGCACACAACACAGTCATATCTGCGGAACACATAATATTCATCGCAGTTGAAATCATGTAGGAGCTTTTTGTTTGTTTTGTGTAAAAGACAGATCTGTTGCTGTGACCAAATTGCATCACCCCATCACTTCAACTCTTTAATGGTGAAGTGTGTAGTTTTTGCACCACTAGCATCAGCCAACAGAAAAACTACTGTTTTCTTACAGGTTTCCTGAGCACTCTCTGTCTTCCATTGGGAAGCCAGCCAAAAAGATAGCCCCCAAACCCATGCCATTGGGTGAGCTAATGTAGCTGTGCTCAGACAAATAATGTTGAAAGATGCATGTTAAAAATAATATATGATGATAAAAAATCACGCAGTTCACCTTTGAAGCTGTATTCCCTATTCATCATTTATTTATTGGTTAAAATCAACAGAGAATTGGAATATGATGTATTTTCTGAGTTAAACTGGATAGTGAATGAAAAAAAAAAAAGTAGGGCAAGACTTGTTTGGTTCATCTATGCTTATTTTTATTAATCTGATTTTGATTGGATTGTGAAAAGTGGACATTACTTAATAGAATGGAACAAGGAGATTGGGCAAGTGCGGTTTAAAGCATTAGAGATTATGAAGACAGGCATTTTTTTCTTTGGAATGGTGTGCAGTGGTAAATCGTGCACAGGAAGGATGTATTAGGGAAATTAATAGGGTAGATTATTGATTCCATGTAAGATTGTTCTCTGCATCAATTCAGTAGATATTTGATGGATGGGATGGTCTCAAATGACATGGTCAGCTGTAGGAGGACGAGAACATTTCTTCATCAAAGTAAGCAGGGATGTGGAAGGACTAGGCATCTTCAGAATGAACCATTTGTCTCCAGTCACTAATTTATAATTGTGTGCTCTTGATCTTTATGTCAAGTCTTATGATTATTAATAGTGTTAAATAACCTATTGTCCTTGCATCATTTACAGAAATTGTGACAAAATTTCATTGGATATTTTTCAAATATATATGCTGGTGTAAAGGATGTGACTGGTGAGGGTATCTGTAATTGTGGCTGCTAGTGCTGGTTGCTTTTCTGTCATGATTCTAATAACATTATTAACAATATTAACATTCTTGATATGTACAAAAATACAGTCCACGTCTACACTATGTTGCATGTTCGTCTGTGTGTATGTGCTCAGGACCTATGTGCATCACATATGTTAAAGTGTACTTGAAGTGTATCTTTGGGGACGAAGGAGTAGATATTAAGTGAGACTTTACTGTCCTCAGTGCTCACCCCAAGCTGCGATACAAACAGCCTCCATCTTAGAGATGAAGCATCTGCATCATATCAAGAAGGATTTTTTCTTGTTAGCTCATCCTTGTAGCTGCAAAGCATATGGACCAGGCTAAAACTAATGCAAGTGAGATTGAAATGTATGTGACAATATGTGTTCTGGCTGCATTACAATTAGAGAGATTCAAAACGGCAAATGGATGCTGTTTTTTAACTGCTCATTGTCTCATTCATAAGGCCAACCATTACGATTCATCGATCATTATCTTCCTCAGTCCTCCTGAGATATGAAACTTTACAAATAAATCATGTTAAATTCTGCATATTAAATAGCAGGGGAACCATATTATTCTGTTCCCATTCCAGTTTGCTGAAATGTGAAATCAAATATTATTCAGATCAAATAAAATGTTTATTTTTATCGGTGTAACTATAGTAAAGCAAGCATAGCATGTTTTTTTAATCATACACACAAGTTGTGCACACAGGCTCCTAGCAGTTGATGGATTAACAGAACATCTAGAGAGTCATATTTAATAGATTTAGGTTATGGGCTTGCCTTAATGCTTCCTCTTGCAGTATAGCCAATTTATGAGAAATATATTCTGATCAAGCATTTGCATTCATTAGAATAAAGCCTGGCATCACAGTGCATTTAATGTAATAGAATATGTGAAGTACGTTCAGATATTTTTTTCTTTTTTTTCTTCTTTTTTTTGGTAAAGCATCTCATTAATGGTGCATCTTGCTATATCAGAGGTGATATTCTGTGCTCTTGTGATCTCAGCAGTAAGCCAAGTTCCTCAGTTGATTATGTATGACATAAATAAGGGGCAGAGCTAGCATGTGTGAGCGCTTACGGATGGATCACTAGCTTGAGACATCACCATAGACATTCATATTCATCTGAGAGGAGGCTGGGTTTGTGAGAGATTTTAACAAATTGGATTTTCATTTGTAACATGGGGTTTTGGGTTGCAGAAAGGAAATGGAGTGGGGGTTGGTGGTTATGTTGTGGAGGAAGATAAGGTTTACCTCATCCATTCCAGATGGGACCAGTTTAGGGTTGATCCCACGAGACCCTCTTTTTTCCACCAAATTCAATATACGTCCTTCTGGAGAACTGAGAATTTATTGTAGCCACACATGTGAAGACAAAATACAAGATTAAATGAGAAAGTAAACATGTAATATATAGTTTTTTATTTAATGTTATTTATTTTTTTACGCCCAATAAACTAATATTTACAGCCACAACATTTTTCTTAGACCCTGTTGCTTGTGAAAACGCTTATTGTAAAATCGCTGTATGCTTATGTGATCAAACGTTATGTGTTCAAATTTCAAAAGGCTTATGTGATCAAATTTATCTCAATAAATCTTAAACGTCATATCTGATTTCATAAATTCCGTAAATATACTTACATACTATTTTATTACTTTATTCTAAGGTATATCCTATTGGATGTATCTGAAAATATTTTACATTTTACTTTGTAGTTTTTAGATGAACATATAGTACATTAAATATTGTTCATGGTACTGTATGTACAAAAAAACTAACTAAATCCCAACCTATAGCTGGATATTAACAGGCAAAACAATAAAAAATCTTCACATTGTCACATGCTTTTACTTGGTACAGCATATTTGTTAAATGAGATAAATAAGACATGCCACATTTCACTATCAAAGTGTTACTTCAAACAGAATCATGGTCTTGTAGGAGAACGGTGTTTGATTCTACCCATAGGTACCCAATTAACTTTAGGTGTTGCCATAGCGACAAGAAGGCTAGAAATACTGCTGCCCGAGAGCGAGCTGAATTCTGTGGCATTTTACAGACCTGATCGTGCATCTTCATCACAGCATTTTTATTTGCTGACGCTGCAGTTACCTTGACGTGCAGAACTTCACAATGTGATTTTTTTACTGCATTGTGCATGCATTGATAGATTTCACCGATATTATCTGTGCAGTCTGTTTTGAGAGGGCCCACTATTAGCCCACTATATCACAGTAGGCTATTCTACACACACATATGCAGCTATTCAGCAGCTGGCCTGGAAAGGAAGATGACCACATCATATAGCTCTTTTCATTTACAGCATTATGTTATTGATTTAGAGATCTACAAGGCTGAAAAATCTACCACATTTGCTTAGTAAGTGATTGTTAGAGTGCGTTGCTGAAGTATCAGTTGTTAGAAGGTTCAAGGAAACTGAATGCAATCCATCATACTACTCAAAATTTGGCACTGGAGTGCACACACATCATGCAATATAAACCTGTTCTTAAAACAAAATGTTCTCAGACTATAAAAAAAAAAACGATGGAGCGCATAGAAAATCACTGCAAATGCACTATAAAACGGGGAGAAAGTACACTGTAATATTTATGCATACTTTTAGAGTTGGCTTTTATACACCAAGAAAGGGTCAAGGATGTGTTCCTGAGAAAACTTTAAAGAGACGGTTGACTGTGTTTTTATGGGAGCTGGTGGACTTGTGATGTAATGAAAGTTTGGTTTGATCCTTAAGTCTACCATTGTATATGCATAGTATGTTCTTACACAATCTCACCTCAAATGGCCATTATTGCTCCATCTCTGGCTGCTTGCCTGTGTTTCTCCTTTATCCATCCAATGAGAGAAACCATAGTACTACTGTTGATGAACTAATAGCAAAGCTGCTGTGTTTGAATGCATGTCATCCGTAAGTTCAGTGACAGGGAAGGAAACATATTTCTGTAAAAATGTAGACTATTTTTATGTAAAAACTAAATATATTTTAAACAGTGGCTTGGTAGTTCTATTATTATGTCAGATTTGTATTTTTACTCCAATTTAAACATTTTAATGTGCTCAACAACATTTTGAAATTAAGTTAAAAAAAAAACTGAATAATTTTGCTTATATATTAGTGCTGTTAAATCAATTAATTACGATGAATTACATCAAAACTACATGATATGTGTTTGTGTACTGTGTATAATTATTATGTATATAAATACACACACATGTATACCTGTATGTACATGTATATGTTTATGATTTATATATATATATTTCTGTAGATTATTCATATCTAATTTGGCACAATGTACAGCTGAATAAGATTGCATGACAAAATATAGGAATATGATCAACAATGAATGAAGTTGTGGCAACACTGCACTGACCCGATAAAGGCAAATGCCATTTCTGTCACCCGGCCCAAAACAGTCTCACACTGTCTCCAAGCCACCGGACCATTATTGTCAGGTCCCTACGCTTGCTTATGACATTTGCAGCATTTAAAAACTTGCTCTTCTGTTGATCTTTGGATCTTGTAATGAAAAATTATTCATGCTATTGAGTTATTAAGTGATTTGCAGCAGGATGTTAGGTAATTTTCTGTGCACTAGCCCACTGAGTGAGCTTTATACATTGTGATATTTCCCCATAAAAATACGTTTGTGTGGGTGTTAATGCTAGTGACTGTATTGCTCATGGCCATTGACCTGTCAGCCATATGCTCTCAGCTGGCGGCCCTGTTGGAGCGCAGCTCCCCTGCTCAGCTTAGTGCCACACGTGGGATGGGGAGTAGAGGGCTGTTTATTTGTTTGCTCACCTGCTTTGTTTCATTTCTTGTTTTTGCTGATCGCAGTGGTGACTGTTCTGGAAAACAGAGGAATAGCAGTCAGCTTACTCATCTTATTCAGTTCTGGATGCATCCACCATGCTGACAAGGAAGACAGACATGTACACATGCCACAGAGAGCCACGACAAAAGTGCTGCTTGCTATTGCAGTATTGTCATATAAATTGTAATAAAAGGGCTAACATCCCAATGATTTTTAGAGCCTTTTTTAGAGAGCTTGCACAGTCATTCCCTTTTTTGTGCTATTACTCTGCCCCTCTCCCTGTGTGATGCTTCAACTATCAGTGGCTGCATTCTGCACCGGCCGGCGTTAAAACTCCCACACGAGATCATAGAATCTACATGCATCACAATCAATAACTGGTGAGTGCTGATCCACGAGCCTCTGACTCTCTCTGTGTTGTGGGAGTCTGTGGGTGCTTTTAACAGAGCTTTTGAGCTTTCCAGTGCTTGTAATTTTAGACCTTTTTTGGCTTTTACCTCTGCTGTGGACTCGTGAGCGTACAGCAATTGCAGACCTAGAATATTCTATATGCAGGATTGCTTGCATTCTTTGCCTTTCATTAATTTCCACCATTTACATTGTGCATGGGCTCCAACCTGTGACTAAACATTACAGTAATAAATTAAAACATAATTAACTTTTAGTTGGGTTGATATGCCCTTTTATCAGATTTGATTTAGTGATGAGGCATTGGTTAATTATATCTTTAGAGTACAGGCCAGTGTGTTCTGCACAGCATGACCCATGATGTCCATTTTGTGAACAAATTGATTCACAAAACAGATTCATGAATCGCTAGTAATCTATTTAAATTATTCTCACTCAATAAACAGCAGGTCAGTGTTGATTATTCATATTTGAAATGCCGAACCATCAATTCGCACTGTTGGTTAGGTTTGTGATACTTACACAGACTGTGTCACTGTACATATGGAAATTTGTAGTTCAATATACAGATTCAGAATCAAATTTTGTTGTATTTAAAGGTACAATAGTTAATGAAAACTATGCTACAAAAATACTTTTGGTTATCGTTAAGCATAGTTAGCCTAATTGTAAGATTGTGTAAGGGAGAACTTTGTGTGGGTTTTGTTTGGGAACCAACCACACTGGGGAAAAAACAATTCAAGGTTTAGATTGGCTACAGTAGAATAGAAATAGCTTGCAATTACAGGTTACCACTTTTAACAGTTCATAAAGAAACATTTGATATGTATATGCAAATTAATATGCGCTGTCATCCCCTCAGATAAGCAACATATGAGAAGAAGACTGCCAGTAAAGAGCATTTCTTGTAGAGATATCCTATGTGTCACCTCTCATTGCTGCATTATCTCAGTAGCCCTTCAGCCATTTTCTGGACATTTCTAATTTTCTTAGCGTTTTACCCATATTTTTTTATTCAATCTCCTTTTTCTCATCCCTTTTCCCCTTAAATGTTTTTTCACAGCATCCAGAATAGCATCTTTTTTTTAGAGAACGCCTATTCACATTTCACATTGCTTTAACACTGTTTGCTAATGCAATTAGTTGTTCGTCTCTGTTTCTCCCTGAAAGGATGCGCATAAAAAGCAGCTGTAATTACACCATCACTCTTGCACTTAAAAATCACCACAAAAAGCTTTGTTTTATTTGAAGTTCATTCTGAGCTTGATTGAAAGTTTAGCATGAACATGTTGCTTTTATCAAATGTTTTATGAATTAATTAATATCATGATCAAGATGGGAAGTGTGTGTCAGAGTGAAGTCATCTGTATAAGGTTTGAATATGAATATGCACATATTTGTCCAGATGCAAATGCTGTTTCTTTTTTATGCTAAATTTGTCATACAGTGGGGCAAAAAAGTATTTAGTCAGCCACTAATTGTGCAAGTTCTCCCAGGCTGTAATTTTCATCATAGGTACACTTCAACTATGAGAGACAGAATGAGATAAAAAAAAAATCCAGAAAATCACATTGTCTGATTTTTAAAGAATTTATTTGCAAATTATGGTGGAAAATAAGTATTTGGTCATTAACAAAAGTTAATCTCAATACTTTGTAATTTGCCCTTTGTTGGCAATGACAGAGGTCAAATGTTTTCTGTAAGTCTCCACAAGGTTTTTACACACTGTTGCTGGTAGTTTGGTCCATTCCTTCATGCAGATCTCCTCTAGAGCAGTGATGTTTTGGGGCTGTCGCTGGGCAACACGGATTTTCAACTCCCTCCAAAGATTTTCTATGGGGTTGAGATCTGGAGACTGGCTAGGCCACTCCAGGACCTTGAAATGCTTCTTACTCCTTTGTTGCCCGGGCAGTGTGTTTGGGATAATTGTCATGCTGAAAGACCCAGCCACGTTTCATCTTCAATGCCCTTTCTGCTGGAAGGAGGTTTTTACTCAAAATCTCACGATACATGGCCCCATTCATTCTTTCCTTTACACAGATCAGTCGTCCTGGTCCCTTTGCAGAAAAACAGTCCCAAAGCATGATGTTTCCACCCCCATGCTTCACAGTAGGTATGGTGTTCTTTGGGTGCAACTCAGCATTCTTTCTCCTCCAAACACAACAAGTTGAGTTTTTACCAAAAAGTTCTATTTTGGTTTCATCTGACCAGACATTATCCCAATCCTCTTGTGGATCATCCAAATGCTCTCTAGCAAACTTCAGACGGGCCCGGACATGTACTGGCTTAAGCAGGGGGATACGTCTGGCACTGCAGGATTTGAGTCCCTGGCGGCGTAGTGTGTTACTGATGGTAGCCTTTGTTACTTTGGTCCCAGCTCTCTGCAGGTTATTCACTAGGTCCCCCCGTGTGGTTCTAGGATTTTTGCTCACCATTCTTGTGATCATTTTGACCCCACGGGGTGAGATCTTGCGTGGAGCCCCAGATCGAGGGAGATTATCAGTGGTCTTGCATGTCTTCTAATTTTCTAATAATTGCTCCCACAGTTGATTTCTTCACACCAAGCTGCTTACCTATTGCAGATTCAGTCTTCCCAGCCTGGTGCAAGTCTACAATTTTGTTTCTGGTGTCCTTTGACAGCTCTTTGGTCTTGGTCATAGTGGAGTTTGGAGTCTGATTGTTTGAGGTTGTGGACAGGTGTCTTTTATACTGATAACGAGTTCAAACAGGTGTATTTTATACTGATAATGGGTTCAAACAGGTGTCATTAATATAGGTAACGAGTGGAGGACAGAGGAGCCTTTTTAAGATGAAGTTACAGGTCTGTGAGAGCCAGAAATCTTGCTTTTTTTGTAGGTGACCAAATACTTATTTTCCACCATAATTTGTAAATAAATTCTTTAAAATGTATGTGACAATGTGATTTTCTGGATTCTTTTCACATTGT
This sequence comes from Gobiocypris rarus, assembly GCA_023029165.1. Taxonomy (NCBI): domain Eukaryota; kingdom Metazoa; phylum Chordata; class Actinopteri; order Cypriniformes; family Gobionidae; genus Gobiocypris; species Gobiocypris rarus. Next base: position 31,158,336 of record CM040932.1, read on the forward strand.
ACCTATGAGGAAAATGATATGCCTCTCTCATCTTTTTAAGTGGCAGAACTTGCACAATTGGTTGCTGACTAAATACTTTTTTTACCCCACTGCCCCACAAACTACATATTTTATATTCAACCAATTAAAAGTGTTGTGTTTGTACCCAGCAAACATTTGGACGTTTAATGACTGTTGAAAAAACGTCCCTACAACATCTGACCGTGAATTCCACATCTTTTCTGCGCATCCCTGAATGTCTAATGCGATCTGTGTGTTTAAATGTGTTGCTGCATAATCTAAGTGTATTTATAAGCCTGCATATAAAATAATCACACAACCATTGTGTAACATCGTGAAAGGCAATCAATTATGTCTTGGTTTACACATCTTGACAAAGGTTCTAAATGGTTCAAAATCGGTCCTGTCAGACCTGAACGTCCATAAAACGTTTTAATCACGTGTACATCACAAACAAGAACACATTTGTGGACATAAGCAAAAAGAGGCATGTTCTGATTTAGCAAAATGTTATTGTTTTTGAACAGCCACAAATATTCTTCTTTATTTTTTCATTAATGTTTTAACATCCATTAACCAAACTAAAATAACAATTATAATATACTGAATTATCATTATACTATAAAGGGATAGTTCACCCAAAAATGAAAATTCTGTCATTTACTCACCCTCATGTTTCAACATTTCAATGTTCTGTTGAACACTAAGATATTTGGAAGAATTTTTGTAACTAAGCAGATCTCGCAACCCATTAACCATTGTAGGGAAAAAATTATGAAAAATGTTAGTTAATGGGAGGCGAGATCTGCTTGGTTACAAACATTCTTTCAAACATCTTTGTGTTCAGCAGAACATAGAAAGGGTGTTCAGTTGTGTTCAGCAGCTAATTTTTGGGTGAACTTTCCCTTAAACACATTAAAGTTGTTTGGCTCATTTCACCCAGCTCTTCCTGGAGAGTGCTCCAGGTGTTCTGCCATTGCAGCCAAACTCAAAGTAATTTTCAGTTGACAATGTGGGCATCATTTCTTTCGGTTCCTTCTTGTCAAACAAGTAAAACTCAAGCACATTAATCAAAAAATACAAAATGTACTTACCCAAAAGATTTTGTATAATATATCGAAACAACTCTATCCTCAAGTCCTCATCTCCTTGTGGTTATTGAAAGAAACTGGAGAACGCGTTAACGCTATTTTGCAAGATAATCTATCCATGGCAGGATTTTTTTTGTAAAATTATGAGATTTATTACTGTCTTTGTTACTACATCTTGGCAGCTTGGCAGTTTTGTCAATCTACATCAAACTCAGACCTAAACGGTGACAGGATATATTTCTGTTTTACATGTATATATGCATATATCCCTTAAAAATAATAACGACGAATACTTAAAACAGGTTGAAATGACTCAAATGCAATGGCTTCGCAGGGCACTTTGTGATTCTAATTTATTTAAACAAGATCAATTAAATACAAATCGTTAATTTCATAAAGATAATTCCTGACATCAGTGGACGTCTATTCACAACCTCTTAAAAAACGACTTGGGGCACTTCATTTAATTATTGCAGTATTAACCAAGGGTTTCATAGAGGGTCATGATGGGCTATAAATGCACGTGTAAACTGATTCAAAACAGGGTATGAACTACACATAGCTAAAAGTCAAAGTAACAATTATACATCAGAGAACTGTAGACATGTACAAATGTATCGGAATGCATTTTTAGAAAATATTCTGTTACATATTTTTACAGATTTATGCTGTCATACTGCGACTATTTTTGGCCAGGGACACCCGTTGCTGTTGGACCAACGTTTGCTAGGTATCTGATCTGGCAGGGAAATTAAAGTAAAATACTCCATATTTTGCCATTAAAATCTGCTGTATTAAATATTTACATTAGCAGCTATAGTGTTGTTGAACTGTCCATTTATTTAAAGCTCTGTAATTTATTCTGTCAATATACCCATATTCTAGGGCACAATGAACAACTGTTCGCACAGTTTTACAGGCTCGAGCTCCATTAAAACACTTTGTGTAGACTCTGTTAGCACAACAAAGTAAAACAGACTTTAGGTTCATTATCATTTTATTTTTAGTGACTTTCACTGATAAATCATTAGCAAACATTATATAACGCTTAGATCATTAGGAATAGATATGAAAAAGAATCAAGGTTTAGTAGCATTTTGTTTTGAATGTGTATTATCTAATGTTAATCGTTATATAAAGTACATACATTTTAGCATTTTTTGAAGAAAATGTGGAATAGGTGGTTGCTGCGGTGTTGTTCTGCTATGCAATTTTTAGGATGCTCTGGGTGGTTGCTATAGGCTGGTTGGTTAGGTGGTTGCTTACTTTCTCAAATCCTGGGCTGAGTCTGAAATCGCATTGGTACTTATTTTGAATGAGTACTTTGTGGCCGCTAAAACGCATAGGTTACGATTGTAACCTCGGTTCCCTGAAGGGGGAACGAGCGTTGCATCGAATGATGCTATGGGAACGCTTGCGTGATGATGTCATGAAGCACATGTGAAATCAGTCCAATAGGGTACGGCGACGCCAGAGGCGTGACGCCACGGACCAGGAAGTATAAAGCCTGCCCAAACAAAGCCGCTTAGCTTCGCAAGTCTGAAGTAGCCGCCTGACAGGCACGTAGGAGGTATGGCAGGCGATGCAACGCCGTTCCTCTTCAGGGAACCGAGGTTACAGTCGAACCTAGGCGTTCCCTTTCAAGGAACTCCCGTTGCATCGAATGACGCTATGGGAACGTCTATACCAACGCCACCATAACGAGAAGTGCCTGTCCCATGTGGAAGAAGCACGCTAGAACGAGAGCACCGAGGACCCTGGGGTAGACCCTACATCCAAAGCGTAGAATCTCACAAATGTGTGCGGTGAGGACCACCCTGCTGCATCACAAATATCTTGAAGAGCCACCCCTGACATAAAGGCCTTAGATGCCGCCATACTCCTGGTAGAGTGTGACCGGACAGCCAAAGGTGAGGGCTGACCGACTGACTCATAAGCGAGTGAAATGGTCTCGACCACCCACTTGCTCATCCTTTGCTTTGATGCCCCTTTGCTAGGGGCCCCAAAGCATACGAACAATTGCTCGGACTTACGCCACAGGGCAGCTCTGTGGACATAGCCTAGTGCCCTGACTGGGCACAGCAAATTACTTTTTCCTGATCCGCGTTGATGAATGGTGGAGGACAGAAGGCCTGAAGCACAATGGATCTAGCTACATTAGTAGGCACCTTGGGAATGTAACCTGGCCTTGGGTGAAGGAAGGCCTTAACCATACCCGGTGCAAATTCCAAGCATGAGGGAGCAACAGAAAGAGCTTGAAGATCTCCAATTCTCTTCAAAGATGAGATAGCAAGGAGGAACAAAGCTTTAAAAGTTAAGAACTTGGCAGGAACCTCCTCCAGAGGTTCGAAGGAGCCTGGCACAGGCCCTGCAGGACCGTGGCCAAGTCCCATGTTGGCACCTCGTGCGAGCTACAGGCCTCAGCCTCAAAGTACCACGAAGGAAACGAGACACCAAGGGTCTTTACCCACAGTCTCTCCACCCAACAGGCTGTGGTAAGCACCAATGGCCGCCACATAAACCTTTAGGTGGACGGGGACAACCCTGCAGTGAACCGCTCTTGCAGAAAGTCCAGTACTGTACCCACTGAGCAGTTAACCGGATCCTGCCGCGACTAATACACCATGATGTGAACACCTTCCACTTCAAATTGTAAAGTTTCCTAGTGGATGGAGCCCTGGATTGTAGAATGGTCTCCACCACCTCAGCCGAGAGACCTGAACTCATGAGCTGGGCCTCAGGCCAGGCCCACAGGTTCCACAGCTCGGGCCGGAGGTGCAGAATGGAACCCCCCGCTTGCGACAGAAGGTCCCTCCTGACGGGGAATGTCCATGTCTGGGAACCATACTCTGCCCGGCCACCGCGGGGCTATCAGAATGAGTTGAACTTGGTCCCTGCGAACTATATCCAGCACTCCTGGGAGCAGAGCAACTGGGGGAAATGCGTACAGATGTAGTCTCGGCCACATCTGTACCATAGCATCCAGCCCTAATGGGGCTGGATGTGTGAGGGAGAACCAGAGTGGACAGTGAGACGTCTCTCGAGACGCAAACAGATCCACTTGTGCCTGGCCAAACTTCCTCCATATCTGCTCCACCACCTCGGGTGGAGCCTCCATTCCCTGGCCTCAGCCCCTGTCTCGACAGAGTGTCTGCTCCTATGTTCTGGGTCCCAGGGATATAAGCTGCTCTGAGAGAAAGAAACTTCCCCTGGGACCACAAGAGGATCTGATGTGCCAGTTTGCAGAGCTGACGCGAGCGCAGACCCCCTTGGTGATTTATATAGGCGACCACCGATGTGTTGTCTGACCGAACTAACACATGATGGCCCCTGAGGTCTGTGAGGAAGTTCTTGAGGGCCAAGAATACTGCCATCATCTCCAGGCGGTTGATATGCCATGAGAGATGATGGTCTCTCCACAGACCTTGAGCCGAGCGGCCATCTAGGACTGCTCCCCAGCCCGTGAGGGAAGCATCTGTCGTTAGCATTTTGCGACGACCAAACGCCCCCAACACGGGACCCTGGGACAGGAACCATGGTTTTTTCCACATAGCCAGAGCACGTAGGCAGCGCCGCGTGACCCTGATCATGCGAAAAGGATTGCCCCTCGGGGAAAACCCTTCGGTCCTGAGCCACCACTGTATGGGTCTCATGTACAGCAGTCCAAATGTAATCACGTTGGATGCCGCTGCCATCAAGCCCAATATTCTTTGAAAATGTTTCACAGTGAGTGACTGGCCTAGCTTTATTGTCTTGACTGTAGAAAGGATAGATTCTATGCGTGCCGGAGACAGGCGCGCCTGCATCGACACTGAATCCCATACCACGCCTAGAAAAGTCGTTCTCTGTAAGGGAGAGAGAACACTCTTTTTGGCACTCAGCCGTAACCCCAACTCCCTCATGTGCGCAAGAACGACATCTCGATGCCGAACCGCTAACTGATGCGACTGAGCTAAAATCAACCAATCGTCGATGTAGTTCAAGATGCGAATCCCTTTGTAGGCGCATGGGCGCCAGAGCTGCATCCACGCATTTCAGAAAGGTGCGGGCGATAACGCTAGACCGAATGGAAGAACTCTGTATTGGTATGCTTCTCCCCCGAAAGCAAACCTCAGGAACTTCCTGTGATATGGAAGGATGGATATATAGAAAGTATGCATCTTTGAGGTCTATCGTGACAAACCAGTCCTCGGACCTGATTTGTGGCACGATTTGTCTCAGTGTCAACATTTTGAACTTCAACCGCATGACCGCCTCGCTCAGCAGCCGAAGATCCAAAATGGACGCAACCCCATCCTTCTTCGAACTATGAAATACCGGCTGTAAAATCCGGTCTCCCTGTCTGAGTGAGGTACATGTTCTATGGCCCTTTCTCCAACAGAGCTTTCACCTCTTGTTCCATTACCAGAACCTGCTCGGGCCCACCACTGTAGGCAGGATCCCCATAAATCTGGGCGGCGAGACCGAACTGAATTTGATACCCTTTTTGTATAATGTGCAGGACCCATTGAGAAACATTCGCAGTAGTTTCCACGCTGCAAAAATTTCTCTAACGGTACCATCCTCTCGAGAATGGTTTCTGGTTTTTGTTGCGCTGTCAGTCCAGCGCCCTGTAACGCGAACCGGCAGGGAACAGCTGAACTGACTGCTCTAGGACCCTCCTTGGAGGAGCGAGCATCCCAGGACCACTACGCTTCTGGGTGGACCCCAGATTTTTGCTCGCTGGAGACCACTGCGCCCTGTAACACCTGAGGTGGCAGGGTTGGCAGAACGGTCCCCTGAGGGCACCGAAGGGTGGCAGGCACCGTATAATGAGGTGTGTACTGCTTCTCTTGAGGGACTGCCCTCAGAGGCCTGACCCTCGGGCGTCAGGACCTCTTCCCGCAGCTTTCTTGGAAATAATAACGGTCCTCAGATCCGCTTTACCCTCGAAGGCTGCGGCAGATTGTGCTTCCTGTCCCCAGCCCTCTGCGGGGAGCACGGGAAGCCACACTCTGTTTTTGAGTGGCACGATGTGACGAACTGGCTTTACTGGATGTTTGAGGCTGCTCTCTGGCAGCAGCCCCGGGATATGTGAGCGCGGGGAGGAGCTTTTGGAATGCAACCGCCTGCTTAGATGCCTCCTGGTATCGATCGACGATCGAATTAACGGGCGCCGAACAGACCCAAGGAAGACAACGGTGTATCCATAAGGAAATTCTTATCCTTCTCCTTAATAGAACTCAAATTTAACCAGAGATGTCTCTCAGTAGCTACCAAGGCTGCCATAGAGCGGCCGATGGATTTAGCCGCCTCTCCTTGGCAGCCCTGAGAGACAAATCTGTGGCCCTACGCAGTTCACATACTACATCGGGTCCAATCCCCGCCTCATCAAAATCTCCCAACAGCTCAGCCTGGTATGCTTGTAACAGCGACATGGTGTGGAGACATGCCGCAGCCTGACCAGCCGCTGAGTAAGCCTTACCCACTAGCGTTGATGTGGTTCTAACAGGCTTAGTGGGTAACGAGGGTTTTTAGGAAGATGCTGACTCGGGGAAAGATAACTGGCTAGTGTATCTTCAATCTTAGGCATCTCCCCATAACCATGGTCCTTATAATTCATAATAGAGGAATACTGTGGTGTTTGTGGTTTGTAAACTCTATATGAAACCGGTTTCTCCCACGATCTCGCCACCTCAGTGTGGAGATCGGGAAAATGGTAAGCCCCTGCGCTGAGGTTGTGATGGGACGGCAGAAAACGCTTCATCTAATTTGCTCTTAGAGCTAACGTCTTGCTGATCTGCTGGCCACTCAATGTTTAAACGTTCAACAGCCCGCGTCACAACCTCAACCAGTTCATCATATGCATGTGACAAAGGTGGCGAATCCTCACTCTCTCTGATACTGACACTCTCCAGCTCCTCAGAACTAGAGAGCCGCATCAGAGGTGCTTCAATCGGGACAGAAGTAACCGCATCGCGTGCTTCATAGCCCAGAGAGAAAGCACTGGACCTATCAGGTGAAGGCAGAGATAGGCTGGGCCCGTCTCTAACCCCGCTGATAGATCCATTTGTGAACCCCAAGACTGCGATCGCCGCTGTGCCTCGTACCCTATTGGACTGATTTCACATGTACTTCATGACATCATCACGCAAGCGTTCCCATAGCGTCATTCGATGCAACGGGAGTTCCCTTGAAAGGGAAAGTATGTTCTACATAGTATGAATGTGTGTAGTATGAATGTAAAGACGTCCTGCATTCGCCATGTTGTCATAATCATGTGACCTACAGTACCAGCATCAGTTACGTCAATCCACTTCCATTCGCAAATCCTCTCCTGTGGCCTCATGGGATAGTAAAGTGTCCATCGTATGCACACTTCAGAGTCTCGCTGTAAGAATGAGGTCATCCGGGTACTTTTTGCCCCCCTTTTTTAATTTATTTTTTTGTTGGATTTGGACATGCTACTTTTGTCACATACCGTTTTTCACCTACTGTATAGTAGGGAAGTATTTCGAAGCAGCCTTGGTCCCTATATAGCACAAAATCCTCCAGCAGGCTGCTATTTGTTTTGAAAAAGAGTGATTGAGAAAAGTAATAGCACATATCTCATTAACAAGCTGCATGATTTAAGGGAATCTTTCAATTCATATCCATAGTGTAAATGTGAGTTTGTGGGACGAGTCATGCATTAAAGTTTAATAATGAAGGGCTACTGGTTCTGGGGTGCATTCTATAGCGAATACGATTATAATGTATTTAGTGTACACCAATGTATTTTTCATATGCAATGTTCATTCCGCTATGTCTTATTTGGCTGTCAAATTGGGAGTGCACGCTCAGGCTACATGTGTAACAGAGTTTATACATGTATGTGTGATGTGTGTCTCCACTTGCTAACGATGCTTTGTTAAATAATCACACTGAAAGATGATTGGATCAAACAGGGACTAACAGGGCTTCCTATTGGCTGGCTGGTTCTCTTTGCTGGGTGCGCCCTCTGTTGCACTTATCAGTTTATGTGTGTAAAGTCAGCACACCAGCACGAGGAGTGTGGAATATGCTGGAATACATCCACTCACCCGTTGTTATAATGTATTTTTGTAAATTAATGGGAGAAGAGTTCTTGAAGCACAAGCTTTATTGATACACAACACAACGCAGAGAAGAAAATAGACTAGTTACATATGCATCCCATAGTGATGTGGAGGGCACACTAATGTAATCCAGCCTTTAATCAAATCTTTGTTCCTCTAGAGGTTGAAGCTGTTTTTTTCTTCTAACACATTTCATTGGCTTCATTGGACATTGGCTTGATAGAATAATAACGGTTTGCATGTATACATCCCCTTGCACACAACACACAGACTTGCTCACTCACTCTTCCTCTCTAGAGAGATACAAATCAAGCAGAACATCCTTGATATCTGAGAGTCCCAGCTGCCTCAGGCCACAGCTACTAGAGGGTTGTGCCGAGCCTGTACAGATAACGTGCTGGATTAGCCCGCTGTTACATGGTTTGCAGGCAGTGCGTCTGTGTTTGATTTAACACTTTTGTAAGTTTTTACGGAGGGCTTGTTTTATTTAATTTACACCTCAAGTAGGGGCTGTTGGTAGAGTGCTGATTATCTGTAGGTTGATTGCCAATATACTTTCAAGGAAATGCTTGATTGAAAACATGAAAACATCTTGGATATTATTGGCAAAAAATTACAGAATGACTTTTATACACTTCACATTACAACATTCATTTAACATTCATTTAAATGAATCAACATTAAATTATTTAAAAGCTACAGTAAAAAATATATATATATATATATATATATATATATATATATATATATATATATATATATATATATATATATATACATCTAAAAAATCTTTAGCATATCACTTCATTTTCATTCTTGACACATAGATATAAATATTTCACATTATTAATTTTTTTACAGTATTTTTGATTAAAGGCACAATATGTAAGTTTTTTTTATTTGAATATCCAAAAACCACTAGAACGATGTTATATATTTTGTTGACTTGTGTACTTACATTATCCCAAATGTTTCCAAGAATGTTTCAATAAAAAAAAAAAGCTATTTTAAACAGGACACTGAGCGTGTCCGTGCATTGCCTATCAATGACATCATACCCATGTTACCCACGATTTCCCACGGTTTTACTTTGTAGGAAACACCAAAGACAACTATTAGTTTTTTCGTTTTCTGTTTTTTAATTGCAAATGGATTGGAATGGACAAAAGATACCCCGATTTAGAAGTAAATGCCAAATGACCTTTGGTTCAAGTAATTACTATATTTAACGTGTAACAATTAACCATGTTATATTAATCAATCAAGATTAATATAACATCAGAGCTAATACAGGGAATAAAGGTCTTAACCAGCATTAATGGGTGTTTTCTTTCATTTTGTTTTCATGTAAAACCATACTGTCACAAAGTCACGATGACTAATGTAAAATATAATAAAGCAATTAGGTCTGCATGAAAAAAATACAGCATGAGCATCTAGAGTGTGCTTTAGCATATCTGCGTCTCGCTAGCATGTCACAAGTTTCTATGGCTTTTGCAAACAACAAAGCAAATGTAATGACTTAGCAGTACCTGTCAAAAGTTTAGAAACATTAAATTATTCTTATGCATTTATTTAAAGCCACAATATGTAATTTTTTCACCACTAAAGGTCGCTTATTCAAAACAAAGGCGTAGCTTGATGACGCCTTGATTTCGCAGAGCTTTTATTATGCTGCAGACGAGCGCTTCCACTTTTTCCGGCCATGCGTATCTGGGCTCAGCGCTGTTTTATCATATTACATACATTTGACAGTGTTATAATGCTACTCTGTGCATAGTTTGCTGTTGATGAATGTATTCATTTTTCTATCTCTGAACTCTACCTCTACCTTCTACTATTTATTAGAATTTAGCCTTTACACGAAAATCATTTATCTTATTTTAGTATGTTTATTAAGCAGTTTTCTTCGTGAAGGCGCTTGACTGCTCCCAAAAATGTTGGTGATTTAAATCTACCCACTATGATGATAAAACCTGACCCATACACACAAAAACGCATACATGTACAGCCATGACCACTTACGTGAGCTCTTTAGTACATTGCAGGATAATCACGCTGCATATTAACCCAATAATAATATTTGGGAATGCCAAATATATATGAGTTTGTCTTTGTGTTATTTTAGTGTACTGGCTTACATGAGTGTTGCTTGTGTAACACAGAGAGACGCTGAGCTTTGAATAGGCTGCTGGAGTTGGTGTAGTAGATCCTGATCAGCCAGCTTATAAAACTGAATGTGGGCCCTCAGTGGATTAATATTCCACATTAAAATTCCAATTATATAATCAGCCAAATCCAAGCGCTGCAAATGCTCATCAGAATCTCTGCAGAGCTCGTGATGTCAAGGGCCAGCGGTTGAACCTGAGAAAGTGACGCAACAGACGTCCACTTACCGTGAACTCTCTAAAATCATTTTTGCCATCGGTGTTCGTCTGACTGTGTGTGGTTATTCACAGAGCATCCCTCGTGACACCCCGGTGACAGCATGCCACATTTTTAATGCTTAAACCTCAGGGGACGTGAGGCCGCCGTGACATTTTGAACCTCCCGACACAGCCCTGAAAAAGAGCAGCACTTCGCGTTTTCGTTAACTGTTCAGTGAAAGGAAAAGGTGATTAATGACATGGATTATGGGGAATGTATGAACCTCCCAGCATGTGTCTGTTTAAAGAGGCTGATTGCTTGACAGCTCTAAATACAATTTACATCCTCTGAGCATTCTTTCGTCAAACCGTCCACTGAGAATATGGAGTAATGAGCAAGAGTCATTTATGTAATTACTTTTGGTTATGAGTTATTAAATAAAGCTCAAACCCAAGTAAAAAGTCTTGGAACAATATAGAAGGGATGTTAGCGTACGGTTGTTGAATAACACAGGTTGACATTGGATCTGTTGAAAAAGTGAACTGGGTGCACATGTAGAAATGAGTCTGATTGTTTTTGATTGGTCCTTTGAGGTATTTGTTATAGAAATATAGATTATATTTTTTCTTGTTTGCTCATGACAGGCAGAATCCCATCTTTGATGTTTCAGTAATACATGTCTAGTCATCTTCGTAATGTCCTGCTCCTGTCCTTTAAATCGCAAATCATTTGCTGTTTCGATTGGCTTTATTTGAGTGCTTTTAGTGTCATCCTACACTTGGTTATTTGAGGTAGAAAGTCATAAAGCCTGATTAATATGATCAGGTCTTCATTAATATGTTTTAAAACTTCTCTCACTTTTGATCACTTTTTTGGCTTTAAACGTGGTAAGGCATAATCGAATAAGCCAAAAATGAACACACAAGGGGAGTTTGTGTGGAAATGTGTTGAGTTTTCTGCTGAGTTTTGTGCTTTCTCCATATGGATCAGGTTATTGCATAACAGAAATATATAGTGAATACTGTAAATGACTTTGAACAAAATAAAATAGTGCCTCTATGATATGTAAGAACTCTAATTAATTCTAGGTCACTGTATACTTTCCTTTAACCTCAGCATAACATTCGGTCCATGTCACCTTACTGATGGACTGAATCATATTCACAATATGTTGTATGAATAGTTCCTTCTCTTCTGATTGTAAATGGTCTGTGTGTCCTCAGATCAGTGGCCGTGAAAAAAAAACATGAAAGTCAGTGACGGTCACAGTGGAGATCTTCGCTATGGGGCTTAAGCTCTGATATTCTCTGTCTCCTGTCCAAGGTGTGCAAGAGAGACTGCAAATCTGGCCCCTCTGTGGGAGGCAGATTGTTTTGGCAATTCCTGATGTGATACAAACATTTAAAACAAAGCCTCTTTTCACTGCTATTTGGCAGTAAATACACCAGCATATGGATAAACGTCCTCATGAATGTATTCATAATTTTGCGCACAGAAAGTAGTGGCACAGCACTTGTTTTTCTACTGTCGTTCTCGCTGCTGTCCTACTTACTGTAGTTTTTCGCATTCGACACCTACACAAATTGGTCAGCCAAACTGAAGGCAGGCACACGAAGTGAATGAAGCGGTGTGGGCGTGATGAACTTCAGGGATGTAGTCCTGATTCCATAGTCATGACTTCAGAAGAGGAGAGAGAGATGGAGAATGAATGAGAGGAACATGGAGTCAGTCAAAGGTGCCCTCTGTCATCTGTGCTTGTTGTTTTAACCACAGCTCTCAAAGGATTTTACAGCGTTCACTGTGACCTCGACGCCGCTGCTATGCGCTCCGGTGCCAACTGTGTCTGTGCTCGTCTCTGTGCTGCCTTCAGGTGGCCCGAGCTGCTCGCAGGATAAGCTTACAGAGACAGTAATGTCTGAGCCTGTGAATCACGTCTGCTGCACTTTTGCCTGCTGCACAGAGGGTTATGGATTGCCAGAATGACTGCTGGGGAAGCAACATGCAGCAAGGTCATGATCTGAGAGGATAAGGCCTGCTAGAGCAAAGCGGATGCATCCCAGGCTATTTGCATGGAACATTACAGTCACTATTACATAAAGTTTCATAAAGGGATAATCATAATTGACTCACCCCTCATGTCTTTTGAAACCTGTAAAACCACAAAAATGTGTAAATGATTCACTAACTAATGTAAAATGACGCTTAAAATTAGCAAAAACAACAACAGCTTAAGTTAATTCAAAAAACATTCTTTAGTTTATTTTAACGTCCAAGGCAAGTTTGCTTGCCAAATGTATTTGTATTGTACTGGAAAATACATACATACATACATAAATAAAATGAATCAATAGTTTTAAGTTGTCTTAATAATCAAATTAAAATATGAATTGTATTAATATAAATGTATATAATAATATAATAACCACACACACAAACACACATAATCTTGCTATTGTGAAACAACAGATTATAGTATCCAATTAACTATATAATATGGTATATAGGTAATTAGTTAATTTTATGAAGTTAGTCCTTTTTAAGTTTGAAAACTCATGTTCACTCACTTTGATGTGAACATTCATCAAAACGTCTCTTTTTGTTTTTCTTGGATGGAAGAAAGTAATTTAGGTTTGGAACAATATGAGTAAATGATGGCAGAATGTGCTTTTTTGGGTGAAGAGAGCACAACTCCTGAAGTTACATTTCTCATAATGATACCAAGACAACACTGATTTCAAATGAAAAAGGGAAAAAAATCAGTTTGAGTTTATTCCTTGTTCTTGGCACAGGACATCACACGCAGAGGAGTGGGCACAGCTCTCAGCTTAGCAACAAGGGGTAGCAACCAACCAGTAGCAGTGAAGAAGTGACTCAAAACAGCACTTGTTATTCGTTTCATTCATTCTATATGAATGTAATTAAGTACAGTTACACGTTAGTATAAATCTCCATAGCAGACGCAGTGGCGTATCACATCCCTGCATCAGATTCTCAGCCTGTTGTGATAGAATGCAGAGCACTCTGACTTCTCATCTCAATGGTGACTGAGGCTGTGTTCACAGTGTAATGAAAGAGATGATTACAGCACTGCTGCGGCAGTGGTTCACGTAACCTGGCAACAGTGTGATCAGACAGGGCAGGGTAGATTGAATTATTAACCCGTATTCTGCTGATGTGTTCGTCAACCGGCACCAGCTAGTCAGACTGACGCTGCCTAACCCGCCATTTATCACATACTGCAGACGTTAAAGGCACACTTGTTTGTACTCTCGGGCTAGCTTGGTTTATTTATAGAGCATGTAATATTTAATATCATCATTTAGCGCTATCTGAAGGTCAGATTGGTGACCTCGCTGAGGCTCATTTGGATCAGCTCACCATGACCAATCAGAACACACAAGCCAAGACATACTTCAGTAACTTTGAAAAAAAAACTGCTGACTGCTTAAAGACCCATAGCATCGCAATAATTAATTTTTAAAGGGTTAGTTCACCACAAAATCAAAATCTGTCTTTATTTACTGGCTTTCCAAACCCGTATGCTGTTATTTTTTTCTATGAAATGCAAAATAGACTAGTATTATTATAATTCTTGCCATTCATCATGCTGTAAACAGGACTATAACATATCATACAATAAAGTAGTCCATACATATTTTTTGAAGCCAAACAGACCAAAATTGGTGCTTTTGCAGTATTTGCAGAATTATTATGTTCCAGCAAAAATGTGGGTTTGGAATGACATGAGGGTGAGAAATTATAAAAAATCATAATTTTTGGCCAAACTATCCCTTTATTTACATTCGGTCCTTCGATAAACAAAATTAATTGCCATTTTAAGACCTGTCTTGACTTGATTGGCCCATTTTCCCAGATGCGTAATAGCAGAAGAAACAAAAAGTATTTTTAATGTCCATCTTTCCTCTCTACCACATACATTCCAGTGTCTCTGACTTTCCCCTTCTGGTGTCCCTGAGCACCTGTACCCTAGCGCAATGTTGGGTGCATGGTAATTAAGTCTTATTGATTGAATTGCAGCGTGGCTTATAAAACCCATTGAGGCGCAACAAAAGAGGATCTAAGAGTAGTTACTCTTCTGTCTTAGTTTCCTCTCTACATATGCAGCATAAAACACTTTACATACCGGTAGCTACATCTAGAGTTCTGGATTTGCTTCAGGGCATCAAGTAGTGACCCAAACCTGTAAGCTGCATTAAATGTAGAAATGGGTAAAGTTGCACTACATTTTTTGTATTTAGCACTGTATTATTTTTTCTTTCTTCTCCGTAATCCTATCAGAACAGACCTGCGGCCTATTTGTGGGTTCCAACCCAGCAGTTGGGAACTTCTGATCTAGACCCTCCAAGGTCTGCTGTAGTTTCTAGTTCATGAAGCATGTGAGTTATTCACCCTCCAAATGGATTCCTCCCCCAGTATATCTTGCCTCTATATAAAGAAGGATGACTTGAAGCACAGAGAGCACACATGAGCATACAGTATCTGACAGAACTGCCTTCATGATGGGATATATATATAATATTGATCCCACGTGGGAAATTGAAGTGCGTTTGCAGCAATACATGAAGACAGTAAAGTACTCACAGTTCACACAAAAACACATACTATACACATAATAAATAAACTAATATATCTATTTTAATAAAAAAAGCACTGCATATTGTAAATGATGTATGTATATATATATTATTAAAATAGTTGTAGTGCTGCAAAGCATGTTTTTTCCTGTAATTTTCCCGTCATGTATTCTCTTTATGAAACAAGAGCTCTCCTTTATTTCATTATGTTTAGAAATGAAATTATATGGTTTAAAATGTCAAGAGTGTACTGATACCAACATGGTCACACCCAAAAACTGAATGGTGTGGCGCTGAATAGTGTGATTGTTGAGGCTTGCAAAACAGTGTAATTGACAATACCCGGCACCTATGCTGTGTGATTTGAACAGAATGGAATGTGCCTGGGTGGGCATGTTAATCGCACTTTGTGACTAGAACGGACCACTGTCATGGCGTTGCCGCCAGTGTATGTCCTGAGAGAGATGAACGAGGGAGGGTGGACTCTGCCCGCTCCTTCCAGTCAATGCAGAGGCCAGAGTAGCTGTTGCCATAGTAACACATTGATTATTTAACAATTTGGATGAAGCACTTGCCCCGGTGCTTGCCTTGATTCAGTGAGAGCCTTTGTCGGATTGCGGTCCCAAGGGTCTCTGGCCAAGTCCAATTAGGATAGCCTGACAGGGGCAATTGCACAGAGAGCTAATGCAAATTCACTCCTCTAATGAGCAAACTGAAGCTACAGCAACAGTTACAATAAATGAGCTGCCTATCCAGAGTATTGACTCGAGATACAGAGACATGTTTATTCATTGATTTTCCTAGGTTGCAACAGATGGAGACAGATCTGGCAGATGAGCCATCAGTGGACACACATGGAGATATTACAATTTGACAGCAGTTCTGTAGATGTTACAGAGGTTTGTTAAGAAAAAGACGAGAAGCCAGCGTGAGAAAACCAAAGACAGAGTTTGAAAAAGTAGATGAAAGTCAAATTGTGTTTACAGTACTTGGAACGGATGTTCAGACGCGACGTGCTTGCTTGATTACACGCGTGCGCATGTTTGTGTGTGTCGCAGCTGGAGATAAAGTTTGTGTGCAGTGACAGCTGGCTGATAAAAAACAGTCTTTAATGATTAGACATTGAATTAAAAGGAAATTATGGGATTAATTGTAATCTAATCCAGATTTGTCTAATCCCTCTCGTACCCTTTAGACTTTCCCTTCTGCCACATCTGGACACCCTCCAGCCTTGTGCTATTTGTCACTCTTTCTTCTTACCGTTTCTCTATTCTCATCTCTCTCGAGCCAGTCTTATGTGACTGAAAAAGCGTTTAGAAGTCTCGTAAGCATCTGGAATCAGATTCTTGTTCACATAAAGTTTATTTCTTCTGTGAAACACAGAATAAGATATTTGGAGAATGATGTTTGCTTACCATTGACATGTTATAGACAAAACATTTTTTATTTTATGTTCCAAAGAAGGAAGAAAGTCACATGTTTGCAACAATATAAGAGTGATAATTTTTAGGGATAAAATTTAAATTTTATTCTCTTTAATATGCTAAAAGACTCTTTTAAGTGACTAAGTGGCTTCAAATGAGATTTGCAACCCATTTTATTTCTCTAGTCATACATGGGGGACTTGATTTTATCCTTTCGTAATTGGTTGGATTTTGAAAAGTGGGCATTATGTACTAGAATTGAGCCAGATGGTTAGAATTTGTCTTTACATTTACATTAAAAAGAAAAATAATGAAGACAATTTGGCATAGCACTGATAAACCGTTCACAAAAAGAGGACAAATGTGCATTAAAGGAAGTAAATATAATTCATTTAGATTTCATGTCAACTGTACGCCATTAATAATTTGACTGAAAGAAACAAAAATTAACTAGCCATCCATGTTTAATGTTTGTATTTAACCTTAAATATCCTTAAAGGGATATTTCATGAAATGAAAATGATTTACTCACCCTCATGTTGTTCCAAACCTGTATGACTTTCTTTCTTTTGTGGAATATAAAGACATTTTGAAGAATGTCCAAACATGGACAAAATCATTCTTCAAATGTTTTTCTTTTGTGTTCTGAAAGTCATACAGGTTTGGAAGAACATAAGGGTGCACTCTAGGTTCAGTGGGGTTCTATATAAAATCGTAGAGATCTTCTCTCAATTTTAAAGAATGCTTTATGCGAAAAAGATTCTATATACTGAGTGTCTCAAATGATTGCGTAATACTTTCATGTTTAAAAGGTGAGTGATGAAGTTGGTTTAGAAGATGCTTAATTCATAAAATTTCATTTAAAAAAATGTGAATGAAAACAAAATTAATTAATTAAAACTAAATCTATAAAATGATCCCATGATAGAACCTCTAAAATATTCTATATATGAAGTGCCTGACAGAACCCTTTTCTTCTAAGAGTGTGAGTAAATGATGACAGAAGTTTCTTTTTGAACTTTGAGGTGAATGTAAGCTGTATGATTAGCTGTGGCTAGCCTCCGCCAGCTGTGGCACCACTTGCTCACCTGCCCCTGTCACAGCGATTTGGCTGGCTCAGATGAACCTTCAGACCCGGTCTGCTCAGAGCATTAAGAGATTGTCACTACAGCTCCATCATGCTTCTCATAGTTGTGCTTTTTTTACAACTGAAAAACCTTTGTATATACAGCAGGCTGGATGTTGTTTTGAATATCTCACTGCATAACAATGGGCAGCTGCAGTTGTGTAGGGAAAAAAAAAAAAGATTAGAGGCTAGAAACAAAAATTCTGTATGACTTTATCCCAGAAAGCCCAGGGCTGGTGACGCCCCTATGTGACTCCACCACCTCACCTCTCCGTCATCCCTCTGCTTTTTAATCTGGGATAGAGAGTTATGAGCAGTGATGGTGTAAGCCTCTCTTCAGGACATGGACACTTCAGGTCACATATCTCTGTCACATAGCTCATTGATACTGCTGCACATTCATCCACCGGCACCTCCAAAGAAAGCCACAGCATCCCGGATTACTGCATCTGAAATCATCATCCTTCCTTATCTCATTTGCTTATGTTGTATGATAGAAACATAACGATCACTGCCCGTATATCCCCTAGACCACGACTATGGCTTTTGCTGATGGGTTTAAACAAGGCCTGATAACGTAGGAGGTCTGTTGTGTTATTACAGCAACACATTTCATGCTTAATTAGCATCTGGAGAGTTAATGGTACTGTATGGCAGGCTGTACATTCTCCTGTTTCCTTGCATCGCATTCTCTGTGCTGAAATGTCTCAGTGGATGAGAGAAGAAGGCGGCACTGATTTTAAAATACGCTTCGGCCTTGTCTTTGGCAACTCTTTGCTCAAACGTGCCAATATGCTGCTGTTTATGAGTATATTTCATTGTCCAAGATGTTCTTACATGGTGTAAAGGGCACATTATGCAGACATTTTGAACTTTTTTGCAACTATACAAGGGGGCATTGCACTTGTCAGAAGCCTTTTCACAAACAAATCAAAATGATGTTTGACTTAAAAACACAATGCTGAAGATAAAGTTATTTAGTTCGTTTTGTTATTGTAACTTTGCTCCCGACTTAAGTTTGGGTGTCTATTTTTGTCAAAGGGCTCTAATGTCTTTTTTAACTGTGTTGATTTTCAATTAACAATAGCAAATAGTGAGAAACCTGGGCTGTGGTGTGAGGTAGACTTTGAATGAGTTGATGATAATGATAGAAAATATGTTTAAAGTGTGAACTTGTGATTTTTTACCTTGATGTGTTGGATTAATCTGAACTGGCACCACTTATTGCGTACACTACCATTAGATTTTTCATTTTAAATAAATGAATACTTTTAATGAACAAGGATTCATTTAATTGGTCATTATAAAGACATTTAAAATAAATGTTATTCTTCTATTAATCGAAGAATCCTGGAATAAAATGAATCACAGTTTCCACAAAAATGTTAAGCATTGATGATGATAAGAAATGTTTTTTGAGCAGCAAATCAGCATATAAGAATGATATCTGAAGAATCATGTGACACTGAAGACTGGAGTAATAATTCTGAAAATTCATCACAAATAAATAACATTTTAAAATATAATAAAAACTTAGAATAGTTATTTTAAAGGTGTCATGAACTGGCTTTAAATTTTTTTTTTACTTTTGTCTGAGGTCATCTAATGACATTTGCGTGATTTTTACATTCAAAAACATCAAAATGAATAAGTAATAGGCTATTTTCTAAACTGGTTTTGAAGCTCTCTCCTGAACGCTCGGTTTCTATGGCTGTGCTGCACTGAAGACTGTGATTGGATAATGCCCCCTGCTATGATTGGATAAGATTTGCATATTATAATGAGCTCCATCTCCCCTGTCAGTACATGTGGGAATTGTTTTGAAAGTGTGCAGAGATACGGTAACCGGAATGAATTGCCCACAGGGCTCGCAAAACATCTTTATCAAACAAACACAATGATTTATCTCTCATCCAGCCGCGATTGATTGGAATGTTATTTTTTATTACTTGGCCCGCCTGATCGGTGGATATAAGTGCGAACCATGCATCACACACACACACACACACACCAAGCACGTTACACACAGCATGATTAAAACTTCCGCGATTGTATTTTTCCTTCAAATATCAAGTCAAGAGAGTGAACAACGCACATCAAGAAAGGAATGTTATTTTACTATTTAAGATAGCCCTTTCAGCAGGCGAGTGATACGTTTTGGTAGCCTGTCTGGAAAACACATAGCCCCGGGACTATGGGCTTTACGAGCCCTGGCCCATACATGTCCGAGTCTGATCCCGAATAGCAATGAACCAACAACACCACTAATAAAGGATTCTCCAGCCTTTGACAGCGTGCTAAGGCATATTCAGTTAGACACATACACATAATCAATAGATCTATATATCAAACAATCTGTAGCAATGCAATACTATCACATTTTTTACTCACATTAGTGTGTTCATTCATTCACACATGTATCTCATCCTGCCTGCAAATCCAGTCTCTTGTTTACAAACGAATCTGTGATCAGAAATGAAGGAACAAACGCCCAATGTCTTCCCCACGTGAGCTGAAAAATAAAGTTCATCCATGCATTCATAATATTGGAATACGAATGAAGCGTATGTGGTATGTTTATTGCTTAGAAGCCGGATCCGGTTTAGCTTTATATAGGCTTGTGTCATGTCAGAGTCAGTGGCCGGGGCTACAGAATCAGGCGTTGTTCTTCTTCTGTTGATGCAGTGTTTCACCACACTCTGACATCAAGGTGTGGCATATTTTGAGATTGAGCGTTTTCTGAGTCAATACAAGCTTTTCTTTCACTAACAGGGAAGTTTTCAGCTCTGAAACTCAGAGGATATTCTTATATTACCATGACCTTTTATATATCAAAAGCTCAAGGGGAAAGTTGATTTCTGGCCCCTTTAAATTATATTATTTCACAATAATACTGTTTTTCAAATAAAAGCTGCCTTGGTAAACAAAAGGCTTTCATAAACATTAAAAATCTTACCAAAACTCCAAACTTTGTAGTGCACGTTACCTCACAAGACTGAATTGATCAGTTCAAACATACTTCAAAAATGAAATTTCTGTCATCATTTACATTCCAAACCTGTATGACCTTGTCTTCTTCTATATTTTGAAGAATTTTTCCATTGTTTTAGTCTATGTGGTAAAGCAACACATCAGTGGGTTTGAAACATAATTTCCTTCAAATGGATAAAACATTAAATGTTCTATTTAAGATGACACTACCCTTCAAAAAGCCATTCACTCTGACAGAGCACATAGTGTTGTGCACAGTAAGTACAAAGTGTATTGTTCATCATTTGGGATGCAACTAGGATCAGTCAGAATTTAGTGTACTTAACAAAAGGTAAATAATATGAGATTACTCACAAGCAGATTTCCATCAGTTTTTACTCAAAGTGGCATCTGATTCTTGTGCACACAAGCGATGCAAAAGCAGAAGTCTTGTAATATTGCATATGCTCACCAAAACGGATTTTTCTAGAGAGCGAACTTTTAGAGCAGATCTTTACCCAGTGTGCATACTGTAGGTCTAGATGGAGCTGATGCTGCACAGACCTCTCATACTGGATAGCTGTACCTGAGTACTGTCTGCACCTGTGAGGACCTGTCACAAGGATAGAAGTATCAGGTGAAAATAGAGGTGGTGACGTATGAAACGCTTTTAGAATATGTTCTTGTAAATCAAATGGTCTTTTCAGGTCTTTACTGACTAAGAGAGGCGCTGAAATTATTCAAGGTCTGCAACTGAAACGCAATCAGCCACAGCTGCTGTGACAGCCAGAGGGATTGTGAGGGGGGTGAATATCTGTGCAATATAGCTGAATGTTATATAAAACTGTCTGCAGTAGTTCTACCCATGCACGCATGTAAATGTAGCAGTCAAAGTGATCTTAAAAATTGTGTTAAACGAGTGATATTAAAAATGTGTTTCGCGGCTCTATGTGTATGTGGATTATGCCAAGGCTACTAAAAGAGGTAAATTGCACAAGTATGGCAAACTCTTTTTTTATTTTACAGTAAAAATATCAAAACATCCTTGAAACATCCTTATTATTTACATACTATTGTAGTATTTATTAATATTTTAATTAGTTTATTCGTTTATTAGTTTATTAGTTTTGTGCTTTTGTCAGTTGTATTAGTCTATATATTTTATATTTCAGTTTTAGTCATTTTAATATTTCTACTTGAAATGAATTATTTCAGTTAGATGACAAGAAGTTTTTCATCTAATATTTATATATTTTTTATTTTATTTCTGCATCATTTCAATTATTTCCGCATCATTTCAATTACTGGAAACAATTTCAATAACACTTTACTTAAAGTCTTTATGTATAATGCATTCTAAAAGCATTTTTAATGCATTAATAATGCCTTAGAAATGCATTGTATGGTCTTGTGAATAATTGTAACCGCAGTTATAATACATTATAATACACCTTTAGAAAGTATAATGCATTAAAACACAACAAACTACCAATTTCAGATGTAACGGAGTCTTTGTGTGTATATTGTAATGCATTTTAACTGCCGTTTCAATTATTTATGAAAATATATAATGCATTATAACGTACATTAAAAATACTATCATACCTACATAATGTAAAGTGTTACCACAATTTCTACTAGTTTTTGTTATGAGTTTTAGTTAACAATAACAATACTGGAAAGAACATATCTCAAATTAAGTTTATTTAGAAACATGTAGAAACATGGAAAAATAATGTGCTAATTGGTTAAAAAGAATGTTTATATTTTTACTGGAAAACAAGATAAACATAATGATTAGTTGAAAATGTGTGTGGCTTAGTATCATTGGGATTTAGTATCAATTGGAGTGATAATCTAGTGTTTCACTCCTCAAGTACTGAAGGGGGTGGAGAGGTAGTGACCATCTCCTCTACTGGTCAGCCGGCGGCCCTGTCAGCATCACCTCACCACAGATCAATCAGATCAATACTCACAAACACAACAAGGTTTGCATGTAAAAGGCCATGAATGTCAGTTGTTTCACTGCCTCAGTTCATCCATATGTTTTAACAGCATGGACTAATCTATGGGTAATACCTAAAATTACAGGATGACATGAATTTGTACATTCCCACCTCTGTGTTATACATAAAGGAATAGTTTACGAAAAAGTCTGTCATTTCCCCCATGTCATTTGGCACCTGTGTCATTTGCTTTCTTTTGTGAAACACAAAATGAGAATATTATGCCGAATGTTCAAGCTGCTCTTGGGTATATGAATGTAGACAGTGACTGTCAAACTCCCAAAAGCATGAACCCCTAATTTTCTTTATCCAACTACAGACTTGAAATATAGTACACACTGAAATCACATTGAACCAACAAGCTACATTTAGTTAAAGGAACTTAATAATAATATTTTTAAGTTGATTACTCAAAATTGTAGAGTAATCTTCCATTGTAGCCATGGAAAATGGACAGTTTCACTTATCAAGACAATTTCATCGGGCCCTATCATACACCTGGCACAATGCAGCACCAGGCGTGACTCAAGTATTTTTTGCTAGTTTCAGCCCGACGCAGTTATCATTTTCATGTCCAGCGCCACGTTGTTTAAATTGCACATAGATGAGACTCTGATTGGTTTATTAAACGTTATGCCCAAAACACACCCATGATTTATTAAGAGAATAGGGACAACCCTTATAGACCATGCACCTGGCACGCCGACCATTTTTTCCGTAGTTAAATGAGCAAAAGTGGATTCAGACACGCCCTAAGTGCACCTGCACCTTGCACTTTAGACCATGCCCTTAGATCATTAAAATAGTTAAGTTACTACATAGCCTAATTTAAAAATATATATGTATGTTAACAAAGACATTTAAATTACACACAATATTAAGTTGATGTAATGATCAACATTAGTATGCCAACAGAACTCAACAAAATAATGTTTGCAACTTAAAAGGTTTTTTTAAAACAATAATTTTAACTATAATTAATAAATAATAATTAATAATAAATAATAATTAATAATAATTTTTAACTTTCAACCATGCATTTATTTAAGCTGTTGTTGTGGCCTGTGCACCTATCATATGAAATACTCTTATGGTGCTTTTATGATACTTTTGACCTTTAAGAGTTTGACAGCCCCTGGTCCATGTCTTACATTGCCTCCTTTTTTTCTCCTTTTGTGTTACTATAAAGAAAGAAAAAAATATTTGGGTTTGGAAGGACATAGTCCCACTTTGCATTCATTTGGAAAAATTTTTGTTGATCAAAAATACATTAAAAACAAAAGTAATATTGTGAAATATTTTTAAATAAGTTTTATATTTTAATATATTTTTAGAAACATTTCTCATAATTATTATCAATGTTGTTCAAAATTGATGTTTAATATTTTCATAAAAACTGTTGATACATTTATTTTCATAATTCTTTGATGAATAAAATGCTCAAAAGATCAGAATTTATTTGTAATAGAAATGGTTTGTAACACTGTAAATGTATCTACTCTTACTTTTGATCAATTTAACGCATTCTTACCGAATAAAAGCATTAATTTCTTACAAAAATAAAATAATAATCTGACTGACCCCAAACGTTTAAATGTGGTAATGTAATCATATCCATGCTGATATTCATGTGATATTGCTTAAACATGAAAAATTAAACTAGCCGGAGGGGAATAACACTCATAGTACTGTCTCTCCTCGGCTCGACTGCATTTCTCTTTCAGCGGCAGACCGCAGGCCGTCTGTAATCTTCACACCTCCAGTCCTGTCCTCACTCTTCCCCCTGAAGCGTCACATCATGGCGATGATGTACCATGCTCTGTTGAGACCCACTGTTCCCATGGCATGCATTTACTGTCTCCTCATGACTGCGTGTATGTGTGTGTGTGTGTGTGTGTGCGCGTGCATACGTGTGAGCCGCCAGCCTCACACACTGAGGTAATGTGCATCTCTTCATCTCACAGGCAAACCCTCCCCCCATCATTGTGAACGCAGACTCACTGGATGCAGGCCCTTATGTAAGTATCTGCTTCATGCTCTCAGCACCTCCAGTAGCGCCTGCCTGCCTGACTGCCTGCCACGTGGAATTATCCCCCTCAGCCCAGCCAAGCCTTTCCCGTTGTACATGAGATAATAACAATAAAAATATGCAGAGATTAAATCACAGCAGATGTGGCTTTAATGCCGAGTGCAATTATTATTTAACCGTTATAATGAGTAGTCTTTGACTGTGTTTATCAGCCCTGTGCCTTGTACGTGATTCATACCTCTCATTTTTATTGCGCTGAGTTTATAGCGATTCTGCTTTTACATAATTAATGATAGTTGTGACCTTCTTGTGCATAATTTGTTGACATTACTTCCTGTCTAATGTTTCAGTTTATGAGTCTATGTTACACAATTTTTCTTTTGTCTATTACAGGTGAACGGGAGTGATGGCATGTATAAATATGAAGAAATCATTCTGGAGAGGGTAAATATCATTCAGCTGTTTTATATGTCTGTTATTTTAGGGTGTCTTGTATAACTTGACAATATTCTCATCCCCCAATGCTACTACCTATGAAGACCTGGACACTAGATGGCAGTAGATGTTGGGCTATATGCCTGCAATTGAACTTCAGGCAATGTAAATTACAGCTGTGGTACATTAAAAATATCACAAAACATTAGAGTTGTAAATGAAAATAATTTCATTGAATCACCAAAAATGAAATTTCTGTCAATAGTAGAACAGTTTAGAAACACATATAATGATCAATCCTGATGAAAATCTATAGATTTATTACATTCTCTGTAGAATACTATTAAATCAGTAGGTGTAAATGACAGTTGAATTAAGCGTATTGATATGTCAGTTGAGAATAATAAACAGGCGTTTTGAGTATATTTACATACTACTTAAAGTGTTTTGAAAATACAGTGTGATTTATCTAAGTACAGGTGCAGTTTTTATCTACAAAAACAAAATGTTCTTGAGAAGAGTTATCATATGTACTCTATGCAGTCTTTTCACACTTGAAGTTAGTTCGATGCAAATTAATCTAAATCTATCTGCAAAGGCCATTCATTAAACAGCAGTGGAAGTTGGATTTGGGTGCATCTCTGAGCTTTCAGCATAATTGCAGGGCTGTTCTCTAAGTGGCATTTCTGTATGCTGAGGCCTAAATAAACTATGTTAAGATCTCACATGTTAAAAGGTCCGTGGGTGTGCACGCTTCTTTAGTTGGAGCTCTCGCAGTGGCTCTGGAGCATGGAGGGCTCACTGGGATGTCTTAGCTCCACTCTGTACTAATTTGCTGCGACCGTCGCTCATTAATTATAGAAAATAATAAAGTGAAGTCTTTTCTCAGCTGTCTGCTTTAGGGCCTGTCTTTTGAGATGTGACTGTCAGACAGACCAGCCTGTCTCAGCTTTTTGGCACTGGAATGAAAACAGCAGAGTAAGAGGTGATGAAGAATGGAGGGAGGAAATAGGCGGAAGCGAATACGACTTTTGGATTCTTGAAATGTGCACCACAAATTCCTATATTTAGCAGCATAACACTGTCCATGCCTTGCTGGTGTTTGCAAAATATTGAGAGCCAGGTGTCGTGCAAATAGCACATGCAAATCTTATCCACAAATCTTTGTGAAACATCAGAATTTCCTTGTCTATAATATTCTACTCATGTATGTCATCAATAGGGCAACTCTGGCCTTGGGTTCAGCATTGCTGGAGGTGTGGATAATCCACACATTCCTGATGATCCGGGAATCTTCATCACAAAGATTATCCCAGGAGGTGCCGCTGCCATGGATGGGAGACTAGGGTGAGTGATCTGTCTCTCTCTAAAGTCTAATGTTCATTTTGTGCATCTCTTGCTTTGTTAAAACCTAGTGAGCTGCCTACATAGGCAGTATTTTAAGACATCATAGGTGGGCTCCCTACTTATAGGCTGTTCCAACAGTTAAACATCTTAATTATGCTGTCTTTTTTTGGCCAAATTCTAAGGCAGTATCGCTTGTATTCTTTACCGGAGAGGGCAATTATTTAGGATGAGCTTGGTGAAAAATAAATATAAGATGGCGGACATGGTGAGAGAAACTTAAATTATGAAAGGTATCTAATAAAAGTTAATTGTAGTTAAAAGTCGATTGTTTTTGCTAAGCATTTTTATCCTATTAGAGTATAAGCTTAGCAACTAACTAACAATGTAAGCTTAGCAACATCCACATGATAAGGAATTTTGGGTGAAGGCGATTTTCCCATGCAGACAAGTTTGAAGTGACTTCCGAGGGGTATCACTTAGTGTTGACGGTAAACATTGGACTTTTTTGTGTGTTCCAAATTAGGCAGTTAGTAATTAGGATGATTCATTAATTCATTGTTCATGTTATTGCTGTGTTGACTTTGAGTCTCTTCTTGTGTCTAAGGGTAAATGACTGTGTTCTGCGGGTGAATGATGTGGACGTGTCAGAAGTTGTGCACAGCAAGGCTGTAGAGGCTTTGAAGGAGGCCGGCCCAGTTGTCAGGTTGCTGGTACGCAGAAGACAGGCTCCTCCGGAGACCATTTTGGAGGTCAACCTACTCAAAGGGCCTAAAGGTTAGCGGAGCTAAATGTGTACCTAAATACATTTGAGATACACACGATAGAAATTGCTGTTATGCACAATATCGCTATCATTGCTAGGGCTATTTACTGAAAATGTTTCCTAATATTTAATTTATTTTCATTTATTCTCATTTATTCTCATTGAATAGCCTGTTTCTATTGGAAATATGCCACATTAAGGAAATAAAATGGATTGTGAGTGTCATTTCATGTTGTCTTCAACCTCAGAAGATCTGGTTAAAAATGTAACTCCATTCCATTTATTCAAGGTCTTGGCTTTAGTATTGCTGGAGGTATAGGCAACCAGCACATCCCGGGTGACAACAGTATCTACATCACAAAGATCATCGAGGGTGGGGCGGCACAGAAAGATGGACGTCTGCAGACAGGGGATCGCCTACTAGCTGTAAGATTTCACACATGCACCTGTGTATTTCACTATATGTAGAGACAGCACATAGGTAACCTGGTTGCATGCATTGGAACATTGCATATCTGCATATCTTTGCAAGAACAATTTTTTTCAGTGAATTTCTTTATAATTCAATTATCACAGACACTGTTGTAGGCTATTGTGTCATATATCTCATGTGTGAAGGTTTATGGGCCACAGTGTGATTGATGTGAAGCTGAGCGCAAACTCAAACAAGGACACATTTGCGATAAGGAGAAACACTTGCATGGCACACAAGTGCCAGGGACTGAGCAGGCTTTGACGTGGTCATAACTGTCATAATTAAAAGGCTACGCATCAATCATGGCAGCCATAACTGCAGACATGTAAAGTATGCCTTTACATGCCTTTTTTTCTTTTTTAATCAGTCAGGGAGCATGATTTTGTGGACAGAGTGCCTAGAGTCTGTCAAGTTTGTGATGTCACAAGCTGCATTGTTGCTTTTTTGTGTGTGAAGTTATAATGTGTATAAATTAGATTCAGTGGGTGGGTGGGGGTGTGCATTACAGGGTTGTAGACAAAAAAAACAGTTTGTGAAAGTGACACTGTCATGCACAGTGTCAAAATTCATCCCTCTTTTTATCTCCCTTTTATTCAGTGATAATTATCTGATATTTTAGGTGTTCAAGTATAACATTTAACTATGCATCATGTTGTTTTGTTTTAAAGTTAAATCTAGCTTCCCCTCCCTCTCATCCTTCCTTTTGTGACCGGATGGCTGAGAGCTGGAGAATGGAATGCCGTCGTCGAGTGATCCAGCCTCCACTCCAGTCGCTTCCTTCCTACATCTTCAAATATGCTGTCGTGAACATTCTGAGTCACGCTTCAGAGACCAGCCGATGTAACATGCGTGTGTGTGTCTGCCTTTGCAGGTGAATAACATTATACTTCAGGATGTGCGTCATGAGGAGGCCGTAGCCGCCCTGAAGAATACTTCAGACATGGTCTATCTGAAAGTGGCCAAGCCGGGACCAGTACATCTCAACGACATGTACGCCCCACCAGACTACTCCAGCAGTACGTACCTTCTTTTGCTGATCTCCATAGACCAACCATATGCCCTTACTAGCTTAAAAACATTCCTAAACTGTTTACTTTATAGCCCAAGCACATGACTTTATATACTGCATTGATAAACGTAAAAATTACTTTGTGTTTTGGTCAATTCAAATATTACCTACATCCCTATCTGCTTTTATTCTTAAGTCTGTAATGAAACCAAGTGGTGCAGAGAGTGAGTGCTGTGGAGTTTTGTTACAGCACTGTGGTGTAGCAGTGGGCGCTGTTTTCAGACACCCACACACACTGCACTGCTGCTCCCATCACGGCACCAATCTCTCACTCCCACTGCGAGATGATGCTTTCACACAATCCACCTGCACAATTGCACACACAGCGGCCAAAATCAACTTTTTGCCACACCTGCCTGAATATCTCTTGTTGGCCATGAAATGTATTTAGCATTTTTATTAAAAATATATTTTTGATAATTAAATAGTAATTGCAATGAGATTATTTACCTGTTTTTTACTTGCATAGTTGTCATATATGAGATGAGCCATTCTCTCAATAAAAGTCTCAGCCGTTCAAAAGTGCAACCATGATACTGTTCCTCAGTCAGTCGTTTTTGCTGGTGTAATCCAGGAATATTGCACATACAGTGCCCACCAAAAGACAGTGAGATTATGAACAATATCAGCATGAATCCTTATCCTTATAATTTGTAAATAAAACCAGCAATAATGATTATCTTTTATTAGAAAATAAAATATATACACTACCGTTTTTTTTAAGAAAGACAAACTTTTATTCAGTAAGGAAACTTGACCAAAATGTTTTACTGTATTTACTGTACTGCATTTACTGTATAATGCGGCAAATACCTCCATTTCAAATAAATGCTGTTCTTTTGAACTTTCCATACATCAAAGAATCCTGAGAAAAAGTTTATCACACTTCCAGAAATATATTAAGCAGCTCAACTGTTTTAACATTGATAATAATAAGAAATGTTTCTTGAGCACCAAATCAGCATATTATGATGATTTCTGAAGGATCATGTGACACTGAAGGCTGGTGTTAATGATGCTGAAGTTTTGCCATCACATGAATAAATTGCATTTTTAAATATTTTGAAATTGAAAACAGTTAACTTGTAATAATATTTCACAATATTACTGTTTTACTGTATATTTGATCAAATAAATACAGCTTTGATAAGCATAAGAGACTTCCTTACAAAACATTAAAAAATCTTTCCAATTCCAAAACTTTGAATGGTTGTATATGCACATCACAGTCAGGAATGCTTTTTGGCAGCTGATAAGTAACTACTGGTAGATACAATTTTGCCCAGGCCTCATAGATTGTGTTGTCCCTTTCAATAATCATAAAATAAGGTTTTATGCTTATCTTAGAGATGAACCGGTCCTCTGTAGTTACCTGGTGAAATCATCTGCCTTTTTCCCTTTTACTGGTCTCGGCCTCCCTCCAGCCTTTCCCACCATGGTAGACAACCACGTCGGACACAACTCCAACATGGCCTACATGGGGGGCATGGAGCCTAAACCAGTGTACCAGCCACCCCAAGTCACCCCCTCGAGGTACTCCCCAGTTCCACGGCACATGCTGGGGGAGGAGGACTTCACCAGGTCAGAGACAAGAAATTAATCATCTATTCACTTATGGTCACTCACTTCTTCACTCCAGGGTTCCCACGGCCATGAAAAATCTGGAAAAATTGGGGAATTTTTACATTTCCAGGCCTGGAAAAGTAATACAAATATAAATTTATACAGCGGCTCTAAAATATTTAATCATCTAGAAATTGTGAATGCAATTGTAATGAAAACAATCGTAAAACAAACAAAATTTCTTGGAAAGCAACTACAAAAATCATGAAAATATTGGTCAAATAATGTGGGAACTCTGTCACTCACTCGGATGTCACTTTTCAAGTGCACTCATGCACAAATGACAAAAAGCAACACTTGCATGTCCATATAAATATATATTTGATTAGAGGTGTACATTGTTTTCCCACAATCTGTGCTACAGTTCTTCAGCTTTAGTTGTTTGATTTCTTTTTGGCAATACTGTTCACATTTTATGATGTAACTGGGCAAAGATAGAACAAAGAAAAATGATTTTAAGTAGGTGTCGAGTGTGGGCTGAAGAACGTCTATGAGGTGTGTAATGCCTCTCTGTGGTGGTGTGTTTGTGAACATTGCTTTAACTCAACATGACTGGTTGAATAAAGTCTCCAACACAAATCCCAACATAGCAAACAAACACTCTGGGTATAAGTGATGCTTCTGGCATGGGGTCAAATGTCTTGAAGTTACAGCCACTGTTGCCTGGACATGAGATGGGTTTTACCTCTCCGAGCATGGACTCCCTGGAGCCTGTGAATCAGCCCAGGCCCCAGAGCTGACACGTCCCTCTCTAGCCATCCAGCTGAAGGCATCCTCACTTCTGCATGTGTGTGTTTGTCTCCGTCTGTGTGCATGTGTGTGCCGTATGTGTACAGTATGTCTCTGTGTCTGCTGTCTCTGTGTGTCTGAAAGCGCCCCATTTACTATGTGATTTCTGTACCCCCAATAGGGCCGAGCCCATTTACAGTGCCATCCACAAACCTCATGGGGACACCAGCCCTCCCTCCCCCCATCTGTGCAGCAGGGGGTCTGGGGACGTGGGCTGCAGCCCCGCCCCCCCTGCTCTGTGTCAAAGCCTGGTCCCGTACACCGGCAGGTACTAACCAATGCTTCTCGCTCTGCCTGGCTTAGCATAGCATAGCCTAGCTGACCTAATAGTTACCCCCTCCCCGCCCCGCCCCGCCGCACGGCCACTATTCTTTCCACTACTTCAGCTCAACCTGCAGTTTGGCACAGGTGAGGTCTTGAGGCACATAGCTCCCAGCCTTGTACACCTCTGCAATGTGGAGGAGATGCCACTCATTTTTATCTTGTGGTATTAAACTCCTTAAGGCCTGTTCACACCAACACGAATGTTCTGCTCAAAAATTGGTCCAATTTTTACATGTGATTTGTCTGTTCAGACCTAAACTGAATGAAAAAGTACATTCACTCTCTGACTACGCTTTAAGAAAAGCAGAAATTCTCTGGTTTCTCTGGACACAAAGCACTAAGTCATGGAGAAGAAAGGAGTTCAAATGATATTCACATGTTTTTAAACAGCCGTTCAGATTTTTGTATTTGCTATGGTGTTTGTCAAACAATAAGTGCGCAGAGATTCTTCCTCAGCGATTCGCTGTTACTTAGCAAAGTACTCTGTTTGTGAGTGCCACAATCCTACGACAAAGATTGCTCTCATCTTCTGATGTTATACTTGTTTTTTTCACAAATATGACTTGACCTGAAAAAGGACAGATGCAGGTAATTGCACGCGCTCAGTTGATCTTTCTCTCTCTCTCTCTCTCTCTCTCTCTCTCTCTCTCTCTCTCTCTCTCTCTCTCTCTCTCTCTCTCTCTCTCTCTCTCTCTCTCTCTCTCTCTCTCTCTCTCTCTCTTGCTTATTTAAGTCAACAAAATTACATTCTTCACTCTTGTTATCATTATTGACTTATTTAAAGTTCAATATACATGCATGCAGTGTAAAACAAGAAGGGCCTAGCCTTATGAAAAAAGAAACAAAAGTGAACATCATGGTTGCTTGCATTTCTCAGAGGTTGGCTTGTCAGTATCGAGGTATTACAATATTGCAGTTATCGCGACAGCCCTACCAAGTTGTAGTTTTAATGCAACAGCAGCGTTTCTGGGCATGTGATCAAAAGCATGAATCCTATCGGTCGGCCAGTTTTATTCACAGTGTGATGGAAAAGAGATGGCATTGACAGAATGCAAATATTCGTGTTAGTCTGATCTGGTGCGTTAACAGCCGCTCATTCAAATTAAAATTGCACAGAATGGCGTCATTTTGAACCAAATATTTGTCTTGGTGTGAACAGGCCTTTAGGCACCTTTAGAGTCAATAGAGAAATGAGGACTTTATACTCTCTAACCTGGTCTAACCATGTCTGTCACGTTCAGGAGGGTCTTTTTTTCTGTCATTCCATTCGGTGCACAGACTCTTCGGATTTAAAGGGATAGTTTACCCAAACATTTTATTTCTGTCATCATTTACTCACTTCATGTCATTTCAAACCTGTATGGAACATAAAAAGATATTTTGAAAGTCTCCATACAATGAAAGTCAGTGGGGTCCAATGTTGTTTGTACCCCAGTGACTTTCAAAATATCTTTTTGTGCTCCGCAGAGGAAAGTTACGTGAGTAAATGATGGCAGAAATGATTATTTAATGGATCTTGCACAACCTATAGTAAATAAAGACGTTTTGTTTTCAAAACAGTTATCCATTTTAGGATGTATTTGTTATATGTACATCTAAAATAAGGTGATAAATAAAGACTCTTTTTTTTCTTTTGTTATTGAAACTTCAATTTTTGAAAATTGAAAATTCTTTTAAAAAGAAACCTGCAGCCTTTAGATTTAGTTTGAAAAACTAAATGGGGGGTTCTGCACCCCCAAACTCCCCCCTAATTCACACCGTGCCCATTTTGTATCTATGTTCAATCTCAGATAGTTTGTGAGTTTAAACCTAAGCCATCATCCTTAACCAGCCCATATAATGTCCTGGTGTTTTGTGTTGTCTTACTCTGAGTGATGTACTGTGACTGGCTGTCTGGGATGGGTATCATCTACTTTATGTACCACTATGTGTCAGTGATTGTTGCTTAATCCTTGCATACTCACTGTACCGTAGTACAGGCTCTACAGTTATTCAACTCATTTTCAAGAACTCCCACTTTACATATTAACCTTTAGCACATAACTAGTCAACATCTTATCATGACTATTGAAGAGTGTGTGCTATTAGAAGTTAAACTTACAATGTTCGGCTGGTAGAATCCATAGATTACATTGAAAGACTAAAGCTCTATCTAGAGACCATCAAAGACACTATGGGTTTTTGCCTTGGGCCAGTAAGCAACCACCCAGAACTACCCAGCAGCACCCTAGCAAACACATAGCAACATCCTTACAACCTTAACACTCTATCAACCACATAGCAGTGCCCTGCACTTTTACATGTGCAAGTAACACACACATTTTATTCAGAAATTGTAATAAAACAACATATTACAAGTGTAGGATGGGATTGGATGTAGGATTACTTCATTGTGTGTTTGTGTGTGTGTGTGTTGTGTGTGTGTGTGTGTGTGTGTGTGTGTGTGTGTGTGTGTGTGTGTGTGTGTGTGTGTGTGTGTGTGTGTGTGTGTGTGTGTGTGTGTGTGTGTGTGTGTGTGTGTGTGTGTGTGTGTGACCCACCTTTTGTAGTCCTGACATATACAATACATTTATATGTTCATCAGTTTGTATACTAGCATTGCTGTAGGTGTGACAAAGACTGGAGTGGTCACCATAGATTTTTTATTCTCCAAACACCTTCCAACACAGGAATGTTTTGGCTTCTGTTGTAGTTATGTAAATATAAACAGTAGGGCCTGCTCTTACCATAAATGTATAGGGAAGTGAGAGGTTGATTCTTCAGTCAGACTACAAATGAGTAGTGGCGCACATTCCTGAAGCTGTCATGATTCATTTGAATGGGGGAAAGCAGGGCACACACACACACACACACACACACACACACACACACACACACACACACACACACACACACACACACACACACACACACACACACACACACACACACACACACACACACACACACACAAAGTGTGCTCTGCCAATGCCCATCACACACATAGATACACTTAGACAGTCTGTCATAATGTGCTGACATGAACACGCACTCCCTTTGACACTTAGCCCAAACACACACACACACACACACACACACATAGTATGAGGCACAATATTTAAACCTACACAGGGCTACACCTACCAAAGTACATAAATAGTGTTTATTATCCCACTTTGCACTTCACTGTGCCTAAACTAAGCTGTCAAAGTAAGTCTATACCTTATCACAATCACCCTGAAGGTCTCCCCAGAGGCTAATAAAAGTTGTTTACAGGCACATATACTTTGTGTTGGTGTACAGTGACAGTTCACTCCTGGAGGACTCTGCCAGTGTGTGTGTGTGTGTGTGTGTGTGTGTGTGTGTGTGTACATGACTGAGTCACAGGAGAGACTCAGATAGGCCCTCTGCCCATCTGTGCTTCCCCCACACTAGCACAGCAGTCACAGACACATTTAGATCCCTCCATCTGACCCAATACACACCAACGGCCCCCTGGCTTCTTTACCAGCTGAATACATTATGGAGATTCAGGGGAGATCTCCCACCCACCCTTCGATTGCAAAACATAATCGGCCGTGCCACCAATCGAACAGGCTAATGACAATCTGCTTGCGCACCCATGTTCACAAATGATGGACATACGTTTATATAACCAGACAGAGATGTGTATAATCACACAAATCTTACATTTTAAATTCAGGCAATTTGTGACTATATTTAATTATGGTTTTCAAAAATGGCTCCCTTGCAAAACTCATGGAGTTTGTTTTTCCATTCAGTGCATTTCATCACTTGTAATTCCGACTGCCAGATACACAAATGGGAAATAGGAATTTTTATTTGTAATATATATATATATATATATATATATATATATATATATATATATATATATATATATATATAGTGTGTGTGTGTGTGTGTGTGTGTGTGTGTGTGTGTGTGTGTGTGTGTGTGTGTGTGTGTGTGTGTGTGTGTGTAATCCCTACGGTATGAGGACAAAATGTCCCCACAAAGATGGCAATATCCGAAATCCTTGTCCTTGTGGGGACTTTTTTGGTCCCCATGAGGAAAACATCTTATAAATCACAAGTGATGTTTTTTGAAAATGTAAGAATGCAGCATGTCTCCTGTGATGGGTAGGTTTAGGGGCAGGGGCAGTGTAGGGGGATAGAAAATATGGTTTGTACAGTATAAAATGCATTACGCCTATGGAATGTCCCCATAAAACATGAAAACCCAACATGTGTGTGTGTGTGTGTGTGTGTGTGTGTGTATCTTTATAATATCTTTAAGTATTTTGTAACTTTTGTTGAAAAAGTAGTGCAATGCAGGTTTATGGTTGATGTTTCAAACTAAAAAAGGATATATTAATTAAATATCCACTGAAACTCTATAAAAATATTACATAAAATTACTTGTATATTTAAATATGTAAATAACCATTCTTGAATATTTGTTATTTACATATTTAAATATACAAGTAATTTTATGTCTGTCCACATTAAATAAAGTTAAAGTTAAAGTTTAAGTTTAAGTTTAAAAAAATATATATATATATATATATATATATATATATATATAT
The DNA here is from genome assembly GCA_023029165.1 of Gobiocypris rarus. Classification (NCBI taxonomy): domain Eukaryota; kingdom Metazoa; phylum Chordata; class Actinopteri; order Cypriniformes; family Gobionidae; genus Gobiocypris; species Gobiocypris rarus. The sequence continues at coordinate 31,194,412 of CM040932.1, forward strand.
ATATATATATATATATATATATATATTTTTTTTTTTTTTTTTTTAAACTTAAACTTAAACTTAAACTTAAACTTTAACTTTAACTTTATTTAATTTGGACAGACACTTTTTGTCTTGACATACACAAGTGAAGCGGGGCAACATTCACCAGTTGCATGCTAAACACAATGTTCTTTCTTAAATATATACAAATACACTACAGTTAACATTTTGGACTTCAGTAAGATATTTTTTAGAAGATTTTAATACTCTGCATTGAATTGATCAAACTGCATTGATCTTTTTACTCATGAAAGAATCCTGAAAGAAAATGTATCATGGTTTAAAAATATTAAGCAGCACAACTGTTTTCAATGTTTATACATTTATAAAGATTTACTGTTTTAAATTCAGCCTTAAGAGCATAAGATACTTTGATTTAAAAAAAATTACCAACCCCAACATTGAACATTAATGTATAAACAAGTGTACATGTCAACCTTGTTTATGTCTAAAAGACTGAAGAATCAGAAAGAGCTGTATTGCCAAGTGTGTTTACACACACAAGAAATTAGTTTTTGTGACAGAAGAAGGTTGAGCATGTGTAATTAAATCTGTCTGCCATGTTATTTCAACCATCATAATTCCTAGTCAGATACTTCAGGAAATATTTGGTTTAAATGTGTGTTTTTATGCTTAGTTTAACTGTGCAATGCTCAAATACTTAAATTTACGGTGCAATCCTCAAACGTTTAGAGTGCATAAGTAGTAACTTTGCACTCATTTAGGCTATAGCAGTTTAAGGCTAACGCTGCATCCGAAATCAAGTATGTCTAAATTTAATTCATATTATCCATACATAGAACATACTTTATTTAACTGTCGCAAGTTAAAATTTAAATTCAAATGTAGTACCTTCTCAGACAGTACGCGATTTTGGACGCAGGCATGCAGCATCATTTTTAATTTACAGCTGAAGCAACCATTCCCTGATTTCCCTCATTGAGTAACTATGCTTGTATTTCCCTGTACAATTGACAATTTAGAATCTAAATCTTACCATCATCATTGTCAATAAAGCAACACATTAGTTCAAGTCACTCATTTGTCATTAGGTTCCGTTTATACTGTGCAAATAGTCAGGACAGAATATAATTGAAGCTGGTACTTTTTGGCAGCTTTACTCAGTGACGCACCTGATTGTAAACTGTTGACACACTTGGTTTATTCTTAGCTGCTCGGAGAGGCTGGAAATATCTTGAACGTCTCTTGGCGTGAAATCAAATGGGACTGAAGTGTGTTCTGAGGAAGAGATCGGTGGTTTTCACCCAGAGCTTTGAAAGCATTCAAAGAAAGAGGAAGACAGAGCAGCCCACAGCAGCCATGAAAGCCATGTGATCCTGCCAAAGAGAACATGTTTTCCATGGAGAATTACGTCTCTGTGTGTTTCTGGAGAGCAGTATCTACTGTTCACCATTAATCACCCAATCAGTGCCAATTATTTAGAGTGGAAAAAGAAGCAGACAGACTGCATTGGGGCATTGTAACCCTGAAAACCTCTGAGACTTGTAGTCATCCTTTAAAAGGGTCGGGAAATGTCAGCCTGTGCCACAACAGTAGGTTGATGGTAATCGGGGGGGAGGGGGTTAATCTCTATATGCCAATATGACATAGAGATTAAAACAGAAAGAGTGATAAACTGCACAAAAGTGGATTGGAATTGCACAAAAGAAAAACTGCACTGCACTGTACAAAAGTTGGTTGTGTGCTTTATCATGTACAAAATGGACACATTTTACTCTCTTAATGTTTTGGTCTTAATATAAATGATTAAATATTGTGTAAGCTTTAATTAAACTAAAGTAACTTCCTCTTCCTCTTAAAAAACGTTCCTTGTCCGTTGAAATCACTTAGGCCACTGCATAATTTCAGTCAATGAAATAGCTACTTAGCCATTGTTTTACATTCAGATAATTTATAAACGATACAATCAAAATTGAGGATGTTTTATTGTGGTGGGCAGCAGTTAATGTGGCTGGGTAAGAGTTAAGTCTTACGCGGGCCACTTTCAGCAGGGGTGATGTGACAGGCGATGTGGAGCTGTTTCCCATCACTCCCCTTTCACTTAGAGAAAGTGCGTATACTGTACACATACGGCACTTCACAGCCTGTTTGGAGCAAGAGACAGAGTCCTGGGAAAAATATTCCTCATATCCCTGCTGGATAGCTATTGCGGCAGGCGCCATGTTCACAGTTAACATTTCATCTTCCTTGCCAATGGTAAAGGCCAATGTAGAGAGACGAGGTAGGACAAGCATCAACCTCATGAACAGGTAAAGTGGTGCAGGTTTGAGTGAGTGAGTGACTGACTGACTGCTTGCATCTGATAACTGCTTCATCTTGTTGTGTACAAGGACGCCATTAATTGTACAGCTCTGCGGTAGCAACAGATTTGCTGTTCATTTCTTTCATTTGCTGTGGTACTATTTTAATAAAAGGGGAATTTTAAATTAATTCCTTGTACTTATTGAAAAAAATCAGCATATATTCACATGATTTAGTACAAAACTACATTTCTAGATCTAATAAGTGTTTGACCTATGCATTAGGCATGAAATTAACAAAATCATTTTCATATGCTTCTGTTTTCATTCGTTTTAATACTTTTGATTATTGTTTAATCGAACTGATCTTAATGTTTAATTAACAAAGCATCAGGGTTGTGTGCCATTCAGAAATGAATTTAATTTAATTTGAGGTAGCAAACAGGATGTGGAATTGTACTTTGAACTTAAATTAAAATTGAAGTAGAATTAAAATGAATTAAAACTCAAAATAAATTGATGAGCCTATTTTATATAGAAAAGCAATGTAGGGTTTGAATGTTTATAGGCTTGATGTTTTGTATAACAGCTCATTTCCCAAAACCCATTGTCTGTGTTGAATGTCTTTCAATTGCAATTCAATTCCTCTTCCTGTCATTTAAATTCAACTTTCTGTGGAAATTCAACTGCTTGAACTCAAAGGAACACATTTTGAAATGTTTAATTATGCACAACCCTTTCTGGTATATCTATATGGTTTTAACAGGTTAATCAACCAGTTGTTTAGCATACATGTTTAAAATGAGTGTGTGTGAGCTTTTGCATTTTATCAACTTAGAGCAGGATAGATTGCAAAAGAGAGGAACTAATAAATAATGTTGTATACAAGAGAGCCATCAGAGCGACAGAAAACAGGGAACTGTTGTCCAGGTGATGGTTTTAATGTGTGTAATGTATTAAACAGAGGTTAAAAAGGTGATTAAAAAACTGTTTTGCAAAACCCCTTGCATTAAATGTATGGACATAAGGTTGTCAGTAAACTGATTCACACTCCAGTACACCAGTATAGAGCACACAAAGTAAACCACAGTCAGTTTGTGTAAGTATGTATCATCACATTTCATATATGGACAAAAGTGATGTTTTCAGCATCATGGCTGTCGAAAGTTAGCCAAGTTCTGTGGTAGTGAGTACTGAGAAACATGCGTACTGCCCTGCTGAAAGCAGGGAGCTGTTACTACAAATGTTGATGTGTGTTGCATTTTTGGGAACTATGGTGTGTTATTCTGCAGTACATTCAGAAAGGGTTTTTGACGGCTCCTGAATGTAGTTCGAGTCTCGCTGGTGTGCCAGCTCTGGGCAGTCTGTAATGCTTCTCTGCCTGCAGATGAATCACGGCTGCTAAAACAGTACCGCAGTCCTGCACAAGGCAGGAATGAGCTCAATGTGTGAATGTGTTTTGTGCCTGTGTGGGAAAGTGTGTTAGTTATTGGTGTATATGTGTTAGCGCTCATTTCTGGAACAGATCTGGAACACTTGTTGTTAGCTTTGGATGAAGATTGCCAGGCTCCTCTAGTCGTGACTAGAGCGTTGTGTTTCTCATGGATCTGTTCTTCTCGATTTCCTCTCTCTGTAAATGACAGAAGGAAAACGAATTATAATAAGTTAACTTCTCGCTGGACTGAAACATTATAATTGTTCCTTTACCCCATGAATTCATAATCTTTTTGATGCTCAGAAATGTCTTAATGTGGGTTTTCCACTAAGCCTGTAAAAATAAATCTGCATTGTAAATCCTTTTGATCTTTTTTTTTATCACAAAAATAAATCACTTTTCATTGAAGTAAAATCTCTTTAAGAAATAAATGTTTTCTCCAAAAACATGTTGGCCACAATTATTGGCACCCTTTTATATTTTTTATTTTTTATCTTTCATTTTCTATATGGTTCAGGTCAGGGTATGGCCATACAAAGGCTTTTGTGTTCAGTGACCCATTTTTGTGTTGATTCTGATGTTTGCTTTGAATCATTGCCCTGATGGAAGATCCAACCATGGCCCATTATTATTTCTTGTAGAGGCCATCAGGTTTAGATTTTTTATCAGTTGATAGAATCCGTGATACCATGTATCTGAACGAGATGTCCAGGACCTCCAGCAAAAAAATAGGCCCACAACATTAAAGATCCAGCGGTATATTTAACTGTGGGCATGGGGTACTTTTTGTCCCTGTTTGCACCAAACACATCTAGTGGGTTTGCTTCTAAAAAGCTTCTTTTTTTGTTTCATCTGACCACAGAACCAGGTCCCATTTGAAGTTACTTGTCGTGTCTGACAAATTAATATACTGGAGTTTGTTTTTGGATGAGCGAGGAAGATTTTACTTGAAACCATCCCAAAAAACATTTGGTGATTTATAGGAGTTGTTAATATTTTTAAAGGCTTTCTGACCCCAAGACTCAACTAATCTCTGCAATTCTCCATGTGTGATCCTTGGAGAGTCTTTGTCCACTCAAACTCTCCTCCTCATTGTGCATTATAGACACATCCTCTTCCAGGCAGATTCATAACATCTTTAGTTGTTTCGAAAGTCTTAATTATTGCCCTGATGGTGGACATGGGAATTTTCAATGCTTTAGCTATGTTTTTACTGCCCCTTTGTATTTTGTGATGCTCGACAATCTTTTGCTACACATCAGGGGGTGTATTCACAAAACATCTTAAGGCTAAAAGTAGCTCCTAACTAGCCAATTTAGGAGAAACTGAAAATAATGAGCGTGTCAGTCCTAATTTTAGGACGCCTAAATGTTAGGAGTCAAGAGGACGCTAAGACCAAATCACAAAGAATCCTAATGGATGTTGCAGACCTTTCTCCCCTTTCTGTCTTCGCTTCTTGTCTACGCATCATTACAAAAATAAATAAATAAAAAAGAAAATAATGTCTGTTTAACTGTGGCAGTTGTTTCATGAGTTCACACTTACAAATGATAAAATAAGCGTATATGCTGTGTTGTCCGAGGGGATCGAGGGCTCCGAGCTGGGAATTTAGCCCAAACCCAGAGTTCTCCCCCATATCTCCGACTGGGAAAAGAGTTTGGAGTTAAAATATGGCAATGAATATGGCAACATTTTTATTTTAAAATCTTTATTTGAATATGGCAACATGATACGTTCTACATTATTTCTATCACTGACGGACTCCTCATCCATCAGCCAATCACTGTGTGTATAGCTATTTTTTTTTTACAGTCTATGGTAATTAGTAAGCGTGATGACAACATGACAACATCCATAGCAACATGGTCAACGCAGCCCTTACATTAGCTTAAAACTTCTCTCTATTCCTTAGTAAAAGTTGGTCTCAGCAGCTTTGGGAGGTTTTAAGAGAAAACTCTTACCTAAGAATTTTTAGGAGATATTTAGGAGAACTCTTAGTGCTAAGATCAAATGTTTTGTGAATACAGCTCCTAGAACTATATTCTTTGGTTTTACTCATTGTGATTAATGATTAAGGGAATTTGGCCATTGTGTTTCCTGATATTTATACTCCTATGAAATAAGACGTCATAGCTGGACAATTTCATGCTTCTAGTCACCCTGGCGTGCTTCAATGGGAATATACTTCAGAGATATTTTACTCGTAAAAAATTCTATGGGTGCCAATAATTGTGGCCAACGTATTCTGGAGAAAAGCATTTTTTTCATAATGTGATGCCCCCATCCCCTCCCATTTTTGCAAATGTTCTTAATGAAAGATCAAAAGGATAAACAACGCAGATTTATTTTTATAGCCATCTTTGATCATATTTGCCTGGGGTGGCAATAATTCTGGCCATGACTATGTGTCTGTCTTTTGTCCCCTCCCTGCTGCTGTGGTGATTTGAGTTTATCCTGATCTTTAACACTGTCATTCTGCTTGGCAGGGAGCCGCGGAAGATCCTGCTGCATAAGGGTTCCACAGGTTTGGGATTCAACATTGTGGGCGGGAGGACGGAGAGGGGATCTTCGTATCTTTTATCTTGGCAGGAGGGCCAGCGGACCTGAGCGGAGAGCTGAGGAGAGGAGACCGCATCCTGTCGGTAAGTAACTGTCTGTGACACTCCAGTAACTGTAAGGATTAACAGCATAAATATATACCATTCAAAAGATTGGGGTCAATAATATATATATTATTGTTTATTTGATTAAAAAATACAGTGAAAACAATATTGTGAAATATTGTGAATTTAAAAGAACTTTTTAATATATTTGACACATGGTCCTTCACATGAAATAGTATTCTAGTATGCTGATTTAAAGAACCATTTCCTATTATTATCAATGTTGAACTGTTATGCTGCTTAATATTTTCTAAAATTCTTTCATAAATAGAAAGTGTAAAAGAACAGTATTTATTTGAATTAGAAACCTTTTGTAACATAAAATTTTGATCAATATAATGCATCCTTGCTGAATAAAAATATACATTTCTTTTTACTGACCCCAAACTTAGTGTAAACGGTAGTGTATAATAAATTAAATGAATGAGGAATGGATTTTTTCATGATTTCTCCTCTTAAAATTGTTATGAAGTCTTAGAGCTGACATTGCATCATGTGATTTTCTTGAGTGTGTGGTGTGTGGGGGTTGTTGCTTTAATCTGTTACCATGGTTTTGTCCCAGGTGAATGGTGTAAACCTGCGCAATGCTACCCATGAGCAGGCTGCTGCTGCTCTGAAGAGGGCTGGACAGACGGTGACTATCATTGCCCAGTACAGACCAGAAGGTACAGCGGCTCTTTCAGTGTGTATCCGTGATGTTTGTCACTGCAAAATAAATTGTGCTCCCTATGACAATGAATGAATGAATTAACAATGAGAATATTTTTGTAGGACCTTATTTATTGCTTTAGGAGTACTTAATAAATACATTAATTAAAATAGATCATAACAGTATTTCTAAGAAAAGATCACCATTATGTGGGATTATTGCATCAAGACCCCAAACTGCTCTCGCTTTCTTCACACACCCGCGTATTGTGCCTGTTGTGTCTTGCCTGTTTCTGTAATCACTCTATCACAGTGCCATACATTACTACTGTTGCCTTTATCCCCTTAAGAAAGGTGAACTTAGCCTCACCTAGTTTCACGAGAAAGAATCCTTATTTGCAAATGAGGACATTCAGTGACTGATAGTTGTTTAGCTTTTGTAGAATTAAGTGGGGGAGACACTCATTTTTAAGTGAAGTGTTCAATAATGAAGCTGTAGGCTATTCAAAACAACGCGTGGAGAAGCAGCCCGACTGCAACTGTTTTGCACTGAATTGATTCGAATGAATCGTTTTTTGAGTTGGATCTTTTTAAAGAATCACTTTAACAGGTTCACAATACCAGTTTCAACAATTAATTGTTAGGTACTAAATTACTTTTATGAGATGAATTCTGGTTGCAACAAACTGAACTGGGACTCACCGTGTGTCAAGGACCATGCAATGGCATTCATTTTTATGTATTTTTTTATTATTAAACAATTAGTCATGTAGTCAAAAACAACAATTGCACGTTTTTTTCTTTTTTTATGGCAATTTCGGTACATCTTTGCATTAGAATTTATAGAACAAGTGAAATACAACAGGGAAAAACATAATAGTAACATAAAAAAACAATCAAACAAACAAAAACATTAAAGGGGCTAGGTTTTTTGTAAATTATATTCTTCTATAATGAAAAAAAAAAAGATTGCATTTTTCTTTTTCATCACTTGAGGGCTTTTGTATAAAAAAATAAACACATTATGAAATGTACAAAACATTGGTTTCACCTTCAAGTTCTCAGATTTGTGTATATACAATTTTCCCAGTTGTTAACCAGGAAGTTATCTTTGTTATTGTTCATTACAAGTCCATAGAACTGTCCTTTACAGTGAAGTCTCCAAGGTGAGGTACCTTTGGGAAAAGCCAGTCATAAATATCAGACCTTAAAGCCTCCACATATATACAATGAAAAATAGATGATCCGGGTTTTCAGTATCATCACAAAATACATTTTATTAAATCTATTTCTAATAATTTAGTTTGAAAATTGACTTCCTTAAAAGCACAACCTTCAGTTGAAAGTGGTGGAAGATGTGGGGTCATTGGGATATAAGAAAGAATTTGTTTAGTTAGACAAATAACAGAGTTAGAAATGGCTTTAGTAGCATAATAGATTTGGCCCGATTGCAAATTAAATTATATTTAACACAGAAATTACCACTATTACTATTAAGCAGAGATGGGACCAAGTCACACATGTGCAAGTCTCAAGTAAGTCTCAAGTCTGAACCTTCAAATTTCAAGTAAATCCCAAGTATTTTGTTCTTGGGCAAGTCAAGTCAAGTCAAGTCAAAGGCTATGTCAAGTCAAGTCAAGTTCTGTACTAGGTCAAGTCAAGTCAAGTCAAGTCAAAGGCTATGTCAAGTCAAGTCAAGTCAAGTCAAGTCAAAGGCTATGTCAAGTCAAGTCAAGTCCAAGTCAAGTCACCTTATTATTGTAATTTTACCTGCAGAATCCACTAAATGGCTATAGTACTCAATTGCTGCATATAGGCTGAACTATATGAACCACTGTTTAAAATTAATTTGACCTCATACGTTTTTGACTATCACAAGTTAAAATTGTAATTTAAAAAAACATATATCTGTTAGGTGAGACTATATAAAGATGCCAAAATATGCTTAGATAAATATGACCATGCTATAAGGAAAATACAAAGAAAGTAGTAGATAATTTATCGTTTATTTAAAAAAAACACATCAAATTTCAATAACTAATTGGTACCAAATGGGTAAGAATGTTGCATGCCTTGCAACATGCTGTTCGTCTTTAGCCATCTTGCGAATAATTGTTGAAGCCGAAAGCGATGACTCTCTGTACCCCTCCGGCTTACACGTTGATGTGATATCTGATCTAAGTGGGCATCGTGTGCATAAGGTAAGAGAGGGCATGACTGATGATAGTGTCATGATCCAGGCATGACAATATATTATATACACTATTATATATTTTATATTCACTCAAGTTTTCGTGTCTCAAGTCAAGTCAAGTCCCGAGTCTTTAACTTCCAAGTCCGAGTCAAGTCTCAAGTATTTTATTTTTTGTCAAGTCAAGTCACAACTCTTCTATAAAAATAGCGACTCGAGTCCAAGTCACCAAGTCTCAAGTCCCCATGTATGCTATTAATTAAATGTGACACTGACCAAATAGCTACCTTTCTCTATCCAGTCCTTGATATACAGTGATTTGTTCCTAACTGTAATATATATATATATATATATATATATACACTTGTCTCATTAGGAGCATGCCCCAACATTGTCAGGCATGCATACAAGCATACAATGTGGGGGACATACAAACTAGTGAGTACCATTTTGAGTTGCTGCAATGAAATTTCAGCAAAATAGACTAGCCTGCTGCTTAATTTTTTCACTTTGATTTTCAAGGTGTCTTTGAATTCAATCCTCTGTAGATTGATCATTTTCATTTCCATCAAACGATGTGGCATCCTTTCGTTCATAACACATCACATAGTCCATATTAATATAGATATCCAGCATGATATTTTTCCCGATTGAGATCTGATGTGTTATCAAAGTGTTCCTTTAATTTTTTTGAGCAGTGTGTGTGTGTGTGTGTGTATGTGTATGTGTATATGTATATATATGTATGTATATATATATATATATATATATATATATATATATATATATATATATATATATATATATATATATATATATATCCCAGCAGTGGTTTGAATGACTATGTAACTATAAAAATTATGACTATATAAAAACTTCCGGTATAACATGACCTGTTGGTGAAACAGGGATTGGCGTTAAAAATCCGGTTCTTTGAAGCGAACTGTTCAAAAGAACCGATTCGCAGAAATTAGTACGAATTCCCAACAAAAGTTCACTCACTGAATGAAAGCATTGGGAAGAAACTGTGCCAGAAGTGGGAGGGATCAACCTGAGAGGAAAAAAAAGGGGGAAATAACTAAATGGACTAAAACCACAGAGTGGAAGAAGCGCTTGACTTTACTGTTTAAAAGCTTATTTTTGGCGCAGGGTTAGCTATCATCTGCTGGATCACGATGAAAGTCTCTCCGGCAAGAGATAGGGAATAAGCGCGCGCTGGTCGCGTGAGTGGGGCGGATTGAAATCCCGCGTCTCGAGCGCGAATGAGACTCATTTTTAAAGAAGAAGGTGCCGCTGTTGGAATGGGAGGAGCAAAGCAGGACAGACCGAAACATTTTCACTAAACTCTTTACTATTTATTTACCTTTCGTGTCGATTTGAAACTAAAGAAAACGGTATTTTCTTCCTTACGCCGCGGTGCGACATTCACAAGTTTATTCTCTATTGTTTTTTTCTTAACTTAACGTTACCTAAAATGTTTTCGAGTGAGTTGGACAACGAGAGGTTGAGCTGAACACAGCACTTTAGCCGCCCCGGGTAAGATCACTTCAACTCATATTCATAAAGCATTTACCGGCAAGATCTGTGTAAAGTACTTGAAAACATCAATGGGATCTAACGTTACATCTACGTTATACGGTCTATTTCATTGATTTAACGTTATATCCTTTAATGCGCTGTGGTGGTGAGAAGGAAAGCGACGCTGTTCACAATATATTTATATTAGCTCAAGTTGCATGTTCAACCAAGTGAAGTGCGTTGAAAGATTTATGAAAATCATGAAATCCATTTAAACAACTTATTAAGCTGCTCAGCCGTTGTGCTGACGTCACGAATATTGTTTCTAGCCTAGACTGTTTGTGTTGCTGCGCGACACAGGTAAACTGTTTGCTTGAAGATTTCGTGAGAAATATTGAAGCCATAAACAAAACAAAACACAGTAGCAAGATTTTTAGTGCTTCATATGAGACATTGTCATAATCAAAATGGTGTTTTCATTCTGTATGAAGAGTAGGGTAGTTCACCTTTGAACTGAACTTCAGTTCTGTCAAAATGATCCGGGATATTTTGCACTTTGAGGCCTGACGCTTCGCCGTCATGTTTGTTTAATGCTTTATTAGCCTACATGGAACTTCCTGCAGAGCTCAGGACAGGTGCAAGGAAGGGCTTATTCAGGAAGTCACTTTGCCTAAAAAAAATCTTAATGTCATTTAACATGATACATTTATGAAATAATTTTTCTTTATACTAAATGTGTTGCTGCTTCTGCTTATGATTTGACAAATGTCAAATAATTTCCCTATCATGTCAAAGTCAAAAATGTGTTAACTAGCTGTAAACACTCAATGGAAGACGTGGACACATTTGACTGGCACAGAGGATCAATACTCCTTGACAAAGATTTTAAGTGCACTTTACAGTCATTGTAACTTGAAAAATATATATATTTTTTCAATGCATAGTTCATTCTCTGGTGTCTATGTGAGCAATGACAGGAATGTTGCAGTGTAAGTTATCTGTTTCGGCACGCTCTCCCCCATATTCCTCCTTAGTCAGACGCTCCTGATGTATAAATGGACTACCTCTCCCTCCCAAGGGCCCTTACGTCTACATAGAAATAGAAGTGACACATTAATTTGTGCCAGAATAGCTCATTGAATTAGGTGGAAACCAGCACTATGAAAGACATTATGGCTTCTTCCTTGTGTTTGTGTGTGTAAGAAAGAGATGGTCTATTTGTAGACTGGCTTCTGTTAAAATTTGAACTCCTCATGTCATACATTAACTTGGGGGCAGTGATTGAACTTGAACTGTGAAGTGTTTGTGTCCAGCATGGAGAAATGTTCACAACACATTCTTTTATTTGTCCTTGCTTTCCGCATTTACACTTGAATGACATGTTATATATTTTTTTAAGTCTAAATTAAAATTATGGAATTATGGCCTGGGATTGCACATAATTTGACTCATCCTTCAGATTTTGTGATCAAACCCAAAGTGTAGCGCACAGAAACAAAACACATTTGGAACAGTATATTACAACCGTGTGTAGTCAGTGACAGCAGCCTGATATACTTTAATGCCAAATTATGAGAGAATTGTAAAAAATAAAATATCTGTATGGAAGTGGCTAGTAACTTTGGAAAAACAGTAGCCACAGTGGCTTGTATTACATTATGGTGCGAACAATATTGTAAAATCAATATTGTGAATTCTTTGGGTTTAGTTGCTGTGTTTCAGCATCCACAACAGGAGTTAAACATTCTGACAAGCGCATAACTAAGTGCATTCGCGACATTTTTGTGCAGAAATACGTTGTAATATTATGTTTATGTTGCATAAATATCTGATTAATCTCATACACTCACCTAAAGGATTATTAGGAACACCATACTAATACTGTGTTTGACCCCCTTTCGCCTTCATAACTGCCTTAATTCTAATTAGCATTGATTCAACAAGGTACTGAAGGCATTCTTTAGAAATGTTGGCCCATATTGATAGGATAGCATCTTGCAGTTGATGGAGATTTTTGGGATGCACATCCAGGGCATGAAGCTCCCGTTCCACCACATCCTAAAGATGCTCTATTGGGTTGAGATCTGGTGACTGTGGGGGCCATTTTAGTACAGTGAACTCATTGTCATATTCAAGAAACCAATTTCAAATGATTCAAGCTTTGTGACATGGTGCATTATCCTGCTGGAAGTAGCCATCAGAGGATGGGTACATGGTGGTCATAAAGAGATGGACATGGTCAGAAACAATGCCCAGTTGGCACTAAGGGGCCTAAAGTGTGCCAAGAAAACATCCCCCACACCATTACACCACCACCACCAGCCTGCACAGTGGTAACAAGGCATGATGGATCCATGTTCTCATTCTGTTTACGCTAAATTCTGACTCTACCATCTGAATGTCTCAACAGAAATCGAGACTCATCAGACCAGCCAACATTTTTCCAGTCTTCAACTGTCCAATTTTGGTGAGCTCGTGCAAATTGTAGGCTCTTTTTCCTATTTGTAGTGTACAAATAGGAAACCCAGTGGGGTCTTCTGCCGTTTTAGCCCATCCGCCTCAAGGTTGTGCATGTTGTGGCTTCACAAATGCTTTGCTGCATACCTCGGTTGTAACGAGTGGTTATTTCAGTCAAAGTTGCTCTTCTATCAGCTTGAATCAGTTGGCCCATTCTCCTCTGACCTCTAGCATCAACAAGGCATTTTCGCCCACAGGACTGCCGCATACGGGATGTTTTTCCCTTTTCACACCATTCTTTGTAAACCCTAGAAATGGTTGTGCGTGAAAATCACAGTAACTGAGCAGATTGTGAAATACTCAGACCGGCCCGTCTGGCACCAACAACCATGCCATGCTCAAAATTGCTTAAATCACCTTTCTTTCCTATTCTAAGTTTGGAGTTCAGGAGATTGTCTTGACCAGGACCACACCCCTAAATGCATTGAAGTAACTGCCATGTGATTGGTTGATTAGATAATTACATTAATGAGAAATTGAACAGGTGTTCCTAATAATCTTTTAGGTGAGTGTATAAGTTTGGTAAAACGCTTCACTATACTCTTCAGCTGTAGCACACACAGTTTAAAAATGGCTGTTATTTCAAACAGTAATATTCATTGTAGATGTTTCTTTTTAAAAAAAAAAACATTGATGCGTTTGCCTATTAGTAATAACATTTTATTTATTCATGGCACATGCATTTTGATTCTTTAAACAGAAGTAATATTGTCCAATAACATGTTTGCATTATTTAGGCTTTTTTTACATTTCCTTTGCAGGCCAGTAGTTGATTTTTTTTCCCCATAAGATTTTGGTCATATTGCTCAGTATATATCTCAGACAAGACTTTCATATCGGTGCATCCCTATGGAAGAAACTCATTTGTAATATACATATCTTATAATAAACCAGTTAAGCATCACTGCATTTGAATGGGGAGGTGGGCTGTTATTTTTCTACCGAACCAAAGACAGGACGTGATGTCACAATATGTGAGCCTAAAAAGGACATAATGCTCAAAATAAAATAAAAATTATCAGCATAGTCGTGATGCATCAGAACCGTGTCTCCTCGCAGCAGATGCTGTTTTGACTCCAATTACACATTTAATAAGCTCTACACAAGTTTGCAGCTGGTCAAAATACCATCATATGTAGGCTACGCACATACAACGAGCACATTTAGCCCAGCATACAGCATTGTTTTGGATGTTCGGTAAGGTTGTGAACATATCCCTAAGCCTTTAGGTTTGGTGTTAAAATGCCACTGTGAACACTAAGCGGACTAGGACTACATTTTATTTGGTCTCGACCAAACGAACCAAGTGAACCGAACTACAAATGTGAACACAGTCTTACAATGAATGACGGACCCAAAACATAGAATATCGTAGGAACATGGGGATGGGCTCATTTGACTTGCTAAGGAAACATCCAGAACACCCTAGCAACCTCATATCAATGCACTTAATGAACACTCAGAGCATCTTAGCAACTGCATAGTGTTTGTGATTTAGCTGTTATAGTTCCATGTAGAAACCAAACAAAAAACATTGAAAAATAATACTTTGGTTTAAAAAAGATCCGGACACCAAAATAAGGGGGGAAAAAGAAAAAAAAGGCACTCAGTCTCCAGTTCTGTGAAATATTTACTTTATTTGCATTCTTTTTTATTTGCACTTACTTTAAAATGTTTTTAATATGTAGTTTGCTAAAATGAATGTTTTAGGCGGTTTTGGACTAATTTTAATATAAATCCGTAGATTGTATTTTTTAATTTTAGTGATGTACAGTATATCTGTGCCATATTGACTACTGAGCTGGCTGATATTATATTTTTATCAATGAGTATTATGAGTATTGGTTGTATATCTACGGATAATAGATGTTTAGTTAGTGCATGTGTTTCTCCATATTTTTACATTTAGATTACCTTTGCGGTCATCTCATTTAAAGTTAATATTAAACACTATTTAATAACACTATTAAATCTAATCTAAATCAGAAAATGAATATGCATTTTCTTTATATAGTAAATTATTATAATAAAGTCTACAAGGAATGATGAGATATGCGACACACGGCTCATTAAATCAAAAGATGGAGTACATACGTTCTGTTTGTGGCACTAACCTGCATGCCTGTTGAGAGCGCTGTGCTAATCATAACCTAGCCACTATGCTTTCAAGTTGAAAGCACATGGCTGCAATATTATATAACTGCATTGACAAAGAGGCAGGCTGCAGCCAATCCCCACTCCCCAAAAAGAAAAGCCCTGCACATAATGAAGGCAAGTGGGGCCATGTGAGTGTGAGGCAGAGCTGCTCCAGATTCTCCCCAGTCTTATGTTGACGGGTCACACTTAACAAAGACCTTGCGCTGTAGCATTAGCCTTTGTATGTTGGGAACTGTGTGTCTGACAGGCTGAGAGAACCCAGCTGTCTGTGTCGTCTGTCATAGGTGTATTGTATTACCCATAGACTTTCTGACCAGTGGGATGAATTATTCTCTGTTTATTCTGTATAAGATGAGTGCAGTGGGTTTTTTTTAAGCTTCTGATGTCTAATTAGCATACTGACCTTTATATTGCAGACTTTATCACAAGGTTCTTTACCTTTTTTTTCCACTATAATTGTTTTTTCAGCAAGTTTTTCTAGCTGATTCCTCCCACCTCTTCGTTGGGGTGTTCCCCTGGTTACAGGCAGGTGGTGTCAGGTTACTTTACCTTGCCCTGTCATTCCAGCATGTTGTTAACCCATTTGTGACAGACAGGGCGTTTACACAAAGTGCTCCCTGCAGGCGCAGTTTCTGCTAACATTGTCCAAGTTTCGGCTTTGCATTGAGCTTTAGACTTGGAGTTACTACTGTTATGAATTTAAGTTCTCATGTTCTCATAAAATTAACATTCCTCCTGCCTCAGGTTCTGTTTTTTTGTAAGCTCAGATTTGGAAGGTTGACTTTTGATTCTTGGATACAAGGTTACGGAGCAGGTTGAAAATCATAAAGTCTTTGTTATGGTTGATCTATATTAGACTTCCAAGGTAAATCCCAGTGCTAAGAAAACAATAGTCTTTTCTCGGCTATGTTATCCTTGTTTGCCCATGCATGTCTGTGTGATTCGGTTGCTAAGCTTGTGAGTTTCCCGACCACACTGCAGCAGAGGTGTTCACGTTTAATTAAAAGGCCACTATACAATCAGCCATCATGCTTCAGTGCTGCTTTAGAAACGAAAGCCTTGTTCACTATGAAAAATGATTACAGTCCGACGTTTGTTGGAGGTTTTCATTCCGTTATACTAAATAGTGCATGTTCTACTTAATTAATATGCATAATTAATTATCTGGCAGGATATCGAGTATAGCTACACATGATTAATATCCATCTGTTCTCCGGGTCATTAATCAGTTCTCAATAAGCTGCTGAGCTTTCCTTCTCTGCCCTGCTTTACAAGCACTACCACTCATAAAACCTGGAACAAAGCCCGGAATATTACTGTAAATATAGGTGTTGCTGACGGATTGTGTGCCTTGTCTCTTTCCAGAATACAGTCGTTTTGAGTCCAAGATCCACGACTTGAGGGAGCAAATGATGAACAGCAGCATGAGCTCTGGCTCCGGCTCCCTCCGCACCAGTGAGAAACGCTCCCTCTACGTCAGGTATCTTCTTCATCCTCAGATTCCTTAATTCAGCTGTACTGATATTTATTATTTTTGTTTCAATGCTTTTCCAGTCAGAGGAACCTTCATTTAGATCAAACAGCCATAGTAGCCAATTAGATTCAAAATGTTTGGTCTAAAATTCTAGTTCAAATAATCAAGGCATGTTTGAACTTGAGTATCAGCTGGCTTGCATTCAATTCCAATAAAGCACCATTTATTTCTAAAAAGTGTTCAATTACACATGCATTTTGTTTGCAATGAGACTTGAAGCAGTGAAAAGAACTGAAATAATTTTTGGCAACCATCGGAAATATTTGTATTGATAATTCTACCCTAAAAAGTTTTACCAGTGTTTCCAACCTTATTGTACGTATTCCATACTCATTCAGTCAGTTTAAATGAGAAGTGCTCTCTGCTGTTTTGAGGCATACTGTATTATATTTTAAAGTTGAGTCCATGGGACTGTAACCAGTGTCCCTGGATATGGCAGTGTGAGCAAAATTAATTTAAGGACAACGAAAGATTGTGCAAATGGGTAGAGGGAGAACCAAGAAAATCTACAAAACTGATCCAAGCTGACATCTAGCTCAAGGTGCAACAGTTTAAAGTCCAACCACCTGTAACTGTTGAATGAAAATATCTCCGTGGTAGAAAATGCAAGACTTTTGGTGTATGTTACTGTCTCTGGCACTGGGTACCTTGAAACTTTGAATGGCACCATAAAATCAGAGATCAATCAAGACATTGTGGAGCAGAAAGTTTAGCCCTGGTGTAAGAGATTTGTACTTCAATCACAAGTCGTGGTCTTCTCTAGCTGCCTTTCCACTGTACGCGACAAGCGGAAGACATTCATTTAAAAAAGAGAGTCGGACAGGGGCTGCAAGGGGTCCCGATCATCTGTGGATACAGAATTTTCAGATCCGATTTGAACTTTGGATTGTTAAAAAATTTAACTCGAGCGACTAGACCATATTCTGACTGAATGTGATGAATTCCAATCAAATCACTGTGCACAAGGTGAAAAGGTATTCATTTATTAATACTTTATCAGAAACACTTGACACTTTTAAAAGTGCATGGTTATTGATGAGTCATAAATAATTTAATTGAATATTTATATTTTATTATTTTGTGTTATTTAAGTTTATTATTTTATTATTTCATGTCTCTATATGTTCCCTCAATTTATTAGCGGACATTTGTTCTATATGCATTGTTTGCATTCATTTATTCATTCCACCATGGTAAATGTTTGGAGGTTAAAGGCTCTTGCTGTGTTGCACTTCTTTGCTGGAGATGCAAATAAGAAATATAAGTTAGTGTGGGTAAAACAGTTTCGGAGGACACACCTTTGTGAGCATCACCAGATTTACGAGGCAGCAAGAAACAAGCTTCCCAGTGTTGCCTCATAAGATCATAATTAAAGTTCAAAAGGCGGAAAGGCGAATTCCGACAGTCGTGTCCGAATGTTGTGTGCACTGGAAAGGCTGCTTATGAGCCTGGGTTGGAATGCAATTGAACATCTGAGAAAAGTACTGAAAATAATTCTTGGGTGTAGTAGGCCTGTCACGATAGTCAATAAATCAATTAATCGCACGATAAAAAAAATGAGCTCGATAATTTTTCCGACACGATAATTTCCAGCGCCCGTTTTTATATCCATTTTTGCCGAGCGTCACATTATATGATCACGCTCTTATACATGTAAGTGCGACAAGACACAAGAGAATGCGCTGTATGTCAATGTCCTGTCTGTGTGGCTGCGTCTCATGTCAGCTAATCGAGGGACACTCTGACACACACACACACACACACACTCGACGCACAGACAGACTCGCGTCAGTCTCCTGCTCACATGGAGTTCTCTTTTGCTTATTAACAAACAATAACAACAACAGAGATAATTTTGAGTATTCTCATATTATGAGTCTTAAATGAGTTAAATAAAATCTTAAATAAACTTAAAGAGTTGTGAGGAAATGAGATCCGCGTCATGTTCGGCAGCGGCTGTTCTTAAAGTGACAGGAGCACTGATGATGCCTGTCATTAATGTTCATCAAAGAACAAGGAACAGAGAAAATTGTAGCTTTAATGATGATTCATCTATATTTAATTTATTATTTATGCAGTTAAGAAAGGTGTTTGATAACTATTATATTTCTGTATATGTCTAACATTATAAGGTAAAATAATATTTATTATAATGGGGTTATGTAAAGATTGTTTTAAGTTCACTTAAATTAAAAGTTGTTGTTTTTTTTACGCCTAATAAATGTTGAAGTTGGTAGCTTTCAGTTATACTATAATGTAACGTCATTAATGTTTCATAGAGACATCAGTGATACTGGCCTTCATTCATAAAAACGACATATTGACTACAACACATATTTAAAATATGCTGTCAATAAATTGTTTCTACATTAATTTGGAGAGTAACTGAAATTATTACAATATCAAAATTAAAAACGTATTAATCGTGATTAATTACAGACTTTTTTATAGATTCCCAGCACTATACCTAAAACACAATCATCCATTGCAGTTTTCCCAGCTGTTTATTCAAGTGCATTTTTTGTTAACAGACTGAGAGTCTTTTTTGTTTTGTTTTGGTTGTTTTGTTCATTTATTGTTCAATATTATCGTTTATCGCAATAATTTCTTGGCCAATTTATCGTCCAGCAAAATTTGTTATCATGACAGGCCTAGGGTGAAGTCCAAGCGAGAACAGGAGCCTTCCAAAGGGTTCTTCCAAAGGTTTCCGTTTAAAATATTCGATTTTGAGTAACAAGTCAACTCATCATGATTGTTTTATAATGCAAATTCAAATATTTGAAAGAATTGGCATTTCAAAATACTTTATGGCAATTACAAGTTACAAATTAAAATAAATGGAATAGTTTTTTATGAAAAGAGGTGAAAGGGCACTTGTGTTTTTTTGGAAGTGTAATTGCGCCATGGTCTACTTTAGTAGCAAGATCTCATTAAAAATTAGGTGTTGTTTTGATATTTTCAATAGAAATTGTGACAGTCTGGTTTTGTGTGTATTAAATATATAATCTGCCGAATGAACATGTGGCCTACGTCTAATGGTAGCTTGCACCTTAAGTGAGCTGTGCTTAACGAAGCATTCAGCTGCTGTGTTTCGTGAGTCAGCTGACCACACGTGTTAATGATAAGTGTGTGATTTCAAGGCATTTTCACATTCCTGTGAATGCAGAGATGGGATAATGTGTCAAAATGGTACAGTCATGTGTCAGTCAACACTGATCCCACCCTGCACTGTTTTATTTTAAAACAGAGTCCTGATGTTGTCCTTGATTTAGCTGTGCAGCAAACTATGTGTGTGTCTCAGTGGGCTTATAATTAGTGTTTCCTAGAAGAGAGGTATGTTGAGAAACAGGAAGGCCTGCCCCACTGGTTTTTCTCCTTTGATTTGGATTTACCTGTCTGACAAGGTAAAAACATTCAGCTTTGAACACAATGCCTGACTGTGTTTCTGTACTCAACGTCATCTGCCATCTGGTTTCCCTCTCATGATGATACTGGGATCCTCTATCACAACTGTGGCCTTGAGTGCTTAACCACAGGTTGATCCAGGGGACTGACTGTAAAGGACATAGCAAGCAACAATATGAAAAATAGGAGGGATTTTATAAATATTGGCTCATAATATTAATTATGTGACATTCCATTTGCCTAATTTGGAAAGCTGACAGTTTGGTGAAGAAAAGTGACATTTGTAGGTGTTTGCTTACCATTGGCATGTAAAAGTTTCATCTTAAAGTTGTTGTTTTAGACATTCAGTTTTTACCTTAGTTAATATATATTTAATAAAATGTAAAAAAAAAAAAAAAAAATCAAAAGTTTAGTACTTTTATTCAGCAAGGACTGCATTTATTATAAGTGACCGTAAAATAAATATATATGTGTGTCAAGATGATTTTCTATAGATATTTGGTGTGTCAAATGTGGTGTTCTTACCAGGGATTTTAAGTTATGGTTTAGGGATGTCAACGTTTAATCAATGAATTGGTTACATTTGATTATTAAATAAGTAATTTAATTAAATGATCAATCACATCAACTCATTTTGCAATCCTACTAGCCCTTTATTTAGATTAACAATCCTTCTAATTCAGTCCTTCTCACTTGGTGTTTTGAGCAGCATTTGCACACCTTCATGCTGTTGGCTATATATGCCACTGCTGTAGACACACATTGCAGTGTTAATTAGGGCTGTAATCAACCAAAGAAAATCTTGGTCGACTGAAGTCCTGAAATTTTAGACTAAAAATGACATTAGGAAAAAAAGTTAAATTAATTAGCTGCGCACTGTGCGCAGTACTTGTTCGTGTTTCTAATCTGTCCTCGTATTTTCTTTTCCTCATCAAAACCGAATATCATCAGTGGTTGTATATCAAGAGCAGGGACAGTTTTTGTGCATTTTGTTTTGTGATTTCACCTGAACAAATAGAAAGTCTCCGCAACACCGTTAAGCGATACACTCGTCTGTGAAGACTGTATGTGAAGACCATATGCACGAGCCACAACAGAAATCCGCGCCACTGATAACACTGGCAACAAGCGCCAGATCGCCTTTTATTTAACAAACAAATTAAATGATGCTCTTCTAGTTAACCAGAGATGTTTTGTTTGTTTCTTAGGTTCATTCATGCAGCAAGATGTTGACCTTGGTAGTGGGGACATGTCCCACCCGCAAATTACGCTTATGCTATTAACTTAAAGCTTATACTCTTAAACACAAAAGGCATGTCCACTTTATTTATTAAACAAGCCAGATCAAGAGCAGAAACAAAATAAAGTGCATAACTGAAAAATAAAATCATAGGCTCAAAACTAATACAAACAGTGGGCACACCGCATACTTAGAGCCTACTTCAATCTGTCTTCTTCAGTGGGTTGGGCTAATCCTAAAGAAGTGAAAACAAGGGGGGTATTGTGAAGACAGACTGTTACCTATGAAACAGGGGTGCTCTAAAAACACCCCCATTAGCAATTAGTGCTTTCCACCTGATGAAATGAACGCGGCAAAACTGATTGAATGAACGCGGCAAAAAATCTGAATTTTGGTCGAACCAGAACGTATCGACTAATAATCGACTAATCAACTGGGAGATTACAGCCCTAGTGTTACTTAAGGCTAACTATTTATTGATCTTTAATTTAAATCATCAATCAATCATGGGAATTTGTGTAAATTGACATCCCTAGTATGGTTGCAAGGTGATTGTGTTTTGGAACCTTCAGTAAACTTTAACTCAATGTTTCTCAAAATTTACTTTTCTGATGCTATCGACTTCTTCAAACAGGTCTAGCTTTTTTTGTCTTTTTTTTATTCATCACAGGAATTAATTAAAAACAGTCATTTAAATTGTATTAACTTCACAATGTTACTATTTTTACTGTATTTTTGTAAAAATAGTACAACCTTGTACCAACCCCATTTTTTATCAACAGTACACAATTTTTTTTTTCATCTTGCAAAATATTTCTCAAATGGTTTCTATGTCTTTGGGAAGAAGTGTACTGCAAGTTGCTTTGAATGAGGAAGCATCTGCTAAACAAATTTTATCAACAAAAAAGGTGCAGATGTCCAGTGGTGTATGTGTATCCCCATACCCACCATTTACTCAAACACAACAGATGTTTTACAATAAAACCTGAGCATCCACCGGAGCACACTGCTGATGTCAAATTGTTTCATTTGATTTTCCCAGGGCTCTTTTCGACTATGACAGGACCAGGGACAGTTGCCTCCCTAGCCAGGGTCTGAGTTTTTCCTATGGGGACATCCTGCATGTCATCAATGCCTCCGATGATGAGTGGTGGCAGGCACGACTGGTTACACCCCATGGGGAGAGCGAGCAAATTGGGGTCATACCAAGCAAGAAAAGGTACAGTACTGCCAACAAGCCAAGATAAAATTACAACATTTCCCTTGTAGTAATGGCCTGTGTTCACTGCCAATCACACATTTTTATTTTTTGATCCACAGGGTGGAAAAGAAAGAGCGTGCACGGTTAAAAACAGTCAAGTTCCACGCAAGGACGGGCATGATTGAGTCCAACAGGGTGAGTAAGTCGTCGTCCTGCTCCTCCTGTGAAGGACTCATGGGAGCTGCCCCACTTCCCCTGAGTGTGGGAATTGGTGGCTTCTCACAGTATCCCGGAGGCTCCTGTTACTGAGCATCTCACAGTGACACATGAACAAAGGCGTACAATTACAAACATGCACTGTGCCATCATAATCAGCTGTGATTGTTTGATCAATGCTCCTCAATCCTGGTCCTGGAGGCCCCCCAACACTTCACTTTTCTGATGTTTCTCTAACCACACACCTGATTCTACTGCTCCGCTCATTAGTGGAGCACTCCATAACCTGAAATGGCTATTGGGGACCCTCCAGACCCAGGACTGAGAAACACTTTTATGTTTAGATGCCCACTCTTTTTATTATAACCTAAAGGGATAGTTCACCCAAAAATGACAATTGGCATTTATTTACCTTCATGTTGTCCAAACTTGTATGATTTTCTTTTTCATGGAACACAAAAGGAGATGTTTGGCAGAATGAACGACATACGGGTAAGTAAATGACCAAATTTAAATTTTTGGGTGAACTGACCGTTTGATGGTGAAGTGTGTAATGGACTGGTCGGGATGCTCAACAAACAACATGTTTTGATTGGCACAGTGTGCACCAACAAATGCCGTACAACTACTTATACACTACTGTTCAAAGGTTTGGGGTCAATAAGATAAAAACTGTAAAGACATTTATAATGTTACAAAATATTTCTATTTTAAATAAAAACTTTCTATTCATCAAAGAATCTTGAAAAAAAAAATGTATTACCGTTTCCACAAAAATATTAAGCAGCACAACTTTTTTCAACAATGATAATAATACGAAATGTTTTCTGAACACCAAATCGGCACATTAGAATGATTCTTGATGGATCATGTGAAATTAAAGACTGGGTTAATGGCTGCTAAAAATTCGACTTCACAGAAATAAACAACATTTTAAAATGGACAACAGTTTTTTAAAGTTGTGATAATATTTAATAATATTAAGATTTTTACTGTATTTTTGATCAAATAAATGCAGCCTTGGTGAGCATATGAGACTTTTCTCAAAAATAAAAATAGAATCTTTCTGACCCCAAATTTGTGGTTGTGTAGTTGGCTCTGCACAAAATTACACACTTCACTTTTACTTTTTTACCCATGATTTTCTGCTGCAATTAGTGATGCACCGATCATGATTTTTGAAATGTATTTGTTATTTATTTGCTCTATAACAGATAAACTGTCCTTTTGAAAATAGAGGCAACCACTGCATTTTAATCACATTCCAAAGAAAGATGTTACTCCCATGTAGCGTGAGCAGTTGTTTCGATTTGAATTAGATTGTATAATTTCAAGATTTAAAGCAAAAACCAAATGGTCAGACTTTAGATTTGTTAAGTTATGCTACATAAGTCACCTGCATAAAACAAAAACAGTTGATGGACTGAATGAAAATGCAAATTCCCTCTCTGACAGTAGGTGGCGCTTATGTAACAGCAGCGATTTCTTTGGGTACTGCTGAACACAAAGCAGCGCTGCGCTTTAAACTTTATACGGAGGTAGAGGAAAAGAAAATGACATCGAAACTTTTCTAAAGGCAGTCAGTTCCCTTCAAAGATGCATTTAAATAAACCCCCCACGCCCAATTTAATATTTATATTTTTCATGCAATATTTTGGGCATCGCGGACAGTGAGCTTGCTGTGCCTGGTACAGTATTTGCTCTGCTGGCGTGTCTGTTCTCTCTTCTTTGCGTCCGTCTTCAGCATGTCCCGTATCTGGCCTGTGTTAACGTCCTGTTTACAGACTTTGTAATATTTCAACACAAATTACATGTTGGAAAATAATTGCAATCCAGTTTGTGTGCATGTCTGGAATAGAGAAAAACGTCTGTTTCCGATTTATGGCATGTCGACCGGTGCATCTCTAGCTGCAGTTTGTGCAATCAAGAAAATATTTCAAATCTTTTTTATTGTTCAGTTGTGTATTCCTTTTGTTACATTCAGAGTAAAGACTTTATTAAAAAATAAATAAAGAACTTTTTTTCTGAATGTAGCTTTGCATCCGAGCTACGTCTACATTCATTCTCCCCACTTACATTGTTTGTGCAACCACATGTCGCCTTTGGTTTTATTTTTGCATGCGTGTTGTGAATTACATTGAAACCCATTCTGTTTCTTGTGTTTGTTTCATTCCTCATCCCCATTCCCCACCATCGGCTCATCTCCACGCAGCCAGTCAAAGTGAAGCGCAAAAAAAGCTTCAACCTATCGCGCAAGTTCCCGTTTTACAAGAGCAAGGAGAATATAGTGCAGGAGTTGGTGGAGACCGAACGTGAGTATGAGCCTATGACAAAGGCTCTGATGCTGTCCTTCATGCTTCATCCTGTCACTGTCACTCACCCTGGAGATGGCTTCTGATTGGCTCTTGACCTTTCTGTGAGAAAACCGAGCCAATTGGGGCCTCTCTGACCTTTGTCTTGCTCTGAGGGGGACCTCAGCACTTCTCACAGGTGTGAGGCTGCACTAACACTCAAATGCTGTGCTCAAACATCCATCTGTGTCAGAGCTGTTTAGAACTGCTCCCTTCAGCATTTGGACTTAAAATTTTGTTACGGAAATCCCTTGTGCTTAAATTACAAACGGACAACCCAGATCTTTCAGCGCACAGCACGATGATGTTAGTATTCCTTCATCCCTCGAGAGTGCAACACCTCTCTTCTACTAGCCTCTCACTAACCTCTTTCTTCTTCCTTTCTGCTCTCTCTCTTTGTTCTTGCTTTCACCTGTCGGGACGCTCAGGACTTCCCAGGGTTAAGCGATGACTTTTATGGATCAAAGAGTTTGAGTAAGTGTGTGGTTCCTTTTGTCAAGCAGCTGTTCCCTGAGCTAACTGAACCGGCTGTGCCACACACCACACACACATTTTATTCTTTCTTTCTGTTCCTCCCTCTCTCTTTCTCACTCAATCTCCTCTCTGCCTTAAGAATCATCTGCCACTTTTTCAAAATTCAATGTTATTTGCCATTCGCAGCTCAATTTAGTGATGCATTTCCAAGTAAAACAGGATGTTTTCAACAAAAAATGTAGTTCTTGATTACATCCATCAAGTATTGATTAGAAGGTGAAAAGTGGGTGTTACATACCATTATGGGGCCAGACCTAATGTGAGTTTGATAAAACCATGTATTATTTAATATGTATTATCTATTGGTTAACATTATCTAATGTTCTGTATGGCTTAAGTGATCTTAGTGAAAAAAGAAACTTTTAAAATTACATTTTGAAAGATTACAGACATTTTTCTCTGAGATAACATGCATTGAAAAATCATTAATTATTAATGAATCTTGATGTCATATTGGCTTGTCAAAATTAACGCGTTTATGCATGCAATAAATTTTTTTTCAGTTTAACGCATTACAAATATTTAAACACAATTAACGCAGGCAAAATGCTTGTCACCAAAGTGAGTGATTAGTTAAATGAAGTCTTAAAAGAACGTAAAGAGTTGTGAGAAAATGGGATGCTTTGAGCATGTGCGGCAGGTCTTACAGTGACAGCAGCCTAATAAACCTGCTTCTGTGATGTCAATCATTAATGTTATTTAAAGAACAAAAGAAAAGGAGAAAATCATTTACTGCTCTTGATTGATAAACTTTTGTAGCTATAATAAGGATTGATCTATATTTAATTTATAATTTATTCAGTGAAGACTGTGAAGTGTCTGATAACTTTATTCAATTTCTGTATGTATTCTACCTGTTAGACCTACCTAAACATCTTTTTTGTGTCAAAAACAATGAAAACAATACATTTTAAAGAAGAAAAAAAATAACTGGCTGAATGGGCTAATAGAAAAAAAAGTAGAAAAAAAAGTGCTCTGATATTTTGAAGGGCACTGGTAAATGTGCACTTAAATTAAAAGTTGTTCTATTTCTTTAAAGCCTAATAAATTATAAATTGATAGCTTTTAATTATACTGTAATGCTGATCTGGTTTTAATAGCTAAAATTGAGAGAAATCAATTTCATAGAGACATTAATAGCAGTAGTGGCATCACTGATACTGACCTTTTTTCATAAAAAGATGCCTTTAAACAAATCTTAAAACATAGGCTACTGTCTTTTTTTGTTTTACATTAATTTGGAGATTTATTGTAAACTTTATACAATAAAATATTTAAAAACACTTTGTTAGGTGTGCTTAATCACGATTAATTAAATCATAATTTTTTTTTTTTTTGGTTGACGCATAAACGCATAAATCATTCACACAAAAATATTCTTAAATCAAATATCTGTTTGCCATATGTTATGATACACCTAAAGAGAGAGTGAATCTATGGCAGACCACTTCAGGACCCATAGTGTCTTAAGAGCTAGCTCATACTGGGTAGGATGAGTGTGTGTTTAATGTTTTAAGTATCCCAGCACTATCGTCACGGTATCTAAGAGATGTTTGTTATTTGAATCCAGTAGGGAAACCCAATACCAGCTTGTTTACCATGGCATGATGAGCAGTATCACTGTCTGATGAACCAAACACTGGCAAGGTCATAGGAAACGCTCAGCACAGAATCTAAGATCACTGGGGTCGTAGGAAAAGGAAATACTTAATTTCCTATTGCTGCCTCATCCTACCATTTCCCTTCTAAGGAAACGGCAGCCATTTAAGTGCCCAAAAGTTCTCTCTGTTTGTTTTCCTCTCTTCACTCAGCCTTTTCTATTCTTGGCATGATGGTCTGGGGGTGGGGTTGTGGCAGTGGCAGTGTATAGTTTCATCCCGAGCTGTGCTGGATATAGTATTAATCTTACATATGGGTTAAAGTGTGCATTGTGACATTTCTAAACCTCCCTCGTCTTATATCCACAGAGTGCTTGACATCCAACACCAGTGACAGTGAAAGCAGCTCCAGTAAGTGGCTATAAACATCCATTAGCTTATGCTTTTCATTACTTACTGTATTAAATCTGTCCCATTATATTCTGCCAAGGTGCAGCAGTCCATTTGATTAGTGTCATTGCATTAACCTTTTAGTGCTTGAACAAAAATTGATTCATAGATACCTTGTTTCTTATGGATAATTGTCATTTCTCATTATGCAGAGGGTCAGGAAGACACAATTCTATCATATGAGCCAGTGATTCGACAGGAGAGTAAGTATTCATAAACAACATTCTGCAATTTTTTCCATTTATATTTGAAATGGTTTTCTTTAGTTTTACATGACCATTTCACAGTCTCACTCTGACCCTTAATCCTAGTTTACACTACTCACATGACAACATGCCAAATTCCAAACAGTTATGTTTTTCTGGATTAGTCACTGCTTTACATGTGCAGTTATAATCTTGTTTTCGCGTGGCCAAACTACAATTTCTCTGTAAAAATATACATGACAAAAGTTGGACTAAAAAAAATGTCCTTTGTGTTAAAAAAATATATATTATGGGCCAGATTTACTAAATAGGGCAAATTAGCTTGAAAGCACAGAGTGGAAAGTTCTGCGCATGATCTAATGACGACGCTTAAGTGAAAGAACACAGACGCAGCTGGATCATTTCCATGATGACCCACACAATCAACCTAGAGCAGCACGAATTAACGTCTGGTTTAAGACATACTTTTTGGGGCATTAAATAATGCTGCAAATACCAGAAAATTGACTAGTGCAAACCTTAGTCAACCACCTTGCATGATTAATTTAAATACTCTCCTTTCATAAATTTTGCATCTAAAAGGGAAACTCCTAAAGATCCATATGCAATAAGGTCATCCACAAAAATTAACTGTACATTTTCAGTGCAAACTTTTCACTGTATCTAGTAATTTTTTGTGCTGACATAAGCTGTTAGTAAATCTGGCCCTGAGTGTGTTTGTTGTGGCAGTAACAAGAAGTATATGTGCCATAGTTTAAACTGTCTGTCTTTTAGGTTGTTGAATAAACAGGAGGTAATAGGTGATATGCAAATGTATATGTCATCTGTTAAAGTGTTTACTTAGTAGTTAAGTTTTCATAAATGGTCTGGGTGGACTGGGGAAAGGAGCTTTATGTACATAGAACACTTGTATTTAAAAAGAGAATGGGAAAATCCTGCTTTCCATGCCATGTCCTCCATAAAGCCAGAAATTATTCTCAAGGCTGGAAATTTTTGACCAACATTGATTTGGCTTTCCTTTCAGTCCATTACACAAGGCCTGTGATTATCCTGGGTCCAATGAAGGACAGAGTAAACGATGATTTGATCTCGGAGTTTCCTCACAAGTTTGGGTCCTGTGTTCCACGTGAGTGTAATGAGAAAAGGCCACACTGGCTACATGCAAAACATCTTTATCATGAAATATTTTGTCAATACTTGTAAAAGTAAAGACATGTACATGATTCCTCAGATACGACTCGCCCTCGGCGAGAGAATGAGATGGATGGACAGGACTACCACTTTGTGGCTTCAAGGGAGCAAATGGAGAAGGACATTCAGGACAACAAATTTATAGAGGCCGGCCAGTTCAATGAGAATCTGTACGGGACAAGCATCCTGTCTGTCCGGGCAGTCGCTGAAAGGGTCAGTGACTCCCTAGTGTAAACATGCCGGAGGATCTGAACTCCTGTTTAATCCTGAAATATTTTCCCTGTGGCAATTATTTTGTGCAGTGAAAGTCTGACACATGATAAAAGGGTTTCTTTAATCCTCTTGTAGGGGAAGCACTGTATCCTGGATGTGTCTGGGAATGCCATTAAGCGACTGCAGCAAGCACAGCTCTATCCAATCGCCATTTTCATCAAGCCAAAATCTGTGGAGGCCCTAATGTAAGTGTAAAAATGATCAATTATATGTATATACTTCCATTCAAAAGTTTAGGCACAGTAAGGAAATGTTTTTTTTTTTAATTTGTTTTTTTATTCAGCAATGACACATTAAGTTGATCAAAAGTTATGATACATTTATAATTAGAGATGCACCAACATTTTTGTTTTGTTTCCGAAATGGTCCGAAAGGGCTGAAATCATAGACCGAATTAGTGGCGTTTGATTAGAACTTTTCAGATGGCACATTTTGGCTGTTCAGTGTCTCTAGGGTTGGGTTGACAAAATTGATTTCTGGTTTTCGGCCAAGTGCATCCCTGAATTTTCTTTTCTGGCCCAGAATTGTCATCTTGGTGCAACACTAGCATATTTATACTGGCAAAGATTTCTATTTGGAATAAATGCGGTTCTTTTGAACTTTATATTTATCAAAGAATCCTAAAAAAAAAAGCAGCACAACTGTTTTCGCCATTGATAATAATAAGAAATGTTTTTGAGCAGCAAAATCATCATATTAGAATGATTTCTGAAGGATCATTTGTCACTGGAGTAATGATGCTGAAAATTCAGCTTTGACAACAGGAATATATGACATTCTAATGTTTAAATAGGAAGGTATTTTTCAAATGTAGTACTATATTTCACAATATTAGTACTGTATTTTAATCAAATTGATACACCCTTGGAGAACATGAGACTTTAAAAAAAATATGACTGACTTTTGAATGGTAGTTTATCATCATTTTGTCTTTAACATTGAATATATCATATAACTATAATATTTCCTCACCATTCTGAACTGCAGTATGTGCTTATGCATTGTGAAATAAGTAATGCACTTTTTTGTATTTAACAGGGAAATGAATAAGAGGCAGACATATGAGCAAGCCAATAAAGTCTTTGATAAGGCAATGAAGCTGGAACAAGAGTTTGGAGAGTATTTCACAGGTAACTTTTTTCTTTTCCTCCCCACCACCATCATGTGATTTCTCTGTACTCTGAGGATTTTTTTAGTACAGCCCCTCCGTTACTGTTTAACAAGAGTTATGTGTACAGTAGTATGATTATTGCTCTCCTTCTGTCTCTCTACAGCCATAGTCCAGGGTGACTCACTAGATGAGATCTATAATAAAATCAAGCTGATCATAGAGGAGCAGTCAGGCCCTTACATCTGGATCCCATCCGCAGAGAAGCTCTGAGCTCGCCGACTCCATGGAGCCCCCCGCCTGACCCCCTACACCTACTTCCACCCGACACCTTCCCTTCCCTTTCACTGATATGTTTCATATCAAGTTTTAGTGTCATCATTATGTTACCCTCAAATGAAAAACGTCTTATCATCATTACTGTGACTGTGCACACCCCTGCATGAGTTTCTCAGCAATTCCATTCGAGATTGGAAATGCCATTCCTAAAGAAATTTTTTGTCATGTAAAACAAAAAAGGGAAACCTGAGCGAATCCTTTCATGAGTTTCGGACGGACGGACTTGATGATGATGAGAATGGGGATCCGGGGAGTCGGAGATGGTGACACGAGCGGAAACCTTGTATATGTTCATTCGGTTTCATTGAAAAAGACATTCGCGGATGCTGTGCGAGGTTTTCTACAAGGACTAGATACAGATCAAGCCTGCTGATGGTACTGTCACTGCTCATGTTTATAAGCAGAGAAACTTCAAACCTGACGATGATCTTCAGTACTCACAAACCAGCTCGCTTTATTTCGATCGGCTGCCTTGCCATTTGTATGGCGACACAGTCGGAGACAGAACAAAATGGAAAATGGGGTTTGAGTCTATACATTTATATTACCGACATCAAATGGAAAATAAAAATCCTACGGAGAGATTTTATTACATAATACAAAATGATACGGTACATTTTACACTTCACTAGAATTGTCTACTTGGAGGGCTGTTAGATTTCATTTACTTGTCTTTGGGTTTTTGTGTTGTTTCTTTCTTGTGGTTTCTGCTGCTCTGTATTAAAGATGGGGGTAGAGAGGTGTAACTGGGCTCTCTGCAGAGCACCAAACTGCCTTATGATGAATAAACGCTTCTGTAAAATTCCTGTCAATCGTGGGGGG
Organism: Gobiocypris rarus; assembly: GCA_023029165.1. Taxonomy (NCBI): domain Eukaryota; kingdom Metazoa; phylum Chordata; class Actinopteri; order Cypriniformes; family Gobionidae; genus Gobiocypris; species Gobiocypris rarus. The sequence goes on from CM040932.1 coordinate 31,226,312, forward strand.
AATGACACCATTCAACCTATCAGTGCTTAGCGGGAGACTCGATTTTAGTGCTATTTGTGAGTTTCCCATCATCCTATTGGAGGCCTAACTTGTGAGTGCAATAGACTTAAGTGTCTTACCTCTGTGAAATCCTTGTTTGCGAATCTTCTTTTGTCTTAAGCGAAATCCAATTTTGGCCGCCATTGGAGTTGTTGAAAAGCAGACAGCCCACTTGCACTTCCTCTGCCTTCCATGACTATATTCTCTTCAGACTGAACGGTAACAAGGTACTGTCCTGTTAGCTGCCCTGGATCGCAGCCTTAAAACGGGTAGAATCAAGACAATAATTGTATTGGATGTCCTTCTTGATATTAAAGCGTTAGTGGAGCCTGAAGTTGACCGTTTTCCCCAGAACTCGACGATGGTTTGATTAAATCTGTTCTTTGCTATGACAGCTTTTAAACAATTTTTTTTCTTCTTTATTTCCGGGCTGATGTTTACTCTACTGTGTTGAGCCTTGTGCAGGGGCGAGCTTGGCGAGCTCAGGAATCTGATGGATAACTACTTTTTTTTTCTTTTTTTTTTTTTTTTAAAGGCGACTAAAGGGCCGCAATCATGTTTTGATCGAGTAGGGCATGTATGAACTCAAAGGGATGATTTCCCCTTCTCTAACTGAACACCCAGACATGCTGATATATTATACTTGTGTATTCTAAATATTTAGTCCTTTTTTTATTTGAAATACTTTGTAAGCACTATGTCTGTGGTTGCCCTTGGGTTCAGCCGGAGAGAATGGGATCGTGATGGAATAAGACGGTGCTCAAGGATACAGAAGTACAGTACTTCCTTCGATCTCTTCACTCCCTCGAGAAGGCGATTCTTTCTTTTTGTATCGAGAAGTCTGGATCCCGCGGAAAGCGAGGGATGTCCCTGGGCCCACTCTCATTTTCTAAACGGGTGTGCTCATCTGCCAGCTGTCATACCTGTGTCAAAACCAGAGTTCAGGGAATAATCGAAGGGAACAGAGCCATTTATAAACTGCTTACAGACTGTTTTATTGGGTATGATAGCTGTAAAGTGTAAATATCCCCCGTCACTTGTGCTTCATGCATGTGTGATACAACTGGGACAAACATGTTTTATAAATCACAAATGTCAGGTAAGTAAACTTTGAATTTATTCTGAGATTAATTTCCATACAAATGTGCCGTAATGTTGGTATTTCTCTATAGAAAAAAAATATCTACAGCTGCCTATCAGAAAAACTTTTTTTAGTGAGTCGGGAACCAGCTTCCCTACAATACGGCCTGTCTACTTGTGATATCTTGTGGAACTTGTCTGAGTGTATAGATGAAAAACAAATGTAAAAAATATATATATATATTGATATATATATATATTAAGACATGCGGACAGCAACCCGTAAAGTGATATTAAAGTAAACCAGGAGCATAAATTACTCATTTAGCGTAGATCTGGTCCTCCGAGGTGACTAGCAGATGCTGGTCAGCCGTGTTGGTGAAGCCCAAAGAATTTTAATTCCTTGTACTATATTTCTAATGAAGTGGATTGAATCAGAGCAGCTCTGGCGCACTAATGAGGGTCTCTGCTCCGGAAGGCATGAGTGTGAAATGGGGAGGGAAGGGGTCTGGTTTGTCGTTTTGAGTGATGAGTTTTTGATGTGACAGCACACCTGTGCAGTAAGTGCTTGCAAATATGAACCCTTTGATTGTACAGTAGTGTCCTCCCCATGATTACAGGTGGTTCAGCCTATCAGGACACAAGAAAAGGACACCGCTCTTTTATATCCTGGTCAGGAGGGAACACAGTCCAACCAATTATTACTTTTTTTTTTTGGTTTAGTTTTATTTCTTTTTTGGACTGGACAAGAGTTTATTTGTTTGGAAATAAACTATGTGACTCTGTTACAATTTCAATGCATGCATTTTTATTTGTTTTTGTATCACAATGCAGATGTCTTGACTTGAACTAGTCAACCAAGGACAGCTCAAACAGATAACCGAATTACAGGTTAATAAAATAATAATGCCCAAAAGACAAATATGTCAGATTAAATTAATACAAGAAATTCTATTTTCTGAACCGTTTCATAACTGAACGAACAAACCATCAGATGCATTGTACATCTCTTAGCTTGTCAAAAACATGCACAGAAATTCACACTACATATTAAACACGTGCCATTAGACCTGAGATCTCCATCTGCGACTGAAGCTGCCATCGTTCATTCCTCAATAATGAGATTCTTCTTTGCTTTATCCAGCCTGTCCAACACCTCACTGTACAGACCTGCCATCTGGGGAGTCACATTTCATGTATTTTATTCACACCTTGCTGCGTTTTCTTTTACCAAACAACATGAACAAAAGGTTTTTAATGAGTATTATCTTGTGAATTCCTGGAACTCGGATGCTGAATCAATTATTGCCAAGTGACACGTTTAAACTCTACTAGCTGAACTAAACCTCCCTATTTTATGCTGCTTTAACTACCCCTGCTGCCCTAATTAAACCTCCAACTGAGGTGACATAAACCCCCAGCTTGCACACCTGACTTGAGGCAAGAAGAGTATGAAAATGACATCCGTCACCTTGGTTCAAGTGCTCGAACAGCTATAGAGCGGCCCAGCCGCCTCCTACTGCATTACCTGAGTCTGATAGCTGTCCTGCAGAGAGCCCAGGTGCCGCAGGAAGCTCATTCCCAGCCCGCACCACCTCTCTGCCTCGGGGTATTGGGCCAAACTGTACAGCAGGATTCCCGTATTCCACGCTCGGGTCAGCAGCCACAGGATCTCCAGCTCTGGAAAGTCCTCGGGCTGTGTGAGTAGAGAAGACGTCTGATTGTGACATTTTAAATGGACAAAACATATCTACGTTTAAACGCTATAATAATAGAAGCAACTTATATAATGCAATCTTATATTGGTGTCGTGAAGGTCACACATTTAGAATTGCACCCTGATGCTTTACAAGTTTTCTGCATCACTAGTCCGAGATAACGGATACAGGCGGGATTTTTAAATTAGCATCCAAATTGGCAGGAAGAGGCTGGTGAATGGAGCATCTGCTAACTGAGGCATAACTAAAAACCCATTGACAGAAACAGGAGATTCTTTCAAAGATGGAGATAATTGCAGGGCTGAGCTGCAGCGGGTTGTATGTGACGGCTGCTGAGTCAACGTAACGACTCACTGCGGTGGCTATGATGGAAAGGGCTTGCTCATAGTAGCCCCACACTTCCTCCAACACGCAGGGCTGCACCTCGGAAACACCGCTCGGCAGGGTCAGCTGAATCAGGCTGTGTAAACAGTTACTGTAACAAAGACACAAATATGTATAAGGTGTGTGTCACATGAGGAACCATTTGATGTCTTTTGTTATCTATCTGTGTGGTAACATCATTGTGTCAGTAACAAACGCTTAGCTAGTCTGACCTGCAGCGTGTGAGGTCGACCTGTGGTTGTTTCCTGTGTAGAGACAGGGCGATCCTCAGTGCCTTCTTACAAAGAATGGGGAAATGGGCTGGTGGTTCCATAGCCAGGACTGCAGACAAAGTACAGGACCATCAGAGCTTATATTGTCTTTTTGTTCTCCACCGTTCCATAGTTTGGGGTCGGAACATTTTTGAATGTTTTTGAAAGAAGTCTCTTCTGCTCACCAAGGCTGCATTCATTTGATCACAACATGGTGAAAAACAGTAATTTTGTGAAATGTTATTACAAATTAAAATTACTGTTTTCTATTAGAATATATTTTAAACTGTAATTTATTCCTGTGATGGTAAAGCTGAATTTTCAGCAGCCATTGCTTCAGTCTTCAGTGTCACATGACCCTTCAGAAATCATTCATATATGCTGATTTGATGCTCAAGATGCTCAATTTTGTATTATTATCAATGTTGAAAACAGTTGTGCTGCTTCATATTTTTGTGGAAAATGCGATTAATTTTTTCAGGATTCTTTGATGAATATAAAGTTTGAAAGAACACCATTTATTTGAAATAGAAATATTTTGTATCATAATAAAAGTTTGTATCAATTTAATGTATCCTTGCTGAATACAAGTATTAATTTCCTAAAAAAAAAAAAAATTCACTGACCCCAAACTTTTGGAAGGTATTGTACATGCAGTCAGAATTTCACCGCCCATAAGTGATTAAAATAGGTAATTGTTTAAAAAAGGGGGTTATGGTTCGAGAAGCTGACCTGCGATCATTTCTAACAGCTTGGTCTCGATGTGATCCAGTTCCAAAACTGATTCGAGCACAGATTCAAGCTTGGCATCATTTAATTTGGCCCGGGTTTCAAACTCATAGAGCAGCAATAATGTGTCTGTTTTGTCTTGAGGGGAAGTGCCTAATTGAGGAAAGAAAGTAGCAAAACTCTTAGGATACTTCTTACTCTGGAAAAACGGGTACAACATTTGTAAAAGAATAAAAATAGCAAATGTGACACCTGATGCCTTGATGGTCGTCCAGATCTCTTTACAGAGCTGGATGTGCTCTAGAGTGTGGGTCAGCAGCTCAGTCTGGAAGCACAGCAGATATTATACACTGCGCCCTCTGCTGGTTAGTCTTGGTAACAATCAGAATATGGAGAAGTGGTTTTCAACCTTTCTAACTCCCGTATCCCATATTTGCTCTTCTATTTCTGCTTGAAATGATAGCAAAAGTGCAAAATCTAGAGCTATATATATATATTCAATGTCAATATTTTCAAATAATCAAGAGTATCATTATTTTTTTTGTTTTGTAATAATATTATTTTTATCTACATATTAAATATAATAGGTGGCCTCGACACATTTCCAAGGGGGCCTCAAGATTTATAAAAAAAAAGTTAAACATTAAAATCCGTTAAAAGCAATTAAAAATATTTAAAAATATTTCTTATTTTAATCCACCCACTTGAAAAACAGTTTTTATTTTCTTAGAAGAATCGGAAGAAAAGGATATACATGTTAGCCTAATTTTAAACGTGTGATTTATAAACCAAAAATATCATATAAATTAATAAATCCACTGGGTAGAAACTGAGTAAAAAACATTTTTTTTTAAATCCTTATTTTTTTAAGTCCTTATCCTGTATGTCATGAACAACAGGAAAATTCACTGGTTAAAAAGAGTAGGAACCTTGAAGTATATTCCGCTCCTAAAACTTATGTCACCCTTACATGTTATTTATAGAAACTAGGTCCTTTGAATATTGTTGTGGACAATGTGTAACCCTAGTGGAGGGTTAGTAGCTTGAAGGAGTAGTTCACTTTAAAATGAAAATTACCCTATGATTTACCATCAAGCCATCCTAGGTGTATATGATGAGAGTTATATTAATAAATATCCTGTTGGCGACAATAGCCTCGTGGGCAGCGCCGACATATAGCGCATTTTTTACGCTTCGGGCATCCCGAGATAATGTTCCGTCTTGTGGGCCTTTTCTGATCCCGTCCCCGTCACTCTCTCTCTCTCTCCAACTTTGCTTCCCGTCAACTAACTGTCCTGTCGCTTTCAAGCTTTATGATGACAGACAGGGTTCATTGAGTTTAAAGCTCAATAAACGTACTCCACATGGCTCCAGGGGGTTAATAAAGGCCTTCCAAAGCGAATCGATGGGGTTTTGTAAGAAAAAAAAAATGTATTATGGATTGATGTGCTTTTTTGAGCTTCCAACTCAATGGATCCCGTCACTGCTATTATAAAGCTTGGAAGTGTCAGGATATTTATTAATATAACTCTGATTGTGTTCATCAGAATGAAAAATATCATATACACCTAGGACGGCTTGAGGGTGAGTAAATCATAGGATCATTTTCATTTTAAAGTTAAACTACTCCTTTAAGAAAGCAAAAGCCAATCAAAGAGAAATTTCACTTAGAAACTTCCAAACCCTTAATATTATCATGCATTTTAACATATGACTTCAGTCCATATTCTGAATTTGTGTAGCGTTAAGTTTCATACTTCATTCTCCATCATGTCCTTAAAAAGCATCTTACCTACTGGTTAATGTTTAGTCAGGTGAATATGATAAACTGCTAAAAATGAACGTGTGATCCACCTGCTGCTCAGTGTAATCAGAGCTCCTGCAGATCTCCAGCGAGGCGGCAGCAGCCATCAGCAGACACGTCTTCTGCCCCATCAACACAGCTCGGTCTGGGGCGCACAGCTGTGACAGCTGCCCGGCCAGAAAGCACATCAGACATCTGACTTTTAACTACACCCAACTAAAGCTCCAGCATCAGCATGTGGATTCGTCTTCTAAGAGAAACTGTATTTGAACTTACCTGGAAGGAGAGAAGAAAGAAATCCCTCATCCTCATAGGACTGTGCTCACACTGCAGGGCTGAGTTCCACGCTGAGTTATAAAGACAACACATACACAACCAATCAAACAGAACCACCAAATAGGTAAATGTGTCTCAACAGCTGGAGGTTTCAGAATAAGCACCGATTCTCCTAAACCAGTTGGCTTCTTCTGCTCCCTGGCCTTGAATATGGCTGGTTTGTGACACTTTCTGAAGAGCTGTAAATACAATATGCATAAATCAAAGCAGAGAAAAAGAACAGAGTGTAAAGAAAGATTATGGTTAAACGTACCTGTCTTTAGGTACGACAAGAGGGTATCCAATTTGGCATTCCTGTTTTAATAACAGATAAGAGTGTGACATACAGGTCCATCTCAAACAATTAGCATATTGTTATAAAAGTTCATTATTTTCCATAATGTAATGATAAAATGAAACTTTCATATATTTTAGATTCATTGCACACCAACTGAAATATTTCAGGTCTTTTATTGTTTTAATACTGATGATTTTGGCATACAGCTCATGAAAACGTCTCAGGTTACGTATGTAACCATGGTTCCCTGAGAGGGAACGAGACGCTGCGTCGAAACGCTGCGGGAACGCCTCTGCGTTACTGTGTCGTGAAGCACTCGTGAAATCAGTCCAATGGCGTGACGGGACGTCATATGCGGGTGACGTCATTGACCAGGAAACTATAAAGCACCCCTGAACCAAACTATGTCAGCTTCTTAAATGTCGAAGCAAGACGGTCACAGGCATGCGGGGAGTATGGCAAAGCGACGCGCGGCGCCTCGTTCCTCTCAGGGAACCATGGTTATCGTAACCTGAGGCGTTCCCTTTCAAGGGAACTCGCGCTGCGTCAGCGCTGCGGGAACTTAATACCCACGCCGCCATAATACCAAGTGCCTGTCTGTGTGAAATCTTAGCGCACACTATGTCACAAGCACTCGAGACCCCGGAGTCGAAGCCACACCCAGCCTCAGCTATCCATTTGCTCAAAGTCTTCTTAGATGCAGCCTTCCCCTTGCTAGGGGACCTAAACCAAACAACTGGTCGGTTTTACACCACAGGGCAGTACTGTGGCCGTAAGCATCTAATGCCCTTACTGAGCAAAGCAGATTTAATTTCTCCCTGGTCTAGTTTCTAAAACAGACGGAGCTCTGGAGTGAAGAATGGTCTCTACCACCTCAGTGGGAGGACCTGAATCTATGAGCTGGGCCCCCTCAGAAGCCAAGCCCACAGTCTCCATAACTCTAGGTGGGGGTGAAATATTGACCCCACCCTTGGAAAGAAGGTCTCTCCTGACAGGAATCTCCCGGAGGGCCGTCTAGGAGAGACACTATGTTCTGATAGCCACACGGCCCGACCAGAGCGGGGCTATTAGTAACAGATGAACCCCGTCCCGGTGTCCCTCTCCAGAACTCCTGGGAGCAGCACCAGGGGAAAGGCATACAGACGCAGCCTCGGCCACGTCTGTACCATGGCATCCAACCCCAGAGGGCTGGATAAGCCAAAGGAGCTCCACCACCTGAGGGTGGAGTCTTCACTTCGGGTCAATCCCTGCCTCGACAGGAATCTGCTCCGTGATTTACTCATGATTGCCCTACAGCCGATGAGGATGCATCCGTTGTTAGCATCAGCGACAACAATGAGCCCCCAACACCAGTCCCTGGGACAGAAACCAAGGATTATTCCACATAACCAAGGCACGAAGGCAACGCCGCGTGACCTTGATCATGCAAAAAGGATTTCCCCTCGGGGAGAACCCCTTGGTCTTGAGCCACCACTGCAAGGGTCTCATGTACAGCAGGCCAAAAGTTATCACGTTGGACCCTGCTGCCATCAGACCTAACAGTCTCTGAAACTGTTTCACAGTAAGTGACTGGCCTAGCTTCACCTTATTTATGGCTATGAGAATCGCTTCTACCCGGCGGGCGTTAGATAAGCCTTCGTGGTCTTCGAAATCCCAAACTACACCTAGAAATGTGGTACTCTGTATTGGAGATAAAACACTTTCTTGGCGTTTAGCCTCAACCCGACACTTTCATGTGGCGAGAACAGCATCTCGATGCTGAACCGCTAGTTGTCTTGATTGTGCCAGAACGGGCCAATCCTCTCTATAGTTCAGAACGCAGATGCCCTGGAGTCTCAGAGGAGCCAGAGTTGCATCCACGCACTTCGTGAACGTGTGGGGAAATAAAGCTAGGCGAAAGGAAGAACCTCATACTGGTAAGCTTTGCCCCCGAAAGCAAACCCGAGGAACCTCCTGTGTTGAGGAAGGATGGAGAAGTGCAAGTATTAAGTCTATTGTGACAAACCAGTCCTCAGACCTGATTTGACATGCAGTCTGTTTCAGCGTGAGCATTTCTATACTGCAGTTTAGCTGACACAGATCTAGAATGGGACGCAGCCTTCCATCCTTCTTCGGAACTATAAAGTACCGGCTGTAAAACCTTGATTCTCTGCTGTGGGAGGGACCCTCTTTATAGCCTCTTTTCGCAGAAGAGTCTGTACTTCTTGTTCCATAACCAGAGCCTGCTCGGGGCTGACCACTGTGGATACCACCCTGTTATCTATCTGCAGGACCCAATCAGAGAAATTTGGCAGAAGTTTCCACGCTGCCAGAAAATCTACTAAGGAACCAGCCTCTCGAGGCCGGCCTCTGGTGTTTGTTGAGCGGTCAGCTTGGTGTCCTGAAGCGCGCACCGGCAGGGAGCAACCGAACCGACCCTCTTTGAGCCCTCCTCGGGGGCATGAGCTTCCCGATGCCGCTACGTTTCCGGGCGGACATGGAGGCGATGTGCTCGCTGAGGACCGCTGCGCCCTGAAGCACCAGAGGTGGCAGGGTTGGCAGAACGGCCCCCTGATGGCACCGAAGGAGGGACGGGTACCGTGTAATGCGGTGAACACCGACCCACTCCGAAGGGACTGCCATCAGAAGTCTGACCCTTCCGGTGTCAGAACTTTATTTTATTTTTAATGCAGTCAACTATCAACCAGACAAGTAAAAGCGGTCTGGATGAGAGACTGCATATAGTGTATAGTATTTATCATTTAATCCCTCAGAATTAAATGCACCCAAATATCAACCAGACAAGTAAAACGGTCTGGATGAAAGGCTGAACATAATGTATAATGTACAGATTATCTTCTGAAAAGTATTTATCATTTAATTCCTCAGAATTAAATGCGGCGAATATCAACCAGACAAGTAAAAACAGTCTGGATGAGAGGCTGAATAGTGAAATAGTATTTATCATTTAATTCCTCAGAATTAAATGCGGCGAATATCAACCAGACAAGTAAAAGCGGTCTGGATGAGAGGCTGAATAGTGAAATAGTATTTATCATTTAATTCCTCAGAATTAAATGCAGCGAATATCAACCAGACAAGTAAAAACGGTCTGGATGAAAGGCTGAATATAATGTAGCCTATTAATACAGATTATCTTCTGAAAAGTATTTATCACTTAATTCCTCAGAATTAAATGCGGCGAATATCAACCAGACAAGTCAAAACGGTCTGGATGAAAGGCTGAATATAATGTATTAATACAGATTATCTTCTGAAAAGTATTTATCATTTAATTCCTCAGAATTAAATGCAGCGAATATCAACCAGACAAGTAAAAACGGTCTGGATGAAAGGCTGAATATAATGTTTTAATACAGATAGTCTACTGAAAAGCAGTCTATTTATCATTTAATTCCTAAGAATTAATGCAGCCAAATATCAACCAGACAAGTAAAACGGTCTGGATGAGAGGCTGAATACAATAATACAGATAATCTTCTAAAAAGTATTTATCATTTAATTCCTCAGAATTAAATGCAGCCAAATATCAACCAGACAAGTCAAAACGGTCTGGATGAAGGCTGAATATAATGTTAATACCAACATCAACTCAGATGAATGTTTAACATTTAGTTTAATCAGAAAACATTTACAAAACTTGGTTTTCAAGTTGACCGTTTACTGAATATTCACACATAGGCCTTTTTTTTTCTCTTTTTCTCACTTTTACAAAGGAACCATAGACAGTCTGCAAACACACATGGTCCTACTTAGTTTGCACACGATCATAAGAGAGAGAGAGAGTGAAAGGACATTTCCGTCTGCTCAATTCCCCACGCATATATTGCGGACCATAATCCACACATTGCCTCAGCAAATGCGAGATCTGTAGCAATTAGATTCTTATTGTAGATGCAGACCCATAATCTACGCGATGCCTCGGCAAACGCGCGATCTGAGCCACTAGACTCAACCCCGAAATCTACACGCTGCCTCGGCACACGCGAGACCCGAGATCGAGTCAGAATCTATATTGCAGACCCGTGATCTACACGCTGCCTCGGCACACGCGAGATCCGAGCCAAGGCCTTTGTTGACTTTCTCCCCTCGAGAAGAAAGCCAACAGGAGCAGAGACTCTCGATAGTGAATGTTACACGTCGAGAATTTTACGAATGCACTCTGTCAGCTCCGTTTTACTAGAGCTGACCATGCAGCATTCTCCACTCCAAACAAACAACACAATAATCGCGTGTATCCCCACTCGTAATGAAGCGAGGGTAGGGAGGAACACACGATCAAAAATGCTGTCTGCTCGCCATTATATCTCCTGTCTTTATTCCTGTTTTTGGGACAAACAACAATAAATAGACAAAGACAGTTTCACACAGAGCGCCTTGCTGAAGACAACAGAAGCTGACATAGTTTGGTTCAGGGGTGCTTTATAGTTTCCTGGTCAATGACGTCACCCGCATATGACGTCCCGTCACGCCATTGGACTGATTTCACGAGTGCTTCACGACACAGTAACGCAGAGGCGTTCCCGCAGCGTTTCGACGCAGCGCGAGTTCCCTTGAAAGGGAACCCAAAATTCTCAAAAAATTAGCATATCATGAAAAGGTTCTCTAAACGAGCTATTAACCTAATCATCTGAATCAACTAATTAACTCTAAACACCTGCAAAAGATTCCTGAGGCTTTTAAAAACTCCCAGCCTGGTTCATTACTCAAAAGGCAATCATGGGTAAGACTGCCGACCTGACTGCTGTCCAGAAGGCCATCATTGACACCCTCAAGCGAGAGGGTAAGACACAGAAAGACATTTCTGAACGAATAGGCTGTTCCCAGAGTGCTGTTTCAAGGCACCTCAGTGGGAAGTCTGTGGGAAGGAAAAAGTGTGGCAAAAAACGCTGCACAACGAGAAGAGGTGACCGGACCCTGAGAAAGATTGTGGAGAAGGACTGATTCCAGACCTTGGGGGACCTGCAGAAGCAGTGGACTGAGTCTGGAGGAGAAACATCCAGAGCCACCGTGCACAGGCGTGTGCAGGAAATGGGCTACAGGTGCCGCATTCCCCAGGTCAAGCCACTTTTGAACCAGAAACAGCGGCAGAAGCGCCTGACCTGGGCTACAGAGAAGCAGTACTGGACTGTCGCTCAAATTTTGCATGTCATTCGGAAATCAAGGTGCCAGAGTATGGAGGAAGACTGGGGAGAAGGAAATGCCAAAATGCCTGAAGTCCAGTGTCAAGTACCCACAGTCAGTGATGGTCTGGGGTCCCATGTCAGCTGCTGGTGTTGGTCCACTGTGTTTTATCAAGGGCAGGGTCAATGCAGCTAGCTATCAGGAGATTTTGGAGCACTTCATGCTTCCATCTGCTGTAAAGCTTTATGGAGATGAAGATTTCGTTTTTTTAGCACGACCTGGCACCTGCTCACAGTGCGAAAACCACTGGTAAATGGTTTACTGACCATGGTATTACTGTGCTCAATTGGCCTGCCAACTCTCCTGACCTGAACCCCATAGAGAATCTGTGGGATATTGTGAAGAGAAAGTTGAGAGACGCAAGACCCAACACTCTGGATGAGCTTAAGGCCGCTATCGAAGCATCCTGGGCCTCCATAACACCTCAGCAGTGCCACAGGCTGATTGCCTCCATGCCACGCCGCATTGAAGCAGTCATTTCTGCAAAAGGATTCCCGACCAAGTATTGAGTGCATAACAAAACACAATTATTTGAAGGTTGACTTTTTTGTATTAAAAACACTTTTCTTTTATTGGTCGGATGAAATATGCACATTTTTTTAGATAGGAATTTTGGGTTTTCATGAGCTGTATGCCAAAATCATCAGTATTAAAACAATAAAAGACCTGAAATATTTCAGTTGGTGTGCAATGAATATAAAATATATGAAAGTTTAATTTTTATCATTACATGGAAAATAATGAACTTTTATCACAATATGCTACTTTTTTGAGAAGGACCTGTATAGAGACACAGATTTTGCTGAATGTCAGAATTCTGCACCATTGATCTGCTAACCTGTTTTCCTCACTGATGTTTTCCATTGTTGAAAGAACAAGTCGTACTAAACACCTAGGGAAGAAAGATAAAGAAATTATGTTTCTTGATAGCTCACTGATACAAGCTCACAGTGAATGTGTGACTGACCTCAAGGCAGTGAGGATTTGCGCAACATCTTGCGAGTGTTCACACACACTCTCTAGGGCTTTGATGGCTGTTTCCTGTTGCTCATGCTGTGGTGAAAAATCACTTTTGAAGTACATCCGAGGTACCAACAATTATGTGGCACATTAACCTCCCCAAATACACAGTGACTGCTGTCTTGAACCATTATTTTGGAGGAATAAACAGGAAAAATAGTGAGAGAAAAGTCACACGCATCTGGTTTAACCCACCTCGAGGGCGACATGCGCTGCCAGGCTGAGGAGGTTTGCTGCAGCGTTCTCGGTCACTAGCAGTCTGTCCTCACTGGTGACTGGAGTCTGAGCCAGAGCGCCAATCTCTCTCAGAGCCACAGCAGCTAATTCACACACATTACAGACAGGCATTCATATCATCTGGGGATGATTTCCATTTGTACACTACTGTTCAAATGTTTGGGTTTGGTGGGATTTATTATTTTATTGTTTTATATTTGAATATATTTTGAAATGTAATTTATGCCTGTGATGGCAAAGCTGAATTTTCAGCATCATTAGTGTCTTCAGTGTCACATGATCCTTCAGAAATCATTCTAATATGCTTGTAATATTATTATCAATGTTGAAAACAGTTGTGCTGCTTAATATTTGTTTGAAACCATGCTTTTACATGATTCTTTGATGAATAGTAAATAAAAAATGAACAGTAGTGTATGTAAAGTACCAGTTTTTGATATATAAATATATATTTATATATATATATAGTACAAAATAAACAAGAACAACAGTATAAACAGGTATTCTACACATGTACAAAGGTCAGTATGCACCAGATCAATTAACATGAATTGTATTAATTGACATGACCTTTCCATGCCTGGAAATCACAATTGTAAAACTCCCTGATATGTTCAGTGTTTGCATGATGATTTGAACCCTGGCTATTTTACAGTGAGACACCTGAGACTTGTTACTTTTCATCATCTCTGTTACCTTTCTCTGCATTGTTCAGCAGGACAGCGATTTTGTAGATGTTGAACTGTGTGAAAATGTTGTTTGGATCAACCCTTGCTGCCTCTTCTACAGCCTCTTTGGCCTTCAAAAAGATTTAAACTTTTACAACAAACATGTAGTGAAAGTACTGTACACCAACTTGTGTGCATGTAATGAGATGTCCTTAATTATACTGCCAACTACCTTGTCAAGTTGCCGCAGGTGCAGGAAACAGGAGGATCGGTTTCTTTGCAGTTTAGCGAGGTTTTGATCCAACTCACCAGATTTGTAGAAACTCAGTGAGTAGTTATACCACTCCAGAGCTTCAGAATAGTTATTGGCCTATGAAAGAAGACAACGAACATGACAACTGTCTCAGAGAACTCACAACTACTTGATTCACGGTGGAACCATACAGTACTATTCACCTTATTTGCAACACAGAAGTAGACTATTTCCTTTGAATGTGCAAGAGTTCAGATTTATTAGCCGCTAACTATAAGAACAACAAAAGCAGTAAATGGCAAAACTATTTGCGCTATGAAATTAAATTAATATGATGACAAATACCAGTTTGCAATATAAAGCAGCATAATGGACTGTATTTGTACAGGTAAAATAACTGCATGCGAATGACACTGGAAGCCTCACACATTCAAGTTCTTCTGTTTTCTTCTGTATAAAGTTCAGTTCATACTGACTGTAGGAAAAAATCTTTTAATACACACCACAAAAAAAGTTTGGATTCAGTAATTCACTAATATTAAGCAGCAAAACAGTTTCAATCATTGATAATAATAAGAACTGCAGCCTTGGTGAGCATAAGAGACTTATTTTAAATGTTTAACATTTAAAAATATTTTACTGACTCCAAACATTTCAATGTTACTGTATGGTAAAATGCTTTTAAATGGAGATAATACTATTCTGATTGGTAGTTATTTAATAGTATTTGTTATATACAAAATCTCATTTTAATAAAGCAAAGTAAATAAAGAAATGCACAGGGAGAGGGGTGGTTTACATATTAAACATGTAAAACTTTATGTAATACTTCAAAGTTTTTGGAAGCTCTATCCCACAGCAGAAGGTGGAGCGATGATAGAGTCTGTGGTGCTAGTTGTTTTCCAGTGTAATGTCCTAGAAAACAGTAAGTAAGCAGTAAGAATTGTTTAATATAACAACATGAAACACATTACTGGTGACAAACAGAATGAAAACTACTCAGTTACTTGACTGGGTAACAAAAGAATGAGTTTTGAGTACCAGTGATAGCATCCTCTATCTTCTGCTTGGCCAGTAGCTCTTTGTCCCGCTGCAACAGCAGCTCTATATGCATGAGCAGAGCAGAGCCCAGTTCAGGAGACGACTCAAAGTGCTGACACACCCTCTTTAGGAAGTCAAAGGCCAGAGCCTCCCTAAAAAACAATGTGTTCAAGTAATGCCTGGCCTTTGTAGCACAGATTTCAAGATGACTTTTTGGTGTCTGTTTAGAAAGACGAGAGATCATACCTCTTCTCGTCCACAAGCAATTTTACTGTGCTCAAGCACACTTCCAGTGGAACCTCACAGTCCAGTAGCTCTGACAGCCCTGATGGGACATGGGAAAGGAAGGGAAACATTTGTGGGGTGGAAAAAACACTTTCCACAAACTGATTTCAACAGAGTAACTGGGCTTACCAGATTTTACTGCATCATCCGGGCTACAGCTTTTCACTAAGATGCGGATCTTCAGGTAGAGGCCTGACAACTGCATATGCTCCTGAAAAAATGAACAGGCTAAATGTAAAAACTGTATAGCCGAATGTTGTCTACTTTGAAAAGATCTGGTTGCACGGGGAACGCTTTACCTTATTAGCCAAGCTCACAGCATGAATAGCTTTCTCCATGTACTTCTGACAATCCCACTCCAAATAAACAGTTGCAAGAAGTCTCAAGACTTTGGCCTGAAGGAATGGAAAATAAGATTACGAATGCATTCAGTTAATACAAAAAAAGACCACACTGAAAATTTCAATTTGAATATTGAAATAAACAGACAGTTTTAGGATTTGGACATTAACTGTGGATGTTTGTGAATGTGTGAATACGTTAGTAAGTTTAACATTTTTAAACTCAATTTACAATGCTGAAATATAATTAATAATGAGTAAATATGATTCTAAATTCAACATTTTCATTAGTGGATATTTTGACCCCAAGTGTATATTGGTTTTTACTAGTGCTGTGCAAACGATTAATCGTGATTATTCACATCCAAATAGAAGTTTGTGTTTACATAATATATGTGTGTGAACTGTGTATAATTATTATGTATATATAAATACACACACACACACACATGCATGTATATATTTAAGAAATATTTCCATGTATATGCTGTATATATATATATATATATATATATTTATATAATTTATCTTATATATAGTTATAAATATTTTATATCTAAATATATATGCATGCATATGTGTGTGTATTTATATATACATAATAATTATACACAGTACACACACATATATTATGTAAACACAAACTTTTATTTTGGATGCGATTAATCACGAATATTTGATTGCACAGCACTAGTTTTGACTAATATTTCTTACTTGCATCTCTGATCCTGGTGAGTATTTCACATTCATCTTGCCTATATCAAAACTTTGGCTGAAATGCAGAATAAGTAAAAATGTTAAGTGGAAAGAAATCTTATAAAACATGTAAATACTTTTACGCTACTTCAATGACATTAATACTAATTATATTGTAGTATTATAAAAGTTTGGGGTCAGTAAGATTTTTTGTGTGAAAGTAATTAATACTCTTATTCAGAAAGGATGCATTAAATTGATTATGTGACAGTACAGATATCAGTTTCCACAAAAATATTAAGCAACACAACCATTTTTAACATAGATGCTTTCAAATCAGCATTTTAGTCTGATTTCTGAAGGATCGTGTGACTGAAGTCTGGCTGCTGAAAATTCTGGCTTGCCATCACAGGAGATATTTAAAATTGCATAAATATTACTGTTTTCACTGTATTTTTGATACTGTTTATACTGCAGTTCTTTCCAAAATAGTAAAAAATCATACCAATTCCAAACTTTTGAATGATAATGTTAGAGATCCCTACCTAAGCCAAAACGTGCTCTCTTCATGCTTTCCCTGACTGTAAGTGTTGACCCCAAAGTTGTAACAGATGAGAGAGAGATAGCCAGTCTAAAGGTATAAAAAAATATCTTTTTATTTCCTTTTTATAGTCTGTATTTTCTAAATCTCTCTCTTAAATCAGAATAAACCAATGACACCACTAAACATGCTGACGACAACAGTTTGTCCACCTCTTTAGGGAGACGGAGAAGCATTTCTTTACATCGCTGAATGCATGACACTGCCTCCTGGTGTTGCTCTTGAGAAACTGCCTATACAGAATACACACAAGATAACTTACATTTGAGACACATATCTGTGTAAATTGTAAAGAAAATTTGCCCTAAACCTAGACATTAATTTTAGGCTTTATAGTCAAAGCACATGCTAAGCAATCTCTGCTCACAGATTCAGCTTGATAAGACAGAACCCGCAGCAAGTCTTTCTCTATGTCTCCCTTTGGTGTGTTTATATCTTCTGCACGATCTCCATAGGAAGTAAGTTTGCTGTAAAGAGTCTCCAGGCTCTGTAAAAGTAGCATATTCTTTGTTTCTTGTTCTTAGAGTGACTATGATTGTGAACAATACTATGGGTATTTTTAATGTTCCAATATCCAGTGACTGTATTTTTGGCATACATGTAATGTTTATTATTTCTTTGTCATAATACGTACATTGACAGCCATGCTCAAAAAAAAATCTGCAAGTTTGGGTTGTTTACAATCAAGCCATGTTCTCCCTGTTTTACTGGCCATCTGAGGAACAGAGATTTCAGAGTTTTGGTGATATAAATATACAATAAATTATGTCAGGAACATACACAAAGGATTGAAATTAACTTATCTACCAGAGGCGGACAGTAGTGGAGTATTTTTAATTTCTGCTCAAGTAAATTTTATATTTGGTCATTTATAATTGATAAAGTATATAGTAAAGTATATACTTTATCAATGTTTTTCTTTGGAAAACTTTTACTTCACTACTTTCCAAAGCAAAATATATAATGTCATACTTTTTTTCTGCACTACATTTCATAAATAAAAGTTGTTGTTTTTTTTACCGTTAATACTTAAGCACATTAAAAATGTAGTACTTTCTTACTTGTACTCAAGTAAAACTTTGAATTACTTTTGCTTGAGTAAAAGTATACAGTACTACATTTTTTATGTACTTAAGTATTAAATGATATTCAATATGTAATGTAGTGCAGTAAAAAGTACAATATTTTGTTTTAAAATGTTGTTAAGTAAAAGTTTTCCAAAGAAGAACACAGATAAAGTACTTACACTTGGAAAATAAAATTACTTGGAAAGTAAAAATACTTCACTACTGTCCGCCTCTGATATCTACAATGTCTTAACCCTTCATCGCTGGCTTAAATTAGTATAAACTACATAAATAAAACTGCTGGAAATAGTGACTAACCAGTATCTGTCTGCGAACAATATTCTCTGATGGGTTATCAGGTCCACATGAATACTGAAGTCTGCAGGCCACATGACGCACTGTGTATCAAATAACTGACTGTGAAAACATCTGGGTATACACTTAACAATTTTATTTTGTTAGTATGTTAGAAGATAAATAATATTAGAGACAGAAAACAGACAGACAGATTGATTGACATCCAGATACATTAATAGACAGACAGAAATACAGACTACTAAATAGACAGACAGACCTTTGGCCTTTTGCTCTTCTGTAATAGTTGGGCCAACACGTTTGGTCACAGCCCAGTTCCACAACTGTATGGCGATTTCCCCCAACTACAAAAAGATATATATATATATATATATATATATATATATATATATATATATATATATATATATATATATATATATATATATATACATATATATATATATATATATATTTAATTAAATATCTGCATAATTGTCAGATTTCTACAGAAGCTATTTCCTAACATAAAAAAATTCTAGTTCGAGAAAATTAAGACATGATAGTGGACAAAACAAGACAGAAAAAAGCAATAACATGATCTCTAAGGGCTTCCGTAGATTTCAAAAATAAGGTTGGTTTTGCAAACCTGTGAATCCTGTAGTTTTGCTGCTCCATCTAGAGTTAAAATGTCTTTAAAGAGCGCCTCAATCACCTCATCTGAGTTTGAATCAATCTGTCTGTGGAGAAGTTTCTCTGACAGGTCTGTGAAAGACACCGAGTCCATTCAAACACGAACCAGCTTCATATGCTTTTAAATCACTTCATGAGAAGGTAAGCTAAAATTATTAAAACAATGGACACTAACATGACTTATAATATCCATAAGAGATTCATTATTTTATAAACCTGCATAATAGCTTATCCCTGACGTTAGATATGCTAACTAAGTTACCACTTATATTCATATTACCACAAAATATAAGCTATTCTTACTTTTTACATCGACTGCAAACTCCTCCATTTTACGGTCAGTTTTGTGTATTTTAATACACACGTCGAGTAACGTAATTTAAAACGATCGAATAATATGTTCAGTAGTTTCTGTGTGACTGACAGAATTAAGCGCCTCACGCGACCGTCCACCGCCAAAACACGCGCGCGAGACCAGTAAGAGTGTGTAATATTGCTGTATGGCCACAAGGTGGTGTCTCACACACGACACGAGTCTGTACAATTCACCTCTCATTCAAAAATATTATATATAAGGTTGGCGTGGTAAATCAAAGCTTGTCATTGCTAACAATAAAGCTATTTAGTAAAATCGTAGATTGCAATTTACTCTGTGCAAAAGAGTGAATAATATATCATAAAGGATAGAGAGCCTTCTCAAAAGTAAGCACTAAGTAATAGTGACTTAAAAATAATATATAATATATCCTAAAGGAGAGATGTAAGTCTCAAAAATAAGCACTTTCAGATGAATGAAGGACTACTATTTTCAAGCGTGCATGCTGCTATATATTTAGAAATCTCAACTCTGTCCTGTTGAAAGGTTTGGACCTTATGGTATAATAGCATTGTTTAAGCATGATATTCATCACCTTGTGGTAGTTAGAACCTCATTCACCCCAAAGAAAACATGCATTTATGATAATGCTGGGGTTTTTGTTTTAACAGGGGAGGTCATTGTGGAGCTGAAGGAAAAAGCTCAAGCTGCACACACAGAATCGTTTGTGAAGTCTCTTATTGTGTTCTCTGCACTAGATTCAAAAATAAGATGTCTTAAAAGCCCACTCCTCTCAGTGCGTGGCTTCCAGCAATTGTTTCTGCCTGAGTCTTATCTAGCCACCGTGCTGGCCTGAGGGAAATGTGTGATCAGTTCAAGAGGCCTGATTGCACATGAGAAAGAAAAAACAAACATGATCCTCATGACATGTGGTCAGAGAGATGCTCACACGATTTCCTAAAGTCTGCTACATAAATAATATTAAAATAATATTTACACATTCGTGCCAGATTTAAAAATACTTAATCTCACAGTTCTGCTTGGGTAGAAAATTCATTAGTTGCTAGCTAAATATAATTTTTGTTGTAGATTCAAGAAATACCTAAATCAGATCTCTGATGTCAAGCTAGAAAGCATCACCAGACATGTCTTGGCTAGATTTTCCTCAAAAAAGTAGGGCTTACTTACTGTTATAAAAGATTATAAGCTTATAATATAAAAAATACAGCTATTTACATTTTAATTACATAATAACAACAAAAAAATAATACTTTAAATATAAAACAAAGCAGAATAAATTATAAATGACCAAAAGTAACATTAACAGCTCCCTCCACTTTATCAGTGGCCTTTATAATCATATTATCCTCCAATCAGTGTTGAAGGAAGAAAACCACGTCTCATTAACATGATACCTCATCAGTAACAAACTGTATTAAAATGTACTGTATTCTGACTCAGGACTTTTTAATCTCTGTTCTAACAGATTGACCATTTTATGCATTTGAAGTGATATAGAGATGGAAGGACAATGGACAATGTGTTGCCATACGTCGCGGGGAGCGTGTCCTCATGTGTAACATCAAAAAGACAAACAGTCTGTGGTGCATCCACTCACCATGGGGTGTTGGAAGGTGAAAATAAGCCCTGTGATTATTTACTTTGATATAAAATTAGCTGCACGTCCGGTTTCTGAAGTTTAAAATAAACCCTGTAAATGTTGTTGCAAGGTATTTTGTCTGATATGTTATCAAACAATGCCTGTTTACCTTTGCACCTAGATATTTTAGGTACTCGACCAGGGGTCGATAGAGTTTGGTTTAAAATAATAGTTGAAATAGTAAAGCATCTTGACGTTCATAGAGCCGTTGGGTGGGAACTTTCACTGAGATGAAATACATATTTTATTAAAAATAGCACAAACATTTACTTAATTATTATACAATACAGAATATCTTAATCGATATCATTAAGCCATTATCTTTTAAGTTCAGGCAGGAAGGTGCGCGTGCACTAGGAGTATCGCTGAAGAGTTACTATGGTGACGTTGCGTCCTTCCGTCCTTGCTTCACTCATATAAAGCCTTCGAGAGGAAAACCCCAGCAGAAAAGCTAAAGGCAGTGGGATGGTTTATCAGTCGGTTGGCATTAGTTATATTATTGTTAAACCTTCTTTATAGAGTCTAGTTTTTGACATTTTCATTCACTTAGTTTTAGGAAGGAAGAGCAAACGTCGCACCTGCCCTCGGGAGTAGTTTGGAGTTGCTCCATTCGTGTTTGTGCCGGGGCAGGCGCAGTACCATGCGATAGGATACCTTTACAGTCACTGAGAGACTACGAGACGTGTTGTCATTATACAGCCATCACTGAAAGAACAATCTCTGTCATATCAACGGGAACTATACGCATATAACTCTAGCCTACATCAAGAGACATTTCAGTCCAGGCGGACTACACGATCACATCAAATATAAAGGGACAGTACGGAATATCTTTCGGAAAGTTATTTTATCGGACGAAATGACTTCTGTTCAACCTTCAGTCAAAGGCTTAATCACTTTTCAGCTGCTTTTTTATTTCCTCTCAAGTGGTAAGTGTGCGCTTTTTTCCATTTTATGCGTTTTAAGTGAAGCTGCACGCGATCATTTCTTGCTGTCTTTGGGCTGCTGTTGTACAGATGCGGTTTGAAGTTCAGTTCCCATCCTAACGAACTGATCTGCAAAGTAGGCTAAATAGATAAAATGAAATTGTTGTGCTAGATCAAAATCCGGCTACATCACTTATGGCATTGAAATAATATTTAGGTTTATGGCTTGTTCTGATGTTATTAGAAAGTTAATTTTAGAAGATATATTACAATATGAGAACTTTCTTCATTAAAATGTGGTCTATTATTTAAACTTGAATGTCATTGACCTGCAGCCATGAGCTCATTGCACTTTTTAAACTATTTAGAATTTAATTACAGATAAAGAGAACCAAGAAACTGCAATGTAATCAGAAATTGCATTTATTGATACAAATTAAGTTGGGGACAAATAAGTTGATACACTGATGAAAACAATTTCCATCATTGTATCAACATATGATGAGTTATTAAAATAAGGTAGACTATTGGATTTCATTTCTCAAAACCTAACAAGCTGCCTACATACAGATTGTTTGGTGTAGCATTTTGGAGATCTTGCTAAATAATGCACCGTAGGAACAGGTTCAGGGTTCCCAAGAAACTTGACCATCAGCACGCAGAAGATGCTTTGTCCTTGCTGGGGCTTAAATCATTTTACTGACATTGATGATTTAAGATTGGGACCCCAATCATATGTTCAAATTGGTTAAATGGTCCACAGCTATTATGGAACAACAGTAGGTCAGTGAGTATACTTTTTGCATTCTTCCATCCTTAGGGACTGGTTGAGTTATTCAAAGAATTAACACATTGTGATGGAAATACCAGGTGTGTGTTTTATTGTGAATGGGAAGTTTGGACACTTCTCCAGTTCCAGTATTGTTGAGTTTAAGAAGAGAATATGTGTTTACAAGAGAATATATATTGTTGACTCTTGGCTACTTGGTTTTCTGGCTGCACCTCCTTATAACAAGATTGATAGTAAAAGGTGGATGCCATTGTTCATTGTGACATAGCAGTTGTGCACTACAGATACAGGTCTTCCTCTTGCTGTCCAAACAAACAGCAAGCTCTTACTCTGATCCAAACAGAGGAAATACTGCCCCCATAACTTTTGGGTCTCCAAGCTTTGTCTACAAGGTCTCCAAGTAGATTTCCTTCGCTGTCTTCACGCCGAGCGTGGGAAAGACACATGAAGGAAGCGGATGGAGAGGCAGGAGGCACCCTGGAATTGTTCTGGCAGTAGAGGTCACGGAAATGTGACACGCTACCTGAGTAAAGATTCCTTCCCCAGACTTCTTGCTTGCTCCTCTACTCCCAATGTGTGTCAGTCGCCCCATCTCAAGACAATGGTGGAGCGGAAGAGCATCCCATTATATTTTATATGTCAGGGGTGTATGGTTAATCCATTAGTCAGAAATAGGGCATGAAGACATGAGCTGTTTGCCACTTTTCTTCTGTCATGTTAACTGATTAGTGGTGGTGTATTGTGATTATTACATTTCAGATGGTTCACACATTTTTGTTAGCTTAAGTATTAATGATTCAACCTTCTAGTCCATCAAATTGAAACTATTACAGTGCATAATGTGTGAGTCAGTCTAGTGATGAGTTTGACTTTGTGGCTCTGACTCACCTAGTATTCCAATCTATAAATTGGACAGAAGTGAAACACATCTTAACTTGGCTGTTAGAAGTTACTTAAAGGAATGAGAAGAAAATCTGTTTTAAGTAAGATAAATATTCAATAATGCCACTGTGTAGATATAACACATCTTGAAACGATCCAGATATTGCCCAGGGCTCTGTTTTCAAAATTTGCTGGACCATTTAAAGGTGAAAATACTCCTGGAATTTTACACATCTGAGAACCCTCATCATTACTTTCCAGAACACACTGAATACATGTTAGGGCACTCGTGCTGGTTCCTTTTGACATCACAACTTTACAGTAAAAAGAGATTTAATTACTGGCTTGACAAATTGTTTGCATTGCATGTATAAGCAGCACATAAGCAACGCATACAACTGCAATGCAGACTCAGTTTGTGCTTTCAGACTTAAAGCAGTTATGCTTCATAACAGATATATGGATCTATACAACAACAAAAAAAAGTTTTGTAATGGCAGGCCATAAATTGTAAAATGGTTATCAATTGTTGGCCATTGAGACCTATCACAAATGTAATAGTTGTTAAATCTTATTTCTGTCATGACAACTCTCTTGTCGATATGTTTGTTCTTGGCGAAATAGATCTGCGATGCTGCTGCTATTATTGCTTGCAGAGCAAGTAATGGGACTTGCTACTGCCAGTACATAAACAATACGCTGCTGTGAGAAAGCAAGACATGCTGCTGCTGTAAGATATGACACACATTACCGTAGCAAATCTATACAGGTGGAGCTGGGGAAGGTAGAGGGTTTCTGTACCTTCCCCAGTACTGCAACTGCAAATGCTGACCAGGTATTTAAAGGTTGAGCAGTGAGCTCAGCGGCTATCGATACAGCAGGAACCAATCAGCTGTGCCTTATAGAGAGTTATATGATTGCAAGCAAGGATCTATCAGCCTGCGCCATCTAGATTTTCATGACAAATCGTTGTTAAGGAAAGTGAACCATTTTTTAATCTAAATGATAATTAATCTACACCGAACAGAACCTAAACTGTAGCTGCACAGTGTGTGAGCATCAAGGCTGTCATTGACCAACATTGCCGAACAGTGGAATATATTAAAGGTATAGTTCACTTTATAAAGTAAAATATCGAGCCTCCTCTAGACCACATTCCATATTCAGTTTATGAAGAAAGTATAACGCCTTTATTAAACACCGGAGCCATATGAATTACTTTTATAATGGATGGATGCACTTTTTTTGGGCTGCCATTCATTATTATGCTTGGAATAGCCAGAATTTTTTTATTCATTCAAAATTGTACTTCGATTGTATTAATCTGAAAGAAGAATATCGTTTACACCTAGGATGGCTTGAGGGTGAGTAAATAATGGGGTAATTTTCATTTTTGGGTGAACTATCCACATAGTGCATTGATTGAAATTAATTATTTTTCTGCGCTTGTTCAGTGCACTATACAGTCAAAATAGGTTACAACCTGCACAGGCAGTGTAAATAATGTAAACTATGAATATTGGTGGCAAAATAATTTGAACATGTGCTAGACTGTGTAGTGCCTATAGGTTAAACTTGCTTAAAGTGAGGTTTTTTCCCTGGATTATGTTCTATTTTTCAAGCTTAGGAAGACCTGTAGTGTTCCTTCTGAACAGCCGTTCAGCGGCAGTGCACGTTGGGAGGAATACAGTAGGTAGGGGTCAGCCAAGTGCAATTCAAGCTCATCCACTCATCCCACAGCGGTGGGGTGGCGCACGAGTAGACTGTGCACAGACTTTTTGCATTCTTCCTTGCATGCTTTCTTGCATGCCAAAGAACTTCAGGCAGTGTGCTTCGTAGACATTTTTGTTCATGTTTTTTGTCATTGGGTATTTCTTCCAAGTTGTCTTTTCCCTTTGACACACAAATGTGATGGCTACCCATGTTGTGTTATATTGCAATTTCAAGGAGAATCTCCAGCATTAAGAACAGCAAAATCCCCTGAGCACCAGAACATATTGTGGGAGCTTATGGGATTCAAATCCACTTATGGAGACTATTTCTAGGGTATGTCATATTCTATTATTTCAATATTAAGCCAAATATGACCAGAATTACCACTCAGCCTATAGCCAGATGTTGTTTGTTTAATTTTAATTTCGTACAGGTTGTGTACATGTGTTGGGTTTTTGACTCCACCTTCCGAAGACCAATTCAGGAACTAATCAAATCTGCATTCTCCATTGCTGTTGTCTTAACCTAGCTGCTTGGCAGGGAGCAGTAGTTGTAGCAGAGGGACTTGCAATAAGAGAACACTTCAATGAATGAGAATGCAGGCAACACAGTTGGAGGTGTAGTAGCAACTTCTTTAGTGGGTGGTCTTTAGTTTTGTGAAGAGTTTACCGTTGAGTCTGCTTTTTGGACGTGAATTTGTTTTACTCTTGTGTGACAGTCTGGACCAATGATAATTAATCATCAAATAACATTATGTAAAAGCTTTATAATTAGAGGCAGAATAATCACGTTTGTCTGACCACATGAATTATATACAATAGCACATTATAATCACAATAGCATTTTATTACACAGCTCTCTGAAATACTTTTCTATTTTCTTTTATACATTGTACATTCCATGCTTCTTGTAACATCTGTCTTTTCACATAAAATAATAGTAATAAATGAATCAATATTTCTAATATTTTCACTTTTCCAATATTATGTCCTTTTTTTCTTGGTAAATAGCCATATTGGTATAACATGCAGCTGGACAGTTACTGCAAAATAAACAATATAAGACCTGATCTGTCTAGGTTTATTTTGGCAGGAAGGACTAGCTGACATTTCCAGACATATTACATGATTTATTATATAAACATAGACAGTCAGAGAACAAAACAGTTACAAAACATTGTTTTTGTCAAAACTCATATTCAGCTTAAATAGACGTTTATGTGTCCCAAAAGAGTACTTTGTCTTCTTCTGAAAAAGCAGGAAAGAAATTAATGTGCGATTGGTCGCGTGATGTTCGGTTCTGTGCTCATGGACATGCTACTATTGTCTGACGTTATTTCTATTTATCAAGAAGCCTTCGTTGCTTGTAAAGCTTTGGAATCACAATGGATATTGCAGCAAGGTTAAAGGATTAATGAATTACTATTGTTGTGTAAGCCCAAAAAAGATTCTCCTGCCCTGTCCTCAGAGACCGCACTGTACATCACATGGGTGGACGGGAAGCACAGGCAGTCTTGTACCAGCCACAGAGTAGGGAATTCCGCATATTATGACCAACGCTTACTGGGCAGCGACAGGATTTCCTCCCTACAAAAGACAGTACACAAGTAAATTGAATTACATCTGTAACAACTTCATAATTTCCAGTTTTGTAACATCCACCTGGGACCGACAACACATTTTGGTTGCTGAACATTTGTTGGTTTAAATGTAAGACAAAGCTGATATTATTTTATAGTGCTTCAGAAGTCATCACACATCATTTTGATTTAATTTAGAGTGATATGTGCCTCACACTCAACATTTAAACCAATCATCTTTGTGAAAGTTCCTCTACTCATTTGGACTTGAAGATTCTCTTGTTCTCCTTCAATAAACCACAAACAGCTATTAGGATGCCATGATTAACTGATTGCATGATTGTGGGAGGTCAGGAGGAGCACAGCCTTGTGACAGTGACATGTCTTTTATTTGTCCGCATGAGAGGCACGCAGGCTAATCATGCTGAATATGGCAACCCACGTAGCACCAGTGCTGTGTTTTTTTCCCATGCTTCCATGGTTGTCTTTTATTTTTAATAGGCTTTAATGGAAACCAGGTCCCAGGCCCCTTGAAGCACCACAACAAACCTCATTTTTGGCATTTTTCAGTCTCTGTGCTGGAGGAATGCATTACACAGCTGTCGGAGAGGGGGCGAAGTGCCGCACTGAGGTCAGCACTGGGCAGACATCAGGGGCAGGTGGGGGTCTGTGTGCTGTGAGAATACGTGGGTGTACAGGGACAGAGACAACAGGTTTTTATGAGAAAGTGTTCTTCTTAAGTGGACTGCTGGGGCCCCTGCTGAACAGGGCAGCTGTGAAGACAGCGAGAGTTGTTGTGTTTTATAGGATGTGATTCACCATGCATGTTTGCGTGCAGGCGTACATCTGTGAATGAGGCTGCGAGGGAAAATAAGAATATGTGGATGTCAGCAGGAATTAATAATTCTCATTTAAAAAAAAATTGGTAATATCAGACCAAAGCTTCTGTGTGGTAAACGCACATATCAGAGCGGTCAAAACCAGTTAGACTCACTCTGACTTATATCTCTCTTTTAGTACAGTGGGAGCAACATCTTCTTGTAGCTCTGTTGTTACAGATTGAGATGTACAGTGTTTCTAAAAACATCCTGACGAGTGACTGACTGATGACGACTCATAAAACATATGTTGTACATTTTGTACACATTTCATGATGGATTGTGTCTCAGACAGGATGGGAGGTGGACCTTCATAAAGTTACTGTCTTTGACACCATTTAATCTCATGTCTAGAATCCATGTCATGATTCATGAAAGACACCAACATCACAGCAAATACATTTTGAATGTGTTTTATTTCATGTGTAAATGTAAATCAAATATCTACAGAACAGATGTGAAAAAATTGGGGGCTTCCAGCGCAATAAGAGTGTCACCATAGGGGAGGTTATTTTTTGACTAGGACAGATGTGGTTATGTCTGGTTTTGTCTCTTCTGGGCAGAGGGGTAATATCAAGCTGATAGAGGTGTGTACTTTGCATGAAACGCTCCGGCTACATCCGCTCCTCTTAACTAACCTTGGACTGTGAAACAACAATGATGTTGTAGCATACTGAGAGGAAGTTCATATTAAGTGGCAGTGTTGGTGTGGTAAGTTCATTCTGTGAATGCAGCTGTGTTTTAAGCCATTTATAAAAACTACATTTTGCTATCTATCAGATAATGTACTGATAATGACTTCATGGTATGGGTACGAGCACATGACTGTCAGTTTTTATTAGTAAATGTGTTTTATCTGAGATGAAGTAAGTCATTTGGGTGTAGATGAGAAGAGAATAAACATTGTGTAATGCCATTATCATCCTGATTGTAATACACAAATCTTTTTAAAAAATCAGCTTGTGTTTGGGATGCTAATGCTGTATTACAAAACAAAATCTTAGATTAAAATCTTACTGTTCTACATGAGATTCTTCCTCAGATATTTACCAAAACTGTTATGCAATGTATTCACCTCTTTTAATTTGGCAACCTAAAAAGTGACGCTCATGCGTGAGGCACTGAAAGTCAAGATATCCGCAAAGACATCTGCTTTTTTTAACGTCTCAAGCATGAAACACTTTGTTTTTTAAGCTGCCATGTGAGACTTAAAAACTGGTGATCCGCATTGCTAGTTAGACCATAATAAACCAGCCTGGACCCTGGTTTCCCAGAAGATGAAAAGAATGGAAAATCAAAATAATACTGTTTTGCCTGGCAACACAAATAACCTGCATTACAATGCGACAGCACAAAGCGGTCAGGGAGTAGGCTCAAAAGAAGGAAATCACTTATGAGATGACTGTCACCCGTCCTGGGCAGCAGAGGGAATGATACCACTTCCTGTCCCCTGCATACTCATGGCTCCTATCATCAGCTTTACCTGGCCCCAGACCAGCAGTGAACCTTCACTGTAATAATAGCGCGTCTCAAGAGATCTAAGTTAAATGAAGCTCTTCATCAGAGTATTAAAAAGGTGGCATTATGCAGAGGACCAAAAGAGAGGACTGACTGATGTGAAGGATGTGTTTAAGGACATTGATTCATCTGGGTCTGCCTTGTTCTCTCACACACATGCTGACAGAGGGGACCCCTCTATGGGGGGCACAGCTGTTCATCTGGCCTTCCTCCTCGTTTCTAGAATGTGTACACATGCTCAGACACGCTGTTTCCACATCTCTGCCAGCTTAAACCTGTCCAGCACAGACTTGACCGCACTGAGCTGGATTCTGGAGCTCCACATGGAAGCGGATATGCTGTTGCATAACATTCTGAATCAGAGTCTCCAAATCACCCTGGAATGTTCTTAAAAAAGTTGCCACCATGCTTTGTGTGTGATGTACTTTTGATGTTAGTATGTCTCTGATTGACTGTGTGTTGTTCTGTATTGTGTTTTCTGCAGGGTCAGTGGGGGGATCTCGTCTGCCTGATCCACAGCTGCTTCCTGCCGGAGACACACACCTTCAGCATGTTGGTGGCACACTCACGCTAATCTGCAGGTACTGTGCCCATCTCCTGTGCCATCTCACACAAACCCACGCACAGAATGTTCTGTGCATCTAAAATATGTATGTTTTCATTGAACACTACTCATCCAGAAAATATGTAAATTTTACTGATATTATAGTATAGTATTATAGTATAGCATTCCAATGTTCAGACAGAATAAATTAAACTCAATTCAGAATCATATAAAACCATTTTTTTCAGTTAGCCTTTTGAAAACCAGCTTACACCAATGTAAATTCCCATGCTGTTCCAAGCTTTTTACTGTGACTAGTGCTGGTTTATTGCTGATATGACTAGTGGGTCATATGTTTTGTCAATAGGTGACGTATCTATACATACATCTACAGTTTCCAGATGAAATGAACACTAGAGTCAGTATTTTTTCCCCCTTTTCACTCTAATTATGTTTGCAAGGGCAGCTTATCGATTAATAAAGATGCATGGTTCCTTTTGATGTAGTAAACTTGCTCGGTAGCATTGTTGTAGTTGCGATGTGGAGCACATGGGTACAAGTCCCATGCAACATGAGTCAAGACGCTCTACATAAGAGCACAAAGTCTCATAGAAGAAAGCTAAAATGACATGGTTCTTTCACAATAGCAGCAACTTTTGCTATGGAGAAAAAAATTATATTACTTATAGCGCCTCTTGTGGATGTGTAACTTGAAAAGTGGAGTAAAATGTACCTGGAGCAATGCATTTCATGTTTTGCTGAAAAACTAATCTAATTAACTATCTACATTAACCATCATGGTCTTTTTGGTGAAACTAATCAGGTGAGTTTTGCTGTTTAGTTAAGAAACCTGGTCAGCAGCAAAATCTCATACTGCGGCCCAGTATACAAATCTAAACATGATGTTTACCCAAAAATAAACTTTCTGTCTTCATTTGCTAACCTTAATGTTGTTCCAAACTTGAATCACTTACTCTCTTCTGTGGAACATAAAATAATATTTTGATGTGTGGTAAGAAACAACTCTGGAAACCTTTGACTTTCATTGCATGGACCAAAATAACCCCTCCTCAAAATACATACAGAAGAAAGAAGATCATACAGGTTTATAATGACATGAGGGTAAATAAATGTTGAAAGAATTTGAATTTTGGGTGAACTATTCCTTCAAAACTGTTTAAGAACTTGAGCGGCAGCTGGAATGTATCCAAACACACTAATCTCATACCATCACTCTTCAAATCTAAACTCATTTGCTTTGCTTTAACATGAGATGAGAGGCTCTCCGAAAATCAGTATAGGCCCAAAATAGCCATTGTATCCAATTGTTGCAGAACGAAAAGTGGACGGGGGCTTCTGAAATATACACATCCTTTAGACTTTAACAGAGCATTTCATGCTATTGCAGTCATGCCAGGAATGCTGACCCTAAAGAAGCTTAACTAATGTAATGCTTCCCTACAAGGTCATGTGAGCAAAAAGCTGATACTGTCTTTGGCTCTGGACAGAGATTTAAGAGTGAAGTTGCATGACCCATCAGTCTAGAGGCAACAGTAGTGGTATGTGAGATATATCTTAATTCTCCACTGGGATCCTTTTAATGTGCCCTACTGTAAACAAGCACTGTTTGAAATTTGACATTTGGACACTTCATCCAATAAATACCTGTTCCCATGTGAAAGTTGTACACTAGCTGAATGTTTAAAACTGAAATGAACCTAGTTGAATATCCTGGGAATATGTTTGAGGAATCTGACTTGCTCTCAAGAACAGGGCAGCTTTTTCAGTCATTCAGTAAGTACTCTTGACATTTTTTAGACAGATGTGATCAGGAACAGCAGAAGCATCAGTCGATTGAGGATACTTGGTTCCTTGGGTATAAACCCTCCTTATGCATAATTCTAAAGTTAGGCTCATGAGGCCAGTAAAAACATCTGCAGTTGATGTAGTTGAATTACTGTTAGGATTATGTTTGTAATTTCTCAGTAAACTGAAAGAGTTTGCAGGATGTGTTTGCATGTCATTTGTGGTATAATTTTACTGTTTTTAAATTTTGTAATATATGTCATGAATAGCTAAAATAGCAGCAGACACTCTACACAATGATTATTTGATTTAGCAATAATTAAGTACAATATTCATACTTATTGTTGGTGATGTTTTGTTTATATGTTGTGTCATACATTAGAGGATCAACTTCGCTGGAATGGAGGCTGGCTAACAGAACTGTGTCGTCGGTACGCATTGAGTCTTGTGAGGAGAGAATGCACAAGCACTGCAGCAAGCTGGTCATACACAACCTGAGGCACAGCGATACTGGCTTCTACACATGCAGTCACCAAAAGTCCAGCGATCATGAGGTGTCCACATATGTTTTTGTTAAAGGTAAGATTAAGAATACTTACTAATATGTTGTATCATAGATCAAGAGATTGTAGAAAAACGGTTTCATAAAACAAAGCTTATATTTGGATAAACAGACCAAAGAGCTATTTATTTGGCATAATACAATGTACTTCACTGTTTTTGGTTACAAATGGACCGATCCCTACTGGATGAACTAAAAAACATGGCACTTTCCTTCCAATTATTTGCCAGAAGACAAATTTGAGGTCTTCTGTGTGAAACAAGACATGGAAATACTCCAAGCTATTAGAAAAGCATTAGATTAAAAAAAGAAATGAAGTAATGAGAGCCCTCACATCATTGTAAACCTCGCTGAAAGCCATAAACCTGTTAGCTGGGCAATGGAGCCAGTAACTATGCAGCTATGACTGCACTCACTTAGAAGGATTGAATCACAGAGGACTGGACCGTATCTGCAAGACAAAACCAAACTGTCATAAGACTAGGAAGTAGAAAGTCAGTGACACAAAAAGGAAGGCTTTATATTATGTCATGCTTAGAGTCTTCCTGTGTCTAACGAAAACTGTTTAAGCTATTAACATTTTAAGCAAGTGCAATTGCGTAGAGTTTTATGAATGTGCCTCAAAAAGATGTTCAAAAGTTTTTAAAATGAATGCTGTTCTGTTGAGCTTTCTGTTTATCAAATAATCCTGAAAAAAATATAAAGCTGCACAATTGATTTCAACATTAATAATAATAATAAGAATTTTGGTTTTCTGAAGGATCATGTGACACTGATGACTGTAGTAATGACCACTAAAAATTCACTTGGCCATCACTGAATAAATTACGTTTTGGAATATATTACAATTGAAAATAAGTTATTTTTATTGTAATATAATATTAATAATAATAATAATAATAATAATAATAATATATTTACTGTTTTTTGTGTGTTGGTCAAATCAATTTAGCCTTGGTGAGCATAAGACTTCTTTCAAAATTTTTGAATGGTAGTATATTTCCCAAAAGAGCTGATCTGCAGTTTATCTATAGCAAAAGACAGAGATAACTTTAGCTGTAAAAATTTCAACAAAGCTCACCAAGTCTCTGGCTCACCAGCTGTTTTATTAGCAGACCTCTTCCACTTCAGCCTGCTGCATATATAGTCAATTTAGTACCTGATAGTCCCTTGGTTCATCTCACTATGTGATTCCACTATTTATGTGAGATAAGTTTATTTAAAAAAAAACATATTTCATTAGCACTGTCAGCACACTCAAGATCTTGTTTGTTTAATCACACCAATCTCACAGCATAGCTGTACAGGAACATCCACTCCTGCCAAGCTGTTTTTTGTCTGTGTGTCCTGTTTCAAAAGAAACATGTTCTAACTTTATCTGGGATATTTCATTGCTCCTCTTGGCATTGCCTGAAGAAGTCCAAGAATAATAATAAAAGAGTAAATGCTTTGTATCAAAAGTCATTCAAAATCATAAAGCTCATGCATTAATTAATTATTGTATTTGTGATTGGTAAATTAGCTTTGTGTGAAGCAAAGTGTTATTATTTTGTGCTTACTGTGCTCACAGATCACAATCATCCATTTGTGGAGGCTTACAGTTCACCAAACCCGCTTTTTGCATATCGGAACGAACCCTTTTTTGTGGTCCCCTGCAGAACAACGTCCCCAAGCCAACATGTTATCCTTGATACTGTGAGTATTTTATGTTAGCGCCCCTGATGTGATTTTATGTTTGAACCCACTGAATCTAAATATATTCACAAAAAATGTACGGCTGCATGTGGTGGAGGTGAATGTTTTACCTGTTTTTCCATGCCTCAAAAGCTTTGACATGAAATGTAGAGGATGTTTTGTATGTTCTACATTGAAGAATGCATTGGACCATGGGCGTTTGAGAATTTCTCACACCCATTTAAGCCCTGAGCATACGTATATAGATAGAGACAGTGTGCCATAGACTCAGGGAAGCTCAAGGAGGCCTGAGGAGTCTCTCTGTCTGCTTCCTGTAAGAACAGGAAGGTAGTTTTAGACTGTTGTTTTTCACTCAGAATAGAAACTCAGGCTATAAATAAAACATTTTTTTACGCTTTAGGTCCATAAAGACCAGGTTGGAAAAACTATTCCAGCTAACCAAAAATAGACTAAATAGCAAACTTTTGTCTTTTATTTTATTTTTTGTTTTATTTTATTTTTATTTTTGTATTTTATTTTATTTTTTAGTTCTCTGTTACATCTGATGGACCACCACCACATCTTATTTTATGTATACATGCAAGCAGCCTCTTATTTAAGGTTATTTAAGGTGGGTTTTTTTCTTCACAGTGGTCATGTAGTGGGTCTATGGTTATTTCTCACAGTCCAATGGATAAACACTTCTAAGCCAGATGGCACAGATAGTTATGTGACCTTCCTGCCATTGGAAGATCTGTGGCATTCGTCCTTCCTGTTTCCTTCCTTCCCTTTTTTTCTAGCAGGTCATTTGGACCACGAACAAACAAAAGAAATTAAATGGGGTATACAGCTCAACTATGATCAGTTTCTCACAGACAAACTTAGCCCTGTTTTGCTCATTACTGGATGGGCTACTAATCATGGGCCGTAAAAGCTTCACACAGCTTGTTTCCTTCTTCACAGAAAGAACCTTCACTTATTTTTAAAGATAGCCTTTTAAATAAATTCTCCCTTCTTGCTCTCCAGATGAATCCCATGGCAGATCATATAAAAAGTGAGGTGGAGTGGGATCCAAAGATAGGTTTCAAGATCCCCTTGAAACCTTATGACAGCTACCAACTGATTACATGTGTGACCAGTGTGGATAACACAGAATTTTCATCACTGTACCTCCTAATTAGGCTAAGTGAGTCATTTAATAGCTAAAATGCATAACTCAAAGGTAGCTAAGGAGAAAATCCCAGTTATGCAATTACCTTTTGAAAATCTGTCATTAAAAATTACAGAAGCTTTTTTCATGACATAACCTAGATTCATGTCCTGTTCTCTGTGCCTAGCGTTGGAGCTAAAGAACATTGGCATCGAACCAGAACGACCAAAATTACTGGTTGGTGACACCCTGGTCCTCAACTGCTCTGCAGAGACCACTTACAATGGCAGAATTGAATTTGAGTGGCAGTTCCATAAGAATAGGGTAAGTTGTTAGGAACCCTGCTAAAAATGCTTGAGTTTTACCTAAAGATGCAGTAATTGATTAGTACTGTACACATACAGATCAACTACCTGATTTGAACTGCCGTTATGTTAAATCTTGGTCTGACATCCTCTGAACTTCCCGTCTGTGTTTTTAGATCAATCGCACTCACCAAGTCAAAAAGACAAGGGACCAACCTGGCCAAATCATCGTAATGACTAAAGCTTTAACCTTGCCTAATGTGACAATGGAGGACAAGGGCACGTATTTGTGTATTGCATCAAATGAAGAGAAAAGGCTTCATGTTTCAACTAAAGTTAGTGTATATGGTGAGGATGTGATGTTGTGCCACTATCTTAACACTCTCATGCTTTTGTAGAACAGGTTTAATTAATTTAATT
This sequence comes from Gobiocypris rarus, assembly GCA_023029165.1. Taxonomy (NCBI): domain Eukaryota; kingdom Metazoa; phylum Chordata; class Actinopteri; order Cypriniformes; family Gobionidae; genus Gobiocypris; species Gobiocypris rarus. The sequence continues at coordinate 31,262,033 of CM040932.1, forward strand.
AATTTTTTGTCTGTTTGTCTCTACAGAACATCCATTCCTCAATATGACCCACAATAAACGCAAATTCATCTCTGCTATAGAGGGTAGAAAGGTGCAGTTTGAGCCACGGGTCAATGCCCTGCCTGCACCTGACAGAGTGTTGTGGTAAATTCCTGCTTTGCATTTAAAAAAATGAGAGATGTGACTCAAAAGCCATAAGAAGAATGTAATGTGTAGTAACCAACTAAATGTATCCTACTAGTAATGGATTAATTGTTCGATTATTGTATTGGTTAGTTGAGTTATTCTTTCTGCTGACAATTTGTATAGGTACAAAGACGGAGTTGCCATTTCAGAAAATTCCACATGTTATGAGACTGTGGGCTACAACCTTACCATAAAACAAGTGAGGCAGAAGGATGCTGGGATCTTCACTATCGCACTGGCAAACCAGGAAATGGGTCTCTACAGAAACCTCAGCTACAAGCTGGAAGTCAGGGGTAATGCTCTTGATGGTTTTCTCTACTTCAAACAACATTAAACAATATTAAAAAGAGGGCTGAGATTAATAAACATAAAAATTGCTGATAAAAATATCCAACATACAAATTTCTGTACTAATTAAGAATGTTTATCACATTTTTCTTTCAGACGAATACAATCGAAGTTATATTAAAATATGTCCTGGCTCTTCCAAGCATTATAATGTCAGTGAATGGCAGCCCAATAAAGACCAAAAATGTGCATCCTTACATTATAAAAGTAATCCACACGGCTCCGAGGGGAAATAAAGGGCCTTCTGAAGTGAGTCAATGGGTAATTGTAAGAAAAATATCCATATTTAACAGGTTATAAAGTAAAATATCTAGCTTCTGGCGGACCGCCTTCCATATTCAACTTACGAGAAAAGCATATCTGGTGCAGCGATGACGTCGTACGTAACTGCTGTGCCGATAAGAATTTTGAACTGAGAGAGAGACGCTACACTCTCTTTGTAAGTTGTATACAGAAGGTGGTCCGCCAGAAGCTAGATAATTTACTTTTACTTATTTTTGGTCATTATGAAGCTTTTTTAATATAACTCTGATTGTATTCATCTGAAAGAAGAATGTCATATACACCTAGAATGGCTTGAGGGTGAGTAAATTATCAGATAATTTTCATTTAACCCTTTAATGAGATTTTTAGCTGTCAACAATTCATTTGTGGGTTTTTTTATTTTTTTTATATATATTATTTATACTTTGGCTATTGTTTTGCAACTACTTTTAAACTTTGATATTTTTTTATCTGCATTTATATTTTAAACCTATATATTAAAATATTTGCACACATTTGCATACTTTTATATCGTATTAAATGTCTACATTGTTTGAAGGAAATCTCTTTAGTTGATTAATTGAGGAATCAAAATATAAGTTAATGATTCAAATAGCTTTTACATGTGAGTGAAGCCAAACAGATTCTTCAGCAAATTGTTGATTGCATTGGGCATTGTTTAAAAAAAAGAAAAATCTAAGAAAGCCGAGGAATTTATGTGCTCTTCTCTGGCAAGAGCTCTGGAATGTGCTGTCAGAGCTGAGATTATAGTAATGTGCTGCCCAGATTTACCCTGAAATTTTGGGAACCTTCCATCCCACAGTGTACACAAGTATAATTACCTATTCTGGCCTAATATAAAATATTTATTTTAAGGCTTCTCTGACCTCGACCTGAACTGAAGTAAATGACATCATCACAGACCGAAAAGTAAAACCAAGGTCAAAAGCAACGGAAACAGAATTGAGACATTTCTGGTTGCAATTAAGAAACTATTTTAGTCATCATTCATCAAATGCTGAAATTTTCAAACATGCTGTTTTTCTCCTTCATGAACACAGATACACTTAAGTGAGGTCTATAAAGACAATATAGGCCTCTCTTATTGAAGTTTGCATGAACTTGAATTTTCTTACTCTTCCATATTGGAGTTAGAGGTGAACGTTTTTTAACATTAGCTAGTGATCTGCAAATTATCTGAATTCTTTTCTGGGACTGACCATTTAAATGACTAATGTTCTGTGTCCATATGCACACAGTCAAGCCAAAGATCAATGAGGAGGACATTGCTCCAGCGGGCCCCCAAACTTACATATATGGCCAGGAGCACAAGCTCACCTGCACTGCATTTGGGATTCCCATGCCAAACATTATCTGGTTTTGGCAGCCGTGTGACCCCAGCCTTGATCTTACAGAGTAAGTAAATAATACACAAAAATACACATATTCAGTTGAATCCGCAGGTCTTCTGATTAGTAATTCCACATTCCGGTCACATTCATTATGTCAAAAGAGAAATATAGGCTATATTTCTTGTTATTTCCACAAATTTTGGTGTGTTGCTCCATAAACAGTTGTCACCCTCCTGCATAGCAGATCTCTTCTCTTGCTGAGGTGTTAACATCAATGATGAATGTTGGCCTTTACCCACAGCTTTCATTATTCAAATGAACTGCATCCGTTTCCTTGACATTGGTCCAAAATAAAGTATGCTTATTGATGAAAAATAGCCCCAGAGCTACATTTTGCAGTCACTGGCTCTGTAAATGTGAGGACAATTTATTGGTCTCATTCCCCAGGCTTGCATTGTGTTGAAAGCAAGAGTATCCCAGTGTAAATGCCAGTCTTTTAGTGAACCTTTATGAATGCTATGGATGTCTCCTGAAGTTGGTGTGTCATAAGAGTTTCTCGTAATTGAATGTAATTATTTGTCAAAGTGTGCTGCCAAATTTGTGACAAAAATACTTCAGGCTTTGTACCACAGTGCCAAAGTACCATTTTGGCTATTTTAAATATAATCAGTGATGTTGGAAGAAAACCCATTCCTCTTTTATTTTAACAGTAAAATAAAAATGTATTTCTTGAGCAGTGACCAAAAGAAAAAAGTGGCCATGTTCACACTGCAAGATTTGGGAGTTGTGGGAGCAAATCCCTATATGATCACAATTTAGTTGCGATGTGTACATAAATCAGTGTTATGTTGGAAGGGTCCATCTTTTTAGATCTCATTACTGCGCTCATGAAGGTGAGAAGTTATCGGTTGTCCCTTGTTGACCGTGGTGGTCTGGGATCAGCCTTATCTCAGCCGTCCAGAAAGTGGGGGTGTTTCCTTTGAACGGTGACGCATGACTCAGCCCTTCCTGTCACGCTGCGGTTTCCTCTCCGACCTCGACTCTCATTAATCCGATTGTTCCTCCACTCAGATTGATGCAAAACAGGTCTTTGGTCTCCTGTGGCTTAAAGGCATAAAACACATGACTTGATGCATGGTCCTCAAATACAGATAAAAGAAACACACATTCATCAGGGTCCATGAAACCAGTCAGTGGCAAAAGATAAATCTGAAAGAAACTGGCTAAAGAGTTAATTTCCCCAACAGATGCGTATTATATTTAAAGGAAGACCTGTTTTCTGTTTCTCACTAAAAGTAGAGGGTCTTCACTGAAATCCAATGTCCTTACGCCTTGGCATTTCCTTGTGTACATCCTGTTTTGATGTCAAAAGGAAAAAACTTCCTCTGCAAACTCCAGAGCAGTTTCTGACATTAATGTATCCCAAATATCATTCCTTAATATAATTGCTAGTTCACAAATATGATTTCGCTAAGTGTTTGTTGTTGTTTTTTGTCTGATAGGTGCAAACTTTACACTGATCCTCTTCCTGTTGTCGATGCCTCTGAATCACACAACCATTACCCTCATAATCTGATTGAGGATATCAACACCAAGGTTGGATTATTAAAAAGTAAAAACAGGGTGGGTATTATGTGCAATTTTGTAATTAAATTATTAATTATTAAATTAATTATTATTAAAATTTGTTGTCTTTACAGATGCATTCAGTATTTCCCCTCATTAATTAAGCTTTAAATATAAAGAAATATATAATGAGATTCAGTATCATGATAAGAAAAGGGGTTTAATTTTACATGGAGAGGTTGTGTCATTGTTGAGATGACGTGACCAGACAAAATGTCACTTACTTTATCTTGGTAAACAACTTCTGTTATTGCTCTCAGAGTGGTTAACTGGGAATGGCACACAGTGGAATTGGTAAACAGAAACTAACTACAGCCACGTCCCTTGGTGTCAGTATACTGTCATACTGTCCGAATGTCTGCCATATTTCCAACATAAAAAATGCTGAGTCTGCCTTTTAAAAATGTTTAAAATATGTGACTTCTGACTGTAGATGGAATAGTTTACTGGAAATGTATTAATTTTAAGGCCAAGGCAAGGATTTACATAATGCTAATCCAGATTAATGACTCTATCAGACCAAAATAATAGACCTCAAAATACTGCAGCTTATATGCTCTTACAAAAATGCTGATTTAAAAATGAAAGGGGAGAATCAAAATCTGATGTACTGCATACATCTGTCTTGCATTTAAACCTCATAAAGTCTATTGAACATTCACATCACCAAATTGTCCTTTTAGAAATCATTTTGGGAAAATAGCTCTCAGTATAATAAAAACCACAAAAAAGCGACAATCTGCATTGTTTCCAGACAGTTCCAATCTGCATCAGTAGTCTTTTTGACTGAAGTGCTAATAGATTTGTGAGGAATGACATTCAAAGTGTGCATATGACCATGTGTGTGTTCTCCCCTAATAGAACTAATAGCTGAGGCTCATTTAGCTCTGCTGTAAATTATGTCACGCTTCAGTCACCTTCAGTGGAGAACAGAGGCCAGTAAACAGGGCAGCTGCTGCTTTGAGTGGTGCCTCTGGACTAAGTTTATACTGATATATCAGGCCATCTTACTGAGCGCACTGAAGCCAGCAAAGTCCTCATAAACAGAACTTTCTCCCAGGACTATTCATGCACTGAATGTTGATTGTTTCAAGTCTGTTTTCAAATGCATAAGATGACTTTAAATGCTATATATGTACAGGGCAGACATTGTGGTCCCTCAAATGTGTTGACATCACAAAAATGTGTGGGAAAAACCACAGAGAGCTAAGGAACACAGTACAGTTCACCAAGGCCCTGTTTTAATTTGACTCTATGACCTCAGGGATTAATCCAGACTGCTACAGTGTCACTAGCTGTTTGCTTAGTCAGAGCTTGTCACTTGTCAGACCTCTGTCACTTTGTCATTCTTTGCTTGTGCTGCCAAATGTTACAGTGAACACTGCAGACATTATGAAAAACACTCCAGGAGGCCTTATTACCAAAACCATTCACCCAAAACTTAATAAAGCACAGGTTTTCATGTGTAGCATTCCTCTACACTTCAGTGTGACTGTACGTGGAGGTCAGGCAATAAGTCTCAATGCAAACCATCAGCTATAAGCAATGAATGATTTCTAGTCACTACCAAAAAAAAAAAAAAAACAAGTCTGGTGCTTTATGTAGAAATCTGTATTTCCTTACAGCAAGATTTATGTGACTCTGTATATTCTCACAGTAGGAATATCGGCCCCACTTTATATTAGGTGGCATTAACTACTATGTACTTACATAAAAAAATAAGCACAATGTACTTACTGTGTTCATATTGTGTTGCAAAACACCTTTGCTGATATTGAGGTGGGATACGGGTAGGGTTAGGGACAGGTGTGGAGGGATGGGTCAGTTTAAGGGTAGGGTTAGGTGTAAGGGAACTGTCAACTGTGTAATTACAAATGTAACTACAGAAATTAATTACAGATGTTATTACATGCAGGTATTTTTTAAAATGTAAGTACAATGTAAAAACATGTATGTACACAATAAGTGCAATGTATCAAATGATTAATTAAAATGTTAGTACATAGTAGTTAAGGACACCTAATATAAAGTGGGTCCGGAATATAATTTAAAACCAATCATGCCAGCCCTCCCTTGTGCAAGTAGTTTGGTTCTCACTATAGAATAGGTGTACATTTTCAACACCAAGGTTGGATTATTAAAAAGTAAAAACAGGGTGGGTATTATGTGCAATTTTGTAATTAAATTATTAATTATTAAATTAATTATTATTAAAATTTGTTGTCTTTACAGATGCATTCAGTATTTCCCCTCATTAATTAAGCTTTAAATATAACGAAATATATAATGAGATTCAGTATCATAATAAGAAAAGGGGTTTAATTTTACATGGAGAGGTTGTGTCATTGTTGAGATGACGTGACCAGACAAAATGTCACTTACTTTATCTTGGTAAACAACTTCTGTTATTGCTCTCAGAGTGGTTAACTGGGAATGACACACAGTCGAATTGGTAAACAGAAACTAACTACAGCCACGTCCCTTGGTGTCAGTATACTGTCATACTGTCCGAATGTCTGCCATGTTTCCAACATAGGAATATCATTTAAAACCAATCATGCCAGCTCTCCCTTGTGCAAGGAGTTTGTAGGAGTTTCTCACTATAGAATAAGCGTACATTTTTAAGTTTGCTGCATTTACAGGCTCTTGTGACAAATAGATGATGCTTTGCAGGGGTGTCGCACAGCTTTCAGTGATAACAAGGCACTGTTTAAAAGAGTGGGATTTGTTTAGAGTGAATTCCTTTCTGTCACCTCATATAAATTTCCCTGCTCTGTGAATAACAGGCTGGTAAGAGTCAATTTCAGATGGTGCCTTGTAACCACAAAATGATAAAGGGCCGTCACAGCAGCTAAAAGACAAGTAGGAAGGTCACTCTGGATTTCTGACTAGGTCATCAGATTTATCCAGGTCACCAGTTTATCCAAAACATTGTGTTAATGATGTGCAGCCTTGTAATGAGATTAATTAACACAGAATAGTGTGTTTGCGTTGGAAAGTATGCAGATCAGTTTAAGTACAGCAGAACACTATATCAGTGCCTGTAAACTGGATTAGTAATGGAAATAGAGTGGAAACATGCCCAGTTTCTCAGGTATATTTTAGTGCAAGGTGCCAATGAAAATCAGCTGCATGTAAGACTAAACAACAGCATGCCATTGCACTACACAGATTTACATTAACCAAGCTACACACCTCATTTCTGTCTGTCCAGAAGCGTAATGTTGTGTACAAAATAAATCCTAACCGTGTAAAAATTATTTTGCGTTATTATGACTGTTCTATCTCTTTCTTTACAAACTATACAGAAAAAAATTAATAAAATACCTGATGTTCAGAGCCAAGGTGCTTCTTAAGTTTCAAATAAGTCTTATAAACAGTCTGTGAACCCCAGGAAGTAAACTGAAAAATATGTTGCTCCAGAAATACACCCTGAATGTTTCATACCTTTAATGTGACGGCCAGGAAAACAGATGCTGTTTGAAACTGAAAACAGAGCTCTGGAATCTGGTCTTTTGCCAAAAAGCTGCATTTATATTATGTCTACATAGGCTTTTAATGAGTTCCACTTGAATGATGACAATATTAAGCCTGGCATTTTAAATGTGTATCAGGAAATGAACACAGGCACACCTTCTGTGCTGTACGCTCAGCTCTCAAAGCGCCAGATGTAGTCTACTCAATGTGTGAGGCTGAGGAGTGTCAAAAGGTCCAGTTGTAAATTAGCCCTGTGACCCACCTGCTTTTAGAAAATAAATTTCTCAGTTTAACGTTATAGTTTAATGTTCTCAAATGACTGATTTACATTCCTAATGATCTTTGTCCACTCCCTTAGACTATAAGCACCCTGCTGGTGAAAACAGCTAATGTGTCCGGGATGTACTCGTGTACAGCAAGGAATGCAATTGGGAACCGGACCATGAGAATCCCTTTCTATGTGGATGGTAAGTAGGCCATTTTGTGTTTACTGAAATTAAAAATTCTACTTGAAAATTTCCGAGAATACCCAGGTTTAGATTTTATTTCCATATAGAAAGACATTTTTCTTTTTTTTTACCTTTTTAAGTTCTAAAACAAACTTTTTGGTTGTCCTCACAATAATTAATCTCATTTATTTTCATAGCACATTTTGTATTTTTAAATGATCTAATAATATTTCCTAAATGCCATCTTTATTCTTTATTTGCCTATTAATACTGTTTTATTCAATGTTGAATTCTGGCTGACTTGTTACTGCATTCTGGGCTGTTAACATGTGTTATATACTTATGATAGAGCAGTATTGGAGCGATTTTGTAGTGGAAAAAAAGCTCCTCTTGTCAAAAACATGCAACTCCGCTCCTTGTTCTGCTTCCGCTCCTCTCAAATACTCTGGAATGGACTATGGTACTGGAATACCAATCTCTGTTTTATAATGAATCACTTTTATATGTTGCTGACCAGGGTCAAACGTTTCTGAAGTGAGAAACCCATTTACTGAGTTACGTACTAAAGAGTGTGTCGGTTGTCAGACTATTCAGAGCTGACTAGATTAGAATGATGAAAAAAAAAATTAGCTGGAATGAACAGCAGCCGAGATTGGGGAAGCGTGAAAAATGAGAACTGTGCAATAAAAATGGAGACAGAAGATAAAATGGAGGATGTCAAGTGGCACGTCTCCAGAAAAGAACAAAAAACCCCAGAGAATATGCTGTGCTATGCAAGAGGTGAACATGACTTTGTGCAGGAATGCTGGTCAGAGGGATGAAATGGTAATAACAGCTGTCTCCTCTGGTGGGACGTATATTGCTGTGAATAAACAAGCGTTTCGCCAGCTTCCTGGAGGCCTGGCCTTAGCCTGGTTCTTATTGTAATGCTTCAGGTCAGCCATCTCTGTCGCCATTTGCCAACAACGTGCTTCCAATTAGGAGTGATGAAACAGGAAATAACTGCAAATTTGACATTCCTGGCATGGCACTGTGCAGTTTTGTGTTTGTAGTGTGGGCCAGAGTATGATGATGTATTTAAACAGTGCATCTATTGCGTAGTTTCAGGTCCCTTATGAGCCATATGTTTTATGAGTCGGTCATGCTTTGTCTGATTGTCGATTTATAGATTATGCATAAAAACATGCATCGTTTTAATCTTTAAACGAGTTAATCTCTTTCATCCAGCTTCTTTTTTTTCTTTTATCTTCACTAGATCACCCACAGCCATTTGAGATTGAGCCCTCGACAGCTGTTGCAGGAGATGACATTACATTGACCTGCAGAGGCACAAGATACCTCTACGATAGGTTAAACTGGTATGATCCACTGGGCCACATGGTGCCCAAAGGCGAAACCACTCTTCAGATTGAGCCCTACGCCATATCTTTGTCCATCAAGCTGCCCAACGTCTCCAGAAACCACACACTGGGTTATGAATGTCAGGCTATAAACATGAACTCCAACAAAGTGGTCAATACAACATCTGTTTTAACTATCGATGGTGAGTTTCATCTTCCAATCTTCCAGAGAGATCTTTATGTCTTTGTGTAGGAATCAGCCTACATCTAATTATGTAATACAAGATTCAGATTCAGCTTCTGCGACTGATCTTGTTTAAATTAATCTGCGTAAATTAAATTAATCACAAACAAATACAACAAATACTTTAATGTACTGATGTACTATACAAAAGTGCTTCAGAATTAAAATATTAAATGAATCCTTTAAATGAGTGCATTATGTTTTTTGCTTTAAAGTAGACTGCTAATAATTGGGAGAGCGAAAGTGTCATGAGAATAATGGGGTGAAATATCTTTGATGTTTTCATGCAATTCACCCTAATGCATTGATATCTACAATCAAAAAATGATATAGAAGTGTTGTGTGTACTGTGTCTGACACAGAGAGGAAAGGGCCCAGGCTGATGCAGAATCTGACCAATCAGGATGTGAACAGCAGCAGCACCCTGACACTAGCCTGCTTGGCTTATGGTGTGCCAACACCCTATATCACATGGTACAAAGACGAGACCCCTGTCACTGAAGGACCAGGTGAGAATGCACTAAATGAAGTTGTGTATTGATAAGCGATCCTCATATCAAACGTGTAAATGTTCTGTATTATATGGTGTATGTTTTTAATTCATCTTTCTATGATGCTTTCAGGAATCACTCTAAAAGTTGACGGCACTCTGATCATTGAGCGGGTGAAGAAGGATGATGAGGGCATTTATGAATGTCGTGCCAGCAATGCTGGAGGGGAAGCAAAAACCAGTGCGGTCATTACTGTAGTGGGTGAGTTCTTAGATGATGACCAACTCTTTGCCTGCCTTTAATTATTTTCTTCATCATTCATATTATAAGGGTATAAATTGTGCAGTTGACTGTAAATGGGGCACAGTAACCATAAAGATTGACCTATTTTAGCCAGGACTTACACTTCTAGTCAGACATTGTAAAGATGATTCAAAATCTTACAAGCACAGTTCTCAAAGTTCCCATAGTAATGTAAACAGGACAAATAGCCTTTTTTGGCTGAACTTTGAATAACTATCAAATGAGAATGACACACTAAGGCTGCCAGGAATGCCATGCAAATTCCAGATTTTGATGGGGGTCTGGGAGTTAAAGTTAGGGTCCTCTCACAGGGGAGTTGACCTCTGCATAGTCTTTGTGGACATTCATTAAGGATCAAAAAGACATCTCTTTGAAGAAGTAGAGGGTTTGAAGGAAAGTATAATAGTAAAATAAGAAGATCCTTTCCAAAACTATTCTTGTCCCCATCTCAATAGTGAAATTCTGTTACAATCTATATCCTCTTACAAGAAAAGAAACATTGGCTTGACATGATCCAAAAAAACACAAGCCAAACACATTCATTCAAGGAGAGCAGAGTGTGCTTTGAATTCTTTCTCCTTTCTCTCTTTTGAACATTTTTGGAACCACTCATTACCCAGTGAGTACATGATAAATGACAATGGGTGAACCAGACCCTATCCAGTGAAACACAGTATACACTACATGTGAAAGCACACTGCATTGTTTTTGCACAATTTGTCAGAGAAAATGAGAAATGGAAATGAAATCATGCCTCGAAACCAGATCAGACTCAAATTTAGGGAAAATGCAAAAAAGCAGCACTGCATGACAAATCCAGTTTATATTTTGTGAAATGTGGTTTTGTATTTGGTATACTTGGTATGTGATTATGTAGAAATATTATTAAAAACATGATTATATGTACAAATAACATTGGTAATAGTTATTAGACAAAGATTTGTGATGAATATGGTACAGATGGTTCTCTCATGGAAAACATGCTGTTTCTGCACACAGGAGAAGATGGAAAGCCAAATATTGAAGTGATCATCTTGGTTTCTACTGGAGCAGCAGCAACATTCCTGTGGATAATGCTCATTCTCTTTATCCGTAAATTAAGAAAAGTAAGGACTTTAGGTTATACTTTTTTTGTAAGCTGTTCTTGAGTACTGAGTATTATTCTACTACATGCACTTACTGTAGGTTTAGGATTTGGAATAGGGTTTGGTTACGGGTCAGTTGCATGTAATTATGCACAATTACCATTTTTACTATAGTAAGTACATGCAATGTGTAATAAAGACACTGTAAATATTGTTATATTATGAAATAGTGTCACAATTAAAATAACTGTTTTCTATTTTAATATATTTTAAAATCAAATTTATTTCTGTGATGGCAATTTACTCCAATTTTATCACATGATCATTCATGGTTATTCGGTGCTCAGGAAACATTATTATTTGCAGTGTTGCCTATAATTTTGTCGAAAACACAATACATTTTTTCAGGAATCTTTGATGAATAAAAGGTTCAAAAGAACAACATTTATTTAAAATCGATTTTAAAAAGACTTTAGAACCATTATAAGAGTCTAAGCTGTACATTTTATGTATCATTGCTAGATAAAAGTTTTATTATGTTAAAAGTATAAATCTTAAGGACTCCAAAGCTTGAACGTTCTGTTTACTCTGGGAATTTGCTCAACTGATTCTTTTCTGTTATTCTATGACAAAAACGTAGTCATGGTCTTCTCTCAAAACTCTTAATGATCTAATGTGTGTGAAATGACATAATCAGGGCCCAAACAGTCAAAAAGTTTTGTCTCTGTATTCTGATTTAAGAAATATTTAATTATTTCACCAGCCAAGTTCAGCAGATTTAAAGACGGGGTACCTGTCCATCATCATGGACCCGGACCAGATGCCCCTTGATGAGCAGTGTGATCGTCTGCCCTATGACAGCAACAAATGGGAGTTCCCTAGAGACCGCCTCAAACTTGGTGAGTTCAAAGATCCTTTTCATTATTTTGGTAAACAAAATTAGTTTATTAAAGCAAGGCATGTGATGTAACAAGAATGAATTCGACTCATACCTAACTCAATAGCTTACTCTTTTAGAGCTCATGAATTCACTTTTTTTTCTTTAAATGCTTTTGAACAAATAAAAATCGGCTTTTATTTCTCTTTGATTGACTTAATTCTCAGGCCTATTTTGTGAGAATGGTGGGCATCAAGGTTTGGTTAAGTTTTGTAAAGAAAAAATGCCTTTATATATCAGCGAGCCGCTTCTGTCGTTCAGTCTTAACTGCTCCATGAATTCTCATTGGAGGGTCAACCTCAGCAGGCTGTTTTAATTACAGCCTCACATCTTTCCTGACAGGGCATCCTGCCTGATTTATGAGCCCCCAGGACACAGCAAGCTCATGTAGACGCTTTCTCTCTCTCTTTTTCTCTCTCTGACAGGTAAAATTTTGGGGCATGGAGCATTTGGAAAAGTTTCAGAGGCCTCTGCATTTGGCATCGACAAGATTTCTACTTGCAAAACAGTGGCTGTGAAAATGCTGAAAGGTAACTGTAACATGTTTTACTGGGCTCTAAAAGTCTTTACAAACTATCATTCATATATAAGTGGAACATTAAGTTGATTGAGTTTCAGTTTTTGTTATGTCACCCTGACAGTAGCACTCAAGCTGTATGAAATTCAAACTTAAAACCTTAGGATCATGTTCTTCAGCATAATTTGAGAGTGATCCAAAGAGCATCTTGTGCTTCAATGGAAGCAAAAACATTTAACTGTTTATACAATTTACTTATTCGATTAATGACTTCTAAATAGACTAGACCACCATAGCGTTTCTTTGTTTTACATTTTTATCTTTAAACTTTCTGTTTATTTTAATTCCCAGATTTTGATTGTGGTTTCAGACTTTTAGACCCCATTGTATAAGGCTATCAGATCAACAGAAACGCAGTACAAGAACAGAAAGTACTTAGTTGAATATAATCAACATTCCTGTAAGTTTTATTTCATCACAAATTTGCTCTTTTAGACCGATATGCTTAGCCTTTTTATGGCAGTACTGAATACATTGATCCCATATATTGAATGCAAATGTAAATCAGAGATTGAAAACAGAAACCTGTCCATGTGGATCTTTTGGTTTTCGTGCATGTTTCTTGAGTTCATATGAATATAATTAGCAGCTGTTCATGGTATTGCATGCTGCATTTATGTGATTGTCCACAGATATGAAACCTTGGACAAAAGCATACGTAAGTGAACTGAATGTGCAAATACTCACGTAGCGTTTAGCAATGACCCCTGAACAGATGTTTCTTAGATCGCTCTGAACCAGAACCAACACGGTTCACCTTCTGTAATTGGTTAATGTTTGTTATTGTTTTATTTTCCATTTCAAAAATGTCCACTATAACGCAACAATTTTGAATCAACACACCAAATTACTGTCATGCATTAAAGTAAGACAAACATTTTGGTTTAGCAGGACTGTATTCCCCTGCAGTTGTATTTGTCTAAACTCTCCCCGTCTGGTCAACTGTCTGTATAGCGTTTGTTTGGTGATGGTGCATTCTTGTAGAGTGATGAGCGCCGCTCTGGTGGTGGTGTTTTGTCTGTTCTTGATGATGATAAATCTGTCGATACACATTGTCACTATTAATCTTCCCTGTGCATTAATCATAGAATGAGTGGCAAGACTGATGCCGCCTCATGCACCGCAGGTCAGTTCTTAATAAGAAGCAGTTCCCCTTCATTCCTTTAAATTATTAAATCTAATGCCTACGCACATTTTATTTCCAGAGTGTGATGGCCCTGTTAGACAAGCAGACACTGATTCATTATTTGCATGCTTTTATCACCCAAAAAGTTTGTCTGTCTTCAGTTTGACATCATGAATAATTTTCATGCTGGCTTCTCCTACTTTAAAACAAGCAGCGGCAATATTCCTCTCAGTAAAAGACTCTGTGAGGTGTCTTTGGTATGAATCATGTACGAATTACTGCTCAACGTTGAACACAGCTCTCCTGTGTCACTTTGATGGGTCTAAACCACAGGAAACCTGACGTGTTAAAACAACATCTGACTCCATGACCTCCAAAGGTCACCAGGATAATGTTCCTGACCACATATTTCCCTAGAATGATGTACAAACTACTGAGAACCTGGAAAAGAGCTCTTTCGCTCGTTCAAATACTTTAGAAGGTTTATAACAATGTTGCCTCCAGATGTTGATCTGTGCTCTATAATTTATGGTGTGCATTATGTTGTCTGTTTAAGGTTCCTTTAAACACAATGACTGGCTTTGAACGTTCATTTTATACTTTCCAGTGATTTCAGTCTGTGAACTTGTTTATTCTGATTATCAAGGTGCTGCTCAAACTCAAATTCAAAAATAGATTATAGATTTAGTTATTTTAAATAAATGATATTTATAATATAGTAGCTAATTGAATTTTTAAATTATTTTTAGATTTTTAGTATGTAATTTGTTTTAAGTATAGTTTTAGCATTTTAAATTTTAAGCCACAACTATGTCAAGACATTAATAAAAAATCTCTTATCCATTTGAAACAACAGTCCTTTCTGACCATGTCCGTTAATTAGTTTTTTCCTCTTATCCTCTTCCTCTTCACTCAACAGAGGGAGCTACAAATAACGAGTGGAAAGCTTTAATGTCTGAACTGAAGATTCTGATCCATATTGGTCATCATCTCAATGTGGTCAATCTGCTAGGAGCCTGCACAAAGCGTGGAGGTAAGAGGAAGCTGACCGAGAGAATTCAGCCATGATGACTTTTTCTCTGTTTTTACATTTATTTGGTGTACGCTCAGGTCCACTAATGATAATCGTGGAATTCTGCAAATATGGAAACCTTTCCAGCTACTTGAGAAGTAAGAGGGGTGACTTTGTGGTTTACAAGGTAAGAAGTATTGTCTCTTGTTCATTTAAGCAGTGATTTGACATAATGATGCATGACATTGACCGGAGCATGTGATGATAACATCCACAGTCTCAGGATGGTAAGGCTCTGCGTTCCAGCTCCGGGTGTGATCTGAGCGAGCTCATCAAGCGCAGGTTGGAGAGCGTGGCTAGCACCGGAAGTTCAGCCAGCTCCGGCTTCATTGAAGATAAGAGCTACTGCGACTCGGAGGAAGAGGAGGAAGGTAGCGGCTGAGTGTCTTCCTTCCCCTTTCCCCTCCTCTCTCTCAAACCCTGCCTCACCTCCACCCCACCCTCTCTACTCTCAAGGCTCCACTCATTGTTTTTTCCCCCTCAGTCTGATAGGTGGCTTCCTCAGGGATTCATAAATACAACTGATATTTTGTACAAGCCACTGTCACCTACTGTGCGCAGAGCTTTTCTAATTTCCTGCTGAAAGACCAGAGCTAGTCCGCTGTGGGTACATTGGGTTGTGCTGTCCCATGCCGGTTATTTCTGGTTTGATAAACTGTTTACTCAGGTGGATGACCCACCCACAAGCCCCTCACTTGAGTATCATTGACAAACTGCACGTTGCAGTCTGCTCTAAAAAAAGAAGCCATGTTTCATTGTCTTCCTATCGGATGTGTCTGTAGTAAACAGGAGAATTATGACTTTAAAAAAACTGTTATTAATAGATTAAGAGAACATCAAACTTGATATACTGCAGACATTTGTAGTAGAAGAAATTCTTAGAAATTCTAGTTCTTTATTGCATAACAAAACAATGGTTTTGATTTAGCTGCTAATAACCTTTTACCCTTGTCTTGCAGAGCAAGAGGATTTGTATAAGAAAGTGCTCACATTGGAAGATTTGATTTGCTACAGCTTTCAAGTGGCTAAAGGCATGGAGTTCTTGGCTTCAAGAAAAGTAAGAGTCACGCTTTCTCTACTCAGGATTTCATTCCGTAGCTATAACCTTTGCAACGAATCATTGTATTCTTAGTTTGTTGTGGCAGATCATTTTAATACAAATTTCCTTTTTAAATAATTCTTTTTCTTTTATAGTAGTAATCAGTCTCCTTATTTTGGCAACTCTTTCAAAAGATTTGTCCAAAAATCCAGAACCAAATTACTTTATTGATCCACCACACTCATTTACACACATCTCGCAGATGAGATTAATTGCCACATACTAAACATGCGGTTTAGCGTATGTGGTTTAATCTCACCTCAGGTCAGAGTTTCCCCGATGGCAGTTCCACGTGTTTTACATTATCACAGCTTTCCATCATGTGCGCCATCTGACAGCGCAATGCCACACATGGTTCAAATAAGACACAAAATGCATCTTCACTACAGCCCTTTTCCCTGGTCAAGGCACTGAGAGTTTAAAGAACATATAGTTATATCCTGCTATTACAATAAACTGATAGATGAAGTATGTAGAACAAAATCTAATAGGATCTCTCTTTTATTTCTCCAAGTGTATTCACCGTGATCTGGCCGCACGAAACATCCTGTTGTCTGAAAACAACGTTGTGAAGATTTGTGATTTTGGACTTGCAAGAGATGTGTACAAGGACCCAGACTATGTCCGTAAAGGAGACGTAAGTGTGCAATATTATCCAATTACTTCATATCGGCCATGGATACATTGTGCTGTGAGTCTGTATAATGCACACAGTGTTTCAAATCTACTTAGTGTGATGGACACAAATGATAACAGTCCAAAAAACACTGACACTGTGAATGTTCATCTGGAAAAGGATAAAATAATTCTGTTAATGCCAAGAGTCTTTGGCATGCTGTTAGTCATTTTATAAGCCCTGATAATATTATTCTGGTCAAAGGATGTTTTCATGTGGTCAAGTTTGAGCCAAGACGTCACACAGATTGTATAATCAAATAGACAGCATTTTATAAACTGCACGTTTTTGAATGTGAAATAATATTGCGAGTTGTTCCTTTACAGGTGAGAGTGGCGCTAACATGGTCCGCTTATCTTTTCCCAGGCCAGACTTCCCTTAAAGTGGATGGCGCCAGAGGCGATATTTGACAAGATCTATACTACTCAGAGTGACGTGTGGTCTTTTGGAGTGCTCATGTGGGAGATCTTCTCTCTTGGTAAATACCATTGCTGTCCTAAGAGTATATCTCACATCCTCTTTATTCATCTATTTATTGGAGACACACACAGCACTGTTGCAACAGTTCAGAAACTTGTAGCAATTAGAAGAGTTTAAAATACTTTCTAATCTTTTATTTTACTTTTTGACTGTTATCACAAACAATCTTGATTTAATATTTTGTGGAGATTCGATTATGAAACAGTTAAAGAATAACTTAAGCTTTTATGAATTTAGGCTGTCAGTTCTTGGAACAATGCTTTCTGCTCTGAAGTTTTCCATGAAAGGAAGTGTATTTTTTCCCCCTTCCTTTCTTCTATAGAGACGTTTCTTAGACTTTGTTTGTTTGCTTTACTGGTTTGGTGCATTTTACACCAAAGCAAAAATCTCAGACAGGATTCAGCACCCACCAAGTTAAACACATGAAGTAGGGAGGCAGCTCAGCACATGCTGTGCTCCATCCAAATGGAAATAAAACGAACTCAAGGGTCCTCAATCAAAGACACCTGGCACAAACCAGGCTGCTCATGAGGTGCCCTGCGCTATCAACCTCCTCCAGATGTAGAGGGCAATAACTGTCAGCTGCTGTTAAATTTTCCTTTGGGAACAAAATGGATTGCGTTGTCAGCTTGAAAAAACAAAACAATTTTCATTCCACGAGTGCAACAACATCTGTGAACTTCAACGCTGTGTTTTTAAATAATAAATAGAGGTCGTAAAACTGAAGAATCATCTTCCATTTGATCAGGTTTCATTCCCAACCAGGAATGTAAACCCACAGTTACCAGGCAGCATTTAATGTAAATGTCTGCTCCCACAAATGTACTATAACCTTTAACGGTATATTGTACAGTGTAGCTGTGGCCCCTTTGTTGTTAAAGGCTCTGAGCAAACCATTTTAATGTCACCATTCATATATTTATACATTATATGTATATATATATATATATATATATATATATATATATATATATATATATATATATATATATATATATATATATATATATATATATATATATATATACACACTATATAATCACTATTAACAATTCTACTTTATTGCTTTTGCTTCTAATTTAATATCAAATTGTTCATTACATATTCTTGTGCTTATTTGGCCAGTTATAATGCAGAAGTCAAAAATGGTTCATAATCTTAAATAATTATTTATTTTATGAGTTTACCTTTTTGCACTCAACTGCCTTTTATTCTAAGCTTGAAATGCATATTGAATGAACCATAAACCACAGTAAAAATCCCCAAATCTACGTTCACACTGTTACTGTAATGGATGCAATGAAATCTGTGGGAAAATAGTGGGTCGTCATTTCACACGATGAAATAAACCAACATATAAATCATAAATTATTAGTGATATTTAAGGAATCGGACCTTAACTGATGACTCTGAGCTGTCACTACCACTGAGCTGCACTGACTTAAGTTGGTGTCAAATAGACTAACACCAAAAGTTTAGAAAAATTATTATTGCTACTTGATAGTGTCCATGGGAGAAAAGTTTGCACTGCACCCAAAGTACACTCTCACGTTTTGTATTGTGGATTAGAATTTCTTGTCCCTGTTTTTCTAGGCACTCCACATCTACAGCACTATATTTACAAAGTTGCAGGATATTTTGAGTGCAGTTAATGTATTTGTTTTTAATGACTACCTAATCTATGTCAGAAGGGGGTTCAGATCATAGTTTAATGAAAGATTGACCCTTTCTGAGATTCATTGTTATGATCTGCATATTTTAGTGGTTATCAGATATTATTCAAAGGATTTCAGTCAAGTAAATGAAAATATTGTTTCATGAATCATGGTTTTTGCAAGTGTGCAGCAAAGTCACAGCAGTCTGCAAATTCACACTGTCTTAATAATTTAGTGGTTCTGGAGAAAACGGCTTTGCATCGAGCTTCCAAGTTTAGTGGACTGTCCTCTCCAGCTCCAGTGATGCTGATTATGCCTAGGTCTTTCCATTGATCTCTCCCAACCCACTTCACAGTTTAGTGAGTTTCTTGTCAGGCCCTTTGAAGTGGCCAGAGCTCTATTTCATGGAAAAGTCTTGATAACCCCATTATTCTCTTTCTTCTCCCCAGGTGCCTCCCCTTACCCTGGCTTACACATTGATGAGGAATTCTGCTGCCGACTGAAGGAGGGCACCAGGATGAAAGCTCCTGAATACTCCTCCTCTGAAATGTAAGAATAATGTCAAACAGTCCTAATGTGAAAAGGATTTGTTAACTATGCATGCCATTGTTATTATTTTAGGTATTAGTGCCACAAATACAATGTGTTTGTTGTGAGAAATGTTTAACATGTCAGGTAAACTATTATGTAACATGAAGTTAATGTAGTTTAAACACATCATATACTATATTATATTATATTATATTATATTATATTATATTATATTATATTATATTATATTATATTATATTATATTATATTATATTATATTATATTATATTATTTGCATGTCTGTTATCTGTTCTGGCACATGCCACTATACCTAAAGTATACATCTTTTTTAAGGTATTTATTTTATGAAATCTCTCTAAGTAAATTCCTTCTTTGTGATGCCTGGACTTTTATACAAACTTAAATTGACTTTATTTCTTCAAAACTCTTCAGGGTTATTAGCTGAAACCTGCACTCTGGGGAAGAGAAATCCTTTCCTATCGATACAGTTGAAAAGAGCAGAAATATCTAATTTCATTGCTTTGACACGAGACTGAAACTTTAAATGGAAACAGATCAATTATTCGCTGAGTAGAAGAAAAGGAGCAGCTTCTGATTGGCAGATAGTTTATAGTGCAGTTGATGTGTGTTAGGTATCCATTACAAACTTACACCAATGCAGCTGAAACTCAAGCTCACATTAAAGGCTTCGGTATACCTAGGCAGCATGGGGTGGCCAAACACAGTGGCAGGACCCCTGGGCTTCAGACAGGGAAACCCATCGTCAAGATACTCCCATTGTGGTTACAGGGTTAGCGAGCGAGCCAAACCAAAATCTGAAAGTTTTCAGATGTAACAAGATACGAGAGAAGGGGTCATGGTATCAGATTTAAATGTGGTAAGGAAGTGAAGTGGACAACTTCAGATTAGTGTTGCTTATAAATGGGTGCAGAGAACCAAATCCCCTCAGTCTGAGAGAGAAAATTCACTGCCTGTTCTCAATAAGATCCCCTACTGCTGTCTACGAAGTGCTCTGCTCAATCTTTGTTTTAAAACTATATGGGCTCTTTCAGGATGGTCATTTTTCATACCTGATATTCTGTAACTGTATTAAACCCTCCACCTTAAACATGTGGAAACCTGAACAGAGCACTCATTTTTAAAACACTGCGTAATGCAAGTCTCAAATTTGCAATTGCACACGCTAAGTCTGGCTAATTGAACATAACAAGAGGTCATGATAGATGGTGATTGGAGATGACCTACAAAATGCAGTCCAGACCTCAGACCTGAATTGAATGCAGCACTCATAAATACAGCCATTCTGGTGCCAAGTCCATTTAGCTTCAAAGAACATGTCAACTAACATTGCAGATAAGGGTCAATTTAATATACTGTATCACCTGAATGTTGTTTTAAAGGAGGTAGCACAGATAGCACTGCTCTTCAAGAGAGCAGATATGTTCATCAAGTTATGTACTAGATTCAGGGTAAACATTACTTTATTCCTGACCCCAAAAGTGACCCTGAATCAACCTTCTCTTTTGTGAATGATGAAAAGGAATGTAATTCAGAAATCAGGAGTTTGTCCAGATAATCCGTCTAGACTTATTTACCCCTTTAATGATGAACTGGTTCCCCACTATCCCACAGGCTCATAACTATTCAATACATTGAACTAAACGCTATTGGCTTTCATTAATGTATTTCCCATTGATCGCCATGAAAAGTATGCCATAGTTTGAGCACAGCTTGATGGGATATAGAACATCCTGGTGTATCCTTGATTTCAGAGGAACCACTATTTGCCAATTTTCAGGACTTCCTGTTAGTTTAAGGAGTCGCTCCATCTGGATTCATTAAAATAACCATTTTAGAAGTCCTGCTTCCTCTTGCTAATCTCCTACGCAGCCCACGAGAAGAATACCACCTCTCTGATGACTACCGAATTCAAACCCTGATGAATATATATGGTGATTACTGTAAGGAAGCAATGAGTCATCGACTAGTACAATCATTTTTCCATACTCCAAATTGCCCAATGTCGTGCTAATCAGATGAGATCAGAGAGTTTCATGGTTAACAGGCTTTATTTATATAAGAACCTGTGAGTGCAACACCACAGTATAAACAGGATACAACTCAATCATGGCCCGTGATCATTTACTCAAATGGCGGGTTGGTGCATTGACGCCCCAGTGTTTCACAACTGAACCTTAGCCTTCAGATAAACTTCACCATTATAGACCGCTGCAAAATCCAATAAAGGACCCCAGACGTCCCTTGTGGGGAGAGATGCTGACAGCTCGTGTAAAGCAGGAGGAAGTTCCTCTCAACACAAACTCTCACCCTGAGAACGGTGCAATGAAAACACTCAGCCTCACTCCTCGTGTCACGCACAGAATATTATTGATGAGTGTAAATAATTGGATAAAGCCGGATTTGCAGACTAACCTAGAGGTCAAGGCAAAGGGCGTAATACATGAGCGTTTGTGTAGCTGCTGAAGAATTGCAATTTATGATGATGGAGTATTGAACACACAGTTCAAAGGAAGCTCTTTAACATGTGCATGTTTCTCTTCATAGATATCAAACCATGTTAGACTGCTGGCATGGAGAACCAGCCCAGAGGCCCACATTCACAGAACTGGTAGAGAGGCTAGGAGATCTGCTCCAGGCTAGTGTGCAGCAGGTACAATCTCATTCACTTTATTATCCTTGTATGTGTTTCCCACAAACTGTTTTTAAAAGTTTAAAGACTGACCACAGCAAAACCACAAGGTTTTTATGGGAGATGCACAACCATTACATAGGAAAACCATGCCAGCTTTTAACAATTAGTCTCAGATTAAAGATGAATATGAATATTATTAATGTGACTGTAAATACAATTTAAGACAAGTCACTCATGAAGTCAAATACATATGTACTCTACCATTTAAATGTTTAGAGTCGGTAAGATTGTTTAAGTCTCATATGCTCACCAAGGCTGCATTTATTTGATCACAAATACAGTAATAACAATAAAAAAATATTCTGAAATATTATTGCAATATAAAAGAACTGTTTTCTACTTTAATTTATTTTAAAATGTAATTTATTCCTGTGATGCAAAGCTGAATTTTCAGCATCATTACTGCAGTCTTCATTGTCACATGATCCTTCAGAAATCATTCTAATAAGCCGATTTGCTGCTTAAGAATAATTTCTTATTATTATCAATGTTGCCGTTTGTAACATTATAAATGTCTTTAACTGTCACTTTAGATCAAATTCATGCATTTACTTTTGAAAAGTAGTGTATGTTAAATCAAATACAAGCCTAAACATGAAAATATTACACTTACATACACACATCACGTATTCTCAATTACAAAATTATACGTTAATATACGATAACTTGACCAAGCACATTTAAATGCTGAAATTGTGAAACTTGCATTGTGAAATTCAGTGCCTGTACTAATCAGCATGATATCCAAGCAAAAGAAATGTAAAAATCTACATTGTTGTCAAAAAATATTGTCAAACTTTTTAAGGGTACAGTATGTTCTGGTACATTATTTAAAAAAAAGAAAAGCTATGGAATGGATTTGATTTAAAATATGGCTTGAAGAGAAGATTTGGTCTCAGTCAAAGGCATAGCACTGAGATCAAAACATATTCTAAGCCATCTGAATTGGAAGCCCTCCAAACGCCCTCTCCCTCACATAAGGAATCAAGCTTAGTGTACTGCCCGGACTGTCCCTAATAACATCATCTCCATAAAGCATATTCACACATTCCCCTGCAGATTTATGTACAGATTCCTCCAGAATCCTATAATACCATATGCAGGGTGATGTCACAGTTTTAAAATGAGCTGAATTTTTAAACACTTTGTGTCTCTTAGGAGGGAAAGCATTACATTCCAATCAACACAGCCCTGCTGACCAAAGCAGACCCCTCAAACCCAAGTCCCACAAAGGAGACCATCTCCAGACCTGTCTCTCTTAGAGACTCCGGGATGGCTTGGTAAGATAGCTCTATCTTATCCATTTAGCAGTTATGCTCAGACTGATCTGTATTTGTATTTCTGTTGTTAAAAATTTGTCTGTATGTCATCATTCATGAGGACTATGTTAAGCTTTTTAGAAACATGTATTTTGTAGATAAAGTTCTACTATTTTCTGGTTTCCGTACAGCACATTATCCTGTTCCAACCAAACATGCTCCCACACTTCATCCCAATGGCCTTCATTTGAATGTTTCACGGGTGAAGGAAAGCACTAATTGTTTCTTGATAAGGAACAGTCCTCGTAGCATTAAGGGCCCCTCAAGGAATTTCCTCTTGTACCACAAATGCAGTTTCAGGATTTATGCCCACTTAAGATAATATTTATCCAACTCTTGTGTTTCCATGGGTCCTTCAAGTATATGTGTACAGAATAATATTGAAATGGTGCTAACCCTATTCCTGTTATCCCTAATGCTGAATTACAGAGCTATTTACCCTCCTGTGTAAAATTTAGGTATAAAGTATTTTATTCAGCACAGTATTGAACGTCTACTTGGAAACTGGGATACCGAACACACTTATTCTAGTATGTATGTTTGACTCTACCAGACATGATGGCATGAGAAACGTTCTGTACAGATCTTTTGCCGTATCCTCTGAGGAGGCAAGGGAGGCAGTCTCTCCTCAAAAACAATGTATATTACAAAAATAAAACAGGGCAAATATTACAAAATGTGACGTGTAAAAGTCGCTCATATTAATGCAGTAACACTGCCCAACAGGGACACCCGCAGGTGCCTCGTCTGATCCCATTGAATTAAAACAGCCCTCCTAATGCATGCAGTGGGTTTAGTGTGTGTGTGTGTGGGGGGGGGGGACATGTGAGAGGAGGCAATGCCTCTCCTCTTTCAATGGATGTGATTGGTTATGATTGGTTTGTGCGATAAAACCCACCTCTAGTTTTCGTTCTCATTCTCGAATCAGCCTGAATGAAGCAAATGATGCTGTTAATGATAAGACTAATTAAAAAGTAAACCACTCAGCCACTTAGATATCACCACTTTCTCATGTGACTGTGGGGTTATATTGAGCAATCAGCTTGGGGAAATTAAAGTTACATCTTCGTGTCTGTGACAGACAGTGTTTCCCCAGCTTGATGGCTGCTGAAAATAAGTTGACTATTAAAAAGAAAAGCTGAATGTTACTTCACAGATAATACATATTGTTTAAGTTGTTACTCCCTTTAGTTATTATTTTGGAATACATGTAAAAATTTGTAAAAACACTAACTTGATGAAATTTATACTTGATGAAATAGAACATTACATAGTTAGTGTAAAAATACAAAATATAATTGTATTTGGTCTCTTTTTGTAATGTTTATTTAACCAAGGAAAATGAAGTGTTAACTTGGACATAAGTTTACATTTGATATATATACTTCCTCGTTTTAAAACGCCACCGCACACAACTCTCTAATGTGGAGTATTTGATGCTTTCAGGAACATCAAGGTCCGCCCAGCAAGTGTAAAGACCTTTGATGAAGTAATCCTGGAGAATGGAACCAACAAGAGCCACGAGGTGAAGAGCTTGTTTTTCGCACTGTAGAAATGGCAATTCATTTGCACATTACGAAACAATGCAAAAATATAGTGTCTGTGGTTAAGTCATCTTTGGTTGTTCGCAGGGTGGGCAGTCAGACAGTGGGATAGGTTTATCTTCAGATGACCTAAAGACACTGAAGCGCCTTGAGTCACTGGCTCGACCGCGAAGTTTCATGGCCCGAGCGTGAGTACAGTACATTCAGTCCTGTTTAGACCTTTTGCCTGTCCAAATCCAGAACCACAGGAATGGGTAGGACTGTCGGCGTATGCCCTGGAGACCCTCCCACTGGGCTGGAATTTAGATGACACAATTGTCATACAGTTTCTCCCCCCAAGCTCCACACGACTCCAGTCACTACCCCTTTTCTTTGAGAGACGTGCCTGCACGAGAGTCTCTCAAACAATGGCACAGTGGAGAGATATTGCCTAAGGTGACAATCTCAACAGCCAGACAACAAAAGCAGGGCTGGGCGTGTGACTTGTTAAAGCTGGCTGTAAGGTCTGGTGACTAGCATCTTTGTTTGTACCGCCTGGGCTGTAATGGCCTCTGACTCCATCGCTGAAAAAGATATGGCATATTGCCATTTTAAACAATAATACGCATTGAATTATGCCTTTATTTTATTTGAGGAAGTATTTGAAAGAATGAGTCATTAGCAGTGTTAGAGACTGAAATATATTCCCCTTAGGGTCCAGGTGTTTTTGCTACAGAATGTTTAAAAACTTAAATATATTGACTGACTGATGAAAAAAATAGATGGTTAAAACATTGTCAGTTCTCGACCAGCCTAATAATTTATTAACTAGAGACATAAGTGTGCTGGGGTCTGAGACAACATGACTTGTTCATAAAAGGGCCCCAGGGCAAATGGTGCTGAAAACTAAAGCGAAGGGGGGCTTTTAAGTTATTAATGGAAAGCCATTGGGCTGGATTAGCCTTGGTTTTGTTTAACCATTTGAGATCTGAGACGCCGTTTATGGTCTTCCAATGTGGCAAAGGCCAGGGTTAATCTACAAAGGTTATCCTCTAAATTGCATTCAGGGCCTCATGGACTATACAGCATCCTAATATTTGCGGGCAACAGTTTGCACCACCAATTGCGGTTAGACAAATAGTGATAATCTCTTACTGATTGGAGGTTTATGACTCAGACCTGGAGAGGCAAAGTGGTTAACTAATTGTCCGTGCTGTTTAGAAGTGTTCAGTCTAAACATGCGACTGGCATTAGATATGGGTAGTGGTAAAACCACAATGCCAAGGCTATATTATATGATCTTCATCTAAAAAGGATCTTACTGTGTCATTTTAAAAATAAATCTATACTACCGTACAAAAGTTTTTGGTTAGTAATGTGTACAATATGTATATAAGAGAAAAAACCTTCAGCCTAGTGTAGTAACAAGATGAATACTCTAACAATATCACAGTAATATTTATACTAAAGTTCATTTTCACTATAATCGATAACTGAGATGTGAGCGAGTCCATAGTGTGATATGAGAGATATAAGTGGACTGATGTACAGCATTGCTCTGGACATCAACGGATATTAGGAGGTATCAGACTGCTGCGATCGACCAATCAGAATTGAGTATTCCAGAGAACTGTGTAATACGTTTTAATAACACCACACCCCTACCTCCCCTACAACATAAGTACAGCAGCAGGGAGGATTACAGAGCTTGGTTGTCTCTTTCTATGATTGATGAGCCAAGATTGACTGCAAATGAACATGATCAACAGGTTTTCATTAAAAACACTCTGTCAGCACTCCCCCATCCTGCCATGTCCAATGCTGTCCACATTCTAGCCCGATATGATAAAAAGCTGGGCACAGCCTGCAACCAGCTGGCGAAGCCATGCACAGGTTGCCATGGTCACAGCCATGGGAAAAAAAGAGCCACTCAGTGTATGTAGAGAATGATGTATATATTGTAAAGAGGCGGCCCCTGCCAAGGACCCACTCAATCATTGTCACCTTTGACCTTCTACAGATTTACTGCTGTCCAAGAGTCTCCCTCTACATTGTTCCTCTGGATTTCACCTGGTACTCCCACATTTAGTATGCACATATGTGGAGTGCTTGGCACTGACAGCTCTGCTTCACACTGTGTACAGACCCCAATACATGCCAATCTGTTTCGTATAGATATTTACTGCAAATGATCACCCCTTTAGACTAAAAGCAATGCAAACTAGCAGACTCCCTCCAGGGTGTCTGACCCAATTACCCCGGATGAAGATGTTATTGAAGCCCATAGCAACACACAGAGCAAAGTTTACAGCCACAGTACAACAGAACTATTTAAATTGCTCATTTCAATTTGGGTACATTAAAACCCATTTGCTTCTCCCACAGGATCAAGAGCAAAAGCAAGGAGTCCGTTCTGCTGGAGGGCGAAAAGGAGAAATACCCGGCGCTTGTTCCCTCTCTAGACCTGAGTCTGGAGGACTCCTCTCTTGACCCAGAGCTGGAATGTCATAGCCCACCTCCAGACTATAACTATGTGGTCCGTTACTCCACACCACCCGTCTGAGTAGGTCTGCACTTGTAAGCCACCAGAAGTCTGATTGTCTGGGTGCACATTCTATCTATTTTTTTATTTTTATTTCTCTATTCTGATATTGCAATGGTCATTCAGAGTTTCACATTTCCTCTTTCTGTGCACCTTTTGAAGGTAGTGTTTGAGTACACTGTGGCAGTCTGAGATACAGCTACGGACCGCCTCAGGTATTCCTGCTGTCTACTGTGAACACAAAAGGAACATTTTATTACACTAACGGCACTGTTTTCCCCAGTGAAAAGGCATTCTTCATACAGAATGGTGGCTAATTATGAAATCATTTGTTCAGTGGTTAGGAGAGGACAAAGGCAATCCTTATTTTATTTCTAGGTAAATATTTTATTGAAATGAAAAACTGGAATTTTGGTTATGTGATATTTTATTTTTATTTTGCTAAAATTATAATTTCAGAGCTCACTAAAGCTCATTCTTTTCTTTTTTTAGGATAATAAATATTTTTCTTTAGAAAGGATTTTACTCGCATTTCACGCAACTGTCAGACAAACTGTCAAACAAAGACCACAGATCATGAATAATTGAATGTGCGGTCTTTCTTTCCCAGAATCTGAAATTGCAGGACACATTGATCATCAACACTTAGGATGCACATTGTGTTTTCATGTTCTGTCGCGCCAGTCTGAGGGCCGTTTTCCTGAGTCTTGCCCAATGAAGATAAAATGAATCACTGATGTTCCCGCATATAGTATTTTTATCTGGCAGAAGCTCATAGCGTTCATTCAGGTTCTTTTTAAAGAAATTAGTCAAGCTTCTTACATATAGCAGGACAGAATGGCTCATGGGTGCCAAACATCCAGTCTATCACTGTGAAAGTGGCTTCAAAAGCCTTAGCAAGTAAATTATTCATGCACATTTAATAGGAAACATTCTGTTAATTATTGATCAAATGTGGACCACAATAAAAAGGCCTTGCTCTGTTCAACAATAGTTACACTGCATTGTGTACTTTCCATATTTATGTTGTTTACACTACTGTATTCATAACAGCACATAATATGTTGTGCAGCTATTAACAGAGGAAGGTATTGTGTTACTAATTCAGTAGTTTTTGTGCTAAAATACTACTAAAGCTTGCAGGGCAGGCTATAATGTTTTCATCAGGCTAGTCACTATATAAATGGACATGGATAATTATGTGCACACATGTAGGTGCTATCAGTATTAACTTCTTAATTACTGTGTGCAAGTAAACCGACACTGTGGGATGGAATGGGTGGGAAATCATTGTATTGGTTAAACCAGATTAATTGACAGTTGTAAAAGTGGTTAGATGCATTATTGCTTTCAATTATTGTTTTTAAGTCCCAGTATTACATATATAGCAGATGAACTGTCTTCCAAATAATGAAATGTATATACTGCCAAATGATGCTTTCAATGATATGTTGACTGGTGTTTGTGAAGTAAAATTGTATGCACTGATATTTTCTACATATATATATATATATATATTTTTTTTTTTGTATTATAACTGTATTTTAATATTAACCAAACATAAATAAAGATCTATATATTTATATATAGCTCATTTCCAGAGTCATGATTGCATTTGTACAAGTACATGCCTGTATTTTATGGCTAATATGTCTAATAAATAAAAATGCACAGAAAAATTAAATGACACTGTACAGTAGTTTTCTTCCTAAAGCATAATTTCCAATTGGTCTGTCTATACATATTTCCAGTAAGGTTTCACTAACTCTTCTAAGATGGTTGGTGGAGATGGTTAGGCTGTGTGTCATCTGTGCACATCCGCCTGCTTCTTGGCCACAGACACATTTCCTGAGCGGGGCGAGGTGACGGCAGTCTGTCTGTCACCAGGACAATACCTCCGTGAGCAAGAAAAGGAAGGGCTTCTCCATCATTCCCATCACAACAGGACTCCAAACACTAAACTTCCTAAGGGCCAACAGTGCCCCCCAGCTTTGGCACTAAAACGCCAGAGGTGAATGTTGTTGCTGTTTCTGCTTGTCATAGTGGAGATGTACAGTGTTTACAGTACGCTCACTTTATTGATTGTGGATTGGTGGTGTGTTAATGAAGGCTGTGAGACATGTAAACTGATTCAGGAATATAAAGTATAAACAAACAAGGGAAGGATGTTGGGAGGGTTAGGGGTCATCATAATCTGGCTGCATGCACAAGCGCGCCATTCACGCACACCTCATATTTTTCCACACTCACAGGAAGTATACAGTCTCCGAGCTCTGCAGCTAAGAGTTCTCAATTTGCTTTGCAATAAATGAATATGAATATTACTGCTCAGTAATCATTTCCATGAGCATAATTTCCATTTTATTTACATAGAAACAGTATTATATAACACATTTAATTAAATTTAAATCTATTAAAAAAATTGGTCAAAAAAAAGGTCACTGTTTAGATTTAAATAGGCAAATGCAAATGAGTCTATGACTGGATCATTATTGCTGATAATCTTTCTAGCATGTTATATGTTTGGTAACCGGTGTAGCTTTTCATTTCTTAAACAACCATGTAGAATGACACATGATGGACATATTCCAGGATGACAATGTCAAGATTTTCACACATGATTTGGCACCTCTTAGTTCATCTTAAAGTCTTTGGGTGCCAATTCATGTGTGAAAATGATTCTTCATGATCCATCCCAACCATTCTTTCACAATTTGAGCCTGATGAATCTTTTGCTTGTCACCCTGGAATCCTAAAACAGGATTTTTATTTATTAAGTATTTCTTCATCTCATTACATTTAGAGCATAAGAAACAAATGCAAAAAAAAAAAAACATATATACAGTGGGTACGAAAAGTATTCAGACCCCTTGAATTTTTCACTATATTGCAGCCATTTGCTATAATCATTTAAATTTTTTTTTCTCATTAATGTACACACAGCACCCTATATTGACAAAAAAAAAGAAAACTCACAGAATTGTTGACATTTTTGCAGATTTATTAAAAAAGAAAAAACTGAAATATCACATGGTCCTAAGTATCCAGCCATGAATCTTTTTGGGAAAGATGCAACAAGTTTTTCAAACCTGGATTTGGGGATCCTCTGCCATTCCTCCTTGCAGATCCTTTCCAGGTCTGTCAGGCTGGATGGTAAACGTTGGTGGAGAGCCATTTTCAGGTCTCTTCAGAGATGCTCAATTGGGTTTAAGTTAGGGCTCTGGCTGGGCCATTCAAGAACAGTGACAGAGTTGTTGTGAAGCCACTCCTTCGTTATTTTAGCTGTGTGCTTAGGGTCATTGTCATGTTGGAAGGTGAATCTTCGGCCCAGTCTGAGGTCTTGGTTTTTGTGCAGGATATCCCTGTACTTTCCCTCGATTGCACCAGTCGTCCTGAGCTGTTGCCCGTGGATTGAATGTTCATTTTGAATGTTCATTTCTCTATAAGCTGTCTCCAAAAAATTTCAGAGAATTTTGCATTTTTAAAGGACATCCAGACTTACAACTGTGGCAAGTATGGTGTCAGAGAAATGAACACCATGTATTCTTGGCAGTCGTGGTAGTTTTTGATCACATTACATAGTCCAGATCACGTCGCCAAAAGATTTCAATTATTTCAAAGGTCCTCACAGCCTACTACAACAGCAAAGAATCAAAACCCACAATGACACTGACAAATTGTCTATGTTTTTGCCACAAATTACATTTTATTATGTATGGGAAGCACATACTCTCTTTCTCCCACTCTCTCACCCACTCAAACGCACACACATACAGTACGGACACACTCGCACATAAACGTGTTGTTAGCGCTGTTTTGACAGTTTTATCAGTAAAATAGACATTTCAGAAATGACATTTCTCACTAGCGAGAAAATAACGGCGCTGTTCATAAAGCAGATAAACGTACAATTTTGCAGTGGTCATTCACATACGCTTCTCGCTCTCTGTCATATGTATACCAGAAAGTATACCAGATGTCATAAAGTATACCAGAACTATAAAATCCTGTTACCAGGATCTGTTTGATCCCTTCCTAGTACAATATGGGATTGTGAATTGTAGTTTTTTTTAATAATAACTTATATTATTAACATATTTTATAATGAAATCTGATAAAAAATTATCTCTGAGGAAAAACATTATGCATCTAATTAAAGACTCTCTACTAGTGGGACCATTTTGCTTTTGTAAATCCCTGCCAGAGTCCCTTCCCAAGGAAAACAGCCCCCCGGTGGCAAGATGCTTCATTAATCACTAAAACAGAGTAGGTATATTGGGGTCTTTGGGATACGGCCAAAACTCATTCCTGCAATCAGTGACTAAACAGAATGCCTTGAAATCCTATCATACCCCATTCTCCTTCCTCTGTACAATTCCCATTAATGGAGTGGTCTTCCCATCCGCTCGCACTTCCCACACTGCATGTTTTCTTGTGAAGGAGAGCAGGCAATAGCAGGATCAGGGTCGGGGGAACCACATCCGTACCTCTCACCTAAGCTGAGACAATGGAGTGGACTTAATTTACCACAGATTATGGCTTTTGCCCACCTTTTCCCAGAAAGGTAGCGCTGAAAATACAAATAGCCCCAAATATGTTAATAAACTCCCCAAGGGCAGGGTCAAAGAGTTCTGACAAAATCACACAGACTATTTGTCTTCAAAATAGTTATCTTAGACTTTGGCCTTCAGATCAAAGTACATTCTTTTTGTCCCCATAGGGCTCTGATGATTAAAAATAAACTATTTATTATATGTCAAGAATTTGGACTTGTAAACAATTCAGAAAAATCTGATCTACATATGGCAAGCCGTTTTGACTTTTATTCATTCACAGGATTTGAATTCTTGATATCAGTAATTGTATTTTCACCAGTGAAAGGCTGCCATTCAATTTCAATTCTTGATATCAACAATTCAATTAACAATGTTCATCTCTGATATCATGAATTTGATTGTTAGATATCTGAAATTATATTGATATGAGGAATTGAATTCTTGATATGAACAATTTAATTCTTGATATCAGTAATGCTAATTGTTGATATCAAGAGTTTAATTGATTTTAATAATTTTAATTAAATTTCAATGGCAGCCTGAGCCTATGGTGACATTTCACTAGTGAAAATACAATTACTAATATCAAGAATTAAAGTTTTTACCAGTTGAAATTCAGTTGTTGAGATCAAGAATTCAAATTCTGTGAATTAATAAAAGTCAAAACAGCTTGCCATATTTACAGCACTATGAGAACTCTAGACTCAAAACTGCTCAAGCTGAACAAAAAAATAGTGTAAATGATTCTCTATGCTATTGGATGTAATAACCAAATATTTTATATTGTAAAGAAAAACAAGATGGGATTACGGATATATGATGAACTCACAAATTATTCATTGTAATGTTAAATTAGTCCATTTGGACCAAACAAATTAGATATCACCAGTAAATTCCACGGATACTGTCTTCATAGTCTTCCCATGCACAAGTAAAAGTTTATGACATTTATGACATTTATGACACTTCAGACATGCTGTCTAGCACAACTGTCCTGTTTTGGAATTTGTAGGATCCATATGTACATTTAGATCCATTTGTACATTTAGAACCCTGTGTGATTTTTAGTGTTTATCTATAGAATAAAAAAATAATAATTGTTTAGGAAATTCTTCAACAAGACTTCTTATTAAATATATAGGGGATGACTGCACTGGGCTCTCTGAACAAACATTGTGTAATGATTTCTAAAAAAATTTTTTTAATTAAATAGCACATAGTTCCAATGAAATCTTTCATACTTGTTTTGAGGTCCCAATAAATGTAATATGTAGCAATACAGGTCCTTCTAAAAAAATTAGCATATTGTGATAAAAGTTCATTATTTCCATAATGTAATGATAAAAATTTAACTTTCATATATTTTAGATTCATTGCACACCAACTGAAATATTTCAGGTCTTTTATTGTTTTAATACTGATGATTTTGGCGTACAGCTCATGAAAACCCAAAATTCCTATCTCAAAAAATTAGCATATTTCATCCGACCAATAAAAGAAAAGTGTTTTTAATACAAAAAAAGTCAACCTTCAAATAATTGTGTTCAGTTATGCACTCAATACTTGGTGGGGAATCCTTTTGCAGAAATGACTGCTTCAATGTGGCGTGGCATGGAGGCAATCAGCCTGTGGCACTGCTGAGGTGTTATGGAGGCCCAGGATGCTTCGATAGCGGCCTTAAGCTCATCCAGAGTGTTGGGTCTTGCGTCTCTCTTTTGAGCACTGTCCACAAAACATTTGGGACACACATTTTGTTATTTTCAAGTTTCCAGGAGGAAAGTTGTAAATTTGTCCCACTGGTAGCATTTTCTCCTCAGATAAACCATTCTTCCTTATAAGATAGTCAGACGAGATCTCACTCAGCTGAATCATTTCAAAACCTCCATTTCCATCCTTTGGAGACTCAGACTTTCAACAGACTCACATAATATGATGATAAAACACTAACAAATTAATTCATAAATAGCCTGGCCAAACAAAGAGAGAGTGGGATTTCTTAAATAAAGCCAACCATCTTAAAATTGTATGCTCTGGCAGACCACATGAGGCTTTCTTTAGCAGGGTTATGGTAGGTTATATCATATTTTAGTATCATGCAGAGGCTTTATACTAAACAAACATTGCTCATTTGTTTCAATCACTACAAGTAATTCACATAAATGAACAGAAATGTGGTGTTATTCAGTGTAGTGATTTAGTCTAGTGACGACGCAAACAAACAGTGCGTTACCTAGTGAATACTGCCCTCTAGAGGTCTTTCTGTCATGGTGATGATTATTTATAATGAATGCTGGCTGGGTATGATTATTTATTTCGTTTAAAAAAAGAAAGGGTGAAAGGAAAAGAAAATTTCTGTGTCATATATGTCAGAAAATGTGTTCGTCCAGCAATACCTTTTAATTCAGAGTGAGTCGCTCTTGCAGCAAATCGACCAGCAGAGGGCGTCGTTGTGCTGTGCATAGTCTCCAAACCCTATCGCTTTTTCCTTTGCGTGCACCTGCAACAGAAACGCGACCACATATTCAGCACAAAAATCAATACACAACATTGATCCATTACCATCATATAGGTTGTGATATATTTACATAGGCTGGAGCCACTTTTTAGCAAATTGTTTGGAGCGACGTTGGAACGGTCTGCTATCTGACAAATAGTATTGGTTTAATCCCAGAAGAAGTTACTACTGTACGAGTTTACGATAGCAGAACACATGGAACAAATAGGTCTCATAATTGTTTGCCTGTTAAATATCAGAGAAACCAACTGTAACAGTGATTCAAACTTTCTTTGTCATTCAGAAAATGTTTTCATTTGCCTGATATCACCATAGCGGATGTGTTAATCCTTACATTTTACTGAGCCTAGGCTTCTATCAATAATATCAGTCAATATAGAATTGTTCTGGTCATGAATCATGTAATTCAAAAGCCTTGAGATTTCCTGATGATATCTGTGCAATAGCAGAGACAATGAGGTAGCTGGTCTAAGCTAGATAATGGATTACTTGGTCTATGGTTGGGTCAAGATTGACCTTGACCAGGCAAGAGCTTGTGGACCACCTTGTAGTTAAAAAAAAGAAAGCAGCTCAAGCTGATATGTCATATATGACATGTTTTTCCTAGGGATATACCTCATTTGAAGGCTAGGCCAGGGGTTTTCTTGGGTCCTCCAGAAAGTTATAAGGGGTCCCAAGACAATTTCAGAGAATTAAAAGACAAAGCAAAAATGGTCTACGGAATAATCTAACTATTTAATTTCTAAATGTTTCTCTCCTTGTTTGCCGTATACATACTTTTCAGAATTGTATACCTGTATGTTTGCTTTGTAGGCTATCTTACTAGTGAGTTTTTCTCACTGTAGTCCCCTTTATTGAGCTTTGTAAGGTAGTGTTCTTAACGCAGTGCGTAAGCTGCTTACATTTATTGTGAAAGTTGCTTATACAAGTAATTTTTAATTTAAAATATTCTTCAAGTTTATACATC
This sequence comes from Gobiocypris rarus, assembly GCA_023029165.1. NCBI lineage: Eukaryota > Metazoa > Chordata > Actinopteri > Cypriniformes > Gobionidae > Gobiocypris > Gobiocypris rarus. The sequence continues at coordinate 31,297,507 of CM040932.1, forward strand.
CAACATTAAGTATATGTATATGGTTGTATTTTTACATATATATGTCACACTTACTATTTATCTAACAGTTTAAATGTTTTTTCATACATAAAAATATACCGATGGATTTTAGGAAGGGGGTCCCTCATAAAGGTTCATCATATTTGGGGGTCCTTGGCATCATAAAGTTTGAAAACCCCTGGGCTAGGCTACTAAAACTGTAGCAGATATATTTGTTATAAACTGAAGCGGTTTTGATGATCAGTCTCACTGATGCTGAAACAACAGTTCAAGGTGAAATACAGTTCCTTACTGTGTTCAAAGGTCGGTCGTTATCACAGAGGAATCACATTATTGTTAAATATTGTTTTGGGATGTTTACATTACAAGGGTTGTAACATAAAACGACAGAAAGCATGAAGGTTTTATCTTTGCATCATCACAAATCTGTCAAAAACTGTACTTTTGCATATAGCTCACTCTATCATTCAGACATGAGATGATCTATCATGATAATCATGATTGGCTGTTTGTTTATTGAAAAAACTGCAAGCTGAAATTAAATTATTATAGTAATTTAAGAAAGAATTGGATAAAGATGAGAACAGGGTGTATGGATTGCCTACTTGAAAATGATTGTGTACGTTTTTTTCTAAATATATAAATCAAATTTTAAATTACATAAAACATTATTGTAAATTATTGTTTAATTACTCTACATCCTTTTTATAACATCATATTATTTGAGAGACACTTAATTAAATAATTGTTTATTTATATAAAAATTAATTTGTGATAGCAAAACATTTTTAAATTAACTGAAAAAAGCTTAAATTACAAATGCTGGAAAACCAGTTACAACAATTTAAGATTTTAAATGAACATATAATAAAAATTGTTTATTTAAAAAAGCTATGTAATAGTTTTAAGTGGAGAAGATATGTCACCACAGGACATGTTAGAACACAAATTATTTAATGTAAACTACCCAAATATATAAATATTTTATGTATGTTGAAAATACGTTAATACTATACTTGAATAATATAAAATCCAAATGAAACATAATTATGATATAAGTATAGCCTACCACAGAATAGCCAAGTCTGCCTGTTAAACATTATTTTAATTGGTTTAGCACGTTTAATACATTTTATATGTGCCTTTTAAAAAAATATGAATATGCTGTGTAATAAATGTAAAATAAATTCTGGTTGTTCGTAAAACATTTGAAAATATCTTTGTAATACCTGAGGTCAAAACGCACTCTTTTTTGTACATGAAATGCAGCCCACTGTCCTTTCTGCCCAAACATCCGAGACAAGACAGTCAAGCCTGAACAAGCTACTGTCTGCATATGTTAATGATTAAAATACCCCAGAAACCTCGCAATAAAATGAATTAACAACTCGTTAAATTTTTCGACTACATGGCGACACGCACGACACACTGTCGTCGCATGGGTACTGTAGGTGATATCTGACATTTCCATAAACCGGAATTAGCTGTGAAGTGTGACCCGAGAGTGTCATGGTGTGAGGGATGCGGAATGTGAAATGTTCGCCTTACTTCAAGACACCTTCTCCCGCTTTGCACCTCTTTTACAAGAGTATCATTTAACAAATACGCCACGGACTCTGGAGGCGAGGAAGTGGCATGGGTACTATGCAGATGTGGCGTTCCCATATCCACAGGTTTAGCTTCATTAGAGAGACAAGCGCAGTAAAACTTCAAGCGACCATTAATGGCTGAATGATGCTGCCTGCCTAGAAGCATGTCACAGCTTATTTCACTTTTATGATTAACACTTTTAACAATAAAATGAAAATTGTTTTATCATTAGTATTACTACAATTAGGACTACCGTTATAGGCTACTTGTATAAATAAATACAATTATAAATGTATAATAAAAATAAATGTATTAAAATTTACATTAAGACAGATACTGTTGTTGCTATCAAATATTTGTTAAAGTATAGTTATACATTTTTTAAAGTTGTAGTTAAGTAGCCTACTTTTTGCTTGTTTTAACTTTTTCAAAACACGTCAAAATTAAAAAAAAAAAAAAACACGTTTTATATTGGCTGCTTTGAGGATAGAAATTTATTTTGAAATGATTTTTTTTCCCCCACAATAATGTATTGATTCCTTAAGTCATATAGAGCAAGTTTGAATTATGAATATAAGTCTGAGGTGATGCGAAAATCTGGCGCTAGGGGAATCTGTGAGGGCTTGGTGGTGTTATTGGCTGCTCATTTGAATGCAAATCAAGAGGTTTTGAAGTCGTGGCTGACGTCAGGAGGGCTTGGTTATACCTTTGCCACCACCAACTTGACAACAGAGTCACATCATGTTTGATTGAAGCACGTCAAGGACTACGTCGCTTGACCTGGAGATCATTTTGGACTACCACCATTGAGATAAATAGAAAAAGTTTTAAGTCAGGCCTTGTTGTTAAGAGACATTAGGCTTGATGCATGGCTGGCATGTTGCCTTAAAAAAAATATTTTAGGGGTTTCTTTCGAATCATGTACGTTGGATACCTTTTGGATAAAGAGGGAAGCATGTATCACCAAGGAGCTGTGCGACGATCTGGCATCAGTCTTCCACCACAGAATTTTGTCTCCCCATCCCAGTATTCAGATTTTACAGGATACCATCATGTGCCCAACATGGACACACACGCACAGTCAGCAGGGGCATGGGGCGCTCCTTACGGCGCACCGAGAGAGGACTGGGGCGCCTACAGCCTCGGACCTCCAAACACCATTTCTGCACCTATGAGCAATTCATCCCCGGGACAAGTTTCCTATTGCTCGCCTGATTATAATGCCATGCACGGCCCGGGATCAGCAGTGCTGCCACCACCACCTGAAAACATTTCTGTGGCCCAACTTTCCCCTGAGAGAGAAAGGCGTAATTCCTATCAGTGGATGAGCAAAACCGTACAGTCGTCATCAACCGGTAAGGGCCAACTAATGTCTTAAAAAATAACAACAACAACAAAAAACAACATGTAAACTGTGGAATATTTCGAAGGTGCTGAAATGCAGTGATCGAAAAACCTGAAAGTACAAAATGATAGTCTAGGGCTATAGTGCTTAAGCCTATGATCTATTTTCTCATTGTTGTAAAATAAAAATTACATTATTATAATTTAAATCTAGTAACAAATATTGACGCACAGGTTCTAAATAAGAACGAATACAAGTCTAGTATATAACGAAAGGAAAAAAAGAACATCTAAATATTTGCTTTCTATTATTTTGGCTAGCTGCTAAAATATTAGGGGGAAAAAATAATAATTTACACGTGGACAAATAGTGCAAAATGCAACAAATAATTGTGAAACAATGATTAATTATAGGCTACATTGTTTGCTGTTTGCCTCAACTAACTGCACAGCTGACAAAATATTACTAGGCCTAAATGGCTTATTTTTTCTTTTCTTTTTTTTTTTACTGTCCTGCTGTCCTCCACAATTCTTTGCAGAAAACGCGTTCCCTTCCAGAAACGGATTAGCTGCTTTATACTAGCCTATATTTGTTTTATTGGGGAAAAATAACGCATGGGAAATACTTGTGGCAAAATGAAGGTGTTGGGAATTGGCGCCAGGGTCACTTGTAATGCTAATTTGCGACTCCCGTAAACAAGATGTGAGGTCTACTTTTCCTGTTACATTGTCTCAGGTTTTAGGGTTATCTGTCATATTCAGGCGGCGACTTCTTTCAACACCTTTTTCACTTTGATATGCAGCAGCGCGTCGTCCTCTGCCTCTGTTCGCGAGGGTTATATTACCTCAAAGAGTGACACATTTCACAGCAAATAAAGTTCTCCCGTCTCCGGCGCATGTTAAAACAACAGCCAACAAATCTTAATCGCTTTAGCCTACTGTAAACGGCATTTTTTTCTACAGTTGAAATAAATGAATGTTTTGGAAATGACACGTGAAGTTAAATAGTTACATTTTACCTTAGATGTTAGACTGTGTTCGCAGCTAAACCTATCGTCCAAAAAACACCAGTTAATTAGCTAGGCCCCTACGTTCTTTATTCGTGCATACATTTTTTTCCCCAAAGGTAGCTAATCTGTAGCCTACAAAAAACAAGTGTAACATGCTCGACTTGAGGAAAAGATTTTTGATGTTATCTCCTTGTGATTCTTTTGAAGACGTATGTTGTCTCTTAACACATCAATGGCGTTTGGGTAATGTCTTTGGGTCTCTTTGTTCTGCAGTTTGTTCTGAAACATCTCCTCAAAGAAGATCAGAAGCTCAATTTGAATATCTTGCGATGTAATCTAGTTTATACATCTGACTAAATATTGCAATTATGATTTATAGTTAAAATTATAGGCTATCGAGTAGCCTATAAACGCAACGATATAAGTTGGCTAAGAGATAAGTTACTAAATAAAGTTAAGCAAATGAAATTATACAGTGCACAAGTTCTTCCTCTGCCTTAAAATATTATTATAATGGCGCGCATTTTACGCAGAATGCACATTTGCTTTATTTCACTTTATTTCACAATTATCATCTGTTTTACGACATCACATTCATAATTTTAATGATTATTTATGTATCATTTTAGGTAAAACGAGAACGAAGGAGAAATATCGAGTGGTTTACACAGACCACCAGAGACTGGAGCTGGAGAAAGAGTTTCATTTTAATCGCTACATCACAATCAGAAGAAAATCAGAATTGGCAGTACACCTCGGGCTTTCAGAGAGACAGGTAACATTACTTCCACTTAGAGTTTCACTTATAGGAAAAAAATATTCATCTAACTAAGCAATTTATTTCTTTAAATAACCGTAGTCCATCGTTTGTCTTCTCAGGTAAAGATCTGGTTTCAGAACCGCAGAGCCAAGGAAAGGAAATTAATCAAAAAGAAAATGGGTCAGTCTGACGGAAGCGGAGGATCGGTCCACAGCGATCCAGGTTCTGTCAGTCCCCTACCGGTACCAGGGTCACTGAGTCCATCAGATATACACGGTTCTATGTACCCACCCCCAGGAATGAACGCCTTACCATCTATGAGGAACATACAGCAAGTTACTGTCACTCAGTGAACTCGAACTTGGAACGTCCAACTTTAACTGAGCACTCCAACACGCTGAAAGGACAGAACCGAAGCGGACCACTCACGTGGTCAAAATGGATTACTTTGTAATGAAAAATTACATGACAAGCATCAAGGCGCGCGTTGTGGATTACAACAGAAGAATCGCGTCTTAAATGCAACGAAATGCTGGAGGCTCTTCAAATATTGTTTTAATAGAATAGTTTTTAAAATTAAGAAACAAAAAACATACAAAACATTGTTCGTCTGATCCAGAGACTTAATATTTTAATGGTTTGTTTGTGTTTGCTCAATTAAGATATAAATATCATTTTCTGTATGTGGTGAGTGGATCTAAATGTTTGTAAATAAAATAAAACTAGGCCTACAGTAGGCTACAGCGTTTTCTTTTGGGATGTATAAGGATCCTGTCACTGGAACTATTCAACTTTTATTGTCTGTGTAAACCAAATGACCTGCGATGGCAGGCTGTTTTATGCTCCAGTTTGTGTCCAAAGCGCACGTCGTTCACTTTCTTCTCACAGGGGTGATGTGCAGGTGTCACACCTGATACGGGTATAACGTTTGATTCCAGCAATGTGTAAATAAAATGTTTTGCAATAACTTTTATCGTGTCTTGATATATCATTAAACGAAGAGGTACTGCAGACCGTAGGTTGGCTATTTAGCTAGCCTACCTTTATTTTACCTTTTAAACGTGAGAACTCCTTAATTCTTAACTTTTGTGCTTGTAAGACTGAGCAATTGAGCAATTTGTAAAGTGCATATAAGCTATTTAAACATATATTTCTGAATGAATGACGCATTTATTGAAATTGGATGATTTGACAACACCACCCAGAAAAGAGAAGCTTTTTGGAGGGTCGTATTGTTTATGCAACCCAATGGTTGAGGTTTTAGTGAAAAATTTCACACACACACACACACACACACACACACACACACACACACACACACACACACACACACACACACACACACACACACACACACAAAACAACAACCGAATAATGTCTTTAAATTAAATTGTGGAAACATCTCTGTGTCATTAAACCTTTAAAAAGGATTCATAAAAGTAAAAATGTCTGCAAAGAAAACGAAACAGTTTGAATTAAAATATCCGTGCATGTTATTTACCTTCGTATTATTATTTTTTTTACTGGCCAAATCTACCCAAAGAGGGGGATCTGCATTTCTCCCTCTGTTTTATGTTGTAATAGCTCGTTATTGTTTTTTCATTTCAGATAAAACTGTTGATTACAAGTCAACAGTTTGAATACAGCAGTTGAGATTCCCCTGCCTTGCATTAAATGGCACATATATTAGTAGCCTGTGCCCTGTGTACCACGACTTTGTGATTTGTGCACAAATCCCTTCAATATGAGACTTGTTAGATTCGTACAACAAACTATTAGGCCTACTGTAACATCCAAATAACCAGTAGCAAAAAAGTAAGAAAAGTAAAATGTCTGGTAAACGCATAAAACAGGCATTTTGGCATAGCCTATCTCACCTCAGAAGTCTTGACAGTAGGCTACCCAAAAGGAAAATCATGTCAATGCCAAAATTGTGTCATATGGCCATTATAATGACATTCATTGCAGTAAAACAGGCTATTGGAACTTTTTATTTTATTTTATTTTTTTAACAAAACTTTCAGTGTTGATTAGGCTTCATTCATCAAACTCAACAATTAAATAATGTTACCCACGAATACAAAAAAAAACAAACACATTTTTTATTAATATAAATTATTACCACCCCACATTTGGTCTCAAACCTACTGCAAGAGGACAGTTTGATTTAGACTAAATTTGCAACTCTAAACATTTTGTTGTTTTAAATGGTGTCTATTTAATTTAATGTTTAATGCTAGAAAACTACAAAAGAGCATGCATAGGGATTATAAAATGTCTGTACATAGAGATTAATAGCTCACAAATAAACCAGCAATCAGCATTTTATGCACATCACTTAAATCAATAAACATCTATTTAAGATGTTCAGGAGCTTATTTTGTACCATATTCGTGTACAGTGCCAATGGATGCTGACTACCGCGTGCGCTGCGATGACGCTCCCTGTGCAGCACTGGTGTGATGATGTCATCGGCGCTGTGCCAGAGACGTCATGAGCGTCCTACTGCCCAACATGGCGGACTTTGATACCATTTATGAGTTAGAAGAAGAAGAAGAGAGAATTGTGAGTGAAGAGCATCTCGTCAGATACTGTCCCGAGCCTGTGGTCATGCGTGGGGCTGGTCACATCACCGTGTAAGCGTATGAATGCGACAGCACTGCTGTTAGTCACTGTTAGGTCATGTCTGTTTGTGTAGCCTCCATGCTAAGCTCACTGCATGTTTTTGTCGCTAAGTTGTGGAATCAAAATACACGCAGGCCGGGCTTCTCCAGCTGCATCCTGACAGTGATTTTAAGCGGAAGAATCATCCCTAGTTACCCGAAGTCTTGTTGTTAGCTCAGAGATTTATGGTTTTATTGCTGTCCGTGGTTAAAGGCTGCCCCGTAACCACACTCAAACTCATTAGGATCTTCGCTTTAATTTGAAGTTATGGGTAACTGTACTGTTGGAGGTAAACCTTAGAGATAATATTTTAATTAAATCACTTTCGTGGAACAGCACAACTGTCTGCAACTGTCAGTTATGCACATATTTAAGAAATTGAATCATCAAAAAATCTGATTGTTAGAGCAAGGTTTGAGGTAATGAATTATTTAATGAGGTAAACAACATGATATTTGTACGCGAAACAACAGTGCAGCACAGCATTGGATTATAAACAGACATATACAGATATACAGCTTTTAGGTTCCCCTTTGATTCAAGTCAAATGTATAAAGTGAAATTTCTCACTCTGTTGTGTCTGTGTGCTAATTATCAAGTCTTTAATGGGTCTAAATCAGCTGAACCTGCCGTTCTTCTGTCATTGCATGCAAAGCCTTTGTATGAAAGCCCATTTCTACCACACAAGAAAATAAATCATGTTTTGGTGAAGCATAATTATGACATGAAAGAGAAAATATATAATTATGATAATTTCAAACTTTTTATTTCATAATTATGCCTTGTTTTTGTCAATTTCAACGTTGCATCTCATAATTATGACATAATAGTATGACTATCTATTTATGACTTTTATCTCATAATTAGTATCTCTTAATTTTGATTTTATATCATAATCTCGTTTATGATGTACCAAAGCGTGAAATCTTTTTCTTATGTTGCCGAAATGGGCTTCCGTACCTTTGCACCATAATTATAACCTTTTAAATATCTTTGTTTGCAGGTTTGGACTAAGCAACAAATTTGACACAGAGTTTCCTTCTGTTCTCACGGGAAAGGTAATGATCCCTAACTCGCATCTACAAAGTAAATCATACTTGTTGGTGTGAATAAAATATCTTTCCCTGTTGACCTTTCCCCTTACACCATTATTCACCATGGTATAAGCTTTGGATTAATAGAGAATCCCCTGATGAAGTCTCTTATATGGGTTTTAATCCATGGCCAGGCATGCCGTGTGTTTGCCACAGAATCTGTCAATAAGTAAACCGTCCAGGGCTCCAGCAGGCAGGGATCGCAGCGCTGGGAGGACACAGCTCCCAGTGACAAAATAATGAAAGAAAGACTGTGCCGTTCACAAGAATGGGAAGCTTCCTGGGTCGGACGTAGAAATACAAAAAGGCTGCAGGGGGAAGAGCAGGCCGAGGGAAGTGCGGGGCAATAAAGCGGAGCTCCAGTATTGTGACCCAGGGTGACATGTGATGGATGAGGTCAGAATTATGATGACTGAAGGGAGCAGATCAGGCCTGCTGGGCTTTATTCCGAGTTCTTTTGCTGTTTGCAAAGAGACCTTTGCATCCTGTCATAAAAGATTACGACCCCGGTTTTATGGCGTACATACCCAGAGAGGAATGAGCAGCCATTCAGGTTGTTTAGACGGTGCAGCCACAGGCCACGGGCTTATCTCATCTTTTTGTCCTCCCTTTGCCCTGAGTGTGTCAGAGCTCAGTTGGCAAGATTCAAGTGTGCAATTGCAAGATCACCAAAGAGCATCTGCAAACATTTTCTTAAAAAATAAATAAATCCAATGACTATTTATGGAATTCCTTTTATTTTTCTCATAGTTCTCAAGTGAACATTTTGTTTTAATTGTACTATTTATATTGTATAAAATTATATTTAAATTATTTTATTTATTACTGAAAATGCACAAAGAAACACTTCCTGACATGTACTGCAGTCTCTTTGTTTCTCACCCATCTACTCTAGGTTGCTCCAGAGGAGTTCAAGACGAGTGTCAATCGAATAAACGCATGCTTGAAGAAGAACCTACCGGTCAATGTGAAATGGCTGCTCTGCGGCTGCCTGTGCTGTTGCTGTACAGTGGGCTGCAGTCTGTGGCCTGTCATATGTCTCAACAAGAGAGTGAGTCCTTCCTCAGACACGTCCCATCCTTCCCCCATTAATCCATGTCAATTACTTATTTCCCCATTTGAACACCTAAGAAATAAACCTGCTCAGTAAGGAGGCAAGTAACAAACCGCATCAGCTTATTAACTGAGTGTGAATTTGATATATGTCAGAAGGCATGGCTTGTTGAGTTATATGCTGTGGAAAGGTGGTGATTTTACAGCTGCAAATTTCAAGTTATTGGCCATGACGTGCAGCTTACAAGGTGCTTAACTATGAGCTCTGCTCCATAAATGCCTCTGAAGTTTTCATGCCCTGAGAGTTTTATTGCTATTTGTTAAACATGTGTTTGAAGAGTTTGACGGATGATAAGTATAAAACCCTGTGTGCGTGAATCTATCTTTGTTTGTGTATAATGAATGATTTATTTGTGTTTGTGTGTTTTCAGACGCGAAGATCCCTTCAGAAATTGTTAGAATGGGAGAACAACAGATTATATCACAAGGTAAGCTCATTGCAGAACTGATCATAAAGATAAGAACAGCAGGCCATCTCCAATTTAGCTGCCATGTTAAGAGGTGTTTAAGTCTTGGTGTGTGGTGGATAACAATCATTAAAATGGCTGCTAACATTTGACCCTGTCAAATGCTTGTTGCCCTCGCAGCCATTTTGGTCTGATGCATTGATATAGTGCGGAGGCTGACCAGACTATGGAAAGGTCAGCAGTAAAAAGCCACGTTCGTTTTGTTGTGTCTCGAAGCTTTGATTGACAGGCAGTAGCGGCGCAGACACTTTAAGGAAAGTCCTCTAAGCGCTGGCCACAGCTTGACCTCAGCTAACCCTTGTGTGTAAAGTGTGTCTGAGCATCTGAAGTGCTTGCGTCTATGTTGAATATCTTCCGCAAGGCTTTGTCTAACCCCTATCTTCCTCATCTTCAGCTGGGGCTGCACTGGAAACTCAGCAGGAGGAAATGCGAGAGCAACAACATGATGGAATATGTAAGTTCATGGCTGTTTTTGGTGAAACTTTGATAACAGTAATCAAAAGAAAATAAAGATTCCATTTTACCAAAATGGTTGCAAATGTGACAATATGAAATGTGCTACAATCATTTAAAATCTAGTTGTCATTGGATACCATTCGGAAAACTCTAGAGTATTCATCAGTTCAAATGCAGTCAGACAAAACAATTCAGCCTCAGACTTGATTGTCAGTTTTGATAAGAATCATAATTATAGTTTTTTATTTTTTATTTTTTTTGTAATCAATTCTAAAAACTGTCAAATATTTTACAAAAAATATTAGGGCTAAACAATTTTGGAAAATAATCTGATTGCTTTTTTTTAAGCTCTTTATCTTCTGTATTATTCAACAAAGATGAGCAATAAATCATTGTACAGTAATGCTGGGAATCTTTAGGCACCTCACGATCTGATTCCAAAACATTTCCTGAACTTTTTTCTTAATTAATCTTATTTAATAAAACTTAAATATTTTTTTAATTATAAATTATTTAAAATAATTTCACAAAATTAATTAAAACAATTGCATGTTAAGAATTTTAAATATATAAACTAATATAGCTTCAAAACATAAATGCTAGTAAACAATAAAGTATTTAGTATTCAGTATTTAAGAGTATCTGAATGTTTTCCATTCAAGAGCTGTGATTGGTTTTCTCATCTTTACTGTTGCTTGGTTATTAATGATGACATCATAGACAGCGGGAGATCTGCATTCACACTAATGCTGAGAGGATCTTTTCTCCTACCCTATGGTATGACCAATACAATATTAGATCGATTAAACACAAACGGTTCTTTCCTGTAGGCCAGCGTTCCTAGTTGATGCTTTATCCGCAGACTGTAAAAATGATAACTAAATATATTTACTAAATACAAAACGCACCGTAGTTTATGCTACCGTTCAAAAATGCGTGGTAAGATTGAATAAATAAAATTAAATAAATTAAAAAAAATCTCAGCAACCAAGCTCTTATGTTCAGCAGTTATTTTATGATTAATGTTGGAAACCGTTGTGCTGCTTTATATTTGTGTGGAAACTGTAATTTATATTTTAGGATTGTTTGATGAATACAACCTTTAAATTAACAGCATATTTTTGGGTAACAAACATTTTTACTGTCACTTCTGATCAATTTAATGCATCCTTGATATATAAATAAATAAATATATGTAAAAATGTCAATTTAAACTGTCATAATTACAGCAGTGACTGCTGTCAAAAGCTAATGTAGGAAGCTATGCACACATGAACTGAAGCATTCATTATCGAGCGATTCTGTAATTTGACACACGGACAGACAAAGACACAGTTTTTATATTTATGTCAAGTATGTATATATATATATATATATATATATATATATATATATATATATATATATATATATATATATATATATATATATATATATATATATATATATATATATATATATATATATATATATATATATATATATATATATATATATATATATAAATAATATATGGTCTGGAGACCTGTAGACCATAAGGTTGTAAAAAAAATAAGGCTAGTGTTTATTTATTTAATTATTTATTTTTACCTCCAATTGTTCTTGCTTAACATTGTCTTTTTATGTCTACAGGTTATTCTCATAGAGTTCATACCAAAATATCCTATATTCAGACCTGACTAATGGACTTCTTCTGGATCCTCGTGGAAGGCCCTTCATTCCTCTCCTTAGTGCCTTGTATATATGTTGGATTGAGGGTCTTTATTGGGTTTCTACAAGACCCATTTTCCCAGTACCTTGTACAGTAGAATTTGCAACACTGTCACTTTGCTTTAGAGCAGATTTTGCACATTTCCTGATGTAGTAGAAGCGCTCCTGTGTTGCACTCAGACGTTTTGTTATATATAACAAGAGGGATTGGAAGAAAGCAAACTCTGATACTGTTTAAAAGTGCATTTACCCCAAAGAGCCATCAAGTCCTCCCCACATACTATATTATGGTATTGTTGTTAAGAACAAGGCACCTTACGGTGTGAATTTGCCTTATGTTAAAGGACAACTGTTTTTTAGGCCAGACGTTTAAGTGTAGGAGTCAGAAGTGTGTCCTGTGTTATTGTTTTCAGAGTGTAATGGCTAGCATTGGGGCTTTTTGAAGCTATGTTTTAACTAGCTTAAAGTAACAGTCAGCACCGTGATCTTCTGGCACTTTTGCGCTTGTCTACTACACGGGGAAGTCAACAAACAGACTTGTAAATATCATGGACAGGATGTACAGTGCGGTATACCATGTTTACATTATGTAACTTAGCTGGTTATTAGTTTTTCGCCAAGATATTATTGTAGCATAATTTGTTTATAAACTGTCTCTGTAACTTTACAGTTGATATGGACCTGTTTACCCAGTAAGCCATAAACTATACGTACAAAATGCCACTCGAGTTAGGGCTGAAAATTGCACTTGAGCACACAAGGACAAGCATATTGTCCTGGAGGTTTTGATATTGTTTTACAATGTCATTGTGGTGTGTTTAAAAACTATAACATTTGCCAATCAAGCAAAATTTGTTACCAAGAACAATGTGTCATTCATTTCATACCAAGTGAAATTTACCTATTCAAGTTTTTGTTGGAACGTTATTTGTACCCTGTATTTTTCCTTTGTTTTGTTTCTTGGAGTGTGTGTTCATGGATGCTGTTACGCTCCGGAGTCGACTACAGATGCAGCAATGTAAATGTAATGGTTACAACTGCCCCTCATGTGTTTTCTGTACCTGCACGACTTCTTTGCTCCGTATACTGTAGACAAGACTGCATTAGTCGAGTGCCTCTGTAGATGGTCTTGAGAGGAGCTGTGCTTAAGAGGAATGATTCTTTGCTTAGCAATCAAACCGAGAGAAAGGAATCTGCTTTTAGTGCTGGTTCTGTTAAAGTACCTGTAAATGTTTGTCCCTACCAACTCTTATGGAAAGCTTCAATAAATTCCTGATTTTGATGTTTTTGAACGTTCTTTAGATGTATACGGATGGGCATATTTACAAATAATAAAGTAAGGGAACACATATTTAATTTATATATATATTCCTACAGTTTTCCATACATTATATACTGTATGTTGGTGGCAATTCAAAACGTGTAACTGATGCCTCTGCTTTACACTGTCCAATAAAAGCACGGATCTAGAACCAAAAGTACAACAAAAAGTTGTACAAAAACCCACTAATTTACATGAAACAGGGGTGTGAAGAGGTGAATGTGAGCTCAGCATGAATGATTCAGACACAAACAGCTTCATTTGTGGAAGTCTGTCCACTTTCACTTGTGTTTTATGTATTTTAAGACATTAGTTTTGCAAAAATAAAAGCTTGAACTTTATATAGCCTCTAGGGGGCAGGCTAAGACACAAAGATGAAGGCACCATAAATGTATGAATTTTTAAAATTGGGCCTAAATTAATATCTGTAAATGTCTTCTGCGTTTGAAAAATGTAATTTTTTTTGCCACTATTATTTATTATGTGGTTATTATCTGAATTCCAGTCAAAGTTAAATCAACACATCCTTTTGTGTCACAGATGTAGTTCACGTTCTCAGCAGGTGCTTGATGACTTTTGCACATTCAAATAGACCATCAGAGTTTATCATCATGATGAAAACCATCATCTCACATCAAATTCAACAATTAACACTTCACACACGTCATTTATGTTATTCTTTCACAGTTGGCAACCTATTGCATTAGTTTAGCCCGTCAGCAGGATTTAAAGCCATTTAATCCTTGGTTCATAGTTCAAGGCTTAAATTCAAACTGCACAGGGCTGATTTCTATCCTCCACAGGTCCCCTGTGTGACGGCACGTCATCCACTCGCCCTTCAAACTGCTCATATTGTGTGATACTCAACAGGGCAAAGCCGCTGTTATTGCCTAGGAATCCCAGAGGGACTATAATGAATGATTTGGAAGACGAGTGAAATATGGGTGTTTAGCATGAACTCTTGATTAACAGGAAAAAAGCTACAAAGTATAAGCCAAACAGGGTTCAAATGTTGAACTACATACTATAGAATAAGCCTCAGCAGATGGCATGCACATTTATATGAAATATTTGGAGATCTATAAGAGCTAATAAAAATTCTGGAATCTATAAGTTCCATTTTGTTATGGATCAGTTCAAAGAATGAAAACAGCCACTGCCTAGAACAAATACGTAATAAAATAAAACAATCTTTATTCTGTCATCATAACCCTTTTACATTGCTTTGCTAGTCCAAAGAACATCATCGAAATTCACTAAAATGCATTAAAAAGTAAAAGGGTTAAACAGAGATATCAGACGGAAAAAACACCAGAGCATTCAAATAAACATTCTTCAGATGATGAAAGGCCAAAGATAACAAATGGCATTTTTGGTATACAGGCAATTAAGGCAGGTGTAGATCAGTGTGTGTTTGTACATATTTATATTCAAGGCACCTAAGAGATACATTCTTTAAAAAGTCAAACGAGCCAAGCTGTGGTTTTAAAAAAACAGTCCATACTATCACCCCAACAGCGACTACATAGTTTTACACTAGTGTAACTATTCTCAAAACTTATAACAGTAAAAAGTGCCGGCCATCAACATAAGAATGTGATATGGTCCAACTCCAGGTTGTCAAAATAATTACTCATATTTATCACCATACTACTGACCACTTGATGTCAATCATAAACCATCTAAAAGATTATTACTGGTTATACATGGAAACAAGAAGTCTTGAATTTCCATTTTAAAAAAATATATCCAAGCAAGGGGCATGATACATATCCCAATTTAAAACAGGAAGTCAAGCTTGTCCTGTATCCTTAAGTGTGGTTGACCATCACAGTCGATTAAATAATATCAACCTTTTATCTGGATTTACATCTAGGTCAATGATTGCTAACAGACTTCCCCTATATTCCACCCTGTTCTTAAGAAAGGATGCAATAACAGTCAATAAATCTCTTCTCCAGTATTAGACTTGTGCATGTATATTGTGGTAGACCCAGTAACAGTAATAGAGTTCAGGCTAGTCGTTAAACCAGGCTGCCGGGCCAGGAGACCACGGTCAATGTGACTTTGTTCTTCTGCAGTTTCAGCATTGGGATCAATGAGGAGTTATTCATGCCAACTGTAGTGAGTCCATTCACAGCCACAATCTCATCGCCACACCTGCAGGAGAGCATGAGAGAGTCTCAGTAAACAAAGCATTTCATTTTATACACTCGTCGCACTCAAGAATGTCTTTCATAGTCACTTGTCAATGAACAACAATTCATTTACTTCAAAAGCAATGCTAGCCCCTGAAAGTTTTCATTTAATCTACACTACCATTTAAAAGTTTGGGTCGGTAAATGTGATAACACTTTACAATAAGGTTTCATTAGTTAACTACATTAGTTTACTAATCATTTTTAATATTTACTAATACATAATTAAAATCAAAAGTTGTGCACTAACATAAGCAGTGAACAGCTGTATTTTTATTAACTAACATTAACAAAGATGAATAAATACAGTATTTGAATAAATGTATTGCTCATGGTTAGTTCATGTTAAATCATGTTTAATACATTAACTAATGTTAACAAATTAAACTTTATTATAAAGTGTTACTGAAAAAGTTTCTTATGCTCACCCAGGATACATTTATTTAAATCAACACAAATAGTAATATTGTCAAATATTATTATAATAAAAAAACTTTTTGATTCTACAGGTGCTGGTCATACAATTAGAATATCATCAAAAAGTTGATTTATTTACTAATTCCATTCAAAAAGTGAAACTTGAATATTATATTAATTCACTACACACAGACTGATATATTTCAAATGTTTATTTCTTTTAATTTTGATGATTGTAACTGACAATCCCAAAATTAGAATATTACTTAAGACCAATACAAAGGAAGGATTTTTAGAAATCTTGGCCAACTGAAAAAAATGAACATGAAAAGTATGAGCATGTACAGCACTCAATACTTAGTTTGGGCTCCTTTTGCCTGAATCACTGCAGCAATGCGGCGTGGCATGGAGTCGATCAGTCTGTGGCACTGCTCAGGTGTTATGAGAGCAAAGTTGCTCTGATAGTGGCCTTCAGCTCTTCTGCATTGTTGGGTCTGACATATCGCATCTTCCTCTTCACAATACCTCATAGGTTTTCTAGTTTTCTACTTTGCTGGCCAATTAAGAACAGGGATACCATGGTCCTTAAATCAGGTACTGGTTGCTTTTGCACTGTGTGCAGGTGCCAAGTCCGGTTGGAAAATGAAATCTGCATCTCCATAAAGTTGGTCAGCAGCAGGAAGCATGAAGTGCTCTAAAACTTCCTGGTAGGCTGCGTTGACCTTGAACCTCAGAAAACACAGTGGACCAACACCAGCAGATGACATGGCACCCCAAACCATCACTGACTGTGAAAACTTTACACTGGACCTTGAAGCACTGACTCCAGCTGCAGTCCACTCTTTGTGAATCTCCCCCACATTTTTGAAAAGGTTTTGTTTCACAATCCTCTCCAGGGTGTGGTTATCCCATTTTGCTTGTACACTTTTTTTCTACCACATCTTTTCCTTCCCTTCGCCTCTCTATTAATGTGCTTGGACACAGAGCTCTGTGAACAGCCAGCCTATTTTGCAATGACCTTTTGTGTCTTGCCCTCCTTGTGCAAGGTGTCAATGGTCGTCTTTTTGGACAACTGTCAAGTCAGCAGTCTTCCCCATAATTGTGTATCCTACAGAACTAGACTGAGGGACCATTTAAAGGCCTTTGCAGGTGTTTTGAGTTAATTTGCTGATTAGAATGTGGCACCAGGTGTCTTCAATATTTAAGCTTTTCACAATATTCTAATTTTACTGAATACGGAGATACTGAATTTGGGATTTTCCTTAGTTGTCAGTTATAATCATCAAAATTAAAAGAAATAAACATTTGAAATATATCAGTCTGTGTGTAATGAATGAATATAATATAAAGGTTTCACTTTTTGAATGGAATTAGTGAAATAAATCAAGTTTTGGTTGATATTCTAATTATATGACTTTTAATTATACTAATTATATGAATTATATGACCATTATATGACCTATCCCTTTAAGAAACATTTTTATTATTATCAATGTTGAAATCAGTTGTGCTGTTTCATATTTTTACGGAAACCCTGAAACACTATTTTCAGATTTGTTTGGTGAATAGAAAGTAAAAAACAGAACAAAACATCCTTGCTAAATATAGGTATTAATTTCTTTCAAAAACAAAAAAATAAAACTGGACAGACCTTAAACGTTTGAACTGTATGTGTATCAAATGTTGTTAAAAAGAGGACGAGAGACTCACTTGAGCCTTCCATCAAAGTGAGCTGGAGTTCCAGGCACTATGGTCTTAATGAAGAAGGGCTGCTGGCCATGACTCTCCTCATATCCTCCCACGATACTGAAGCCCCAGCTCTCACTGTTGGTCTTCATTAGCATAATATCACGGCACCAGTGGATGTAGCTTGTGATTAAAAAGAAATACCATATTATGAATTTTGCCCATGTTTAAGCCCATATGGGCGTAACTAGGCTAAAAGTTACAAAAGAGGACATCAAATTGAATATTGCACTTAAAAATCGACATAACATATTTAGTGGGCAAAAAAATATCAAGGCAACCCTAGGAATGCACCGATACCCCTTTTGCAGAATGACTCCATATAAATTATTAGTTGGCTTAATTCTTTTAGCAAATATACGTTTCCTTCAGTTATTTTCATGCTTAATTATGCCTGTTAAAATGTATTGTACAAGCTTTAGTTACTGTTCTAAACTGTTCACATTATATCGCTCCATCGTATTCCATCTAAACTAAAGCGCACATTTACAGCGGCGCAGTAATCACATGACTTTTTCCTGTAATAATGTAGGAAAATGGACGCTCTAGCGTAGACTCCAATGTCACATCATTCATTCATTCATTATCTATCTATGTCCATCCATCAGGGGGTAGGCTCCGCTCCTGCCTTCACCTTTAGGCAGGAACTGCAAGCATCCGCTACCCTCCGGATTCGGACTATGGACGGGGCCTACGCCAAAGAACTTTACCATTTAATCTATTTGATACTCATTGTACACAAACTGTAAATAAACCTTATTCAAAGGTTATTCTCGCCTCCTGAGTCTTTCAGTTAGAACTACATGTTATATACAAATCATGTAACAGTTCATGTTTTTACTTTTTATTTTTAAAAAAGATTTCATTTTAATCTGCAGTCTTCTGTAACTGACTATCAGCAATCAGACGCATTGCAACAGAAGTGCGTACACTTTCTCTCCTTACTGTCAAATAACATTAAAAGTAATCGGTGCATCATTTTACTTTCTTTGCTATTGACCAAACTACGCACTTTTCAGCGATGTCTGTGAGAATGCGATGTGTGCTCGACATGCTGCTGCTGCGTGCTCAATCCACTTGGCGTGCTTTACTTATCAACTCATGCACAGGCGTAAGTATTACATTTATGCTCAATGATTTATTAATTAGGTACATTCACTTCATAGACATCTTTAAAATCTTTGATATCTCCATATCTCTGTTTGTTCCGTTGTCAGTGTTTCTTTGCCTGGACAGAAACACTGTACTGTACTGTATACATGCTGCGTGGTATCAAGTTTTTGGTATCTGCATTTTTTTGCATACACAAGAGCATCCAACATCATCCAACCCACATCCCTAACCCACACACCTGGGAAGGCCTAGCCAGCGGGTCCAGAGAGGAACCCAGGTTGCATCATCCTCTTTGTGTCCCTCCAGTGTTTCCATGTCTTCTCTAGTGCTGGATTCTCCATCTTGTTCCTCCTCATCAGTGAAGGTTTGGATGACTCGCAGCGTTACTGTGTTCTGAGCCGTCTGAGCCTTTAGGACAGTCACTGCCTCATTGTAGGTCAGTTGGGTCAGGTCAATGCCATTAATACTCAGAAGTACATCACCTGAGCAACAGTAGCCATGACAACGCACAGTTAACACAAGCATTTTGTAAGGTGCCCAGAGAAATAAGCATTTTATGAGGATAATGACCTGTTTTGACAGTGCCGTCTCTGTGCAGGCAGCCCACCGGCTGCACACTAGTGATGTAGACAGGCAAACGGCTGCGGCAGTCTCTCCCACCTGCAATAGTAATGCCTAGAGAGAGTCGAGGTTCCTTCTTTAGACTCACTGTCTTCTCTTGACTGGAGAACCCACCTGGAGGCTCCTGAACCCACATAATGCACATTAAAACACATAGTCAATATAAATGTGTTAGTGTGGCTTTTGTACAATTGTAATAAATAAATAAATACAGTAAAACATTAATGTTGTCCAATATCATTACAATTTTAGAAATATTGTACAATTGTAATAAATAAATAAATACAGTAAAACATTAATGTTGTCAAATATTATTAAAATTTTAGAAATAACTAAAAATCACAATAAATATTTTAATGTATTGTAAAATATATTTTATTCTTGTGATGGTAAAGCTGAATTTTCAGCATCATTACTCCAGTCACATAATCCTTTAAAAAATCATTGTAATATGCGGATTTGGTGCTCAATAAACATTTCTTATTACTATTAATATTGAAGTTGCATGTTTAATATGTTTGAGGAAACAGAAATATATTTATTCATACAGTTTTATGCACAAGTTTGGGCACCTCTCTGAGGCTGTATGATAATTTGCTCACTCTTTTTAATCAAATATCGTAGTAATATGCCATCAACATAAGCAATATTATTAAGCCTAATTATTGTCCTAGAGAAAGCTTGATAAAGCAATGTTTTTCAGACCAAAATTCTTAGTGTAGCAGCAATGAGTTGTATGAAATAAAATCAAATGTGACGATAGGGTGGCCAAACTTTGCACCGCCTATTTAAGTGTGTTGATTTGAATACCTGTAGTCACTTAATGCTGATTGATTGCAACACAAAACTGATGTAACTGACCCTTCGCTAAGCCCTGCCCTCCTTAGTTACTGTTGCTACGCCTGTCAAGCTTTCGCGCCTGGCCCGTCTATTACAGTATGTATGCGCCGGTGTCAGACATTCCCAAGGAGATAATTAGTCATTTTTAGTGAACAGGTGAAATATCTGAGAGAGCAAGACAAAAGGGACTGCAGTATGCATTCGAGGGATATATCCATGGCATAATCTGCAACCGATTAGAGAATAATTTCATCAAAATTTAAGATAAAGCCTATGGACCTATAGTGCAAGCAGCAGCCGCCTCACACGCTGACCATTCATAAACAATCTAATAATTATAAATCAAACAGCTTATCCATAAGACTTGTGGAATAAACACAATACATTAGCCTGACCACTTTGCAATGATAACATTCTCCCGCTTATTTTATATAGATTCTCCCACACTGCTTGATCCACAACAATCTGATGGGGTATTTTACACTGTGAAATTGTTTTCCCCAATAAGAATCCTCAGAAAAGTTAGACTGAATTATTTCACGTAAGTTAGTCACAAACGCTAACATGCACCAGGATTTTTACATGCAGCAGCATGGATCGATAGATATATAGCTATACTTTTGCGCTACGGTAGGAATATCTGACAAGGTAAGACAAATCGACAGAACAGCATCATTTCTCCCCTTGGGTTTTAGGTTTGGGGAAGTGAAAAAATTCCACCCCCTGTCCAAATTTATAGGATACCGGGTATCAGATTTGCACAATCCATAAGCACAATGCTTCGGCATGTTCCCCTCGCTCGAAAGCTTGACAGACCTTCCGCGCCTAGTTACGGTTGCTAAGCCATGATTGGCTTGTGGTGGTTTTAGGGCGTGGCTTAGCAAAGGGTAAATTGGCTCAATGAACATTAAACTGAAAACACAGGTGCAACCAATCATGAAAAAGGATATACAGGTCCTTCTCAAAAATTAGCATATTGTGATAAAAGTTCATTATTTTCCATAATGTAATGATAAAAATTAAACTTTCATATATTTTAGATTCATTGCACACCAACTGAAATATTTCAAGTCTTTTATTGTTTTAATACTGATGATTTTGGCATACAGCTCATGAAAACCCAAAATTCCTATCTCAAAAAATTTTCATATTTCATCCGACCAATAAAAGAAAAGTGTTTTTAATACAAAAAAAGTCAACCTTCAAATACTTGGTCGGGAATCCTTTTGCAGAAATGACTGCTTCAATGCGGCGTGGCATGGAGGCAATCAGCCTGTGGCACTGCTGAGGTGTTATGGAGGCCCAGGATGCTTTGATAGCGGCCTTAAGCTCATCCAGAGTGTTGGGTCTTGCGTCTCTCAACTTTTTCTTCACAATATCCCACAGATTCTCTATGGGGTTCAGGTCACGAGAGTTGGCAGGCCAATTGAGCACAGTAATACCATGGTCAGTAAACCATTTACCAGTGGTTTTAGCACTGTGAGCAGGTGCCAGGTCGTGCTGAAAAACGAAATCTTCATCTCCATAAAGCTTTTCAGCAGATGGAAGCATGAAGTGCTCCAAAATCTCCTGATAGCTAACTGCATTGACCCTGCCCTTGATAAAACACAGTGGACCAACACCAGCAGCTGACATGGCACCCCAGACCATCACTGACTGTGGGTACTTGACACTGGACTTAAGGCATTTTGGCATTTCCTTCTCCCCACTCTTCCTCCAAACTCTGGCACCTTGATTTCCAAATGACATGCAAAATTTGAGCGACAGTCCAGTGCTGCTTCTCTGTAGCCCAGGTCAGGCGCTGTTTCTAGTTCAAAAGTGGCTTGACCTGGGGAATGCGGCACCTGTAGCCCATTTCCTGCACACGCCTGTGCACGGTGGCTCTGGATGTTTCTACTCCAGACTCAGTCCACTGCTTCCGCAGGTCCCCCAAGGTCTGGAATCGGTCCTTCTCCACAATCTTCCTCAGGGTCTGGTCACCTCTTCTCGTTGTGCAGCGTTTTTTGCCACACTTTTTACTTCCCACATACTTCCCACTGAGGTGCCTTGATAGGTGCCTTTAGAGTTAATTAGTTGATTCAGATGATTAGGTTAATAGCTCGTTTAGAGAACCTTTTCATGATATGCTAATTTTTTGAGATCATGAGCTGTTTGCCAAAATCATCAGTATTATAACAATAAAAGACCTGAAATATTTCAGTTGGTGTGCAATGAATCTAAAATATATGAACGTTTAATTTTTATCATTACATTATGGAAAATAATGAACTTTTATCACAATATGCTAATTTTTTTAGAAGGACCTGTATGAATTGGATTTTATGGTAAAAATGTAAATGTTTTATTATCACTTTTGCTCAATTTAATGACTTTTGGGGAATAATTTCTTTAAAAAAAAAAGAAGTGGACTATGATTGGCCTTTCATTGTGAGCGTGGTCTGAAAAACAGATTTGATGTTTTAATCCTTCAAATATTTGACATTGTATTTTGTTGTGTATACGTTGACAAAGAGACGAAGACTTTACCTCAACTACACAAAGACCAGCAGTAGCTTGATCATAACTGTGTATACAAGCGTACTTGATGATTAATAGTAACTGACTCTTCCATAACGTTCTAAACTTGGGGGTTGGGTGAAAAGTGAAACTTTAAGACATGTGCCTGACTCCTGCGGTGAAAACATTTGTAAAAACAAACATCCCAGATCCTGCTGCGAAGCAGAGAGATGTGTTAATGTGACACGTTGCCATCGTAACTCATAGATTGTGGCAAAACGCTCTCCTTCAGCCATCTTCTCCCAGTCTCGCTGGAGACCCCAGAACTCCATCGGGGGAGGGGCAGCCTCTTCCTACCCAGCAGGGAGGCTCTTCCTCCCAGCATGAGCTCAAGCTTCAACTCCACAGGTGAAAGCTAACTGTCACCAGCTTTGATCCCCAGCTACAAACAAACACAGTGGCTGCAGCAACTCAGAGAGCAGCACCCTAGGCCTTTTGATCAGGGACGAGTCTTTGAGAGAGAGAGGGGGGCGTCTGCTTTCATCTCCCACTACCCAGCCTCTGTTTGCTGCCTCTGCCTTCAGCTGGTGAGGAAGTGTCACAAAAGCAGGGTGTGACTAGTCTCTGGGTGAAAAGTCACCTCGTGCACACACAGACTTTGGCTACAGTAGCACAACAAATGAAACATCCAACCCATTTTTCAAATTAGTACATACAACTGTATCTACAATATGATTATTTTGTGATGCTCTTTATAAGTCTGGGTCTCATATTGTATAATAACCTCAAAGTATACGAATACAAAAGTATACAAATATACTAACTCATCATATGCAAAACATTGCAATACATGGCATAATGTAATACAATGCAATGCATGGAGATATTATAATTCATGATATTCACTGTAAAATGTATGAGACAGATTCAGCATGTCAGAGAGACTTTAATCTCTACTGTATGGTTCGCTTCACTTTTGGCCAGTGTTGTGTCTCAAAAATAATTTAAAATTTTAATTATATTTATTAAATTAAAATGTATTTATATATAAATCACTTAATTTTTTTTTTTAGTGCTGTCAATTGAATTTAAAAAAAATAAATCTCACAATTTTCTGTAATTAATCGCGATTAAAAACATCAGAGTTTTTAATATTTTTATATTGTAATAATTTCTCTCCAAATTAATTAGTTACTCTCCAAATTAATGTGGAAACCACTTAAAGACATTATATTTTAAATATTTGTTCTAATGGCTTTTTTTAATGAATGAAGGCCAGTATCAATGCTACTGATCTCTCTATGAAATGTATAAATATTTTTTATAGAATTTATTACACATATTTTTTACAAACATTAATGATAGACATTCAACATTACAGTATGAATGAAAGCTATCAATATCAACATTTATTAGGCTTTAAAAAAAAACTTTTAATTTAAGTGAACTTAAAACAATCTTCACTTAACCCATTATAATAGTAAATGTCATACTTACCGGTGGCCTTCATATATAATCAATATACAGAAACTGAATAAAGTTATCAAACACTTTACAGTCTTAACTGCACACATTAATCATACATAAATTATAAATATTCTCTGTCGTGCTTGAATGGGTTTAAAGCCTTTGCATGAATATAATTTAACTCTAGCCAAAGGATGCCAGCAAAAAAACCTGATGCTTCGTTAATTGCGTTAAATATTAACAGAATAACTGAGTAACTGAATAAAATGTATTGCTTGCGTTAACGTGCTCATTTTGACAGCACTGATTTCTTTTTATGATATATATTTATATACACCACCATTCAAAAGTTTGGGTTCAGTAAGATTTTCTTTTTGAAAGATGCATTAAATTATATTTGCAAAAAAAAAAAAAATCTATTTCAATTAAATGCTGTTCTTTTGAACTTTCTATTCAAAGAATCCTGATTTTTTCTTTGCTTGGTTTCCACAAAAATAAGCTGAATGATAATAAGAAATGTTTCTTTAGTACAAAATCAGCATATTAGAATGATTTCTGAAGGATCATGTGACACATAAGACTGGAGTAATGGCTGCCGAAAATTCTGCTTTCACAGGAATAAATTACATTTGAAGATATATTCAAATTGAAAACCATTATTTTGAATTGTAAGAATATTTCATAATAGTATTGTTCTTATTTACTGTATTTCTGATCAAATAAATATAGTCTTGGTGAACATGAGAGACTTAAAAATCTTACCCCAAATCTTAATAATCTAAAATTTTATAAAAAAATATAATATTAAAAAAAAAATACTGTGGAGGCAGGAATAGGAAGTGAAAATGGGAATGGGATTTGGGAGCTAAACTCAAACTTGAATCACCCAAGTAAGCTTAATGCTAGGCCACAGTTTAGTCTAGTGCCTTTTTTACCTTCATGTATTCAGAGCGTCGTTTGAAGTACTGTAGTTCGGGACTTTCCTGGCCCCTCGGCTCTGTCCCTCACCAACCTCCTCAGAGAGATCAGGAAGTCTCATCACTACGAAGTTCACACGCATTTCACTTGCCTGCCATAAAAATAACAGAGAGCACAACAATCTCTTACATTTATATACAAAACTTAAAATCCTTTGAAATAATCTATTTTTTACAAAAAAGTTTAAAAGTAACCTCATTATTAATATTATTAGATTAAGACATCCACTGTCTCTCTAAAGTTTGTCACTCTCTGTACCTGTATGATCTGAGCTGCACTCTCTGGGGTGCCATGTCTCAGGTCTTGTCCGTTGATGGCTAGCACTTTGTCATTGTTCCTCAATTTGCCATCTTTTGCAGCCAGTCCTCCAGGTAGCAGGTCTAGGATGAAGACTCCTGGCTCCTCAGACTTACGGATGAGTTTGATTCCTAATGGCTCAGAGCGCTCACGCTTTACCAGGGTGACCTGGATGACTGTGCCGTGGTTCTGGTTGGGATTGGGTGACTGCGATGGGGGAGAAGCTGAGGGTTGAGCGAGATGTTCAGGCCGTGGCTTGAAGCCCTTCTCCTGCATGACAGTTAGCCTGAGGCGGGAACATGACTGCCGAAGCACAGCAATGGCACGACAGTGGGGAATGGATGCCAAACTGACATCATTTACCTGCAAAGATCACATTATTAATTTGAGGAGGTTGCAGTGTAATAGAAGTAAAGGCAGATAATTTCTTCATCAAAAATCACATACATTTGGTGGCCTTATAAAACATGTTAAGATTACATTTTAAACACATATACACAGATCAGGCATAACATTATGACTATTATGACTATTTTGTTGGTCCCCCTTTTTTTGAAAAAAAAACCCCAGCCCTGATTCATCGAGGCATGGACTCCACTAGACCCCTGATGGTGTGCTGTGGTATCTGGCACCAAGATGTTATCAGCAGATCCTTTAAATCTTGTAAGTTGCAAGTTGGGGCCTCCATGGATCAAGGCCCGTATTTATCAAGCTTCTCAAAGTGCCATTTTAGTCTTAAGTGCTGAGAATTCATGAAATTTACTCCTAATTTCAAACTTAAGTATAAAAGCAAGTTATCAAATTTCTTAAAGCTAAGAATCACTCTTACTCTCCCAGTTATTTAAGAGAGCTCGAGAGGTCTCTCAAGTGGTTAGGAGTTGCCAGTAGGGGCTTGTGATTGCACCGAGAAGACAGATGTGCGCAAAACTTTCATGAGAGGAGAATATTTTTGAAATATTTGACGACGAGCATCTCATCAAACAGTATCGTTTGGACAGTGCTGGATAATGTCGGGCTGAACTTGCCTTTTATAACATTCCGCTGTTCGACTAATTCAGCCAGCAGTAGCGCTTCTTCCTCCCACCAGTTTGGTTTTCTTTTGGAACCCATGGTGGCAGATTATATTAAAAAATCTAGGCCATATATAGGCAGGTCAGTTAACAGCACACCAGTTTAAAAATGTTAATTAAGACATGGTGGAAAATGTGTTAATCTTTCATTTCAAATATGTATATTATAATGTATTGTCTTGAAAATTATTTATTGTCAAATGTGTGTTGAATGTATGCTCCTCATAGAAATTTTACCATTCAATGTGAATTTATCTGAGAATATTCTGAAATAACTATATATTGAAATAACTGAATCTATTGGTTCATGCCTGACATCATCCAAAATTCTGTTTGTGGCACAGCAAAGTGTCGTAAATCATCAACTCTAAGACTGATTCTTAAGATTGAGTCCTACACTTCACTTTTAGTGTGACTGAGATGCTTGATAACTAACTTTTAACCACAGCTTTGAGCCAAGAATTTTTTTACTCTTAAGTCAATTCTTAGCAGTGTTCTTGTGAGTAATTCTAAGATGCTTGATAAATACGGGCCCTGACTTGTTTGTTCAGCACATCCCACAGATGCTCAACTGGATTGAGGTCTGGAGAATTTTGAGGCCAAGTAAACACCTCAAACATATTGTTGTGCTTCTCAAACCATTCCTGAACCATTTTTGCTTTGTGGTAGGTACATTATGCTGCTGAAAACGCCACAGCCACCAGGGAATACCGTTTCCATGAAAGAGTGTACATGGTCTGCAACAATGCTAAGGTAGGTGGTATGTGTCAAAGTAACATCCACATTGATGGCAGGACCCAAGGTTTCCCAGCAGCAGAACATTGCCCAAAGCATCACACTGCCTCCGCCAGCTTGCCTTCTTCCCATAGTGGATCCTGGTGCCATTGTGTTCCCCAGGTAAGCGACGCACATGCACCCGGGAAAAAGAAACGTGATTCATTAGACCAGGCCACCTTCTTCCATTGCTCTGTGGTCCAGGTTTGATGCTCCCATGCCCACTGTTGGCGCTTTTGGTGGTGGGCAGTGGTCAGCATGGGCACCCTGACTGGTCTGCGGCTATGCAGCCCCATTCGCAACAAACTGCAATGCACTGTGAATTCTGACATATTTATATTAGAACCAGCATTAACGCAATTTGAGGCTACTACAGCAGTTCGTCTGTTTAATCGGATGACCCTGTCGTCGGTTCACCACTGCTCCTTCCTTGGACCACTTTTGATAGATACTGACCACTGCAGACTGGAACACTCATCAAGAGCTGCAGTTTTGGAGATGTTCTGACCCAGTTGTCTTGCCATTGTCAAACTCACTCAAATCCTTCCATTTGCCCATTTTTCCTGCTTCTAACACCTGGACCCACCCACTAACAGATGCTGTGATGAAGAGATAATCAGTGCTATTCACTTCACTTAGTGGTCATAATTAGGACATAGTTTGGGTGTGTTTTATGTAAATTACTTGCCTTGGGCACGCAGTCGCTGATTTAGAATGCTCCGAATTCATCAACATTACAACATTGTTAAGAACAAATTAGTGTACACACATGTTAGGCGTAAAGTTTTTGTGCGTATAAAACCAAAAAGTGTACGCAATTTTAAGGAAGCATGCGTATGAAAGAATGTGCGTGAAATCTATGTACAAACGTTTTCACAAACAAATCATGATTCATCAATTTACGCAAAAATCACAATCTTGGTGGTTTTATAAACATGTTAAGATGACATTTTAAACATGGCTATAGATCTTAAATTGGCCTCTTTAAAAGAGTAAGAAACTGTGCGGTAGCTCAAGCTGCGAGAAAGCATTGCATAAAGACGCAGATCTCTATGTGCTCTTGCATATCCGGTGTTATACCAAAATCCGTGACCATACATATAATAGTAGTGATGGTAGGGTTAGGATTAGGATTGGGATTAGCTCAAAACACCACCTACTAGGGTCACAATTTGGCACAACACCCTGAACTTAGATTTTTCATTTCTTGACCCCTTTAAGATACAACCAGTACGTTTTGTTATCATTGAAGAACACTATTTAAATAGATCCTAAAATAATGCTGTTATTTATGCTTCTGGACCAAAAAGCCTTCCTGCCTAAGGCTTGGAACAGCCCTTTGTGATAATCAATGCCGTGTTGAACCAGAAGGGGAAAAGAGAGATTCTATTTCAAGAAATAAGATATGCAAGCCATCCACAGATCTCTTTACAGGCCATAGCTCCCTAAAAAAGTCAAAGGAGCTCCGCTTTGGATACAGATCATCCTAGGGCTGTCAGTTGGCCTCATTTAGATTTTCATATGATCTCAGAGAAAACAAGATGAGCTGGAGGCATTCATTCAAACTCAAGGTTGAATTTGAATGTGAAGACAGTCATGCTGGTTTGCTTTACTAAGGCACTGCATTCCAGGACTACCAGGGGAAGAAATGTAGGATTGTGGGAACAAGAATGTAAATTTGCTGAACTGAACTGAATTGTAACTGAGAAGCAATATTGTGTAACTTAGCTTTTTAAATGTGCCTTCAGTAATTTGGTGCTAAATTTAAAAAAAGTCTTCTCATTTTGTGCAAAGTCATCTGAATGGTGTACAATCATATGAGATAAAGACTGTATTCAATAATAAAAAAAAAGAAAAGAAAAAAAAGTCTTGTTAATACGGGTCATCCCCTCAGTGTATTTTGCCATGTCAAAATTATGTGAAATGGAAATGTTGGAGAGAATCCTTGTGCTCATATTAACTATACCTATTTTGATACACTTCCTATTACAGAATTTACATTTTAACATAGTCAATCATGTGCAAGCCAGTGAAAAAAAAAAGATCCAACTTTCCCGACATTTGGGAAAGCAGGATCTTGTGACCTATATCCAGGGATGTGACTGCAATGTAAACATAATGATGCTGGGGTATGTACACTGACAACGAGAGATAAAACCTGAGGAGAATATCTAATGAGTTTAAATCCATAGCGACTGATAAACTAAAACAGACATGATGGTGTGGAAAGCAGAGATATGCCTCACCTCTAGAATATGATCTCCAGGAGCCAGCTTGCCATCTCGAGCCGCCAGTGAATCACGCACAATCTCCTGAATGACGATGTTGCCCAAGGGTGTGTCCTTCCCTCCCACTATCCGCAATCCCAAATCCTCATCTGTATCCTCTCGAAACAGCTCCACCACAGTTGCCTCTGCCACAAGACTGGACCTCAGAGGGGTGTCTGGGAAACCAACCGACCATCAAAAATCTGATTTAGCGAACAAATACTTACAACTACCAAGTATTGCAACATATAACAGTAACTCATGCAGTTTGTTTATGGCTGCTATGGAATGAGTCATTTATCTAAGGAAGCACACAAATGTATGATGTAATATTCCCATGAGATAATGAGATTGTTACTAGGCAACTTTATGACTAACAGCATTTCCATTAATCCAGACGACAGGTCCAGACTCCCTCCAGGTGTTTTTAGAGCTTTAAACAGATACAAGTTGGAGTGAATCTCCATGAGTATACATCTTCTCAGACAGAGACAATTTCTGGTTTTAATTTCATAATGTATTTCACTGTAATATTAATAACATCCTGGCACAAAATAAAGGGCCACATGAAAGACTCCCTCTGTTTTGGTTTACCCAAAAGTAAACACAGCTGCAAATAAAAATTCCTTTGCCTTTCAGCGTCTGTGCTACACTCTTCTCACCTTTCCTCCTGAACTATCACAAATCAAAAACTTCCAACCCCCCCCCCCCCACATCTAATTCTTACCAGATGGTGGTGTACAGTACAGAGAAAGCAGAGATATTATACATATAATATTTATGTAGAGATACAGGGATATTACATTTCTAGCCATTACAGATATGCCTAGCCAATATTTACTTTTTAAGCGATAACCGATAAATGGATAACCAACATCAAATTTCTAACTAAAATCAGTCATTTCAAATGCTGTAAAATGCTATATAAAATGAAAGGTGGATATTTATTGTGAGGTTTTATATTTTTTATTTAAGTGTTATTAAATTAGAGTTTTTTTAAAGATTAAGTGAGCATTTAGACAGCAAAACTAATCAAATTAATAATAAAAACAAAACTGCAATATCGTTCGATTACTGTTTTGGTACCAATGAATATTCCTAAAAGATTTAAATGTAAATACTCCTAATTTTAATTACACTTGTAATATCATAACTGCTAACACATGGATCAGCGCACACTCATTACAGGGTTTTGTAACAATATTTGAGTGGCCAGGGTACAAGAAAAACAGAAAGTGATGCTATACCATCTTCCCCCTCCTCAAAGGCTGGGTTGACCAGTCCAGGTTCTGAGGGTCCACTGAGTTGAGCTGTGCGTGCAATTGTTGGGGTAGATTTGACGTCAGCTAAATCTCCATCTGATTTGCTTCCTTTAAACTCATTCCAGGAAGGTCTCTTTTTTTTCTCCGCCTCCTCCCTGAGTCGTTTGAAGGCAGGACATCTAAAAAAGAGAGAATTGGAGCACAGTAAAACAGAGAGAACTTCAGCATCATTACTCAGTGGCCTGCCGTTAATTAACCTACAAGACATTCATTACCAGATGGCAGCCGCGGTAACTAAAAATATCCTAAACATGCACCAATGCTGACTACTGCTGTGGATCTGCCATATTCAGGAGTCAGCAGAAAACAGAAGCGAAAAACAAATCAATGCTTAATTGTTTCAGTGCAAAGCTACATAGTATTTATCTATTATTTATTTTAGATGAACATGCTCAGGGAGTGGGAATTCTCAGTACAGAAACAAGATGAGCTATGCAGATGAAGAGATGAACAGGCTTTTCTGCTGCATTGCAGGGATGGTTTTGGTCAAAAAAGTAGAAGAATCAGGTCTAGTCTGGGTTTCACCATGTCAATACCTCCATTCTCATCCCACAGCTGCTATCTCTCCGTTTACATTGGGCCGTTCCTGCCCACATGAGCTTTCAGTCAAACGACCTTTAGTCCATGGCATGCTATTACATCACAGAAGATAAGTATGATAAAACGGCAAAAGGAAACCCATGTAAGGGAGATGAACGCTGAGGCACAGGGTCATACTAGTGTTCCATTAATGCCAAAGTCATGGATTTTATTCCCAGGGACTTTTTTTTCTTTTTTGCATACCATATCACCCAGATCATCAACTATGGCTTTGCATTTAGTGGATCAACCTTCAAGAAAATTCTATATACTTTTTTTTTTTAATCTTATAGGAGTGTGGAAAGGAACTAGAAGTTTGTACAAGGGGAAAGTTGTGAGTAGGGATGAACTCTTAATACTACTTAAATCCCATACCTAAACAGACACAAATTAAATATGTCAACTCCCATGTGTTCCAGGCAGATGGTGAACTCATGTGATTCCTAATTAACTCCATTATTTAAGAGAGTCACTCAGTTATTTCAGTTAGTCGGTCATATGGTCCGGTTACGTCTATTCTTTAATCCTGTTCAGCTCTCTCAAATCTCTCTGTTCACATGAAACCTGGATAAGTGGAATTCCACACATTTTTGAGCAGCTCTCTTAATAGCTACAGCAATACAACAAGTGCATATTTATCCACGGACTCTTCATAAGTGATTTCATTTCTACAGAAAGATATCCGCATTATCTCTGTCTACATCTCTTTTCGAGTATGCCTTGTTGCCTTTAGTGATATGTAAACATTTCCAATTTTAAAAGTTGTGGCACGCACTAACCTGTTGTGCAGATGGGGCTGCAGCTCACAGCGTTGCATGATCTGCTGGCACTCGCTGCGGAACGGGCACAGCACAGCCAGTTTGTCCAACAGGTTGCGCACCAGCAGGCTGGAGGCTCGGCACTGCTGTAGCTGAAGCCTCTGGCGGTCGACTGGACAGAAGTCTTGGTCGTGCAGGAAGTTGCTGAGGCACTGGAAGCAGTATGTGTGGCCGCATGGCGTGTCCATAGGCTGCAACAGAGGCTGCAGGCAGATGTGGCACACCAGCTCGTCATCCACTTCGTCCTGATATTCAAACAGGTGACTGTCCTGACATTCATGACACTGTCCACATTCCTTACACACCCGCGCCCACGTTACGCCACCTGCCAGTGGAGACGCCTTGGACTCCATCATGGCCTGAAGAAGTAAAGCTGGATGTCCGCAGGGCTGGAGAGCTTATACCTCTTTCTCAGCTTGCAAACTCTACATCAGATTCATCAGATGAGAAGCAATCAAATATGTCCCATCCAAGAAGAGTACAAACTGCTAGCTGCTTCATCTACACCCAAGTTTCTGTTGGAAAAGAGAACAAAGAAAAACTGAAGCTCACGTCTGGCATTCTTTTTTTGGCTCATGCCGGCTGGACAGGAAATGACATGGATCCACTTAACAGCAACAATATGGGGAGAGGGCTGCAGCTGTATCCGTTCCACGAGTTTCCTCCTCAACAGCAATCGGAGTTTGGCTAACTATCACTGTTCAAGTCATTAAACCGCTTAAGCACTGTAAAATGATAGGAGCCATCAGTTAAAACTCACGTCCTAGGTCAAACAAAGAAGCTGCTCTAAAAAGGAGTAAGAACTCAAAATTATTAGTGTAGAAATAAGCTTGTTGGTAATAACTCCTGCATGCCCGATCTGCAGTGGGCTACTTTCCTCTGTGAGCCACATATAATCTCTGCTAAATCCATCTACAATGAATGTTTGTGTATTGTAACCTTAAATACATCACACATTCAAGATGTCATCTGGTAAGACTCCCTGATGATATTTATAAATAATTTATGATATTTGTAAAAAAAAAAACCTTTACACCTTGAAGAATGTGTATATACATTTTAAAATAAAGATTAAAATGTGTACATGTATTCAGTTTAAGGAAAATTTATTTTTCTTGGTTAAACCACATTACATTTTTACATTTCAATAAATTAAAAATGGTATTTAAGTTTTTTAAACAAACATAAATACAAAGTTGGTGCATGTGTTTTAAATTAAATCTTTTATCATGGACACTCTTATGTGTCAATGTCAGACCCTAATAAATCATCTCCTTTAGAATACCATAAATATATGATAATACTACACCAAAATTCCCCATTCTATAAAAACAATTAATAGCACAATGCAATGACAATTAACAACCGGCACTTCAAAGGATGAGCAAAACAAACACACGGTCCGCCATGAATGTGAGGTAGTAAATCTTAATCATTATTCCAACCCACCTCAGATGGCAGTGCAGTTACACTCCCAGCAGCCACTGCATGAAAACAAGAAACTCAAGCCCAACAGCTGCGCTGGCCGCCTGCAGCCTGACTGAAACCAGAGCCCGTCATCTCAACAAGGGACAGAGTGTGTTTGTGCGTGTGAGTGTGTATGCAAGGACATGCAGTTAAAGGGGAGCTCAACAGACTGGCGAGAAACGTTCATAGTCCGGCTGTGTCGACCCAGGAGGAGGGGTTGAGAGCATGCATTTGTGTGTGTGTGTGACGGAGGATGAGGGGGAGTGTAGAATGCTGATGTGGTACTAGTGCAGGCAGAGCATTCTAAGAACCAAGCTCAACCTCTGGCCAATTACACAGTGTGTTATGCGTGTGTGTATGCTGTCTGAGGTCAAGCAGGACATATTTCTCTCTCTTACTGCCCTTCTTCCCATTTTACTGATAACTGAACAGATAGAACCCTGTGAACACAATAATTCACACTAATCAGTAATTCACATCCTAAAAATTATATTCCTTACCACTACATTTAAATAAGTGTCAAGTCAAATAAAATGAATTACTTTACAGATGTTAGATACAGATACTTATTTTCCATTATAATTTGCAAATCAAATCTTTTTTTAAAAATCAGACTGTGATTTTCTGGATATTTTTTTTCTCATTCTGTCTGTCATAGTTGAAGTGTACCTATGATGAAAATGACAGGCCTCTCTCATCTTTTTAAGTGGGAGAACTTGCACAATTGGTGGCTGACTAAATACTCAACCCCACCCCCACCCCACTGTATATTAGTCAATATTGGATATTTAATTCTTCTATTTTTAAATTTATCTTTCCCTTCAACTTAAGATTAATATTTAAAAATACTTTATAATTTAATAAAATATTTTTTAAATAACACTGTTAAATGTAATAATTAATAGTATACATAATGTAATAAAATAGAATAGAATTTGAATATTGGCCATAGGGATGGATGTCAATTTACATAAAATCCCATAATAAATTAATGATCAATTAATCAATTAATTTGATTGGCTGACATGCTGCTTGGCTAAAGCCATAGAACTTCCGGGATCCGACTGAGTCACGATCATGACGCAGTATTTTCCGATATCATTTGAAAGTTCAACCAATGGAAACTGGATCTCGGGTGTGATGGGTAGGTGTGTAGGTATTAATCGGAGAGCTGGAGCACACTAGGATTGGCCTGATCTCTCAGATTGAAAGCAGGCTAGCTGAGACAGCTGCACATTGATTACATCACTTGCCCACCATGACACCGTCCCCCACAGTAGTTTAGATTTTTTTATAGTAATACAGCTATCAAGGAAGGTATAAGGTGGAAGGTATACAGTTTATTATTAATTCAACAATATTATCGGATCGGTATTGGGTACCGAAAGATACACAAAGCCCAGGTATCGATTTCGGGACTGAAGTCGGATCGGTGCAACTCTAGTTATTAGTGTATTGATTGACTAAAAACACTGTTTTATGTATGCCAGGCCAGCAGTTAGCAATGGCACTTAATATTAATATACTGTTAATTCTGAAGTTACCATATACCATCACGAAGCCAGATGCATTATTTAAATAAACCTCAAATTTCAAATGGACTGCTATTGTATTAGTGTCTCTGGACCGGAACAGACTGTGTGCCGAATGCGCACGCCTATGGTGATATAGAATATAGCAATATAGAAATGATCGAAATATCGCAAATGTACATATTCGCGATATGCTTATCGCAACAGCACGCAATATCTGAATGATTTTAATAGACTACTTCAACATTATGAAAAAGTGTACATTGTAGGTTGACGCATATAACAGAGAATAGACTGGGCATACAACTGCTACATATGTGACTTGCTTGACGTTAAAAAGAGTTATTAAATGCAATAACTTGCTACAAACAACTCCTTGCGGTCTCGCGCTGTCTGACACACACACCGAAACATGCGCACAAGCCGCCTCTCGGAAAATGATGAGTATTCATGTAAACACAGTCGGTTATGCTTTAAATAAATTATATCAGTTGGGAAAAGAAACCAAATGCGTGTCAATAGGATCCGTGCATTAGCTCTCAAGTGACAGCCAGCTAATACAGTAAACCTGCTGCTGTCTATCAAACAACAAAAGAAAAAGTGCTCTTGGCTGAATAACCTTTGTAGCTTTATTATTTATCAGTGTATATGTAATTCATGTGTTATATTAAATATGTATTTAGTTCTTATTTTTAAAGTTGTCATGAACTGGCTTTTTAAATTTTTATACTGTTGTCTGAGGTCAACTTATGACGTCCGTGTGGTTTTAAATTAAAAAGACATCATAATGAATAAGTAATAGGCTATTTTCTACACTGGTTTTGAGGCTTTCTCCTGAACGATGGCTTTTGATGGGCGTGCTGCACTGGAGACATAGAAGTAAACGGCCACGGCTAGGATTGGATAAGATTTGCATATTTAATGAGCTTCAGCTCCCCTGTCAGTTCAGTTCACATTAGGGAGGGATCGTTTTGAAAGCGGCAACCGGAATGATTCTCTCGATCACATGGCTCGTAAACGTCTTTATCAAACAAACACAAAGATTTATTTCTCATCCACCTGAGATTGATTGGAATATTATTTCTGTATTACATGGCCCGCCCGATCGGTCGATAAGCACGAACCACACACACACACGTTTGTTTTTGTGAAATGTGGGGACATTCCATAGGCGTAATGCATTTTATACTGTACAAACCGTATTTTCTATCCCCCTACACTGCCCCTGCCCCTGCCCCTAAACCTACCCATCACAGGAGATTACTTTCTGTGAAAAAAAACTTATCCTGTGTGATTTATAAGCATTTTGAAAAGTGAGGACATGGGGAACGTCCTCATATTTACCTATGTCATATTTACCTATGTCATATACCTATGTCATACTCATGTCATTATACACATTTGTGTCCTGATATTTCACAAAAACATGCCCACACACACACACACACACACACACACACACAAAGAAAGGAATATTATTTCACTATTTGAGATTCATCGGCCTGCCGATGGGCTTACGTTTTGGTAGCCCGTCTGGAAAACACATAGCCCCGGGACTACTACTACATATAAAAAAGACGTTTTACTCACATAAGTTTGTTGCACCATTCCTGTCGAATCCAATATAGAAGGCACAACACTGTCTGCAAATCCAGCACTTGAGACTTGTTTACAAACGATTCCGCAGTGAAATGAAGCGAACACACGTACATCTTCCCCACGTGAGCTGGAACTTCATTAAAAAATAAATGAAGTATCACACATTCCTAATATTAGTATCTGAAGGAAGCTTATGCAGCGACTGAGTTCTTCCACAATACACAATATCTTGATCGTGATCCGATGAGTCGGTGGGCGGGGCTACTGAATTACACGTGCTTATTATTCTGTAGAGGTGGTGTTTTGCCACACGATGACATCAGGACTATCGTTTTCTGGGCCTGGTGTCTATAAAAGCTTTTCTTTGACTAACAAGGAAGTTTTCAGCTCAGAAACTTACAGGATATTCTTATATTACCATGACCTTTCATATATCAAAATCTCAAGGGAAAGTTGATTTCTCAATTCATCACCCCTTTAATAACAATTATGAATAAAAATAAAAATAATCATCCACCCCTAGTTCAGATGTCTTTGTTAACCTGGATGTTCTTGATGTAAAGGTTTAGGTTGATATAACTATATTACCAAGTCAAGCAAAGTTTTTGGTATTTCAATATTTGGATTACATTTTTTGTTTGTTTACATTTATGTTAAAATTATATTCATTTTTGCTAAAACACTGCTGGGGCCTATACCATGAAGCCGGTTTAGCTGGCTAGCCAGATATGTTTAAACTTAGTTTGTGCCAATCCTGGGTTTTAGGTACCATTAAAGTGGTTTGGGTTTTAGCAGTGTTCATCTCCATAGTAACTTATGCTCCACAGCTAACCTGCTCCAGGGCAGGTTATGTTCTGGATAAGAGATTTCAAACTGAAATTGGACCAATCAGCTGTCAAAAAAAAACCGTGTCACACCTCTGATGCAATAAAGCCACTCCCCCTGTTTCAACTCCAAATTAAAGGTCACTATATAGCAAAAGTTTTTTAAAGACTAAAGCGTCTGGCTTTTAACAATGCTTATTTATAATAATAATAAAATCAATAAATAAAGATACAAAAAT
The DNA here is from genome assembly GCA_023029165.1 of Gobiocypris rarus. Taxonomy (NCBI): domain Eukaryota; kingdom Metazoa; phylum Chordata; class Actinopteri; order Cypriniformes; family Gobionidae; genus Gobiocypris; species Gobiocypris rarus. Next base: position 31,335,700 of record CM040932.1, read on the forward strand.
GACTATATGTGAGCTTAAATGTTCAAATTTCTCTATATATCAAGTAAACTAACTTCATAACTTTTACTTGCATTGGCGTTTAAGATTTTTCTTTAAGACCGCTCTTTTCTTCTTGCGGTGTAAATTTTTTAAAATTCTTAATATTTTTCAATCATGTAATATTCAAAGAGAGAAATGAATCTGAGTTCCACTGATCCACAGCGTGTGATTGGCTGTTCACTGCTGATGTCACAGCTAAACTCCTAAACTCAGGATCAAAGCCTGAGTTGACAGAGAAAGCTGATGATCAGCATCATGGGACCAACAAAGCCTGAATAGATGGGTTTGGTTTTGTCAACTCGAAACTAATCCTGTATACCTGAGTTTGTTAAACTACCATCATGGTACAGGCCCCAGGTCACTTTCAGAAGTTGTAGCAATGCTTTCTTTTCCTAGGAAGAATGTGAAACATAAATGGTATTCTCAGTTTTTTAATATTTTTTTAAATATAATTTTAAATCGATTTTGCACACTAATAGCAATATTGTATCGCATATCAAATATCACATTATTTAACAAGATATTGCATATAGCATTTTTCTTCAATATCACACAGCCCTATTCAGAAGTTTGCGCTTTCAGGCCACCAAAACAAAATGAACGGGGGCACACTGTTTTTGAAAACAGTGTTGTGTAAACAGCATGAATAGGAGCACACAGCTGAAACAGCGCTGGAAGATCATCACTCATCCACAAGGATCTTGTTATTACTTCGTTTATTCTATGTACCTCGGCATGTAAGTTCTTATGTTCAGTAAAATATTTACTCCTATTTGGATGGTTTTTTGGACCCTTGGTTAATTGTTTTGAAATATACAGCTAGCCTACCTAAAACATTGCATGGTTTGAAGACATTACATAATACATAACTACGGTGCGCTCGCTTTTTCTCGTGTGTCTGCTGCACGTTTTGTGCATGAACCGCGCACACCTCAAAAACCAGAGTAAACTTTGCACTCTGATGACCTTGCGTACTCAACCATCAATAAGTTTTAGCAATTAATTATTATAATCAACAATTAATCGATCTTCGATTATTGGTTGGCAACCCTTATTCTCTATAACATGAATATAATTATTAGTTTATCTGTATCTGCCAGAATTGTAATATTGGTTCAGCACTGCTGTTGTATGTTTAATAATATGATGCACTGTGGAAAAATACTGACTGATGCTTGCCAGTGTAAAATTCATCAGAACAATGCCAGGGGTGGGCTAGGCTGTTGCTATGGTATTCTGGATGGCAGCAATTAAATGTATAGAGCAATATTCTCATCACAAGATAAGGTTTGGGCCATTTCAGTGCAAATCTAAAGGACTTTGTTGCCCATTTTATCATGCCATAATGTATAGCTTGGGCTTAAGGTTTTCAACTGAGTAAATAGTAAAAAGTGCATTAGTAAACACCAGTAATTAACAGCAGCCTTGATAAACATTCTATAGCATAACACCCTGAACCTTGGGGCATAGTGATGTTTTCAATTAAAATTATTTCCACACTTGTTCACTGAAGTGGTGACCCTGGCTAAGATAGATGGATTCACCCCATAGCCTCTTGGGAGTATCTTACCCACTGGAGACAAGCACCTTGTCAATCTTTCCTTTCCTGTTATGATGCATAGTTTGTGAACCTCTCAAGGTTGAACTCCACTACAAAAAGCAACAAACCGAAGTACACATACCTCCCTGTGTACACAATTTGTCACTTACCTGTTTGTGTACAGAACAGTCACATGGACTGTTTCAAAGTCCTTATAGTGTTTTCCCATATGTTAAGATTACCTGCTGCTGATATCATAATAAATGAACACTATTCCTGTCCACCGCCTACAGAACAAATGGTAAATCAAAGAAAATGTGAACACCCAGTCTGAAATGCGCTCACCTACCCAACTCAACCAGGGGCCATGAATCATTCAGACACACCCTCACATAATGAATACAACGGCAATGGCACAGCTCCGACAGAATGACTTAGCTTGGAAAGTATGAAAATATACTGCTGTATAGTCACCTGGAGTTTTTCTTTATTGTCCTTTAAGCCAATAGGAACAAGAAGGCTGATTAAACCTTGCCTACTTCATCTGTTAATGCATGCAATAAATCAACATTTCAAGGATTAAAGAGGCAGTTAACCCGAAATAAAAAAGGTTTCATCATTTACTCCCCTCATGCCATTCCAAAACTTTCCTTTAATCTGTGAAACACAAAAGAACAAGGAAAGGAGGAATAATACTAGGTACTGACAGCTTCAGTCACCATTCACTTTCACTGCCTCTACATGCTGTCAACATCTCCATTTTTTGTTCTACGGAAAAAGAAAGTAATACTGTACAAAACTTAAGTACACGAGGAAGAGTAAATAATGGCAGAATTAACTTCAGGACAAATGATCCATTGAACCAGATGTGATCAACAACTACAACAAGTAAAACAACTCATCAAGCCTTCTCTTCTTTGAGAAACAAACAAAATAAAATAAAATAAAAATATGCACAAGTACCAAAAAAAACAAACAAAGAAACAAACAAAACAAAAAACAGACGGTACAACATTTTGTTTACCTTTAGAGGTCTGTTTGCGTTATGTTAATTCTGAATGGAGACTCCATCTTCTGGAGAGTGGTAACTCCAGCCGTTTTATGGATTCAACTGATATTAGTATTAACAGCATGGTTTAAAGCACACAAACTGTTTTAGATTTACTTTAATACCACATATCATCTGATATAAAATAATATCTGACTTTTACAACCTTCTGAATTGGTCTTCGTGGTCTGACCTACACGTTGCAGATGTGACACGAGAAAGAAGCCATAAATCATTCATCAATCAGCTGACATGAGATTCTGATGGTAACCTGGACAACCGAGTGCCCTTGAATTAGCCTAACATGTTCGGTGAGGAAGCAATACAAACAAAGCATTTGTTTCTCTACGTAACTCGGCATATGTACCTTCATTTCAACAACGTATTCAACCTCCTAAAACACCTACAACGTGTCCCGAGGTATGTCAGAAGCGGTGTAATGTTCGCTTTGCTGTCCTTTAACCTTCAGTGGTTCACATTCAGTGATAACAAGCAACATAAGTATCTTACAGCTCAAAAAATGTGAGATTAGTGTAACGTTCTTGTTTAAGAAAAGAGACGCGTAGGTTATTTCGCGCTCAAGACCGAAACTCGTCTTACCTGTGCGGAATTTCCGGAAGTAATAAAACAAAGACGCTGTCGAAATATAAAACAAACCGTCTTGACTTCGTCTAAACTCTAAAATATGAATATCTCATCATTTCCATTCCCACGTTCTGATAACCGGACGCCAGTTATTATTAAACCGTAGGCGACGCAACCATCATGAGTTTCAGACAAACAAGTCGGATCTGACGCCTCTTTCACAGGAAGGGGATAAATTCACCTTTGGACTCAGCGCGTGGCGTGCAGGTGCAGAGGTGTGTAACGCGGGAGAAGTGCTGAATTTGTCAACAAAATTGAAGTCAGAATAATTTTTAAACGTTGTTTATAAAGTTTATATCCTACAATACGCAGAAAGGCACATGTCAGTTTGCCTCAATGGCGGGGCATGTTGTCCACCATATGGAGTAAGTTCCCACAATGGGAACCTGTTCAAAACAGTATTATAGCAACATATAAACATGAAGCTGGAAATGTTGGAAACAACTGTTTGGCCAACGGTAATAGTGGGACAATGTATGCAAATGTACCAAACAATATACAAAACAGTACTCAGTTAATACACACAATTTATTTTGTACAATACATTTCATAAATGTACAAAATTTAAACCGTATAAACAGTCTCAAATAAAAGAGTGAAGAGTGAGTCCTGAGAACAGTTCAACATTTCAGTTAATTTTTTTCATTATATAACCTAGTTGCCTATGAACTTTCAAAGATCATAGGCTGTTTTCCATCTAGTTGTATTGTGCTTACTTGTTTACTAAATAGCTATAGCAAAATATGATTGACTACTTTTTATTTTCAATATATTATTCTAAATCAAAAGAGTGTGTAAAAACTAGCCCCGTCTCTTGTGTATTCAAATCCTCAATGAATTAAGTTATGCGGCTTTCTCAGAGATTTGATTAATGTGCAGGACCATCTTTGTCTTCTGATTTGCTGCAGCTATGAATTTTGTGCAGTCTCCAAATGTTTGACAATAGTGTTAATGTTTTGTGTCAGCAATTCATTAGAGGCTGTGAGAATAGCTGAAGTTTGAATTCGGAAAACACTTGTATGGGCATCATTAATTTTAGTATAATGCACTTGTTCAAATGTTAAGTGTCCTCGTTCAATCAATTCATGTGTATAATTGTTTTATGGGTGCATAATTAACAAATTAATTACAATGGCCTTTTCTATATTCTCTGAGTGGTTTTTATCAACCATAGAAACCCAGCAGGTGTATCTCAAATGAAACCTTTCATAATAACTATACATTTAAGTCGATAGCTTCTGTGTGTTAATTATTCTCTCCTACTAGAAATCAGAGAGTGGAAAAAAATCTCCCTAAATGATGTCCAATAAAGTAATAATTCTTTGTTTGTGATCCTGCCTGTTAAAAGGTCTTTGACACTTGGACAGTGTTGGCCTCTACCCCCTGCAGGATGCAAGGGAAGTCTCCCCTCATAAAACCTCTGCGCTGAGGCTTGTTCCCTCTGTGATTTATACCCCTGTAAGTCCAGCACAGACAATGCTGATCAAACCAATCACTGTTCAACTAGATACTTCTTTGTTTCATCTATTCCTCAAAATATTGTACCAGTAGCCTGTCTGTTATAAACTGATAAGAATCAGGGCCACACCTTCAGGTATATTATGACAAACAAAAGCTGGTTTAATTACATAAATGTGTTGATATTGTCACTGAGGCTAAATGTTGAATGAAACCCAACAATACACAATCTACATGCACAAACATCACATAACCAAATTAAATTGATGTATCAAAAGCGAGCTGATGCAGTAGGATCTAGGCAGACAAGCAATGATGATGTCAAAGATCAAATCTGAATAAGGAATAACACATTTATTAAGTAAAAATATAGAGATAAACAAATTAAATAAATAAAAGTTTATAATATCCAAAGTAGTGTATCTAACAGATGAAGATTATGAAGATCAGAGTATAGAGAAAGAAGGAGCCAAAAGAAGTGAGATATTTGCAGAATGAAAGGAGAGGTAGAAGAAACAAAGCAGAAGGAGCAGAATTGAAGAGTAAAATAAGAGCAACAAATATATGCAGTAAAACTTACATCCTCTTAAACTTGTGTTTTGGTCTGTTAAGAAAAGGTCAACCAGTCTTATCCATTATGTCATATTTGGTGTAAAGACTAGGTTAGCATGACTGGTCAGATGTCAAACATAGAGGAAAATAGATGCAGGAGGTGTTGTTTTGACACTTTTAGGACCTTTAAGAGAATATCGGAGATCTTGCATTATCTCATGTCTGCAGAAACTGAATTTTGATACAAAGGTACACCACTTAATGTAAATTTGGAAAATACACCCACTCAGTCTTACAGCACAAGAGACACCAAATAATCAAACATATCAGAGCATATAGTAGAAGATGTATATATATATATAAATGATTAAAGAACTCAAATAATAAATAAAGAATAATTAATCAAATAAATATGAATAAAGATGTTATCATAAACATTGACCATTTTGGATACACCAGAGCAAAAATAAAATAGTTTTCCTGTGACATTGCAGAGATCATCTGTCCTAGTGCCACATACATTTGTGCAGCTGTTCCCAGATGTTTACACTCACAATGGATATACTGCGAGTGAAAGCCAATCTTCTGGGCTGGTAAGTGGGATTAATTATTTTCAATTGAAATCTATGTGTTTTATCAATTGATTGGCATTTACAACCATAGTTGTATCTGAAATTTGCATAATACAAACAGAAATGCATTTTCCAGCATTAGTATATTAGCCTCTGTATTATAAAAGGTCATGGAATCTAAAACATTCCAGTTGTGACCCTGGCAGTTGACGGGAAAGTCTGTGTGTATGAAGACACTAACGTGAAAGGACACGAAAAACAACAATAGCAACAATGAGTAACAGACTGACCCTTTTGCTGAATCAGTCCTATTGGCTCCTCTGTTTGAGCACAACTCCAACAAATAAGAATGAACCTGTTTGTCTTTCCTGGGATCAGTAAACATCCTCAACACAAATAGCAGTGTGAGAGAAGAAAGTCACACCACCAGGGCAGCTGCACTCTCACTGTATGTGTCTTTTGATGTCTGTAGGAGGGAACTGATAATGAAGGTTCTTACGTCTTAATTCTTTTAATTGTCTGTCATTGGGCCATGAACAGGATTTAGACTTAATACATCTTAATATATATTTTATTCTATTATACATTCATCCATTTTCCAAATGTTTGTCCTAGACGGATGGTGAGTCCATCACAGATTTTATTTGATCCACTTTACAAACAGCTTTTCCTCAATGGATTGCCAGTCCATAACAGATATTTTATTTTTTATTGATAATAAAGAGGATGTTTTACTTTGATTGCAAGAGTGCCTTGTCATCAGAAGAGAAATGCCTTTGCTATATTATTGAATTATCACTGATGTAATTTGTGTGTATGACCTCTCTTTCCTGTCACTGTATAGTGTGCGCAAGCCAATATACATAATTACATGTAGCCTACACATGTGCACTCATGGTTATCCACTGTGTCCTGCGTTTCACTTACAGACCTGGTGCAGGTGCAGTGAATATTACAGCTCTGTTGCTAGGAGGACCAATGAAAGCACATTAACTCCACAGGCAGTTCCCCCAATTTTATTCACCACAGACTCCCCTCCTCCCTCCACCAGACAGCCAGGCATCTGTTACAGGCTGCAGCTTGCACCCCCCGACTTCAGGCTCTGTCTGGCATCCACATGCAGGCCCTAAATCAGTGCCTAGGCAGCATGCAGACACTGCCCACCCCCGCTATGCTTTAGTTTGACATTCGAGTGTCACTTTAACAATCTCTAGCCATCAAATTGAGCAAATGTATTTAAAATGCATGATGTCTTGTCTTTGATTCAGTCTGCTGTGTTGGTGTGGAGCGTGTTCTTTAATTGATTATTTTGTCCTTTAGTTCTGGCAAAGTTAATTTTACTAAAATAAAATGTAGATTAGTTGCATGCATTAGGTAAATGGGAACATGATCTCTGTTTTCAAGCCATAAATAATGTCCTCTGCTCATGCAAAAAGTATCTAATTTGAGCCTAAAGTACTTTGCTCAGTGAGGCAAGTGTGCTGTGTTAACTTTTCACTCCACTTCACTCCAAAGCGAAATGGCTAATTGCCCATCTGCCATTCCTCCTGTAGCTATCTGGTTCTCCTTGAAGACATCACCTCCGGGGCTGTGTTTGCTTGTTTGTACCTGTCATGTGGGCCTGCTTGTCCACCCAGCATGCCACTTGGTAACATCTTATCAGTTCCTTAAAGATCAAAGACCCATGGTGATCTTTATCAGCCGATATACCCCCTCCTACTTCACTCGGCCTCAATCAAAGTTCCAAAACTGTGTATACCATGCCTTTAAGCACTTTAGCCTTTCCTCTTCTTATCAACAGAAGGGTTTTCATTCTTTACAGTCCAATAAGGCCTTGGAACAAGAGAAAGAGACCAGACTGACCTGTGTCTTCACATTTACATAGAAGAGCCCATTAGGGTTAACAGGGGGGTTAATTCAACATTGTAAATCTGAGCATGTTATGTACACTCCTGGTCGCTCTGTGAAGTGATTCATGTAATTCGTTATTTATTATGCTATAAATTTGGCCACTTGTGATCTTTCTCCTAGTGGATGGAATTGTTTTCATTCAATCTGGTACAGTTTTTCTACCATCAAAATTTGAACTCCAATGCCTTAATAGCTTGACTTTATCCATGCTTTTATTCCCTGGTAGGTCCTCAAGTGTATTTCAAAGTAATCCTGACTGAACATTTATGCATTTATGGAAGAGAAGACAGTGCAGACGGTCAAGGGGTAAGTTACCAAAGTCACGACCTAGCCCTGACCTGGGTTAAGGAAGTGGTCATGCAGCTTTGGACAAAGCTGTGGAGGAGAGAGACTGAGAGGCCAGGCGGTCGTGCCTGAACAATAGCTGCTGCACATTCAGCCTGGGAGTTACACAAAGACCAGAGCTGCCCCCTTCACCCTAGTCACACCTCACCATAGAGCTGGCATTTCACACTCCTCTGTGAACAGCCATTCAATCAAACTACTGTTTAACTTGTTTTTTTCTTCTCGATATCATCTGTGTTAGACACTGGAGCATATTGCTATGTGTGTTATCAATTATGTTTCTTGGTAGTCACAAGGAGGCAAGGTAGTTGTCTTTCCTTGATATTATACAATATAAATGTTTTTACAAGCCCATCTTAAGTGCTTTAGTTTTGATTATGATGAAAGTAGCATTTGAATGTAGTCAAGAAAAGCCAATAACATAAGTTACCATTATTTAGAGACATTTTAGATTAGGTTTAATGTGGAGGTGTTGGGTGTAGTTGATGGGTACAAATACGTACTGTTCAGAAGTTTGAGGTCAATAAGACTTTTTTAATGTCTTTGAAAGAAGTCTCATATGCTCACCAAAAGCTGCATTTAGTTGATTTAAAAAACAGTAAAATTTGTAATATTTTGAAGCATAATTAAAATAAAAAAACGTATGTATTTGAATATATTTTGAAAATAAATTGTATTACTATAATGGGAATGTGAATATATTTTAATTTATTAAAACAGAATTTTCAGCAGCCATTACTCAGTCGGATCCTTCAGAAATCATTCTAATATGCTGATTTGTTGCTCAAAAATGAAAATATGCTAAAAAGTGGTTGATTTTTTTATTTATCTGTATTAGTACCAGGCACTGCATGCATAAGTCCACTTAGGACCACAGAAAGGCCCATATAACAGGTACTGGCGCAGGCCACTGCCGTGAGCAGAAGATGCTTATAGTTTCATGGGGCCGACTGCTCTGTAGGGAGTCGGAGGCCCTAAAAGATTCTTTGTCTGAGTCGAGTGCCCTATGGCAAGACCTAAGAGGAGGACTCTACAAGCCCCCCCTCCTTGTTACTCAATGGACTACTCCACCCCATTACCTGTCCCGGCTCTGGATCAAGGTGTGGGGGCTGCATATCAAACAGTTTCTGACCTTTGATGTTCAGAGAAACACAAACACTGATCTGACCCAAGTCGTAACAGCTTATTTGTCCCCTTTAGTCATTCATAGCCTCCTTGTTGAATGTCTAAGCCTTCAAAGGCTCTTCTCTATTGGTCTGGCTTACAGTAGCCATGCTGGCTTTAAGAGGTCTGTGACCCACTCTGTCGAAGGTCTGGAGGGAGGCCATCTGGCTTCCTGCTAGATTTGATATTGATTTATTGGTTGTACATGTGAAGATAGGAAAACAGCAGCTGCTAGGAGCCCAGGTCTAGTACTATCTACTTTGCAAGCCTGTATAACTAAATGGCTCTACTGAAAGCTTCTCAGTGTTCATAGTAATTATTCTTCATGACCTAGCCTATATCAGGGATTTCCAAACTTTTTGTCAGCCAAACCCTTTTGACCTAAAGTATTTACTTCTGACTTTCAAAATTAATTTGAAAGATTTTAAGTTAATATTTCAATAATTTAACAACAGTTTTGCCTGCAAACAAATATACTATTAATATAATTATGTCCCTAATGTGGCTAAGGGTATGAAAGAACATTTAACATAAAATAAATAAATAAACTCCAGTATCTTTTAACCCTGTTAGACGTAAATATTTAGTTTAGATTTTATTTAAAATATACCTTTTCTTGTAAGTTTATTTTTAAACGATTTGTTAATTTAAAATGTTCATGATTAAATAAATTTTTATCAACTAATGAACCTCCTGCAGTTTCCTCACAACCACCAGTTTGGGAAACCCTGGCCTATATCAATCCAGTGCAACTAGGATGTATATTATATTTACATATGATTATTAAATAATCTTTATTATACGTAAACATTATAAAAGATACAAATTCATACAGTCCATACATTAAAGAGATTTTCAGTAAAGAATATTTCCTTTCTGTGGAATTTGGGTTAGTCAACTTTCTCCAGTCTTCCCAGATGAAGGGTCAGATCAGCCCTTTTTTTTCAGATTATCTCTACAACCCCTCTATCTTCCTCCCTCCTCCCGTCCCACCTGGCAGTAGGCTGTGATGTGGCTGTGTTCTTGATAATGAGGTGAGAACTTTATTGCTCTTGTCTCTGGCCTGGCACCAGTTTGCTTGAAGAGGCCTGTTTCCGTTACAGCACTGACTGACAAAGAGTGCCCTCTTTTGATGCTTTACATTCACAACAGATTATATCATGCAGGACCAGCAGTTCAAAAAAGGATTGAGGAGGATCCTAAATAGTTTTAAATGACTTTACATAATTTAAATAAAAATATGCTATTGCAAAGAACATTTAATTGTCATTTATCAGTACACATGTTTTATCATATGTATTAAAGAGGATGAGAAAGAGAGCCTAGGTCTGACACTATTGCTTGAGTCAGTCTCTCTTTCTCCTGCACTCCATTTCAAAGCCAGGGATCAAGGGCAGACTTGCGCATGGCATACAGTGAATGACAATAGCTTTCCCCTCCGTTCGCAGCCCCCTTAAGTATAGAGAAGAGCAAGACAAAGGAGCTCTGAAAGTCCCCAGGTTAATAAGTCCAGGACACACAGTCAGTGCGGGAATCAGGAAGGACACTTTGTGAATTCTAGAGGAAGTCAGTGCACTATCCACTATAGTAGATGCAGATCACAGAGGAGGCGGGCGAGGATGGGTAAAAGTGAATAAACAAAGGTGAGAACATGATTGAGAGACACATTAAAGGGGCTAGAGAAGATATTTTCTCTCGGTAGCACACAATGTGTTCATCTTGACAAGTGGCTCGTCCACTAATTGATAAGATCCAGCACATGCGCACACTTCACACCTGATCTTTCATAAGCATCACTCCATTATCTTGTAATTGGAGCCGCATACATATGACCGAAAGATCAAAGGAGTCCTCCTTGTCACGTACAAAGGAAGTGCTGGAACTTTTACTGCTTCTGAGGGCTGAAAAATCACTCATTCTCACTGCGGTCAGATCACAATGACAGTCAACATGACTGTAAATGTTGAAAGTGTAAATATAGTAACTCCCTGAGAAGGATGTTTACAGTTCACCATCTATGCTGCAATATGACAAACCTCGGTTAACTTGAGTGGTGCTTGATGTTGAAGAGATATTAAACCAATATGCAATGATAAAAAATCTCCCGCACTGTACCAGCCCCCAAGGACAATTCTGTAGTGTAGGGGCTCTTTTGAACAGACTGTCATTTCCTTCTCGGGGCACTGTTATTCCAGTAGCCTTTGTGAAAAAGCCAAGTGGCCCGGCTACAGACAGGAGGTGGGTTCTTCACAGGCAGCTGAGGTTGTCGACTCAGCAGGGGAGGGAGGCGCACATCGCAGGGGGATACAGGCTGAAAACAAACACTAGCCCTGACAGGAAAGGAACTACAAGACCCTGCTGGGAAATTAGGGCAACTCATGTGCTCATTTTCATACATAGGGATACATGCTACAATGTGGCATCCTTCATCATGTTTGTTCTCATGAAAGGGTCTGAAGGGATGACTGGCATAGAGAAATAGTTTACCTAACTCACAGTTTGCTACATTCGAAGACAAAACTAGTGTCTGCTTTGACGATAAAACCCACTTTTTCACCCCACTTTTATGTGTACTTTACTTGAATATTCAAAGTGATAAAATTAAAGTCATAACATTCATGAACAAAATGGGTTCACCTAACTTTTACGGCAGTAAATACAATCACCTTCAGTGCTTATGTTGTAAAACAATGCTGCTTTTATATATTGTGAATTGCTCAGCTAAAACTGTGGTGTTATTAATGCATTAGAGTAATTACAACACAATATTAATAATCTCAATAAAAATGTTTTCCTCATATGCATCCCCTTACTAATATGAATTATTTACATTCATTATATCAGATATTAACACATTTCTATCAATTGTTTTGTTTGTTGAAAATCTATGTACTCTTAAGGTGGTTGTGGGTAAAGACTGCCATCTGCTGGCTGTGGATCGTCATAAGACATTGTTGACACCTGATTGTTTATCTATTGATGGAAGTATACATTTAATAAACTTCCTAAAGGCAATATATATCATGAAAATTAACATTTGTATGCATACAAGAAAAATGTATGTGAATAAAGTATGTAAAAATAAAGTGAATTTATATGTTTATGTGTATATTTAAATATTCAGTTGCATTATCATTCAAAGGTTTGGGGTATGCTTTATTCAGTATGCTTTTTTAATGTTTTTGAAAGTCTTTCATGCTCATAAAGGCAACATATATAAAACACAGAAATACTGTTAAATATTACTATAATAATAATAAAAAAAAAACATCTGTTTGAATATATTTATATATTAAAATGTATTCCTATATGGAACCTGCATAAAATAAAAATAAATAAATGAATAAGTAAATAAATGAATAAATATACAAATATGTAAATAAACAGATACATAGATAAATACATGTTATATTAGGAAATAAATAAAATAAACGACTTGATAAAATAAATATGATACATTTTTAATCAAATAAAATTTTGTATTTTTCCTGCTTAGTTTAAAGCTACACAAGGACCGCCCTCCTCATTTCCATGTTGCACACGAAAAATAAAAATAAATGAACTGATAAATAAATGTAAAAATAAATACATGTGGGAATAAATACATGTCAAATTAAATGAATGCATAAATAAATTAATGTAAAAATAAATATATAAATAACAATAAAAAATGTTTTTTTAAATGTATAAAAGCAGAAAATAATAAATTAAGGGAAATATACAACATTTTATTTGATTAAAACATTTTATCAAGTCGTTTATTCTGTTATTTATTTTCCTATTATCACATTTATTTGTCTATTTATCTGTTTATTAATTTAGAGATTTGTATATTTATTTATTTACTTATTCATTCATTCATTTATTTATTTTTAATTTATGCAGGTTTGGTCCTCCATATTCCTGTAATTGTAAAGCTGAATTTACTCCAGTTTTTTTAGTCACATGATCCTTCAGAAATCACTGATTTGGTGCAATTGAATTAGGTTCAACTGAATGCATCTTGTTAATAAAAGTATTCATTTCTTTTTTTTTCTTACTTACCCCAAAATTACACAGAAGTGTATGTATGTTAATATGCAGAGCTGTGACGGGTAGGCTAAATGTTTAATATGAAGAATGATTATGATATTTTACTTTTCTATGGTAATCTTCTATCTTGCATATTTCTATTTTATAATTTATAAAATACAGCTACATGAAACATTTTGCCCAAAATATAAGTGTAATGTTCATCACTTAGGAAGACTTGAAAAACACTGAACCAAAACCTACCATGCACACAGAAAAAAATGTGTTCTTCAGTGGTTCTTTGAGGTGCTATATAGCACCGCTACCGTATAAAGAACCTGTTAAGCACAGTGTGGTTCTTCAGTGGTGCTTTGGATTGATTACAGTGCTATATAACACTGCCATACAAATAACCTGTTATGCCCCTGTATAGTTCTTTAAAGGTTATCTTAGTTTAGTTGGGGAAAGGATTAAAAAATGACATTAAAATACAGTGTATTTCCTGAGGATAACATGGTTCTCCCCCAAGGATACCCTATAAGGAAATATTCCAGGGCCCCCACACAATACTTTTTGACCTCAGAAAAGCATAAAAGTGATTAAAAACAGCTTTTGCCATTGTTATAAATTCTCATAACAAACATATGAGAGTGGAGTAACATATTTAAAATCTAAGGAGGATAATGGGGTGGTGGTGGGATGCAACAAAACAAGTTTGGATACTGAAAGCTGTCAGTTGCAGTTTAAATTCTGTGGAAGGAGGACTACAATTGGAGGATGAGAGAAAGATGGTGATTGGCTGTAGGCTAGTGTCTGAATGTACCTCTTATTATTCTAGCACCATTTGACAATCACAAAGGTTCTGTATAACCCCTTTAAAGATATGCTATAGCATTTTAAGTGGTTCCCCTATGATTACAAGCCAAATGAACCACTTTTAGTGCTATTTAGCACCATTTTTATGTAAACTATCGCAAAGACTTTCATCTGTTTATTTATTTCATATAATTATTTGAGCTAGGTTATTCAATCTGTTTATTTTATGCTCAGCTGATTCATTATTTAGTTTAAAGTATAATTATTAATCTATTATTAATATTCAACATAATTTGAATTCATATTTTTTGGGCCAAGCCTGCCATCTGCTGGTAACTTACTGGTACTTTTCTATTGCCACAATATAACAGGCAGTCGCTGCCAGTATTACTACAATAAATGATTGCTACTGCTACCGGACGGAGGTTGCAGTTTCAGGACCACAGTTACTAGGATTTTATTTTAGAAGAGCTAGCTAATTCTACTCCAACAGACGAGACCCGATTCAAACAAACAGATGCAAAGCTTATTTTTTAACGTAAAAGCGGGTGTGATTTGAAACATGTCAGCAGTCTCCAGTTATTATTTAACTGTGCAAAAACAATTTATTGTGCTGTTGTAAACTGATAGGATTTGTTTTTAATTATTTTAATTTATTAATGTAGGCATATTAAAAATTCGTTTGTTGAGCAATTGTAGTGTCAGTCAAACTTCACAGAGAATCTTTCTTTCCAAGAAAACTAAATTTGAACTGGAATAATAAGTGCTATAAAATAGTATAACTAATACTTTAAAAAAGCAGCCTCCGGTAGGCTATCACTGGAATACTTTAATCATCGCTGCCAAGAACAGGTGTTTGGAAGAAACGGTGATCGGTTCTCAAAAAAATATATTTGCCCTGATTTATCTGGAATATATTGTTCATTATAAACATAAATGTAGTTATATTTATTCTTTTTTCGTCTTTAGACATTCATATATCATAAACAAACACATAACAGATATTCTTGTGTGCGAAAGGTCTTTCAAACATTGAGTTTCAGATTAAAATGTACAGGATTTCCATATATTATGCATGTTATTCTCCAAATGCAAAATTTCATAGCCTACATAGTGGGATGGTATGATCAATGGTTTAATATATAAATTCGAGATATGGTCTTTTCAAAAGTCATTTATTTCCATCTATAGCTTTTTGACTGCTATTGAATTGATTTTGCATGCAACCAAACATGCGCTCATTGCATTAACAACACCCCGCCTTCCCCAAAATATCCACCATGTGACTGACTG
This sequence comes from Gobiocypris rarus, assembly GCA_023029165.1. Taxonomy (NCBI): domain Eukaryota; kingdom Metazoa; phylum Chordata; class Actinopteri; order Cypriniformes; family Gobionidae; genus Gobiocypris; species Gobiocypris rarus. The sequence goes on from CM040932.1 coordinate 31,351,094, forward strand.
GCCGTTGAACGACACATTGCGCTGCAGCTGGATGGTAAACAAAACAGTTGTGTTCATTTTGTTATTTTTCCTTCGACGGCAGGAGAAGAAAATCTTTTTTCTTATAAAGTATGGCCATTGTTAAAAAGGACGATCGACTGACAAGTTCTCAAAGTTTACTGTGCGTCGGTTTTGCAGGGATTTTTAGCAAAACTGTAACGTCACCACTGGAAGTCGTAAAGATTTTGAGCCAAATAGGAACATTTCACTGTAAACGCGGTTTTCTGCACAGTTTTGTTTTTATTTGTCAGAATGAGGGACTTCGCGCATTTTGGAAGGGTAATATGGTTTCCTGTTTACGGTTGTTCCCCTACAGTGCCATTCATTTAGCAACTTACAAAAGGTAGGTATTAGATATTATAATTTGTATTAAAAGAATAATTGATAATAAGCGTTAATGTCCGATGTAACGTTACATTTCATTGTTTGGTGTTGGTTGTTCAATCGGCTGTGATGGTAAACACAGACAACAGGAAGTTGATGTGTTAGCTTGCTAGCGTTTGAAAGTATGAACGTAATTTAATTATGAATGTGTATATTAACAAGATATGACTCATTTAAATGTACTTAAGAAGTTACATTTGTCATATCGTTTAGAGAGATTATTTAATTTTAACCCCCTTGCTTCATTAGCTTAGTTTCTTTTATTTCTATAGCGGTGTGGGTTTACGTTAGTTCATCTTGTAAGACATCACGCCTTCGTGTCCTAACCAATCATGTAGCTCAGAAAACTAGCGCGTTGATGTGGCGTCATCCTGAACCCCATAACCAGAGGTCTACCGTGGGCGTGGCCTTAATTCTGTGAAATCATAAAATGTATGCATTCGTAAAACGGGTGCGGTCGGTGTCAATCTCAGCTGTAGTGTTTTCATGGACATTGCACTTGGCAACGCCTAACAGCGTTCAGCTCAGCCTGTGCCTGTCCATAAACGGAAGTACATCTTGTCACGTGTATTTTCACATGCTGCATGGGTCAACGGAGACACCGGAAACAGTTTTAGAAAGACCTGTACATAGTGTTCCAGTATTCCAGGAAAACGTGTGGAGGGTGTATTCCGACCTGTTTTGAACACATTGTTCCTGTGAAAATACGCGTGTACCTCGAATGCAAGTTTATGTTGTTGTTGGTTAATATTAATAATCATTGTGTTGTGACAATTTTTAGTAAAGGATGTTATTTTCTAGTACTGCTATTAATCTATATTATATAAGAATGAACACTAACCTATATCTTAATAACACAAAATAGCAATGCTTAGCACGATTATAACTGAGCTGACTGTACTTTTTAAATTATAATTATATTTGTAAAATTCACATAAACGTTTTAGCAATTCATACACTAAGAAAAACATTGTACCGGACAGAAAAAATTACTAGAAAATTAGCAGTAGTTACCTTTCCTGTTAAGACCTTAAAACACAACACAATGAATTCCTACAACATGGTACATTGTGCTGTATTTTTTTGTGTACATAGCCACAAATTATGTGTAGGCTATTAAAGTCCCCATGAAATCAAAATTGATTTTTTTTTTTACTTTTAGAATTATGTTCGCCTTTCTGTTATCTATAAGCTTCTGTGCTCCAAATTAATGACACATCAGGTTCTCATTTATAAGCATTCAAAACTTCGTCTCTCATTTTTGCCAATATAAGCCCCGTTTCCACTTCGAAATCAGGGCTGTTTTGAGGGGACGTTTATTTAGAGCCTAGTTCCTGCGGTCGAAACACACCGAGTACCACCCCAAAGTCCCTAGTTCCTGGGGAAAGTTCCCGCGGTGGAAATGCGGCTATAGATAAGTGATTTTGATGACATCACTCTGCACTTGAGCTTCTTTTCAGATTTTCTGTCCAATCAAATGCTAGAATCTGAAGTGTCCTACCTCCTACATTATAGCACAGAGCAGATCGTGTGTACAAGTTGGTGTAGACCAGAAAACGTATCAGACCCATTTGAATTCTGCACTGAATTCTATATTACTATATAGCAATATGGAGGAACAGTGATCTGTGATCAGTAGTAAGCGCTGCTCCGTCTAAAGCACTGCGAGTTTGAGTCGCTTATAATAACGTGTATTTGACAGAACAAAAAAAAGACAACATTTCATAATGTTTTTTGAACTCACTTCATATCGTCAGTCGAGTGTTTGATATTTCCTTTTTGTGAGCTGCTTCACAGAAGGAGGCAGACAATTGTGAAACAGTCTGTCAATTAGCACTGCATTATAATATATATTATTATGAAAATACGCGAGAAGTCTTAAAGAACTCAAATACACCATTGTCACGGTTGTGTATTTATTCTTGTCTTCGTTTAATCAAAGCGGTTCTATCTTCTTTTTATTCAGCTACACAGCGCTAGCTTCACATTAGGGATTTCCTGAAAACATCATTATATTACTTGTCTTTAAAGCGCTACACTGTGTAACTTTTTTAGTTTATTCTTAGCAAAAAACACTTAGTTCTTTCAAAAATATAGGTGCTCATTAATGTATATTTATTTCTTTCAAGTAATAAAGTATTCTCGTAAGTGTATAATATGCCATTGAAAATACATACGGGTGAGGGGTTCGAATGCGCGTCGCCATGTTGCCCCTCCATCTTGAAAGTACATTAGCCAAAGAGGGACATACCCATAAATTTAAGCTTCACCTTTCGCGTTTTAACACTCGATGGCACCGTGTTGAATGTGAAGAGGGGGATTGCTTGAGAATGCTATATGAAAACCTGAAAGCCTTTTTGAAAGTCTGTTGCTGATGGAGGATAACTCTTATTCTCACTCTTATTCTCGAGGATATGTATCAGAGTCGCCAAGGACTGGTAAAAGTTACTTTACTAAGATTAGCTTGCATTCGTCTGTGAACCTGATAGCTGATGTTAGCAATGAAATGGTAAAAAAAAATATGAAAACGTAAAACTATTATTCGTTTTACATTTCGTTTAACTGACAAATTAAATAACTGCAGATTATAATAGTTTTCTTAAGTAACCTCATCACTTGAAGGAACACTCATGGACGAGGTCTAACTGGAAGCCATGTTAATCTTGGACTAAATCGGCCACCGTAGGAGTTAAAACGAAATCGGATTTGAGAGGAACAGAAACTAATATTCACTGGATAGTCATATACCTTTTCACCGCTAGATGGGGGAAAATATCACACAGTGTAGCTTTAAGGCAAATGTGGTGTTTCGGCTCGAGGGCGCCCTCTGGCCTCCAGTATGAATGAAACATGAGTTTCTGAGTAGTGCCCAGCAGTGCTCACTCCATCCTATTTTGGGTAAAAATAGGAAAAATAATACTTCTCTAAATAAATGTATATGGCAATCCATGTTTTTCTCCAGTGTACATGAGTTTTTCCCCCATAGTGGATACATAAGAGGCTATTTCATATTAAATAAATAGACTCGTTCTTGATTTTGCATACCTCCTGACAAATATTAAGACTTTTTTTTTTGATTGAGGTTTTTATAATAATAATGTAATATTTTATAATAAATCCTTAGACATTTCTAGTGATTTTTGTCATAGGCTGCTTGCACATTAACAGGTAACCCTGTAGTTTTTTGTAAAATAGGTTTTCTATAAACATTTATATATTTTTTTATTTTTAATAATGAAAATGTTATTGTATTAGTAATATTTATTATTTTGTTAAATATTATAATATATATTATTATATATTATACACACACCTTTCATTTGTAAAAAAAAAAAACAATAATTGCATTTTAAATCGCAATTTTAACCAGAATAATCCCAATTAGATATTTTCCCCAAATTGTGCAGCCCTGACAGTAAAAGTGATGTTGCGTCACGAAAGTGGGTACTTGTATGAAGACCATGAGTGTTTAGGGTGCCATTTGGGACAGGGCCTAACATTTAGCCTTTAGATCAGTAGGTCTTTAAGATCATGAGAATATATCAGTTAGATGTGTCAGGTAGATATGTCTGGTACTCTACACTTGCTTACTATACATTTTATTCTATTTTTGGCAGTATTGTCCACCTTCACATTGATGAACTGGGTGATATCTCACAATGGAGAGCCATAGTAGCCGGTGGGCTGGCAGGGATATCTGCCGCTCTAGCAACATATCCGTTGGAGGTGGTTGAAACCAGACTTATTGCTCAGAATTGCAAAGAACCAACTTACAGAGGGTTGCTGCATTCTCTCTCCAGCATTTACAGAAATGAAGGACTTCATGCTCTCTACAGGGGTTTTTCCCTCACAGTGTTAGGTATGTATTAATTCAGACACTGTTTAGACCTCAGAATTATTAATTTATGCTAAATATGAATTCAAACATCAAAACCAAGCTCATAACCTTCTAATTAATAAAAGTTTTACAATTCTTGTTAAAAAGTTGATCAAACTTTATGTTTGGATTACTGTGGAATAGGCGCTGTTCCATTCTCTGTTGGCTGCTATGCGGTATATGTCAATTTGGATAAGCTGTGGCAGGAGCGTCATGTTCGATTCACGTCTTTGCAGAACTTCATTAATGGCTGTCTTGCGGCAGGAGTCGCTCAGACTCTCTCCTTCCCCTTTGAAACTGTTAAAAAGAAGATGCAGGTAAGGATAGGTGTAGTGCTATGTCTCACCACAAGGGGGCACAATGGTACCATTGTCGCAGGCTTCTATATACAGTATATATAAATATATATATATAAATATATATATATATATATATATATATATATATATATATATATATATATATATATATATATATATATATATATATATATATATATATACATATACATACATACATACAATACATACATACATACATACATACACACACACACACACACACACACACACACACACACACACACACACACACACACACACACTTTGCAACAGGTCACACAGGACAATGCTGTACACCATTATAAAGGACAAAAGGCCCTGCAGCAGCTGAGAATGTACATAGCGTCCAGTGTCTACCAATGCCAAAGATAAATTGTCTAAAGATATCTGACCTTTAACACACACAACAAACACAGTGGTACAGCTGATCTAGCTCCTATATGTTTTGATTTCCTCTACAAACAGCCAAACTAGAAATGACATGTTCTCCTTTTTCTCTTTTGCAAGTTAAATTGCATTGTCAGAAATAAACAGACCAAAGCTGTTAAATGTTCTGAGACTTTCAATATTATTGTATATTGTAACCAAAGTATCTATTGACACAATCAACACAGCCTACGGAAAACACATCAAGAGGGTTTAAGGGTAGGTGAGTGTAGGAAAATGTTTCCATAGGGCAGTCAGTGCAAAACAAATGTACATGAATTGAATACATATATTTGAATAATGTCAGTATTCTCTTATCCAAGTGTCTAAATGATCAGGAATATTTCTCAAATCATTATTTTAGGCCCAGAGTCTTCTTTTGCCCCATTGTGGAGGAGTTGAAGTCCATTTTAATGGAATGATAGACTGCTTCAGACAAGTCATCAAGAACAAGGGTGTCATGGCTCTTTGGAGTGGCCTTACAGCCAACATGGTGAAGGTGATGTCTGTTTTATGTACTTGTGTGGTGAGAGAGATAAATATAACCCAAGCACTGTGTAAATGGTCATACAAATGTCGATCTGTCATTTAAAAAAAAACTGACAGGGTTGTATATTACACAAACATATTGCTCCTTGCAATCTATGAAATTAATACAACAGATAGTAACATGAGTTTCTTGAGCTGGCTCTGCATTAAATAGCATGCTCAAATGTCCTAAGTGGTTGTTTATGGAAATACTTTATATAAATAATGCATTTCCACTTGCTTGTTTTATTTTATTCATTACAGATTGTCCCGTATTTTGGTCTGCTCTTCAGCTGCTTTGAGATGTGTAAGCAAGTCTGCCTTTACCGGAATGGCTATATCATTTCTCCACTAAGCTACAAACTTAAACCAGGCGTGGACCAAAGCCTGGGCCCATATGAACTGCAGGAGTTTAAGCGCTACCTGAGAAACAGAAAATCACACAAAGCACAGGAATCCATAGGAAACCGCTGGTAATTAATCCAAGAGTTATCAGGAATAAACAGTACTCCGAGAAGTGCATTGATATTAAGTATTTGTACTGCTGAAATGCACAGTGTATTGTTCAAAGTGGTACTTTGTGCAGTATATTTGATTATTACAAATGGTTTACCTCTAGTTGTACTTCACTTCCGATAAGGTATTTTAAGGATTCTGCACATACATACTTGAAGCACAGTCTGTTACGGACATTCTACAGTACCTCTAAAACCTCAGACAGGCCCTTAAAGGAAAGTAGTGTGTCTATGAGGTATTATTAAAGGTGCCCTTTCATTTCAACATTGAAATGCATTGCTTTTAGCTTTACACTCCACTGAAAAGTGTACGAACCATCTAATCACTCAGGAAAATATGTTGAACATCATTTCAACCATATAGAGCAATGCCTTTGTCAAACAAAGTATAAGTCTCTTACTGGATTTCAGCTCTTTGGCCTTTTTAAAGCTCTTCTGTTATTTATGAACCACATACTCAGGCCCATACATGGCCATATTGTGGTGCAGTTTTGGCATTTGGCCATTTGATCATATACAATGTTTCTGAATCTGCATTGTAATGTAATATATATGGACACATGGTAACCCAATAATTAACAACGCTGATTTGTGGTTTTCGATGATATCATTAAGATCAAGCACATTGTAAAAATGATTTGCAATAAACATCTTAGTCCTTGTTGACAATTTATTTCATTATACTTGTCATATTTAACTCTCTGTTGATTATATAATACGAACAAAACTGAATTCCATTAGAAGAAATGGCAGTCATTCAGATAGTATTGATTTTTGTATTGCCTGCTGTAGTCACATGTTCCCAAAATGGATCACTGGCTTTGCCACACAGTCAAAAGTCATGTGAAGGACTTTGTACTGACATGTCGGCCGGTTTCCTTTCACACACATGTCCTTGGAGATCATTAACTGGAGACAGGCAGCAATCTAGCTAGTAACAAACATGCATGTTATGTCACCTTGGAGAACTGCTTCTTGGCTTGACAGCTGAAAGATAAAATTTGGACAATCCTGATTCTTTTCCTGTATTGGACTGTCAGTGTGTATCAAAATGAGTGCAAAATGTGTGGGCTTTTTTTGTTACGCTTTGAATATTATTAGTCATGAATTATTGGAAACAAACTTTTCTCTTTTAAAAAAAAACTTCCTGTTGTCATTTACACTTTCCACCTTGAATCGGCTTAAGGTTACCGTACGAGCCATTCATTACCGTCATCACGCGATGGCCCCGCCTTCTGGAATCTGTGACGTTTGTCTAAAGTCCAATCAAATCTTAGAAGCGTTGGATACGTATTTCTCTCGCGAGACGAACCATTTAAAACCGTAGCTTCAACTTTTCAATCGGCCATTTCGAATCAGCCGGCATTCCACACTAGTCCTGTGGCAGAGCGGGATATACCTCTTCAAGCAACACCACCCTTAAGACCATCAAACAATGAATGAGACCGCCATCTCTTTTGCCAAGGACTTCTTGGCCGGTGGTATTGCCGCTGCTGTCTCTAAAACCGCCGTTGCCCCCATTGAGAGAGTCAAGCTGCTGCTTCAGGTAATTTATATATACGATGTAATATAGGATTTATTATATAATCCCAGATTTGGACATTTTAGAATGGGAGAAAATGTCGATACAACCAGCTCAGTGTAATCTTAGAACCGTTTATGGTTAAAATAAAACGTGATCGTATTTTCAGATTTTAATGTGTTAGAACACTAAATGGAGATTAACGTTAGCTTAACATAGATATATATATACACATCGATAATAGTAAATGGCTGACAAAACAAGAACCTCTGTGTCAATAACGGATATTTCTATTACATTAGTCCGTTTAAAAACTGAACTGGTCGTCAAATATTTCGTTAGAAGATCGACTAGGCCGTGAGTGCTTGTAACCTTTAGCAACCCTCCTCGATAGCAATTTGAGCGTCCTTGCGACAACCATTAAGGGTCCTTGCGACTGGAATTTAAAAGAGCTAGTTGTTTACTAAGGTTTTGATTAGAGGCTTTTTGTTTCTTTTAAAACACTTCCGTGAAACACTGTGAACCAGCATCTTCACTCATCTCGCCAAGGTCGCGAGAAGGGGAGGCCTCTGAATTGCTAATGTTAGGCCTTTTTTGCTAGCTTGCAAGCTAACGCTCGCGTCCTAGGACGATGAAGTCTAAGCTATTAGGAGGACAAGCTGCTCTATGAGCGTGTCATATGCTTACTCTTTGATTTCATGTTCAATATTTCTACCTCATGCACCATTTTACACATTTAAGGGTTTTTGTGAACTCTAGTCAATTTTACAGAAACTTCTTACCGGAAGATATCGCGGGTGTTGCGCGTTGTCGGCTTCTTTCGTTTCGCATAATCACATGTCCGCGTTTCCTCGTTTCTGTTAAGCCATCACTATTTTAAACCGTTTTCCGCTTAATTCAGTTTGACATTTGTAGTAATAGGCTTCAATGAATTAATTCACGGCTTCAATGAAATGTTTCATTGTGTGCGTACATTAACTTCCTCCTGTGTTTACAGGTGCAACATGCCAGCAAACAGATCACAGCAGATATGCAGTACAAGGGCATTGTAGACTGCGTGGTGCGTATTCCCAAGGAGCAGGGCTTCCTGTCATTCTGGAGAGGGAACTTGGCCAACGTCATCAGATACTTCCCCACCCAGGCCCTCAACTTTGCTTTCAAGGACAAGTACAAGAAGGTCTTCCTTGATGGGGTGGACAAGCGCACCCAGTTCTGGAGGTACTTCGCTGGTAACCTGGCCTCAGGTGGTGCTGCCGGTGCCACATCCCTCTGCTTTGTGTACCCCCTCGACTTTGCCAGAACCCGTCTGGCCGCTGACGTCGGCAAGGCTGGAGCACAAAGAGAGTTCTCTGGCCTGGGTAACTGCTTGGCAAAGATCTTCAAGTCTGATGGTCTCAAAGGATTGTACCAGGGCTTCAATGTGTCTGTGCAGGGTATCATCATTTACAGAGCCGCATACTTCGGCATCTATGACACAGCTAAGGGTGAGTCCACGTTGCGTGTAAGGTATTATCTTCAGTGTGTGCTGTTGCTGCACTCATTACATCTGCTCTTTTGTCTTTAGGTATGCTGCCAGATCCCAAGAACACACACATTGTTGTCAGCTGGATGATTGCTCAGTCTGTGACTGCTGTTGCTGGTCTTGCATCCTACCCCTTCGACACAGTCCGTCGTCGTATGATGATGCAGTCTGGACGCAAAGGAGGTAAGTTACTACTTTGCTTTTAATGTTCCTAGTTCAAGTTGACTAGTTCAAGCAGTGGATTAATCTTATTTATTTTGCAGCCGACATCATGTACAGTGGCACAATTGACTGCTGGAAGAAGATCTCCCGTGACGAGGGTGGCAAGGCTTTCTTCAAGGGAGCCTGGTCCAATGTTCTGAGAGGCATGGGTGGTGCCTTTGTGCTGGTCTTGTATGATGAGCTGAAGAAGGTCATGTAAATGTTTCCTGTCCACCATTCAATGTGAGATGTTTAACTGTAACATATCTTGTACATTTGGAAGGACTCTCAAATTCCGCCTTATTTATAGGGACCAACTAGTATGTCAGTACTAGTTGTACTGGGGAAATTGTTTTTGCGGTTTTCTTTTGCCCCATTCATATTTTTTCCTCTTTGTTCCCCTCACCATACTGTCATTCCCAGAAAGAAAGAATGCCGGGTACTAAAATCTACCTGTTTTCCAGCCGGTCTGTTTTTAGTCAATGTATCAATAAAGACCCACTGAATGAACCTAAACCATAACTTGTCTTTTCTCGTTGTATACCAGGTATTGTACATGATTCAGCCACTTGGATTGTTTCTGCCCTGTTCCTAAACTCAAAAAACTGTCCCCACCCTTTTAACAAAGTCTGCACCACAGAGTTGTCAAAGTGTATATTCAAAGGCTAGACTTCACACATGCCTCTAGACATGTTCCTGGATGACAGGCAGTATTTTGTTTCTTAAGATGCAACCTCATACCCTGTTGGCCCTCTGGAGTTGTGCTTGAGTCTGAGCCAAGGACAGCTGAGGGGACCTGTGCCACTCATAATTCACTCCCAAAACTCATGATTTATTTGAGGCCTACATGTGGTGTAGTGGACTCTAAATGTCAGTGTAATTTTATGCTTCTAGATCATGCATCTGCATTTTTACATTTGAGGTGACTTTTTTGGGGCGGTTGTCAAAGATGCAAAGCTGGCAGAGTCACATGAAACTAAAAGGGGATTTGCTGAAGCTTGAGGGACATAAGGTCCCAGTGTTGCAGGTAACCTAATGTTAGAAACCATAATGAAACTAACAATTGTGAGGCTAATGGCTCAAGTGTGATTCACTGTTGGAAAAGGTGGCACAAGTATGCCCTCTTATGCTTAACCCTGGTGACCTCTGGCAGATATCAAGCTAGTCTTAAATTAGTGCACTAATCCGCCCTTGCATCACCTTCACTTCAAGTGTGGTATTACAGGTGAAATTAAGGTTTTTTTAAAACGCTTTTTCATGAATGTACCACCTGTCATGGTACCTGTTTTGTCACCGTTACGTTATAATTTGTTTATTAGAACAAATGACAATTTCCCTCAGACATCGTGTATGCGTTAACACAATGAGCCGATTACACAAGAGCCGGACTCGCCACTGCATGTTCACTCTTGGACGTGACGTAATTCCGGGGAAGGCGGTTCAAACTTGCGCTGGCTGGCGGCAGGCACTACTAGCAGATCACATGACTTGTACAGATTCGGTCGTATGGTTCTATTTTTATGGGTTTAATCTCTGGCTGGCTATGACAACAGGCTCTACTTCATGTGACTGTAGAGGTTTAATCATATGGCAGCTGCCTGAATTACCCTGTCCCAAGAATCCATTTATCTTTTGATAACTGTATCGCGGATCCTGATAAACAAGGAAAGTGGTGATACTTGACTTGTAGTGATGAGTCTTGATTCTTTTAAGTGACCCGGTCAAAACAAATAAAAAATCGGTGGTCCTTTTTGCAGGCTCGCTAAAATAGCGAGACCGTATAGTGGCGGAATTTTGCGTTATGAATTTGGAATTTATTTGCATGGAATATAATGCATAGTAATACGCTATTGGCCGATTTCACAGACGAGGCTAAATAATAGCTATAAAGCTGGGCGTATTTGTGACGCCTACTGTTTTAAATAAAGTAAAAGAGGTTACATTTACAATTTTACATGGTATATATCAAGCTAAAAGTGTGCTCGAGAGGTCTATTTTAGATATTGATTATTCATGTGATTTTTGTTACATAGAAAAATTATGTGGAAAGGATGTGGAAAATGTAATTTAGAAGGAAAACAAATGTTATATTTAAATTAAATAATTTTGATATGTGTATGTATTATTCCAATGAGTGTAATATTTCGGGGAAATTTCATAAACACAAGAAGAAATGGTCAGGATTCAAGCCAAATTTTCATCATTTTCTTCAAGAGGCTAAGGAGTATTGCACCAGTTTGGAGTACATTGTCAATAAAAAAGCAAAGAAGACCTGTCATATTCTTAATGAATATACATTTATTTTATTAATTGATCAAAGAATTGTACACTGGCATTTTTGTATATTTTTTTTATTTAAATTTTTTTTTTTTGATTATATTTTCTCTGGCAAAAAAGGCACATATATATATATATATATATATATATATATATATATATATATATATATATATATATATATAAATTGCATATTGTGATAAAAGTTCATTATTTTCCATAATGTAATGATAAAAATTAAACTTTCATATATTTTAGATTCATTGCACACCAACTGAAATATTTCAGGTCTTTTATTGTTTTAATACTGATGATTTTGGCATACAGCTCATGAAAACCCCAAATTCCTATATCAAAAAATAGCATATCATGAAACGGTTCTCTAAACGAGCTATTAACCTAATCATCTGAATCAACTAATTAACTCTAAACACCTGCAAACGATTCCTGAGGCTTTTAAAAACTCCCAGCCTGGTTCATTACTCAAAACCACAATCATGGGTAAGACTGCCGACCTGACTGCTGTCCAGAAGGCCATCATTGACACCCTCAAGCGAGAGGGTAAGACACAGAAATACATTTCTGAATGAATAGGCTGTTTCCAGAGTGCTGTATCAAGGCACCTCAGTGGGAAGTCTGTGGGAAGGAAAAAGTGTGGCAAAAAACACTGCACAACGAGAAGAGGTGACCGGACCCTGAGGAAGATTGTGGAGAAGGACTGATTCCAGACCTTGGGGGACCTGCGGAAGCAGTGGACTGAGTCTGGAGTAGAAACATCCAGAGCCACCGTGCACAGGCGTGTGCAGGAAATGGGCTACAGGTGCTGCATTCCCCAGGTCAAGCCACTTTTCAACCAGAAACAGCGGCAGAAGCGCCTGACCTGGGCTACAGAGAAGCAGCACTGGACTGTCGCTCAAATTTTGCATGTCATTCGAAATCAAGGTGCCAGAGTCTGGAGGAAGACTGGGGAGAAGGAAATGCCAAAATGCCTGAAGTCCAGTGTCAAGTACCCACAGTCCGTGATGGTCTGGGGTGCCATGTCAGCTGCTGGTGTTGGTCCACTGTGTTTTATCAAGGGCAGGGTCAATGCAGCTAGCTATCAGGAGATTTTGGAGCACTTCATGCTTCCATCTGCTGAAAAGCTTTATGGAGATGAAGATTTTGTTTTTCAGCACGACCTGGCACCTGCTCACAGTGCCAAAACCACTGGTAAATGGTTTACTGACCATGGTATTACTGTGCTCAATTGGCCTGCCAAATCTCGTGACCTGAACCCCATAGAGAATCTGTGGGATATTGTGAAGAGAAAGTTGAGAGATGCAAGACCCAACACTCTGGATGGGCTTAAGGCCGCTATCGAAGCATCCTGGGCCTCCATAACACCTCAGCAGTGCCACAGGCTGATTGCCTCCATGCCACGCCGCATTGAAGCAGTCATTTCTGCAAAAGGATTCCCAACCAAGTATTGAGTGCATAACTGAACCCAATTATTTAAAGGTTGACTTTTTTGTATTAAAAACACTTTACTTTTATTGGTCGGATGAAATATGCTACTTTTTTTTAGATTTTTGAGAATTTTGGGTTTTCATGAGCTGTATGCAAAAATCATCAGTATTAAAACAATAAAAGACCTGAAATATTTCAGTTGGTGTGCAATGATTCTAAAATGTATGAAAGTTTAATTTTTATCATTACATTATGGGAAATAATGAACTTTTATCACTATATGCTAATTTTTTTAGAAGGACCTGCGTATATATAATTACAGTATGTTACCATTTTTAAATGTTATTTTTGTGTTAGCCTTTTTGCATGTGTTCACATTTTAAAATGTTGTCATCAATATTCTGATAATGTCAACACATGTTCTGTCAAGTTTTAGCACAAGTTTAACACAGCCATAGTTGATCCAAAGTGCTTTACAATACAATAAAATGCAATCAATAAGATAAAGAGAAAAGAAAACAAATAGAAATCAATCAAAATCTATATACACACAACACATTACGTAAAACATCAGCTAATATAAAGTGTATATACACAGCATCACTCAAATGCTAGGGAGTGAAAATAAGTCTTTAAACTGAATTTAAAAGCATCCAGTGATGTAGAGCCCCTGATGTTCAAAGATGGTTCCAGAGCTTTGGGCTGACTACAGAAAAAACTTGATTCCCCTTTTGATTTACAGTGTGAACAAGGGACAGATGAAAGTAACTGATCACAAGATCTCAGTGACCTATGCTGTGTAGGCTATGGTGTAATAAGACCACAGTTCGGGCCCAGATTATATTTGTGATCTTATTACACCATAACCTACGCAGCCTATAGGCTATATGTTTTGGGGTTTGTTAAATATGTTGTTGAATAGGCCTATGTTTGTTTTATAACATGTGTTAGTAAATCTTGTGTTTTTAATTAAGATTAAAATAATTTTTGGATAAATCTAGATGGCCCACTTCATCCACGATCACTTAAACACTATACTAAATCATTCTTTTTTTTTTTTTTTAAACATTTATTGTATCCTGTAGTAGTAGTAGTAAAAATAGCACATACCTTAATAGGCGGATGTAATAATGTTATGTTACATTTTTGTCACATCACCCAAATTCTCACCTTCTGTTTTTCTGCAAAGGCAGGCACACTACATACACTCCCCTCATATGGGGTCAATAAAGAATACGACGTGTGCCACTGTGCCACCCAGTGGTTGAGTTAATGTACTTAGTTTTACACAGTTTCACTTTATGCGTTGTCGCATGGTGCCTGCTTTACTGGAGTAAGCAAATTTGTAATGTAATAGCCTTCACAGTAAACGGTCTATCGTAATGTATGGAAGTGAACGATTCATTCACTTAAAGATTGGTTCAAAAACACCAAGTCGTTCATAAATTGTACTGTACCATACAGTTATTGCATTTAGAGAACATATTATAGAAAAGATTAAGCAGACGTTCAAGGGAGTGCAAAATACTACGACATCTTCAGGTGCACCAATCACATTACAATCGCAAGTTCCTTATAGCATAAACACTTACCTTCCGGTCCTGTATGCGGTATGAGTCTCTTCTGTCTGCATGAGAGCTAAAGGGAAGGATAAAGTGTTGCGTTTAAAAGGACGAATGAAGAACGCTAATGTGAAGGAATTTCTTTCTGAACCTTTTTAAAAATGTACACTTGGCGATGCTTTCTCGCCATTTTATTTGTACTTGTTTGGTACTTCTCCGAGTTTGGACAAATATGGACACAAGCTTTCTTTTGTATTTTATGCTTTTTAAATTTCCCTTTAATTAATCAAGACCGTGAAACAAGCACCCAGACGGATGATATACTTGAGGAAACAGCACGAGAGGAGGTAACATTGCGTTCCTGTTTGCCTGTATATCAACGTATATGACTTAAAAATATTAATAATAGTGCTGGTATTATTATTTGTGTTACTTGGAACATGTGCATGGAGTGATTACCACTGTCCTGATCTAGCTAAAAATCTAACTTAGCTGGTAACAGTTTTAAAACATGGTTTTTAAGGTGGTCATCTGTTTGACCAGAAATTTTCCTAAAACCAGCTTGGCTACTTTGAAATGGAACAACCAGCTGGACAGCAGTGGGATAGAAGACATATCTGTAATGGTTTTTGTAAATGGATAAATAACAATAATGTAAACTTTTAGGCAGAACTGTGGGAATAACATGGAAGGATCATCACTCGGCTATATATCAGAATTATTGTACGCTTTGGTTAAGACTTTTTCCGGTTTTCACGTCCAGATCACTTTTCGTTCCTTATTTCTGTAGGCTATGTAAGGTCTTCCAGAAAGCAAAAAACCCAAAGCTCTTGCTGACCTCATTTCTGTATTCTGTATTACTGATATCAGACATCATCAATTTAATCCCTTGCACCTTAATCCTTCTCTTTCAGTTGAAGAAAGATCACAGTGTTGGTGCCATTGATGAGATTGATGCCGCCAGAACTGGACAAATTGTGTCTCATGCACAATATCCAAATGTACAGAGGTCACTTCTACGGGGTAAATCATTTTGTTGTTCACAAGCATCACCCTCATTATGCCTATCTAGCATGTCTGGAGATAATGACTGAGATCAGGGTTTTTTTCTTCTTGAGCCCATGACACATTTTGAAATTTGTTCTAAAGATGATACCAGAAATGCAGGATCAGAAAATATGATAACATTCTCATAGGATCATGTGCCTCTCTTTTAGAAAATGTAATGTTATACTGTAAAAATACACTTATGAGCAAAAGTGATAAAGGCATATATGGCATTAAAGGGAGATCACTGCAGTTGTGCATGTCATGATTAAATTTTGTTTTTCTCTTGTAGTGTTTAAATGTGCCTATATTCACTTGGTCCAGCCATGGTACTCTGTCCCAGAGCTTGGTGACAGTCAGCCCCTTTATAGGGCACTACAGAGGGAGTATAATTTTGTTGTGGAGAAAATTGTTTGCAAGGCCAAGAACTTTGATCTATCTGCTACCAGTGTGGGTTGTATTAGGATCTTCACTAACCACCTGCATAATGCAAAACAGTCAGACGGGTAAGCATGTTTGTCTGTAGCCTGATATACTGCATAATATTATGGTGTGAGTGACACCACTGTATTGTTATGACTTTGTGAACTTCCTTCCTTTTATACTTAGTCCTTTTTAGAGAAGTATATCTCCAGAACTGGGTCTTATGATTCTTGAGCTCATGTTTTAAAAGCAGTGAATTTCTGCCAAAATTGACGGAAACCAAACTTATGACTAATCACCTGATGCAGTTCGAGGAATACAGCTAGTAAAATGAAAACTGGCCTGTTTCTGTTTCAGTTCTCCAGTGTTCAGTTCAAGGTCAGAGGAAATGGCAGTCCTCAGAACTTTCTCTCAAGCGCTGGTGCGAAAACTTTTCCCTGAGTGTCTCTGGGAAGCAAATCTCTACCAGTGTGTCCTAACTGAGATTGTAGCTACAAAAGGTTAGTCCTACTTACCTTTGTGCTAAATACTTTCTAACGATCTTTCTAATGATCAGAACATTCCCAGTTATCTGGCATCAGTATTTGTAGCAGTAATTCTTAAATCTAGGACAGTATCTGAAACAAACATTACTTTGTCCAAGGATTGTCTCAGCATGTCTTCACTGGTTTTACAGACTTGTTCATCCACATTTTTTGTGCCTAAATGCATAGGGGATCGAAAGAAACAAATCTCTTACATTTTTTTCAATTGTTATGACAACAAAGAGTGATTTATTATATTGTTTTTTTCTCTCCAACTGCCTCCAATGTCATATTTAATATAATTTCAAAAGATTTTATTATTAACCAATACGAGTTGTTTTTTACACCAATATTTGATTGTTTTTGCCTCTAAATTGTCTTTCACAAAAACCTTTTAATGCTTTTGAAAGAGGTCTCTTATACTCACCAATGCTGCATTTTTTTCCACTGTAATCAAAAATACAGTGTAATAATATTTCATAATATTACTGTTTTAATTTAAAATAACTGTAAAATCAAAATTAGAATTTTCAGCAGCCATTTCTCCAGTCTTCAGTGTCACATGATCCTCCAGAAATCATTATGATATTCAGATTTGGTGCTCAAGAAACATTTATTATTATTATCAATGTTGAAAACAGCTGTGCCACTTAATATTTGTGTGCAAATTGGAAATATATATTTGAAATAGAAATTAATCTCACACGCTCAAAAAAAGGTCCAAAGCTTTCACTGGGGCAATACCCTAAGGTACAAAAGCAAAAAGGTACACTTTGGTACCCCTAAATGGTACATAATAGTACCTTTCAGTTTTATTATCTTAGGTACTGCCTCAGTGACAGTTTAGTACCTTTTCCCGAGAGTTTAGTACCTTTTTCCCCACACAATGTTAATTTTGTGCAGTGCTAATTGTATAGTGTATTTTCTACTAATAAACCGATTCTTTGTTACTCCTGCTGTCCATGTCTAGCACTTGATGTGCTTGTGACATGCCTCTGTAATCCAGACAACCTGAATCAGATGGTGGTTTTGCAGTTGGATAGAGTAACCCCTAAAAGCTCAATAGGAGACCTGGTGAACTCAGATAGGGAAGGCACACCATCCTCTATGGGAAGTGAAGAAGCAGAAGAGTAAGTCATCTCAACATTAAGTCTAAGAATATTTATCATCAATTTCATTTGGGGGCATCTCTCTGTTCTCAAACGTTTGAATTGAAATTCCACAGATTGACAGATGAAGCAGAGGACGGTCAGCCTGAAGACATAAAAGGAAAGAAGAAGGGTGATGTATTTTTCTCTTTCATCTCAGTAATTTGATTTATGAGCAGTATGTGTGCATAAATAATGTAATAAAGTTTAATTTAATTTATTTTCTCTTTTTTCTAAGTAGGCAATATAATTAAAGAACAACTTTATAAGATAGTTGATAAGGTCAAGTCAAAGAAAGCCAAAAAGAAAAAACATAAAAATAAGGAGCAAGTGCTTTTACAGAGGGCTTTATTAGCACGTAGATCTGCTGTTATTGAAGATGATGGCGCAAGCAGCAGAGAGGGCTCCATCAAAAGCTGCTTGGACTCTGATTATGTATGCAATATACCAGCAAATGTTAATATTGAATTGATTTACAAAGCTTTCGGTGCAACTGATGCTGCCTGTGCTTTCTTTTAAAAGGACAGTGAAACGGATGTTTATCTAACAATTGTCCAAGAGGATATGATGGAGTTTAAGCTCTCCTATGAGATGTGGCGGGTGGGGAAATGGGCAGTCCATGTTACAAATGTGAGGCATATTTTAAAACACAGAAAGCTAAACAATGTGCGATCTTAATTGAGTTGAATCATTTAATAATAATGATAAAAACACTGTCTTAGGTTCAGAAGGAAAATGAAGAGCTCTGTTTCACGGTTCACCTGGAGGAGAGAAATAACCCTGAGAATCTCCACTGGGATGTGAAAAAGACCCAGTCAGATATACTTCATTTTCATAGCCTCTTGCAGGTGAGAGAAGAGATTGAGAGGAACCTTCAAAGCATCGGTTCTATTGAAACCTATAGTATTTTGTATTATAGTAATTAATACTTGACTCTTATCAATTATTCCTCATAAATATTTGTAGTTTCTCGCTTTTTAAAAAGCTTTTTTCTTTTCTTTCTTTTTTTGAAAGGATACTTCCACTTTACCCTCTTTATCTGCAATAGTAGAGAACACACAAAAAGAACTTGATGACACATGCGCGGAGGAAGTTAGATCAGCTTTTGAGCACTTTTTACAGGTAACGGCAGTCACACACTAGAATGGAAGAGGGAGTTGACAGTAGAATGCCAGTAGTAAACAGCTGGAAATGTTTTCCCCTCATTTCTCTGCAGGAGCTGGTTTCTGATGCACAGCTTGGTCACACTCAGCCTGTATTCCAGTTCTTGGGCCCTTTTGCACGGCTGCGGAGTGATAAGGAACATGAGGGAGGTGTCTGGAGTCTTCTGAATGGACTTGCAAGCTTCCTCACTCCTAGCCAAGATGAGGAAGAGGTAAGAACAGATTTTAGATCAATAGCTTAAAGACAGTGTAGTGATGCAACCGATGATACTCTTCAGTTCAAAAGTTTTGGGTAAGATTTTAAAAAACAAATTAAATGAATACTTTTATTTAGCAAGGATGCATTAATTAATCAAAAGTTATAGTTTACGTTGTTACAATCTCTTTTTATCAAAGACTAAAATATTAAACAGCACAACTGTTTTCAACATTTATAATAATAAGAAATGTTTGAGCATCAAATCAGCATATTAGAATGGAGAATATCTGAAGGATCACGTGACACTGTAGACTGGAGTAATGGTGCTGAAAATTCAGCTTTGACATCACAGGAAAAAAATATATTCAAATAGAAAACTGTTATTTTAAATCGTAATAATATTTCATGATATTACTGTTCTCTTTCATAGGTTCACTCGACGCTGCGTAGTGACGCAATAGTGGAAACGCCCTCTGGGTGTGCCGATTGTCTGAAGCCCTTATAGAATCACGCCAATTCATTGGCTGATGGCGCAGCGCCGCCCCTCGCTCAACACCATGAGCCTATACCAGCACGTGCGCGCGCCATCATACCTCCAGATTTCTCTGCCTTCACGGAGCGGTAGCATCGCTCCCTTCGTGCCATTCTTCTGACCCAAAACTATCCTGGATTTTATCAATACTATCAACCTTCGTCACTTCAGCGACTACGGATAGCAGAACCCTGTTCTCCTCTTTGTGAAGTGCGATGGAGTTTTGTCGTTGTCCCCCGCCGTGCACTAGCTTTATCCTCGTCCAGAAATTTGGACGCTGTGGGTGTGGCCAATCAAGAGCCACCCACTATGAGTGTTGGTCTTCCTGCAGATGTTCAGGAGACCATTAATAATGCTAGAGCTCCCTCTACTAGAAAGCTCTATTCCTCAAAGTCGGTAGTGTTTGGGACATGGTGTTCAGCTCGTGAAGTGAACCCAGTTAACTGCCCTGTTGGCTCGGTACTGGAGTTCTTACAAGAAAAGTTTGCGGCCGGCGTGGCGGCAACTACACTTAGGGTGTATATAGCTGCCATGGCCGCTCATAGGGAGACGGACGAGATTCCTTTGGGGAGACTGGTTTCGTCCTTCATGAGAGGGGTCAGGCGCCTGAGACCAGTATGCCCCCTTGCTGTTCCTCCCTGGGACCTGTCAGTTGTCCTGGAAGGGTTGTCAGAGGCTCCCTTCGAGCCTTTGAAGTCAGCACCAGTTCGGATTCTGACTCTTAAGGTGGCTCTTTTGTTGGCTTTGACCTCTTTGAAGCGAGTAGGAGACTTATAAGCTCTCTCGGTTAGCGAGACTTGTTTGGATTTTGCTCCTGGGCTAGTTAAGGTTTCTTTAAGGCCCAGGCCGGGCTACGTACACAAGGTTTTGACAACCTCTTTTCGCTCGCAGGTCACCGTCCTCCATTCTTTCCACCCCCCACCTTTCGCCTATTCGGAGGACAAAAGGTTTAATTTGTTACGTCCGATTCGAGCATTGAAGCTATATGTGGACCGTTCGGGTGGTTGGAGGAAGTCTAATCAGTTACTGGTATGTTTTGGAACCGGCCGCAGTGGGCTCACCGCTTCGAAACAGAGAGTTTCACATTGGCTAGCAGAGGCTATTTCTTTGGCTCATGAGGTGCGTGGGCTTCCTTCACCTCTAGGCGTTTGGGCACACTCTGGTAGAGGTGTGGCCGCCTCTCAGGCTTTTTTCAAGGGAGCTTGTTTAGAAGACATTTGTGTAGCGACAGGATGGTCCTCAGAACAGGCCTCGCACGCGCTGGTATTGGCTCAATGTGTTGAGTGAGGGGCTGCGCTGCGCCATCAGCCAATGAATTGGCGTGATTCTATAAGGGCTTCAGACAATCGGCACTACCAGAGGGCGTTTCCTCTATTGCGTAACTACGCAGCGTCTCGTTCCCTATTCAGAGAACATAGGTTACGCAAGTAACCTGAGACGTTTTTACTGTACTTTTGTTCAAATGAATGCAGCCCTGTTAAAGGCACAATATGTACGATTTTTAGATTAAAATATCCAAAAACCACTAGAACAGTGTTATTTTGTTGACCTGTGTGCTTACATTATCCAAAATGTTTCCAACAATGTTTAAATCCAGAAGAATCAGCTATTTTAACCAGTGTTACGGACCGTGTCCTTGCATCGCCTGTCAATGACGTTATATCTGTGCTACCAACCCGATCTCACAGCAATTCGTACATATTTTACGAGGTGGCTAATTGCATTTAATTTGTCACGACAATTCATACGATTTTACTAAATCGTACATATTTGACGAGTTGGCAAATTCGTATGAATTCGCATTTAATGACCTACCTCAACCCCGCCTAAACCTACCCATCACTGGGGTTTAGGCAAAACGCATTTAATTGCGAGTGAGGTCGTACAAATTTGTACGAAATAGCCACCTCGTAAAATATGTACGAATTGGTCGTGAGATAGCGTTGGTGCTACCCTTGATTTCCGTATAAACCATGGAAACACTAAAGACGCTTTATATAGTATGTGTTTGTTTAAATTAGACCTTGTTTAAATTGGTTGTTTTCTTACGTTTCCGTGAGTAACAGTTTTTACCATGCCTCAGAGACATAATCAGAGAGAGCTTTCTCCATCATACAATATATTTTAAAATGAATTGCGTGTCATATAGCAGCAGTCATTTAGTTATCCTGTTTTTTATGATGATATTCTAATATTGATCTAGATTACCGCAAAGTGCAACAAGTCTCTCATACCAGCCACCGAGAGAACGCACAGAGTAACATTATAACATAAATTTCAACACACACAAATGTATATTAAGTATGATTTTTTTAACCATGTAAAACAGAACTACGTTACCCCTCATACACAACGAGAACAGCAGAAGTGGCTGACTGCAGCATAAGCATAATATAAGCTCAAAGATCGGTATTTCGCACAGGTCTCTCTCTTTAGCATTCGCTCCCAAGGGCTCTCGCGTGTCCTGCTTCATACCACCGTAACGTTAATAAACGTTCATTTGCTCATCCATGAACATGATTTCTGCCTGGATTTCTTTGCATCTGCTGTGGAGGTGAAGAGTCAAGACCACAACTCCCATGATTCCACACGCATTCACGCTGTCATCAAGCTACGATTGTTTTAAATAAGCGACCTCTAGTGGCATAGCTTACATACTGTGCCTTAAACATATGAGACTTCTTTCATACATTTTTTGAGAAGACTTAACAATTTATATCAATATTCTACATATTTGGATCAATATACAAACTTCAAGATTTGATATCTTGTCCAAGTATAGCTATGGTTTTACGAAGTTACATTACACCTATACAGTACCTTTAGCTTGAATTAGCTTCAATCGATGGAGCACAGTATAAAATAATTGAGAGTACTGCCATCCTCTGGTGATACAGGTAATTTCATGTTACTATGTTTTTCTCCCAGTCCAATAACTGTAGAGGAGAGGATAAGCTTGATGAAGCAGGAGCCTCAACACATCATGGTGGACCGACAGCACAGCCAGCCTGCATTGACACAGATGAAGAGCCAGAGGGGGGCGTTGTAGAAGGGCCAATGGCTACAAACGTACGGTTTTGTACCCCTCGTGAACAGACTGACCCCTTCAGAAGTAGAGAACCAGATATACAAGACAACAATCAGATCGCTGATGATCCTGATTTGGTTTCTGATGGGCAGGAGAGTCTTGCTGAGAGCTTAGATATCTTTGTTAATAGGTCAAAATTAGTCATTCCCACAGTACACTCCAGTGATACTGAAGGCTTACAGTCTGACTCAGGCAATGGCTTTAAAAGTGCCAAGACTGGGGGCAAAACAAACAAAAAAGAAAAGTTAACTCACAAAAAGTCAAATGGATCGCAAAAGTTCAAAGTAAAAGAGAAAACTGGACAGTTCAAGGATGAGATGACAAATCAGCCTCCGGCTCAGACAAAGGAACCCCAGACCAATTGGGAGCAGGTTGAGGCCACCAAAGCTGTGTTTGATTTACTGAAAGAAATAACTGGTATGACGTTACTCATTGTTCTGTTTGGCTTTTATGATGGCCAAGAACTGAAACTAAAATCTTTTCATTTTTGTTTTTAACCTTTTCAGGTAACTCGTTCCTCATTAATATTGTTGATGCCATTTTAAAACCAGTCCAGCCTTTGGTTAAGAAGTAAGTATCTAATAGCATAGTAATTCAAATACCAAGGTTGTTTAGCTGTAGATGTGAAGATAAGTTTAAGCTTTCGTCCCATGCAGGAAAATAAACAACTTTTTTAAAAGGATGCATCCTTCCGAAGATCAGATTGCATCCTACATTGATACTTTCCGGGAGAAGATATGGCCAGATGGAAACGTACCCCAACAGCCGCCACGTGACAGCGAGGAGAAAAAAGAGACCAAGGAAAAGGCTTTGCAGCTTATAAATTCAAAATGTACGTACAGTATTTGTATGTACAAAAATAGACAACCATCACTTTTTAAATAATTCCTTCATTCTTGTAATTGACGTGGTGGTTTTAGATTCAAACGCTCTAATCCTCAAGAAGACTGATGTGGAAACGGTGTTTAAGATATTCCAGGACACGGAGGAGAACAAGAAACTGGTTTATGTAAGAACTATGATAATTTTTTTATTATTTATCTTATTTAGTTCAAATTCATTTTGAAATATATTCAAAGGTTAACCAGATTTCACATTTATATTCTCTCTGTGTGTCCGTAGAGGCTGCTTTCTTATATCCTAAGGGAGTTCCTGCCTGGAGAACCTGCTTTCTGTTCAGTAGCTAATCTAACTGTGAAGGACTGTGTTTCATAAAAGAAACTGGTCTATTATTATAATAATTTGCCTAATGTTTTTAAATGTGCAATATTTAATATTTTATATGAATATTCTTTAAAGATGCATTCTGATATACCTCAGTAAAGTCATGAGCAGCATGAACACTCGTTTATTGATTTATAGATTTGATATTTTTATTCAATTTTGACCCATTTACTTTAGCTACTGTGATTTATGGTTCACTTCAACAATACTACAATATCTTATGCTCTTTAGAAATATCACTTTATTTTGTTCCTTAAAATTGTGCACTGTGAAGAACTGTTTTTCTATTTAAAAAAAACAGCACAGATTACTCAGGACAAAATAGATAAAGTCATTATGCTACTGTTTATGATTTTACTACAAGATTAATACAGGGTCTTTGAGGAATAATAACATTGCCAATCTGAATAATAACATTGCCAATAAATATATTTTACTACTAATTGTGAATGTGAATTTCTTGCACCTTATTAAATTGTAATATAAACAAAAAAATATTTATAACAGTTAACATTTTCTGTCACACATTCAACTGCAAGTTACAATATTATTAAACGTTTGCTCCTGTACCTACTGTCAAAACCATGACGTAACTGTTAGCCCGCTACAACTGCGCGTGTTCGGAGGGTTTTCTTTAAACGTCTTTAACCACATAATGTCCCGTATTATTGAACAAAACACTCTAATTATTAATGTCAGTACTCGCTAGAAATTAAGCTGATTTTTCTTAAACCCCGAATAAGTTTACGGGTTTGTGAACGAGTTCACTTTTATTTGAGCAGTTATTCTCCCCCGCTTCATGTGAGTTTGGTCCAGTCCCAGAGAGACGGGCTAAGTAGAGAAAACAGGCAGGAGGATCCAAGCAAGCGAACAGCTAACATTGATATTTTACCAAATCGACTAAACTGACGTCCGCTAAAGTGAAATAATTGAACCTAATTCAAAGCAACGACGTCGGTACCTTATGTTTACTTCTCGGCTAACCATTTAAACTATGTCAACCCCAGCAAGACGGCGCCTGATGAGAGATTTTAAACGGTAAGCGACAGAGAAAATGCTAAAGGCCCTTGGGTGCTTTATGGACACCGGCTGCTCTCGGTCTTTAACATGGCGACTTTTTCCACATAAAAGCCATCTATTAACGACACTATCCCTCTCCGATAATGTATTTTGGATGTCATCTGTGCGGTATGTGGTGTTGTCGTAATGTAGATAGTACGTTATATGTAATGTATCTTCTCTGTATAACTTGTTTTTCAGTCTCCAGGAGGATCCTCCAGCCGGAGTTAGCGGAGCCCCGTCGGAAAACAACATCATGGTCTGGAACGCTGTCATTTTTGGGTTTGTATAAGTTGCTCTTAATGACCGCGATAAACAGTTAACAGAACACTTCGACACTTGTTTATCTAAACCAATTCGAGGTCTGAGATTCAGCTTGTTTGCTGTAATATAAGCAGTTTTAAATAGGTCAGATGGCCAGTGGTCCCCCATAAGAGGTGCTTGTTATTTGATCTTTGTCTTGTGGTGCAGGAAACAGGTTATAATGTCATATCCGTAGACTCTTGTGCCTTGTTATTTTTGGTTTAGAGTAATGCGCTGGGCTCTTGCACATTGGCCAGTGATTTTGGCTTTGTTTCTTGCTGTAATGCCAAAGTGTTATGTGTAACCTGACGTGTTGACCCATTTCTTCTACCTACAGCCCTGAAGGAACACCATTTGAAGATGGTAAGGACAGTCTTCTGTCACATGATCTTACAGAAATCATTGTTATGTTGATTTGGTGCTCAAAACCATTTGTTATTAACAATGTTGAAAACAATGTTGCCCTGTTTGCTTAAATAAAAGTCATTTCTTTCTTAAAAAAACAAAACAAACTACATTGACAGCTGAGTAAGTATTGAGCTTTGGGTTCTACAACACTGTTGGCAACTGCTTACATGCCACTTTGTAATTGTGTACCACTATTTGGCATGGTATAATTCTTTTGTTTACATCTGACAAAAGGTTTTGCTTCATATTTTCTTTTTCTGCTTGTCATAGGAACTTTCAAACTCACAATAGAATTTACAGAAGAATATCCAAACAAACCTCCCACAGTCCGGTTTGTTTCCAAAATGTTTCACCCTAATGGTAAGTTTTACAAACTTGCAGTGATTTTGTATTTATAAATTCCTTGTGCTTTAGATTACAACCCCAAATCAGAAAAAGTTGGGACAGTATAGAAAACGCAAATAAAAAAAGAAAGTAGTGATTTCTAAATTTACTTTGACTTGTATTTCATTGCAGACAATATGAACACAAAATATTTCATGTTTTGTCTGGTCAACTTCATGTCATTTGTAAATATGCATCCTTTCCTGTCATTCAGACCTGCAACACATTTCAAAAAAAGTTGGGACAGGAGAAATTTAGGGCTAGTTATGAGGTAAAGTGGTTAAATAATGATGTGATTTGAAACAGGTGATGTCAACAGGTGATTGTAATTATGATTTGGTACAAAAGCAGCATCCAAGAAAGGTCTAATCCTTTAGGAGCAAAGATGGGCTGAGGATTGCCAGTTTGCCAACAAATACGTGAGAAAATTATTGAAATGTTTAAAAACAATGTTCCTCAAAGAAAGATAAGAAGAGATTAGCATATTTTACATTCAACAGTGCATAACATAATTAAAAGATTCAAGGAGTCTGGAGGAATTTCAGTGCGTAAAGGACAAGGGCGCAAGCCTAAGCTAAACAACCGTGATCTCCGATCCTCAGGCGGCACTGCATCAAGAATCGTAATTCATCTATAAGCGATATCACCACATGGGCTCAGGACTACTTTGGCAAACCTTTGTCAAGTACTACAATACGTAGTTACATCCACAAATGCCAGTTAAAACTGTACTGTGCCAAAAGGAAGCCCTATCTTAACAGTGTCCAGAAGCGCCATCGACTTCTCTGGGCTCGGAGGCATCTGGGATGGACCATCACACAGTGGAAACGTGTACTGTGGTCAGATGAATCAGTATTTTTTGGGAGGAATGGACGCCGTGTGCTCCGGACCAAAGAAGAAAAGGATCATCCAGACTGTTACCAGCAACAAGTCCAAAAGCCAGGGTCTGTCATGGTATGGGGTTGTGTCAGTGCCCTTGGCAAAGGTAAAGGGCATAATATGCTGCCTTCAAGAAAACATCTTTTCCAGGGACGTCCATGCTTTTTTCAACAAGACAATGCTAAACCACATTCTGCACACATAACAAAGTCCTGGCTGCGGAGGAAGAGGGTACGGGTCCTTGACTGGCTTGCCTGCAGTCCCGACCTGTCTCCAATAGAGAATGTGAGGCGCATTTTGAAGCGCAAAATGCGACAACGAAGACCGTACTGTTGCCCACCTTAAGACTTGTTTGCAGGAAGAATAGGACAAAATTACACCTGAAACACTTCATCACTTGGTGTCTTCAGTCCCTAAATGTCTTTTAAGTGTTGTGAAAAGGAATGGCAACATTACAAAGTGGTAAATGCTTTACTGTCCCAACTTTTTTTTTTTGAATGTGTTGCAGGTCTGAATGACAGGAAAGGATGCATATTTACAAATGACATGAAGTTGACCAGACAAAACATGAAATCTTTTTTGTTCATATTTTTGTCTGCAATGAAATACAAAGTTAATTTAGAAATCACTTCCTTTTGTTTTGTTTTCCATACTGTCCCAACTTTTTCTGATTTGGGGTTGTACTTAAATGGATAGTTTACCCAAAAATGAAAATTGTCATCATTTACTCACTCTCAAACCTGTACGAGTTTCTGTCTTCTGAAGATATTCAAAAGAAAGATACAAAGATATTCTGAATAATATGGGTAACCAAACAGTTGATGGACCCCATTGACTTCCATTGAATTTTTTCCAAACTATGAAAGTCAATAGGGTTCATCAACTGTTGGTTACCCATATTCTTTAAAATATCTCCTTTAGTGTTCATCAGAATAAAGACAAGTTTGGGAAAACTTAAAGGAAAGTAAATGACTGATTTTCCATTTTTGGGTAAACTATCCCTTTAAGGTGCACATGTATGGGACAATGGACCATAAAATCTAATTGTCTTTTTTGTGTTTAGTTTATGCAGATGGTAGTATATGTTTGGACATTCTTCAGAATCGCTGGAGTCCAACATATGATGTTTCTTCAATTTTAACCTCAATACAGGTATATGTCTGCACTTCTTTCTGCTTATTTGCATAGACTAAATGTTTTAATTAACATGTTTTTTTTGCAGCTTTTCTTTCTGCTGTTTTTGATGGTGCCATTAAAAAATGTGAGGACATTATATGGGTTTATTAACATGCCTTTCACTTGTCACAGTCTTTACTGGATGAGCCGAACCCAAACAGCCCTGCCAACAGCCAGGCAGCTCAGCTGTATCAGGAAAACAAGAGAGAGTATGAGAAACGTGTGTCGGCCATTGTGGAACAGAGCTGGCGTGACTGTTGACCCTCCTTACGGTTCCCAAACGAACAATAGTCCGCCTCAGCCAATGAGAGGAAAGCCACCTTGAAAAGAATAAAATAAAACGCATCATGTTTTGAATCATTCTCCACTTAATCGGTAGAATCGTCTGTTCTGTAGCTGTTGCAAGATTAGAGTGCTGTTGTGTTGTGGTCTCCCTCTTCATGCAGAACCTTATCTTGGATGAGGATAAACCTTAATTTAACAAAATATTGTTGCCAAGGTTACTTGCTTTTATTTGGCCTGCTCTCATTTGTGTCATCTTATTTCTTTGGTTTTATAAGTTGCTGATTTTATTTGGGTTATTAACATGTTGGTTGCTGTTTTCAGTATGAAAACAAGTTTGATTATCCTTGTTTGAATGTAGAGATTTTGTTGTCTCTGCAAAAGTGTCATACCGAATGTAGCTTAATGTGCTGTTCAGAGTTCCAAATTAAGCAGCAAGGACATTAAAGATGATGGATATATTGTCTTGTATGAAAAGCTTACGTGTTTCAGAAACATGTCTTTATCAAGTGCAAGTGGTTATGTTCTTTTAATTCGAAAGTTCATAGTGATGTTTAAGGTGTTGCCTATCGACACTGACTGCGGTAATTGTTTGAAGGTACACAGTGATCTGTCAGAACATAACATAAATTGGCATCTTTAAGTGTTTTCTTTAGTTCTGTATTCACTATTTTCTGTCTGTTGGACCCCAGTTGCATGGTTTTCTTGCTCATTTTAAGTTCCATAAAAGTGCTGTTTATTTTTCACATTGAATTGCTCCTCCAACCATATGGATGTGATGCTGTCATGCAGTGTCCATTTTAGCTAATTAATATCTTAATTTTTCTAATTTACCAAGAGTGTTGGATTTGCACTAGTAACCCATGTAAGAAACTGTACATTTTCTCACTTCTTGTAAATAAACCGTAAAATAAACGATGGTGTTTTTTTTTTTCTTACGCAAAAGTAAGATGAGCAATTACATTTCATTAAATGAAGTAAAAAAACTGATTATGACCAGACTAAATTTAATGCGTTAAAATAAAGCAGGCTGGTTGACAGTCTTTGCAACAGCAAACAACTTCACAGGGATTGCAGCTTGGGGATAAATATTTACTTATACAATCAACAACCAGAAAATGACAAAAATATAGGTTTTGTAATTACTTCAAGGATATTTTTATATTTCAAGTGTTTATCTTACAACAGATGAAAGACTGAGTGATATATTGTCCAGTTTGAAACCATAAAACCGAGAAAATGGGATGTCACGTGCTGCCAAAAGGCCCCACTTCCAATATCCATGTCAATAAATATCATTCATAAGATGTATGATATGACAAAGTTTAGTAAGTAAGGATTTGTGTTTATCATAATGGCCTTGACCTAACCTACAGTAAATCTGGACATAACTGGACAAAATGGTAAAGGGAAGAAAAAGGTACACATTGTAGACATTAAGAACCGATAGGTTTTCCAGGCTTCAGTTGACCCGTTTCCCCCTTTTTTTACATTTTTTATTACACTCTTCAGAAACAAATTAACAGGAAACAAAGTAAATCGGCTTTGCTTTTATTAATAGTCATTTGTTGGATTCTCAGAGTCCTGTTGAGCCCAGTCATTGTGAAGCCTGAGGTTTCACCAGTTCATATCGTCCCACCTGCCCTTCCTGTAAAAGCTGACCAATCAGCTGGTCCTTCTGGACTCTGCGGCTAACCACAAGAAAGCGTAGTCGGCCCTGTCCATAGGATTTGCTGCGCAGCCCGTACCTTTGGGATATCTGGTGGATCTGCCGCCGCTCTTCATTGTTGAGCTCTGTGGAGAAGCGCAGATCATCTTGGCGGTCTGAACTTGCATAATTCCGAATGATTTCCTCAATATCGCGCTTAGTCAGTTGAATACCTTGCCTGTCCATGTCCATACCGAGTCCTTCCCTGGTAAACTGCTCCTTGACTTTGATGGGTTCAGCAATGCCCTCTCCTTCTCTACCCAAACCACCTCCCGTCCAGCCCATCTTACGGAGTAGCTGGTTACCAATGTTGTCCTCCTTGATCTCCTGCCGCATGGATTCCTCACCAGATAGAGCCATGATTTGATTTCGGGAAATCGCATCCACATGGCCCTCCTTCCTGAGGTTGGACTTCACCACAGCCTGTGTACGTCGAAGTGTGGCAAGGGCCTCCTCTGCTGCAATATGCTTCACTGTCTTTTTTGGCCCAACGCCTGCAGCCACATACTTGCCATCTAGGTAAACTTCGCACTGCCAGCGATGGTCCGGCAGAACCGTG
The DNA here is from genome assembly GCA_023029165.1 of Gobiocypris rarus. NCBI lineage: Eukaryota > Metazoa > Chordata > Actinopteri > Cypriniformes > Gobionidae > Gobiocypris > Gobiocypris rarus. The sequence continues at coordinate 31,381,840 of CM040932.1, forward strand.
AATTTGTAGTCAGCGATCACTTTATTAAATTGAGCAGTGTCATTTATTATGCAAATAGCGTTATCAGAGTTTTCAAGAATGACCAATTCACCCAGCTGTGTTTTCTTGCTGCTTTGCTGGGTGTATCGACCACTGGGCTGGTCCGAAATGTGTTGCTCTGGTTGACGAGCAGTCTGGTTCATTCGCAACTTCCTCACCGCCTCCTCCGCCGCTGCATGTTTCGAGCTCTTCTTGGTCCCTCTGGCTTGTGCCACCAGCTCACCCTGCAAGTACACACTACAGAGCCATAAATTGCTGTTGGGAACCGGGTCAAAAGTGTAATCAACTTTCATGCGGTTGAAGGCAGCCGAGTTGTTGAGTATACAGATGGCATCATGTGCGTTCTCCATGATTACGAATTCCGTCCAGTGTTTGCTTCGGTCAGGCTCATACTGGCCCTTGGTACTAGGGGACGGCTTGTCCTCAGGGTTGCGAAGAGGTGGGGGGAGGGTTGGGTTTGGAGTGTTAACTTGGCACACCACCATGTCATTGACGCAAGTACGCTTGTACTGCCGTTGCAAGACACGAACTTCCACCGGCCTCAGGAACAGCTTGACAGCCTGTTCTGACGCTCGGTCTCTGGCACCGTTTTTGCTCCCAGAGTACCCCGTGGCAAGGTACACACACTGACACCTCAGTTCACATGCATATCCGTCAGTGGGTACTTTTCTGTTCTTAGGAAGGTCAGCTGGTGGAATATCTCTTAAATTGACATAGATGTACTCTGGATTCGTCTTGCAGGCCTGAATGCTGCGGCTAAGTATAAAATTGTAGTTTGGGCTGTCGGGTCCACTCATGAACGCAGGATCTCTAAGGGTGATGAGAACAGCTGATGCTACTCTGGTAATAAGCCTTTGTTTTTCCTCAATTGTTGCTGCGGGTAAAGAAGTCGGCAGAGAGGGTGTAGGAAGAAGGCCAAAGCCGCCTTTGCTTGGACCGTCGTACACCCTGCTGAAAGCCTTGCTGGAGGTTGGCCTATCCTGATGTCCAAATCCCAGTCCACACCGTCCGCTATCCCAGGCTCCAGACCGTCCAGCACCTCCATATCCCTCAACTCGGCCTGGTTGTGAAAATGATTCCGACTGTCTAGTATTATGAGCCTCATATCTAGCAGTGTACTCCTGCTGCATTTTGCACATGAAGTTTGAGGTGGAGCCTCTGCTGCCATAGCCAAGCCCACCTGCGCCACCCGCGGCCACGTCCTTGATTCTGTGATCAGGCCAAGAATCATAACCGTACCTCCCCATCTCAAGGGAGCCAGAGGAGGAAGAAGGGCCATTGTCATGGTTACCATTATATGGCTGTTGATCTGGTTCCCTCTGTCTTACTTCATTCATCCCGCCCCTCCTGCGCTCCTTCTCATTTTCTTTTTCATCAGTTTCTCCAATTCCACTGCCGCTACTCCCACCACTCACAAAGTTTACTGGCTGGAATCGGGGTCTGGAAGTGAATTTTGACATAGGCATCTTCCTCGTGGGCTCTTCACCTAGGATATGATAGAACAAATGATTAAAATATCCATTTACATGCACATATAATAATTCATACTGCTATTTTGTTTAAATACAGAATAAAATCTATATTTTTTTAATTTATGCAAAAATAGATAGATTTCAGCTATTGGCAGACTTACTTCCATCAGATGAATATGGTCTCTTTTTTGATTCAGCATTCGGGACTAGTTCATATGAGGGCATTTCACCAACATCAATCCCTTCTGCCATCTCAAGCACCTTGTGCATTAATTGGTACCCATACCTGCACCACAAAAAAAAAAACAGCCATAGCATTGGTTGGCATTACGAATACATAACTTTAATTAAGGTAGTCTGTATAAAGAAGACACAAACTTGATATGCAAAATATAGCATAACATTAACTTGGTCATGGCTTACACTAAGTATGCACTCAAACTCCTGCAGAAAAAAAACAGTTAAAATGCCAAATTATCACGAGATTCAATCAAATCCCCACCTGCATCCCAGGAAAACATGGTTAACCCACACCATCGACAGGGCCAGCAGCTTATCAAGAGCATTTCCCTCGTACTCTTCAGCATGTTTCAATATGAACTGACGTCTAGCGGACCACTGCTTGTCACTCTCGAAGTGCTGACGGTAATCATCGATAATACATGTCCGACTTCGCTGACCAGCGGGTTTACTTGAAACACGCGGGTGCGTTGAATGATGTCTGATCATCCCGGTGTTTGATGATAGCAAGCAGCTAACCGGAAGCAACGTAGAGCGCACAGAGCATGCTGGGCAGGGTTGCCAGGTCGTCGTCAGGGGATTATCTTCAACCACACGGGTACTACAAAAACTACCCGCGTCGACAGTGTGAAAGTACCAACACTTGGCAACACTGATGCTGGGAACGTCACACGGCCCAGTAATGATACGATACACCCGATGTAGAACAGAATAGGAAACTATTGCCCGACAATCACGCAGTTTACGTCAAGAGTCAGACACTTATTTGATTTACGTAACGTAAATATAAATCAATATGATGATTTATTTACTATAACATTTGACGACATGATTCACAAGACCTCACAACAGTCTATTCTATGGATTCACGGATTTAACTTTAACCATATTTCCCACAATGTGTATGTTTTTTAAATGGCACATCTGTTTTTCTTTAATCTACAACGTTCGTCAAGCATCCACTTCACCATTAATGTGTTGTTTTCCCTCACGGTTAAGCTAACCAGTCTCTTTGGATGAAACTAAAAGTGACGCAGTAACGTTTTCATTCTCTCACACTATTCTTCAGTTTTGTCATCCTGCTAATGCGCATTTACTGTGAACTACACGCTGATGTACATAGCATATCACTATGTGAAGCTTACCATTGTCGTATAGCAGCCCTGTTTAGGTGCTCTTGAGCGTGTAAAGCCGCTGCGCATTAACTGAACTGGAGCTTTAAATGACAGTGCTAAAGCTAATCCAATCAGGAAAACAGAGACGCATTCATTCACACTGTTCAAGACACATTTGATAGCATACCACATAAGATTTGATCTAAACCTAGAATTTTATATCAATACATTTCTTTCTTCTACTACTATAATGCTAACACTTTACAGTAACTTGGCAACACTTTGTCCTTGTTACATTGGCTATGTTACATGTAGACTACTTACCATAGTAATAACAGCAAATTATGCATAATTACATAATTAACTAACCCTCAACCAAACCCTAATTCTAACCACAATTGTATAATATGCACATGTTGTTAATTAATACTACTCTTATATAATCACACTGTAACAAAGACATTTTAAAATAAAGCATTTAACCTTTTATTTTAAGATGTCCTTGTTACAGTGTTATTGGGTAATAATAATTTACAACATGTATTTACAATAGGGTTAATTATGCATAATTTACTGTTACAGTAAGTGCATGTATAAGCACTCTATTTATATGCCTATATGCAGAATTAACTACTCCACTGCATCTGCATAAAGTCATGAAGAAGCATGAGAAAAGACTTTGGGAGAAGTTCCAAATAACACTCCAATGTTTATTGATTTCCACCATCACCACAGCCAAAAGAAAAAACAACCAAATAAATCAAATAAAATAAAAATATAAATAATAACAATAATATAATTAAATTAATTGTGTTAGTCCCTGATATTTTACAACGCTAATTCACATACAAACCTAAAACACTGTTAAACTGAGTTCCCATGATAAAGGCATAAGAAATAAACTTGACAATTTAAAAGCATCAGACCAATGCTTGATTTCAGTGTCATTGAGTTCATTTTAGTATACAAGGCCTTTAGCCCATCTTTAACATTATACAGCTAATTCCTTTTACACAGGTATTTGTAACAAGTATAGTCTATGGCTCATGAAATGAAGTTGTTTGGTATCTGCATCTATTCCTGAGTGTCTCTCCTCCTGACTTGCTCCTCAACGTCACTGGCTGTAGAATCTATTCGAGGTTGATATCAGCCCTGGATTAAAAAAGACATAACTTTAACAATGGCTTTATATATATATATATATATATATATAGTACTGTCAAACAATTAATCGTGATAATTTTGTATTTACATAATATATGTGTATATATTTAATTTAAGACATATCTGCATGTATATACTTTATATATATTTATATGATTTATATATAAATATACATGCACATGTGTATTTATATATACTTCAAAATTATACACAGTACACACACATATTATGTAAACGCAAACTTTTATTTTGGATGCGATTAATCACGATTAATTGTTTGACAGCATATAACATTCTTTCTCAACATTAGAAACAAGTTTACTTTGATACTTACACTTCTGCTCAGTAAGACAATGCACAGGGATGCAGTTAGAAGACAAGAAAATTGAGCTCTTTAGTATGTCTCATAGCACTGTCACCAAATAGGGTAGCCTATAATGTTCACATACACATAGGCTCCTCATTTGAAATATTGAAGAACAGAAATCTCACCTGCTGGTTTGGGTGACATTAGAACCAGAGGGAGTTCAGCAGTAATATCACTGTGAGAAGAAGATAAACGTGACTGAGTACTCTCACTGCTCACAAAGCTAAAACACAACACACCATGTACTGCTGGATTTACTTTCATTGTTTAATGACAAGGTAACAAAGCAGACTGTTCCTCGTTAAGTAGTTGTGTTTGGGCATCATCAAGGGAAATATATACCACAATGGCAGAACAAAAGTCATTAGAGAAAGAAGGTAAAATGACTCCATTATGACTCTCCACCGAGAGTCCAGTGACATTGGGATGAAAGAAAATATGAAGATTCAAACCTTAATGTGAGGCTTCCCAAGAGACCACCTCCCATCACAAGAGTAATCTTAATTTTGTAGGAGACAATGATGCCTTGCATTTGCTTATCCATGTCAGGTTGCAGACTGCAGAGAGAGAGAGAGAGAGAGAGAGAGAGAGAGAGAGAGAGAGAGAGAGAGAGAGAGAGAGAGAGAGAGAGAGAGAGAGAGAGATGCAGATGAGTCGCCTTGTTTTTCTGTCATTTTATAAATAAAAGTGTTGAGTTTTTTTGTAATATAGAATACAGTGTAGTATAAAAATACAGAGCTGTTATTTAGACTATGAACACGAAAATCGGTGTAATGCTTTTTAAAATGAAGATTAACTGACATTGTTGAAGAAGCCAAGTTGGTATCTTCATCTTTCAGTTTTCCATCCAGTGCAAGACCAAGTCTCTCTCTGTTATTGGCCAGCAGAGGAGTGACTCTATATTCCTTCTCAAAGGTAGTGTTTGCATTAATTTGGTCCCTGATACAAAATATGTCAAAAAGTTCAGATATCAAAAACAATCCACAACATATGAAAGATGTATGTATAATACTGAAACCCCAAAATAGTTGAAAGATTATTGCACTGACCCAAATTCTTCATTCAGGACACATTTGTGGTATTTGTCCGCTGAGTAAAGCACTACATCTGTAATTTGGTCAACTGAAACACACAATGAGCTAAAGTTTATTTTGGATCATTGTAGGAAACACATACACTTCTACTTAAAGACAATAACAAATCATAATTAAAGGAACACTCCACCGTTTTTAGAAATAGGGCTTATTCAACTTCTTTCCTACATTTAGATATGTGGGCAAATGCATTTTTGTCTCAGTGCATGCATTGTTTTAGTTTGGCAGGGTCGCCGCTAGCTTAGCTTAGCATAATGAATGGAATCCTATGTTGCCAGCTAGCATGTCCTGAGTAAAAGTGATAAAAAACGAACAAAAAAAAAAAAACACCTAATTACTTCTTGTGGCTTGCGTATTGACAACGAGTACAAATAGCGATGCAGATTAAGACTAGGCGATTTCCTAGGCAGATATTAACTTGGGACTATATTATGGGGAAGCACTGGCGAAGCACTGCTGCTTGGGGGGCAGAGATATCATGCAACACATGCACAACATATGCCGGTATGTTGACTGAAGTTTGGGGATTTCATGTGTTGCAATCTATTTTTTTTTTTTGGATCACTTTTACTAAGCACATGCTAGCTGGCAACATAGGATTCCATTCATTATGCTAAGCTAAGCTAGCGGTGACCCTGCCAAACTAAAACAGTGCATGCACTGAGACAAAAATGCATTTGCCCACATATCTAAATGTAGGAAAGAAGTTGAATAAGCCCTATTTCTAAAAACGGTGGAGTGTTCCTTTAAGTATTTTAAATGGATGAAGACTGGCTATTTTGTTTATTAATATGAATTGTAAAAATACTTACTGCTGATTTTGACTTTCTTCACTACTTTGCTGGTCTCATTGTTCACTTTGACTTTGATAGGAATGGGATCACCGTGATAGTAGAGCTGAAAGGATGAAAAAAACCAGCAGTAAATAAAGAGACAATACTGCATATGATGGGGATCACAATTTCAACAAACATTTAAAAACACTGTACCTCCTTCTCCATGGAGGCTTCCACATGAATTGGTTTGTCTGCCGTGATGAACTGTTTGTTGAGATTGGTCTTGGGTCCCGCTGTTATCTCATTTGGTGCATATTGGATTTTGCGGATGATCAAACGGCAAGTGTCCCTAAATTGGCAGAGATACCGTAATCAGTGTGAAAATGTATTAATTTCTTTCGATAGTATCTCTATGTTAAAATGGAGTAGTACATACTTCTTGTCAACTTTCTCATCTATACTGTCTGCTTCATGTGCAATATAGGCTTTGACTTCATAGTCAACCCCGCAAGGCTGTAAAAGTAAACAAAAATACATATAAGAGAGACATAGTTAACTGTTTGGGATCGCATTTGTGTGTGTTTCTGCTATTGTACCTTCCCATCATCCTCTGGTGCTGGCTGAAGGGACACTGAGCATGGAAGATGTACTGGAATCTGAGACAGAATAGGAGAGACACAAATGAAGGATGTCCTTGATTGTTTTACTCAAATACTCAAAGCAGATGCATAAGTGTGGATTTACATCAAAAGTGAAGGGATGTCCTTGATCTCCAGCTTTCTTCAAAAGCGCATCCTGCATTGATGTATTTGGGGGCTTGGTTCCCTCAAAGGGATACATCTGAATGCGTTTTATCCAGATGTCTTTCCTAAAGGAAACTCCAATCACATCTAGATCCTCTTTTCCATAGCGGAAGGCACATGCAAGCTGTACCCACACTGAAAAATTCAATATTTAGAATTAAATCACAGACACATTTTCATAATTACAATGTATTATGTTAAATCATACCTTTCCTTCCATTAAGACCTGAAGGGTCAATCTTGAGCACCCCATCTGAGAGGGAAAAAAAAAAATATATATATATATATATTTTAAATATTGCACATTAATAGAAAAGTGCAGTGTATATAAATGCAGACAGCTTCTCAAATTCTCAAGAAATAATACAGTTTTCAATGTAAAGTGCAATGTACCAATTGAATCAACACTTTCCACATGGTCCACAAAGTCTCTTCTCCCCAAATAAAGGCAAATCTGTAATAAATAATGACTGAGATTATTATTGTGTGCTTGTGTCTTAAAAAGATATTGAGAGCATGCACATATGGAGCAGATGACAAGTAATGGGAGTATAAAGGGGCGTATAAAGGAAACCTTACCGAACCATTTCCACTAGTCTTCTTGTAAACCCTGTAAAAAACACCATACATGATACATACATACTATGGAAGCAACATACATGTCTTGATATTACACACTCAATTTACTCTTTTAAAGAGCACATGTGTAATTTTTTATGTAAAAAGAAACATTGTTTTTGGCTGTAAAACAGGAACATTGCAGTATTTCTTAACAGATGCAGTTTTGGGGGTGGGGCTATCTATTTGTCTGTCCAATAGCAGATAGAGGAGTGTTTGGGAAACCTGTTTGAAACAATCAATATTTTGCAATTTTGTTTCTTGTCTGATTCCAGTGTTGGCAAAGAAATTACATATTCACCTTTAAATACATAAGAGTATTATCAATATGTGATCTCAGTGGTGATCACCTAAAATCAAAGCAATTCTTTCGTTTGTGTGTTATCAAACAGCCTGTGCTGCAATTAATCCAAACAACATTACTTAATTTGAGTCTAAACAGGTAATAACATGTTATGCAATCACTGGCACATATTTACTGTTTATCAAAGCTAATATTCAGACATAAGACAGAAGCTTGTTTCACATGTTCACTCTCAGAAAAAAGGTACATTGCTGTCACTAGGGCGGTACCCTAAGGTACAAAACCGAAAAGGTACTAATATGTACCTTTAAGGTACTAATACTCACTCTTAAAGTACTGATACGTGCCTTTTAAGGTACTACTATGTACTATTTAGAGGTGAGTCAGGTACAAAGATGTACCTTTTCACTTTTGTACCTTAGGGTACCGCCCCAGTGACAGCACTGTACCTTTTTTCTGAGAGTGTTGAATACTTATAATTAGCGTTCTATGCTGGGACCAGGATGCCTTTGAGGCAGAACCTAATTTCACTAAGTGCAACATGTTCCAGGAATTTTGTTGATCCTGTAACAACAAATCAACCAATCGGATTTGAGGGACAAGTTTACAGATTATGTCAAGTTTAGGCTTACAACCATGCCTCTACATCATTTCCCTTTGATTTTAGGGACAGTTTATGGGTAGGATTAGGTTTAGGGGGTAGGGATATGGTAATGATGACATTTTTGTACAGGAATGTTGTTCCAGGATCAGCAAAATATGTTGATTTTGGAACACGTCTAACTCAGAAAAATCAGGACATGCTTCTTTGAGTCTATACTAGTTATGATATAACTCGCAGTCAAATAGGGAAAAACTTGCAATGCTGGCTATTACACATCGCTGAAACGAATGTGTTCTGTTTGGTCTCTTAAAAAAACCTGTATTGTGTTTTGAACAAATATCAATATCTTTTGATATGATTTGTTAGTCTGCATGAGGTGATTAGTCATCTGCATATGCTAAGCTTTGCACTGTTACTCTTAAACTCTTGTGGTAATCCTGTCAATCCATTCTAAAAGGGATTTCTTATAATCTGGTAATCCACTGGGATTGAAGACCAAAAAGACTTATACAGATTTAATACTACTAGTGAACAGGTTGTAGGAGTATTACACAAAGGCTGCTTAATCAAGAGAGGTATCAGAAATGTGAAAGAAATATTGTATAGTCTGTATATGATCGTAGATGCCTCTTAGTTGCCTGTATTATGTCTCATGTGTATTATTTGTAAAATGTTGGGATAAATGAATATGCACAAACTTACTTTGTCATGGTTATGGAAAGTCAGGTGGAGCTTTCTGAAATGAGAAGTGAAATTGTTAGTGTGTAAAATGTGCCAGCAGAGGGCAGTAGTTTGATTTAAAACATTTAAAGGAACCAACATCATGTCCTGAATTGACTACAGTATTTGGAAAACCACCATTCATGTTTATATGTTGTCCTGCTGAGATTTCAATCCTCAGGGCTAATCAGGGAAGAGGAGATTAGCATAACGATAGACTGCTTCATAATCCTCCACAGAAGCCGCACTCAGGATTAGCTTTTATCTGTTTTTAATGTGTCTCTGTCAATGAGGCCACTTATTTCAAACCTGGGAAGAGCTAGCAAAACATCTGTGATATATTATTAGTTAGGGGACATTAAATCACTATTTTAAATGTGGGACTGTATTGGAAATGTTTCAATATAAATATATTAAATAATATTAAAAACCTAAGCACGAGAAGCTCAGTGAAGGAAGATGAACTAATCACAATTTATGTTTAAATTAGTGCAAATAAATGACCTGTAGTATAAAACACTTAAGAAAACTCAGCTGTCATGATCTTGTGTAAAAGTCACACTATATTTCTATGTGACCAAGGGTGTGTATTTTCAGTTAAATTTATTTGTTTGTGTGGTTCCAAAGTAATAATATAAAATGAATATTAATATTTTTGTTGTACATTCTAGAGAAATTAAACACAATGATCAGTCTTTTCTCAAGTGCAATCATAGATGACTCTTATGATCAATTGTGGATATTCTTGATATAGATGACTGTATTTTTTCAGGTTTAGGTTATGACAGGTAGCATCAGAATTAGGTTCAGGAATAACTGGAAAGCAAACCACTGACAACTGATGCTCCTCAGGTCTCTATTGTATTTAAATCAAGTCAAGTCACCTTTATTTATATAGTGCTTTTTACAATGCCGATTGTTTCAAAGCAGCTTCACAGTGTTAAACAGGAAAATAATGCAATTGTACAGCCGCTCTGGAGAAAACGGGGATGTCATCCAGCTCATTTCAATGATCATATAGTGTCAATGCGGGCAGATCAGTAATATAGTTGAAACAGTTGAAATATAGTAAAGCACATTTTATGCACATTTTAATATAGTTAAGCATATTTTTTTAAACTCAATCTTCCTAGAGCAACTCAGACAAAAAAGACAAAAAGTACACAGATACAGTAGGCAAAAATCTTAGCTCAACCACAAAAAAAAAAACATTCCAAAAAGGATTTTGTCACATCATAGCTCCATAAACAGAAAATGTATTTATTGCATGTTCTCACAAAAAAGTGACATTTTAAGCCACTCTTCATCAGTGCCATTTTTTTCCTCTTTTGGGAATCTTCCAAAAGAAGATGTTCACACTGAACAATCTCATATAAATTCAATCTCATTTACACAGAGAAAAGGTTTGTCAAAATTGTACCTTTAGTGGTACAACACCTTAAAAGGACATCTTTCCTAAAGGTGCATATTACTACCCAAGATAAACCTTAAGGTGCTATTATGAACCTTTTGGTGTTAAAAAGGTACAAATAAGTCCTTTTAAGGGTACTGCCCCAGTCACAAGCTGTTGTACCACTAAAGGTACAATTTTGACACCCTTTTTCTCTGTGTGTATAAACAATCTCATATACTGTAAATTCAGTCTCATATAAACCAAATCAGCTGTCTAATGCCCTGTCACTTGCACCTAAAAGTCTATGTGTGTTTTTTCAGTGTAATGACAGTCCAAATCTTCTTACCTGTGTCCTGGAGGGTATCCTCTGCTTTGCTCTTGATTGTTGCACGTGAGCACAGTTCTGTAGCTGGCGTTGTTGGATGGCTAGTGTGTTACCCGTTGTCTGTTCCGCCTTTATAGTGCAAACTCTCCTCCCTCTCTTTGGCTTACACAGCCCACGTTATAAAATGCTCATTTTAGTCCCAATCCTATTAGTTCATTAGTCCTCAACTTTTTTTCTGGCTACAATGTGTATAAAAATAAACACAGAATTGGACTTAAGGATTAGCTATTAAACAGTGGACGGTATGAATGAGAGTGTCAACCTCAGGGTCATTTGGTTGGATGACGGAAATGTAATACTACGGTTACATCTCTCATCATAGAGCTCCACCTTTAACATAGCATGCATCCATTTAGGGCATGCACTCACTGTGGCCACAGTTTCCAGTCATGAGGCCAGAATAACAATAACAACTGCTCCTAAAGCTTCATAACATACAGTACTTTAATCTTTAGAGGATGAGCATGCAGCCATCAAAGTACACTCGGACAGCTTTAAAACTTCTGTTTGCATTTTATCATAAACATGTAAATGGTTCTCTTGGCATTGGTATTTTAGGGGTTTGAGAGAATGAGGTGGGTGTAAGACTATTTTAGAACATTGGCTTCTTCAAAAGCAGAGGGACATTGTCATTGTAGGCTACCTTTAGGGGAATTTGTGACTGCAGCATATAATACAAACAAACAGCTGATTGGCTATTACAGTATTTGCACCAACCAATACAGAACACTCAACATTTCAAATTGACAGTGGGAAACACATTTTCTATTTTACAACGGTAATACTTACCAAAGATTAAGACCAAAGATCAAAAATGCACTGCATAATTAGCCATTTTCACTAAAAAAAAATATTATATATATATATATATATATATATATATATATATATATATATATATATATATATATATATATATATATATATATATATATATATATATATATATATATATATATATATATATATATATATATATACAGTCCCTGACAAAAGTCTTGTCGCTTGTGTACAAATTGAACTGATGTGCCGCTGAAATATATTTCTTATCAAGATTTTTTTTACAAGAAATGGCTCATTTTGTCAAAAATATTCTAATATTCACAACTTGGTAAAGCCCATTGAGTCAATTTTGCACAGACATAAGTGTTGTCGCCTTGTCATATGAGCTTCACCTGTGACTAATAATGGATCAATTAGGTCTCAGGTGTGTATAAAAAGAACCCCAGTACACTAGACCTTCACATCAACTGCAACTAGACCTCTGCAAACATGCCTAAGATTCACCCTGAGACTAAAAGTTTGATTATCAAGAGGCTGAAGACCAGATCCACTGCTGATGTGGCAGACACCTTCAAAGTGTCTCAGCGTCAAGTAGAGGATAAAAAAGATTTGAAGGGACTGAGACGTTTATTACAAACCCAGGTCAGGCAGACCCTGCAAGACAACTGCTGGAGAGGACCGCTTTGTTGGCTCAAGTGACCTGGTCCCCTGAAGTCCCTGTGTCAACCAGAACAGTTTGTCGGATTCTGTCTCAAATGGCCTCCATGGTCGAATCAGTGCCCAGAAGCCAGCACTAAACAAAAGACAACTGAAAAACCGTGTGGCATTTGCCAAAGCCCACAGGCTTCTAAAAGGATGGACGCTGGAAAAGTGGCAGAAGGATTTTTCAGATGAATCTTCTGTTGAATTACACCACAGTCGCCAGTAAATATTGCAGGAGATCTACTGGAGCCCGCATGGATCTGAGATTCACCCAGAAAACAGTGAAGTTTGGTGGGGGAAAATCATAGTCTGGGGTTACATCCAGTATGGGGGTGTGCGATTGATCTGCAGGGTGGAAGGCAACTTCAATAGTCTAAAATACCAAGACATCTTAGCTACCTCTTATATTCCCAACCATAAAAGAAGCCAAATTCTGCAGCAGGATGGTGCTCCATCGCATTCTTCCATCTCCACATCAAAGTTCCTCAAGGAGAAGAAGATCAACATGCTCCAGGATTGGCCAGCCCAGTCACCAGACATGAACATCATTGAGCATATGTGGGAAGGAAAAGTGTGACAAAAAACGCTGCACAACGAGAAGAGGTGACCGGACCCTGAGGAAGATTGTGGAGAAGGACCGATTTCAGACCTTGGGGGACCTGCGGAAGCAGTGGACTGAGTCTGGAGCTGCTGGTGTTGGTCCACTGTGTTTTATCAAGGGCAGGGTCAATGCAGCTAGCTATCATAAGATTTTGGAGCACTTCATGCTTCCATCTGCTGAAAAGCTTTATGGAGATGAAGATTTCGTTTTTCAGCACGACCTGGCACCTGCTCACAGTGCCAAAACCACTGGTAAATGACCATGGTATTACTGTGCTCAATTGGCCTGCCAACTCTCCTGACCTGAACCCCATAGAGAATCTGTGGGATATTGTGAAGAGAAAGTTGAGAGACGCAAGACCCAACACTCTGGATGAGCTTAAAGGGTTAGTTCAGCGATTAGCATTAAGCTTTGTATCAGTAGAAACCCAGGAGTATATTCAAATTATCGTACGTTCTGCCCTCATATGACTCTGAGACGAGAGAATTATGTATTTTATTTCTGGAAAAATTCCTCCGATGACGCAAATATCGTCATTTTGCGTCATCGGAGGGGTTTTCGGCCAGAGGCTGAAGACTACAGCCAGCAGAGGGCGCTGTTTCCACATGTTTTCAACATCACACTCAGCAGCACTCACAGCACTCGGCTCGCGGAGCTGCGGAGAGTCATGTTTGGAGCGGTGGAGAGCAAAGTGCCTGTTTTAACTTTTAAAATGAACTTCCTATGACAGTTAAGCTTCCAAAGACATGAACTGAACACATGCCAGACTGACCACGCGCAGTGAATGCAGCCGCGAATCCCGCTTACCTCAGCTCAGTTCATGATGAATGTAATCCGACCCTGCTGCGTTTGTGCGTGACGCTCAATCGGCTCACTCGCATTATATCAAACAGACACGTTCAGTTTTTAATTGTAGTGTCTCTAACTGATCTGATTTTCTGAAAATGAACGCGGTGGGCAAGTGATCCAGTAATCCTGTAGCCGACTAGCCGTGCCTAGAGTAGGGCAGTGAAGCAGTGCGTTCTGGGAATTGTCTTTCATCCCAATGAGACAAAAATACATTTTCTGTGTTTTCTCAGTCTAGAAGGCACCAAATTCAAAAATAATGTCACATTACTACATAAATGACCCAGTTTAAATACAGTTTCATCTTCCCAGCGCTGAAGTAGCCCTTTAAGGCTGAAAGTTTAATTGAAAGTTTAATTTTTATCATTACATTATGGAAAATAATGAACTTTTATCACAATATGCTAATTTTTTTAGAAGGACCTGTATGGTATGGCCTACTAAAACACAAGTATGGTCCCAAATTCCTCTCCCAAAAAAAAAAACAAACAAAAAAAACAGACTCTGTTTTAATACAACATGCAATCAAAACAAGGCATTGTTTTGTAACCCATTTAGTCCCACCGGTCACAATAGTGATACACAATACACAATACACAGTGACCGTAAATAATGTTTTCATTTAAAAAGCTCACTATTACAATTAATTGCAAAATGAATGTTTGGAAATGTAAACTGATATTTCCTACTGACACACTACCGCAAAATATATAAATAACTGGCTTAAACCCACTTTTTGTGTGTAAAAATACTAGTGAGCCTAAGACTTGTGCACAGTACTGTATATATAATAATTTTGATGACTGCAGAAATACGTTAATTTAGTATGCACTCCGGTCACAATTGTGCATGACCATAAAACAATTATTCACACACATCTTTCCAAAAAAAAAATATATTATTGATTATTTCATGGGGTTACTAATGACACATAATTTTGATATTTTCATGTCTGGGAAAAATGTGGGATTAAAACGTTAAGGGTGTTGAACAGAAACAATTTTGCACTTATTGTTATTAATGGAAGTATAGCGAACGATGTAATCCATTTTGTGAGAATAGAAGAGAGAAGATCAGACTGGGACCTGGTTTTTACCACAGTGCACACCTGCTGGAACAGATGGTCAGGTTATAGGGCTTGTGCTCTCTGTTCGAATGACATGTTAAGGTGTTTTTGATTACTACTTTGCTCTGATAACTCTGTCACCAACTAGTTAATCTGAAATCTATGATTACTAAAATCAGGTAGTATTAACACATTTGCCATAGCCAACTTCACTATAGTAAAGTAATCACAGAACAAAATAATAATGACAGACTGCAATTACTTTAATTACTGGAATTACGTGATTTGTCAGGCCATCCTCTTCCATTGCTCTGTGGTCCAGGTCTGATGCTCAAGTGTCCACTGTTGGTTCTTTTTTTGCTGAGCAGGGGTCAGCATGGGCACACTGACTGGTCTGCAGCTATGCAGCCCCATACGCAACAAACTGTAATGCACGTGTATTCTGACACCTTTCTATCAGCATTAACTTCTTGAGTTATTTGAGCTACAGCTCGTCTGTTTGATTGAACCACACAAGCAGCCTTCGCTCTCCTCGTGCATCAATGAGCTTTGGCTGCCCATGACCCTGTCACCGGTTCACCACTGTTCCTTCCTTGGAGCACTTTTGATAGATACTGACCACTGCAGACCGGGAACACCCTACAAGAGCTGCAGTTTTGGAGATGCTCTGACCCAGTCATCTAGCCATCACAATTTGGCCCTTGTCAAACTCACTCATATCCTTACGCTTGCCCATTGTTCCTGCTTCTAATTAACACATCAACTTTGAGGACAACTTTTTAACTTTGAGGCCTAATACATCCCACCTACTAACAGGTGCCGTGATGAAGATATAATCAGTGTAATTCACTTCACCTATCAGTGGTCAAAATTTTATGTTTGATCTAAATAAAAGCTGTAAAGAATTTTCAAAATAATCAGATTCAATACTGTTCTTCACATTAGAAAAAAATTGCATGCTGACTTTGATGATGTGTGTGTTCAACAGCGCATCAGTTAGATAGTGTGATCTCCTTAAACACAGCTGCTCATGTCTCTAACCTATTGACTGAGAGGTCACAAGCATCAAGCACTTCCCTGCCAGTCATACCACACTTTGCCAAAACATGCGTGGACCTCCACATCAGCATAAGCAAATTAGGTTCTGAAACTTTTTATAGTTTTTACATGGTTCAAAATTCAATATGATGTTAGTTCTAAAATCATTTCAGTAAGACTTTACATAGGAAAAGGGTGCAAGTTACTTTTTAGCTTATTTGTTAAAAAAAAATTGTTTATGAGGCTTTTATGTTTTTGGTACAGACCGGGTGGTCTAGATGACAACACATGACTTTGCTATCTCCAAGCCACAAATACTTTTACTAAGGTTCACATCTCAACCAAATTTCCCAACCAAATTCAGTTTTCGACTAAGAACTAAACATCTTGGTTTCATTTCCTGTAGTCACAAACACTCATTCCCCATATGACTAATTTAAATGACTTATCTGGAGACTACAGACATGCAGCCTGGTATTTAAATCTCAAGAAAGAATCATGTTTGATCTAAGAACATTTAAGATGATTTTAGCTCCCCTCCCCAGTAAAACAGAACAAAGGTTTTTATCTTTAAAGAACAGTATGTTAATGCTCATGTGCTTGGCTTTTACGCATGATCCTCTTTCCTAATGTCTTATCTCCCCATGTGCAAAACAGAAAAGACACAATCACTGTTTTGGATATCCCAACACTAGAAAATTGTCTCTTGAGTTTATGTCAAGATTCAAACATTTTCTTTTGATACTCACTACTCACTTTTTAAAACTCAGATAGAAACTGGACTTCTAGACCTGCTGAATATTGTACTACGATTTTCAAATTAAACAGCTATTTAAATAGCCATACATTTCTATTTAAACACCAGGGATCTATCTTTAGAGAGAGCAAATCCTCTTCCATCACCTGTTTGTTTCTCATAATACTTTGGAATAAGAAGGTAATGCTCTTTGCTAGTCTGATCTTTGCTGGTCTTAATGGCTCACTCTGAATTAGTGGCCAATGCAGTCAAATATTAATGTGATTAAAATTAAGCTCTAACTCTGCTTGTGCTAGGATTGGGGAGTTTTAGCATGCGGTTTGTGTCACGATCCATCCGAATAGTGTAAGTTTGCCAAGAAAAATCTGGTAAAAGTTGTTTGCCGTGTTCAGTGCTAACAAAGGCCAATTTTTCCTCAGGTGAAAGAGAAGCAACAGATTTAGTAACTGTATGAAATGCTGGGCACTAAGAGCATGTCTTAGATGGCTTAGCCTGGGTTAGAGATGGACAGTAATCCATTGTGTGTTTTGTAAACATGACCCAGGGGGTAATTGGATGGACTGTACCTTCAGAAAAGAACACAGAAAAACTGGCAGGTCCATCTAGTTACCCTCAGTTATCCATGATCACATATCTAATGAATTTTGGATCACAGACAGATATTAATACCAGGTGAACACTAAAAACATGATATCATACGTTTTTTACTAGTATTTTTATTTAAAATATCAAAACATTCTTCAAAGAAGATCAATTTACTTGAGAAGCACTGCATAAGATATTAAAATAATGTATCTTTAATACAAGCTTATTAAGACTCAATGCATTGGCAGATTTCTTCACTTGTTTTAAGTATGTACTTTCATAATGTTTTTATTTATTGCAATTTGATAGGATGGTGAAAAGAATGGAGCCATTGGGCCTCATTCATGAAACACAAGCAGAACTAATTTGTGTGTAAATCGTTTGTAAAGCCAGTCTGACGTAAGTTTTCAGATTCACTAAAATGTTCGTATTTTATTTCAGAGGGCTAAAAATGCTTTGGTAGACACACGATCATTTAATATTTATTGCTATAGGCATATGGCCAATTGGTCTCTTTAACATTTATGCAATATACTGGAGCCAAACCAATAGGAAGTCCAGATTCCACAGCGTTCCTGGACACGTCATTTGTGTAGTTGTAACTCACGGGCAAGGATTATGCTAAATATGAATGAGCATGTATTTGTGCCCTATTTACAAATGTAGGAATTAATTAATATACACACGTTTAACTACCGAATCCTTGGTATATGAAGCGTTTGTGAATCCTGGAGGAGAGTTTTCGTAAAGGTCCATTTTGCTATGAATATCATGAATGAGGCCCATTGAATGTGAGTTGTAAAAGTGAGTTTGTCTTAATGGCTATTTGTTTAGGGATAACATTATCAAATAGTCCATGTGCTGTCAGCAGAAAAAGAAAAGTCACTTCAGAGGATGAGCAATTTATTGCATTTTGATTTTCCCTTTGAAATAAAGTGCACTGATGTTCACAATAAAACTGTGGAATGTGCATTAAGAAAGTAAACAGGGTCATTTTGAATTCTTGCTGACTTCACTGTGAATATTTTGCATCCCCTTAATGTCGGTGCTTGGACCCCATTCACGTGGTTTAAAAATCTTCTTAATGAGTACTTTTATCTAATTTATCTTTGTTTTAAACCCTAAACGTACAAAAATTTCAAGACTTATTTTCACTGACTACATACAAAAAGTATAGTGTATTTTTTGTTCCCCCACTTTTTTTTTTGTCCTTGTTTACGAACAGCCTTTAAATGCAAAATTTTAATGTAAATCAGAACCATAGCCACAAAAGCAGAGGTGGAAAAGTATGCAACTTTTTAGGTTTGCATATTCTTGAGGATAAAAGTAGAGATTATTTACATTCCATGATCATTTGTCTTCATCATTGCTTCACAGCGGAGGTGCTGTTGGCACTCTAAATGCTGGTACCTCTTAATGCTCCTACATGTTCCATAACCTGTACCCTCATATGACCTTGTGTGGTCTATTGCCATAACACTGAACAGACAACAGTACGGATGAAGGGTGCGGTAGAATCTTCTCGGGACTGCTTTACTTCCTTCATAGCTACTTAATAGTGGAAAAACAATGACTTTTTATAGCCCACTCACAACAAACAGAGATTTGGGGGTGGAGTTCTCTATTTGTGTGTGGTGGAGAGGTTTGCAGACTGTTTTTGCTGAGTAGTGAGGAATGGTGTTAGTCAAGCAGCTGGAAACAGAAAGAGTGAAGAAAAAGAGGGCAGGAGGAGGAGAAGAACAAAACAAGAGACGCAGAGAAAGGGGGATGATCGTATCCATATGGTGGAGCTTGTGTTCTTCACTTCCTGGACAGAGAGAGGGAGACGAAGAGAGAGGCTAGAGGAAGAGAGAGAGAGCTGGGAAGCCAACATGGAGTGAGAGAAAAACAACTGGAAGCGTAGCACAGTAACCTCATCTGAAGCTGTAAGCATATGACCGGGAAAGAACTGTGGAGATCGATTCAAAGCATGTGCCAATGATTTAGTTACTATATGAACGGGACAGGATGATTTATTCTGAAGATCACCGGGAGGGATAAAAAAGGCAGAACGTAAGAGACTGAAAGTTCCTCAGGTTAATGCACCACCGATGATGTGAGGTCACTAAGAGGAATTCTGGTTAGTGTTTTCATTTTTTTCTGCTCTGTCTTCCTCCTCTGCCATCTGGAGCTGTAAAGCACTTCCTTCCATTTGCTGGGGGACCGTTCCGATTTTATGTCTGCGTGACGACCCTCATGGTTTTCAATCATCTTTGTATATGGAGTCCAGATCTGGTTCTTACCCTAAAGCTTGTTGGCCAACCTCTGGCTGTTAACTGTCCTTTACAGTAGTTTGCAGACATCAGCTGAAGTTCTTAGAGGGGTGTTGCCTTGCCCTTATAAGGCGAAACCAACCGAGTGGAAAAGTATTTGAATTTGTGGTGGTAATACCCCACTGCCTATTCATGTCTGCGCGATCTGGAGCTGGTGCTTTTCTTCATTCTTGGTTCCTCTTCTTGGAAGCATTTGCACTGAGAATGTTCACTGCCAGACAATAGGGAGCTTTTGTCAGCAGGGTGGGCAGCATGTGTATGGGTGCTCTGTCATCAGCTCTTACAAGTGGAGTCAGAACAACTCAAGAGAGGAGGAGGCCGATCCTGGATCTGCCCTCTGGCCAAATATGCATCCTGCCTTTGCAATGCATATGCTCATGGAAGGGCAAACAGTGTAAACAAGAAGGCAGTTTGAGGCCATCACACTGGTGGATCTGACTTTGCATGCTTAGCTTCTGACGGAGAGGGGATGACAGTGTGGACCCCTGGTTTTTGTGTCACTGGAGATCAACATCTAACTTCATGAACTTGAATTGTTTAGATTCACACCTGTTTTTTTGTGTGGAAATTAGACTGTAGGACACTCTGCTAGAACACTTTTTTGAAAGCACCATGACGGCAGCGGCTTGGTACCATCGGGACATCAGCCGCGTGCAAGCCGAAGAGCTGCTGGCCCGTGCCGGGAGAGATGGCAGCTTCTTGGTGAGGGACAGCGAATCTGTGCCTGGAGCCTATGCCTTGTGTCTGCTGTAAGTACTTTATGCTGCAATACACTACACGACTTTCGTCTAGATTTGCAGTCTGACGAGTCAAAGTTGCCAAAAGTTAGAGACAGTTTGCAGATTTTGGGCAGTCGGAATTGACAGAAAATCACATAGTGGTAGGCACAGACTTGTTTAGCTTCAAAAATGTTTAAAAAAAAATGTTTAGCTTCAGACTATAATACAACCCAGTCTGAGTATATCAGACATGCTTTATATTTTGAGCTAATTTTAGAACACATATTGTTTTTATCTGTCACACATTTCCTAGCAATTTGACGCATTTACCCAGAATGTGTTTGGCACCACACCCAGTTGTCTATCTGCAGTACTTCCGGGTGATGCACACTAACATTTTCACTTAAATCGCAATTGTTACCAGATTGCCAAGAAGTCAATGAGCTACTGTAGCCCTTCTCTTTAGTCCGTGCATGTGAGATGGATTTTACAGCCATGTGTCTGCCTTCCCCATCAGGTTTAAGCAGAATTTTGGCAAGACTGTGACTTCGGCTACCTTTCAAATAGTTTAGTGTTGTCTATCTCAATGCATATGAGCTCCAGGAGACGAGACTTAGTCTACAGCAGCCCCTCTAGGCCCCACTTGGTCAGCTTTGTTCATGCCTCAGTTTTCCCTGTTTTCCTCCTGTCTCTGGCCTCTGTAGGAGGGAATAGGCTCCAGTGACCGCACTGCTCTCGCTCCACTGCGGCCCACAGCCAGACACATTCCTGAAGGCTGAGCCCTCCAGCTTCATCTGCTCTCCCTGCTTTCTTTCATTCTCTCTCATTTATACTCTTTGCTCGTTATCTGGCTCTGCCTCATTCTTTCCCTTTGCTCTCTACCTCATCTCTTCTCTCTGAAACGGTTCACATGCAAAACATCTACTCACACAGTCACATCTCACTTCCTCTCTGTGCTTTCTTCTGTTGTTTTAGATGACCTGTAAATAATGAGCTTTCTAATTGTGTCTTCATTGGGCTCAGTTGAATGTGTGCCAGGTTCTGTGGCCAAATGCGAATGAGCACAAATACTGGTTTATCTAACCTCTGATGGGCAGAGCAATATGATCTTCTATGATATGGCACATACACTGATGACCTCAGTGACCACATTAACAGGTTGAATTTTATTTTACTGTGGCCTTACATATGGTATTAATGAGGTTTTAACCTACTTTCAGAATTTATAATCCTGCCCCATGGTTGCCATTGAAAACATCAATGCAGTGTGCACAATTTGTTTCATTAAGCCACACAATGACCCATTTATGTGTACCACACTATTTATACCATTTTTAGATGAATTTCTATCAAGATGGCTTAATTGTCATTGAAAATGTTGTTAAAGATGCTGAACTTTCTACATAATTTCTTTGATAAGATATTTTTGAGAGAGTTATACTGAAGATAAGAGATTCTGTCATCATCTACTCACCCTCAACTTGTTCCAACCTTGTATGAATTTCTTGATTCTGACGGACACAAAAGAAGATAATTTGAAGAATATGGGTAACCAAACAGTTGTGGGGCATCATTGACTTCCATGGTATGAAAAATAATACTTTGAAAGTAAATAGGGCCCATCAACTGTTTGGTTACAAACATTCTTCAAAATATCTTCTTTTGTGCTCGTCAGAATCAAGAAATTCATACAGGTTTGGAACAAATTCTATAAATGATGATAGAACTTTTTGGGGGAACTATCCTAAGACGATAATGGAAAAGTTAGATGAAGAAGTGCTTTATAGGGATAATTCGCCCAAAAATGTACATTTTGTCATCCTCATGTCGTTTCAAACCTGTATGACTTTTTTCATCTGTGGAACATAAAAGAACAGATTTTGGTTACCTTTGTCTTCCATTGTATGGAAAACCCCTGATATTTCTTAAAATATTTTTGTTTTTACAAAAGTAAGATACAGGTCATACAGGTTTGGAATGACACGAGGATGAGTAAATGACCGCATTTAAATTTTTTGTGTGAACCATACCTTTAACACAAACACAAAACAATATATATTCAAAATAGCTTCATAACACTAAAAACCCATGCATGTGGTCAGAGATTAATAATTGCAGAAAATATTATCCAGTTATATTTTTGAACTCTGCAGAAAATGTGGGTTATAGTTCACCCCTCAAAATGAAAATTCGGTCATCATTTACTCACGCTCAGTGCTTTAAGTAAACAGTACCACTTATTTTAATCTGTAGCATACCCTCACTTTTTCTTGCGGCACTTTTCCGACACTTCTCGCATAGTTTCTAAAGGTTGCTATTTTCAATAACAAATTTGCCTAAGCATGGGAATGAGGTGCCATCAATGGTTGTAATTAAATCCTTGATTTAACAAATGCTATTCTTAAACAGTTACAATAACTGTTACTTTTTCATAAGGCAAGTAAGTTAGAATCAAGAGCTTTAAAGTCTGGATCTTCTTGAATTATTGACTAAACAATTTGTTTTCCCTATGTTTGACATGTGTTCTAATAATGACAGATATTAGGAAAAAACTGGCTTTCAGATATTACAAGAGATGACAGGAAATTTTCAGTGTAAGACTTTTTTCCACTAAATTGAGAATTTTAGCGGAATGTCTGAGTTACTCTCTTCTGTACAAGCTGTTGAAATCCTAAAAAGGACAAAAGCACTAAACTATATATTAAAGAATATTGTATTGCATTGGATTCAACATTCTGTTTTTTTACATAGGTTCCAGCGACATGTCCATACATACCGAATCCTCCCTGATGCAGATGGATTATTGGCTGTACAGGTGAGAAGACAAAGGAGTCTGCTAATCATATCCTGTTAGGCAGGATTACCTTTTACCAAGATTACAATTTCACATGCAAATTACTTGACATTCAGTGTTACTTTCACTTCTTAAAAAAGATAGGAAAAAGAAGCAGTCTTGTCAGCTGTCTGAAGCATGCAGCTGCTTATTTTCAAAATGACCTCAGTGGCACTTGCTGTCAATAAAATGTTTCACACAGATTCCTCCTGCACCCACGCTTCAGATCCAGTGGGGAATGACAGGAATGGGTTTGTCTGTCTGTGTGGAGATTGAAATATGTGTGACATAATTGTTTCTGGGCATGCAGCAGTGTGCTAGATATATTGAGGGTGTTTTTTTTTTTTTACTAAGGCATGTTGGTGTGTTTCATATAAAAACACTCTTCCAAAGGGTTTGTCATTTTAAAGGTGACTTTAAAATGCCTGTTTCTTATATAAAGCACATAATTAACACAATAACACTGTTGTATTAAGTTGTTTAAGTGTTGCTTTCTGTTGTAAAAAAAAAAGAGTAATTTTCTGAATATTCTCCCCCTCCCAGTGTCTGATTTCTTTTAATCGCTTTTCAAGAGCTGCACTCTTGGAAGAAAAACATGCTGCTATATAGAGATTTTAGGGGAAATAATTGAACGTTTTTGCCAAAATGGTTTCATCGACCATACTCTGAAAGTACAAGCTTCTAAAAAAAGCAATTCAAAGAGCTGGTTATTTTATTTGTCATGATGCCTGATGATTTAAGGATGTGTGTGTGCGTCCTTGTTTGCACTGTGGGTAGCTGGCCAGTGGCTGTTTGTGGTATGTAGAGTTTGGCAGAAGCTAGAATGAGGGCATCATAATGTAATTGTATCTTTGGTCCATAAAGCGGAAAAACTTAAATGTTTTGGGAGTTACCCTACCTAGACCAACTTCTTGTTGTGGAAAACCTAGCAATTCTGCATTTTCTGCCTTCTTTTTTTAGTTTACTCAGGATATAGAGTCTCTGCATTGATGTCATGGAAGTTTAATATATCTGTCAGAATTCCAAATATTTGTAGTTTAATAAAAAGTTAGCCAGTTCTGAAATATAAATAAAAAAATTAAAAGGTTTAAAGTATAACAACATTTTTCAAAAAGTTTAAGATCTCTCACACTGTAAATTTTTTTAAATTCTCTAGTGACTGGTGATATCTACATTTTTTAGTTGGCCAAATTGAATTTCTAATATTGATACAATTTAAATCACAGAAATTCAATTTGGCCAACTAAAAAATTTAGATGTGACCAGTTTTACAGAAAATTGTAAATTGGAGACCTGAATTTTTTTTTACAGTACATCATACAGTGCACAATTAACATCACACACCTGTAGATAATAGATAGGTGCGTAGGACGAAGGATAACCAGATCCAAAAATCTCAACAAACAAACAAAAGGAAATCCCGCACACTATCAAAACTTGCAAAAATCAAAAACGTTTTATTAGCAACGTTTCGGTCTCATGACCTTCATCAGGCATTTAAGTGCATCATAAAAAATGTGTAACAAATGTTTTCATGCGTTTGATGGTATGATTTTTCCTGTTTCCTTAACAGGTTTGTTCACCCAAAAATGAAAATTAGACCATGATTATGACATTGTTCTTACTGACGAACAGTTGTATTAAACATGTCCTGGCTTTTCCAAGCTTTAAAAGGGCATTGAATTGTGTCGCTTTTGAAGTCATCTATAGCCATCATAACTGCTCCACATGGCTACGGGGTGTTAATAAAGGCCTTATGATGCGAAGCGATGCATTTGTGTAAGAAAAATATCCATATTTAACATGTTATAAAGTAAAATATCTAGCTTCCACCATTTTGGAAATAAATCGTAACTGGTGTGTAGTGTCGTCAGACATTAAGCATTTTGAAATGCGAGAGGCACTTCACTTTTTCCCTACGTTAAATATGGAAGGCGATATGGTGGAAGCTAGATAATTTACTTTATAAAGTTTTAAATATGGATATTTTTCTTACACAAATGCATCGCTTCACTTCAGAAGCCCTTTATTAACCTCCCGGAGCCGTGTGGAGCAGTTTTATGATGGATGGATGCACTTTTATGGACTTCAAAAACGACACAACGATTCACTGCCATTATAAAGCTTAGAAGAGCCAGGACTGTTTTACTCCGATTGTATTCGTCTGAAAGAAGGTCATATACACCTAGGATGGCTTGAGGGTGAGTAAATTATGGGCTAATTTTCATTTTTGGGTGAACTAACCCTTTAATCAAAATATAATTGTGAAATTTTGTAATGCACATTTCAAATCCTTATGCTGTCCTGCTGTATATTTGATCTGTGAATCTGTTTCTTTTGGGTTGTGTGTGTTTTTGTTTCAGGCCACGCAGGGAGTGCAGGTGAATTGTTTCCGTACTCTTGGTGATTTAGTTGTGGGGTATCAACACCCACACAAAGGTCTTGTGGCCCCTTTGCTTTACCCTGTTATGCGTGAATCAGAGCCCAACGATGAGAGCTCAGGTAAGACGGGATAGGAAGCATATAGTGAATTCCAGACCAAAAAATTTTTTAATTGACAAATAAAATAATCATTTGATAAAGATGTTCACTGTTCACTGACCGTGCATACAGTATCTTCCCACTTTAGCTTTTGGGTATTTAAACATAACTTTTTTTTTACGCATTTGTGACCATTTCATCCGCAGCCCTGTTATCAAAGTCTGTATTATATTTAGTATGAGGCCGCTGTGACAGTTCTACCCACAGGGCACAGGCACAATATTTAAATTTTTAAGCTTACATACAGGTGTCTTCTCATTGAAGATGGTGATGATGAGAAGCCAAGTTCAACATTTGCCACGCCCCGTGCAAAGTCCCCTTCAGGCCACCCTCCAACTTCCAGTTCAGCAGCCACTCAATTACTACTTCAGAGGCTTCAGGAGCTCAGCCCAAATAGGTACATTCATTCACACATAACCTATGGATCAATATCAAACTTTTGGATCACATCACACAACACTGTCTGTGCTGGTAAATGCTGTAAATGTGTGAAAGCACTATCACCATTTTTACAGCTCATTGTACCAATGTTTACCTCTGCAGTTTAGGCTGTGAGATCGTCCCATTACTAGATGAGTATCTGCATGGTAATGTGTGTAAGGACCTGGAGAATGTGAAAGGGGGTGCGTCAGGACTGCAACACTTTCAGTGTATCCTCAGCCGCGTATGCGACAGCCTGCACAGGTGCCGTTTCACTAACATCATGTCCTTTCACATGCTGCAATTATTTGAAAGAAGAATATTTGAATAATGACTGGCACGTGCCCTGGCAAAAAAGTTTTCCCTGATTTGTTTATCACAGTGAGATTGACCAGACACTGTCTAGTTTGGAGACTTTGGCGAAAGTGTTTGATCATCCTAGCAGCCATCTCACCTTCCCCACAATGCAGGTACATCCCTTTGTGGTTTTACACAAACATAAGGCTAATATAGTAAGCTACTATTTTTAATCAATCCTATATGTCTTTAGTTTAATAAATTTGCTTCACATGAAACATTATAAAAGGATTGCACGCTGTGTGGCTGATATGGGAACCAGAACAACAAATTCAAAGTTTTATTACATGTTCAAACAGGAATGGGATCTTTACTGGTCTTTGAGCAATAGTAATGGTGATGTTTGTCTTTGCATACTTCTTATTAGAGATTTGAGCAAAGCCTAATATTGCAATTTACTACAGAATTTGTCTTGCATCGATTGTACTTAAATTGCTCAAATCATACAGCTTGATGAGGAACTTTTCTAAGTGATCGGACTGACTTATTTTCGCTGGTGGATGTTTAGATGGGTTGAAAAAAAAATCCCTAGTGGTTCTTGACATTTTTTATTCGAAGGCCCATCATTGTTCAACACAATATTCACTGATATTCATTCAATATTTATTCATTCCTTATGGAAGCAAATAAGAGACATAATTCTTTGAAATGTAACTGCCACTGAATACTTAGTTTTGAAATATTTTATTTCGAAAAACATTTATCTGAATTTATTTGCTCTGAATTCACTCATTTGAAATCATTTTACTTTGGAAACCATTCCAATTTACCTCTCAAAACCTGAATTTCGATTAATATTTTTCAATGCTCAAAAATTCAGATACAAAAAAAAAAAAATCAACTTACAGAATTTCAGATAAAATAGATTCAGGTTGATCAAATTTGATTGCTCAAATTCAGATCTCAAATTTCAAGTTCATATTTTTCAAATGAAACATCAGTCTAATTCGACTGCTCAAATTCAGATCGAAAAATTCAAGTCAAATATTCACATGGTAACATCCGGGCTACCCAGGATAGGAAAACGAGTTGCGCGCCTATCGTCTCAATCAACTCCCTAGCTCAGTAGTCAGGGCACTGATTCAGTACAGTACCCTGACTACTGAACTAGGGAGCTGATTGAGACAGTCGAATTAGATTGATGTTTTATTCAAAAAATATTATCTTGAAATTTGATATCTGAATTTGAGCAATCAAATTTGATCAACCTGAATCTATTTTATCTGAAATTCTGTAAATGTTTGAGCAATGAAAAATATTAATCGAAATTCAGGTTTTGAGAGGTAAATTGGATTGGTTTCCAAAGTAAAATAGTTTCAAATGGGTGAATTCAGAGCAAATAAATTCAGATAAATGTTCTTCAAAATAAAATATTTCAAAACTAAGTATTCAGTGGCAGTTACATTTCAAAGAATTATGTATCTTATTTGCTTCCATAATTCCTCTGACATTTATGCTGTAATTATTTATGTTGAGTTGCTTGTTTTCAAACTTTTTATTAACAGAAACTTGGAGTGTTTATATATTAATTGATCACAAATAATTTTGTGTTTTGAGGAAAGACTATAGTTTTTAGTTCAGTTTACTGTACATCTTGATTGGATATTTTAGCATTTCAATGAAGTTATACTATATTAATATACTGATAAATGTTAATCAATTGTGTTATTATTATTAATGTATACATTTAAATGGTTTTAAAGGCACAGTATGTAAGTTTCTCCACTAGAGGTCGCTTCTTCAAAAGCATATGCTTGATGATGCCGTGAATGAGTGTGGAATCACGGGAGTTGTGGTCTTGACTCTTCAACTCCATTGCCGATGGAAAGGAATCCGGGCAGAAATCATTTTCATGAATGAATAAATTAAGTTTATTAACGTTACGGTGGTATGAAGCAGGACAAGCGAGAGCCCTTGGAAGCCAATGATAAAGAGAGAGACCTGTGTAAAACACCGGTCTCTGAGCTTATATTATGCTTATGCGATTATCAAGCGATTCAAGCAATAAGCGATTCAAGCAATAAGACCTATAACAACCTCTATAACATTGATTGGTCTTCTGTTGATAACTGTATAAGTTGCTTTTTTAAAGTTTTGCTCATATATTCCTGTTTTCTCATTAACTCTCTCTTCATTAGAATACAGGGAAGAGCCCTGAAGAAAACATGGATAATCTGCTTCACAAGCTCACTACCCTATGTAACCTGTTGTCTTCTCTGGAAAAGAGGGTAGAGACACATGAAATATAAAAACAGCATGCGCGAACACAAACCACATACATGTCATTCTTCTGCATTTCTGTTTTAATAATGATAACAATAGCATGTCTTTTTTCAGGTTCTCAAAGCTTTGCAAGAAGCTGTTACCAATCACAACTTATCTTTGCAACCAGCCACTCCTCCTGAGGCAGTTACAGCTACCAAAAAGTTTGCCCGACCCAATCCCGTCCACAGCTTTCAGGTAGCCCAATGTCTATCGTCTTCCTTGAAATGTTAATATTTTAATTATGAGAGTGTTTGCATTTATTTATGTGCATGTGTTTGCATGTCAAGGTCAAGGTGGTCAGGTATGGCAGGCAAACAGTGTCGGTAGACATAGATGCAGGAGTGCTGCTATTTGACAAGAAGTCTGGCTCATTTGGTGTGGAGACTGTCACACACGACAGGAGTGAGTTTACCTTGCCTTGAAAACATTAGTCTCCATTATTATAATGCAAGACTAGTAAATGCCATCTAATGCTTTTGTTTTAGTCGTGCAGTTGGTGAAGTTTCAGAGAGGCCCTGCCAAACTAAAGATGGTCATTGACAGTCATCACAACCCACCGAGAGAACTAGTGTTTGAGAGCATGAAGGTGAGGGGGAAAAGACTTCTATTGGCTTACCTTAAATGACCTAAATCTAAAGTACTGCTGTATCTTGCCCAGAAACGTGAAGCCTTCTGTCGACTGCTGCAGCTTATGAAGGCTGCTCACTCTCAGCAGTCCGAGCTTGATGTCATATCTGTGTTTGTGGGCACCTGGAATATGGGTATCAATATACAATAATTAGTCATAAAATACTATGGCCTCAACACCTGCAGCAAAATATTTTATTGTTGTATCTGTATTTTGCCTGCAGGGGACACTCCACCACCTGCTTCACTGCAGACTTGGGTTACTTGCTGTGGTCTGGGTCTCACCCCAGATGAGTCCATTGCCTCTCTGCCTCATGATATCTATGCAGTGGGCACTCAGGACAACCCGCAGAGTGAGAGAGAGTGGGTTGAACACATTAGAGCCACGCTTCGGAGTGCAACCAACATCGACTTCAAACAGGTCTAACATTATACAAATCAAAATCTTCATAGGCCAGTAAACTGTGTTTCTTCTTTTTAAGTGATCACATATCTCTATTAATCATTTGATTACATTTAATTTGAGTGTTACAATGGTGAGAGGAGATTGTTAGTGTGTTTTGTGTATCTCCTGTAGGTGGCAGTACAGTCGCTTTGGAATATCAGACTGGCTGTGTTTGTGAAACCAGAGCATGAAGGACGCATCAGTCAAGTAAACACAGCTAGTGTAAAAACTGGCCTAGGGAACACACTGGGTACAAATCTTCTTTATCAAACAAACAAACACTCACTCACTAATTAACTCTCATTTTCCTCTCTTTTGTCACCTCCTTTATATCCTATGTCTTGTAGCCAAGGAAAACAAATCAAGTGATAAATAAATCATCATCCTTATTACTATTATTATTTACACTAGATTCATTTTTGTCTTGGTGGTTACAGGAAATAAGGGAGCAGTAGGAGTTTCTCTTCTCTTTAATGGCACCTCAATGGGCTTTGTGAACTGCCATCTGACTTCTGGCAGTGATAAAGCACTCAGGTATTTATACACATATGTTTATATTAGAGCGTGGATCTCAAACTTTTTTAGGTGGCCGACCATTAACAGCCCAAATTGCATGTACATATTACCTTTAAGGATGGAATACAGCACACTATATGAAATCGGAACAGTTTTTAAAACACTAGGATATCATACACTTGCCGACTTTGTAAATGGTTTCAGAGGAAAAAACTGGGCATCATACACTAAACAACTGAGGATCACACAATCAGACATTAAGGTCATTCAAAACACAAACTTGCGGAGAAACATGCACCTTGTTGCTTGGAGACACAAACAACAAAATCAACATTCTAAAATCAGCTCAAAATATTACACATAACACTTAAAGGGATAGTTCATCCAAGAATGAAAATACTGTCAGTAATTACCCTCATGTCGTTCCAAACCTGTAAGACGTTTCTTTTTGATTATATCTGAGAGCTTTCTGTCTCTACATTGACACTTCTAACCATTCATAAAGAGATTGTAAAACTAATCTATATGATTCGAGCATTTAGTCCAAATTTTCTGAAGAGACAATTTTTTATGATGAACAGATTGAATTTAGGCTTTTATTCAGATATAAACACTGATCAGCGAACATAAACATAAGCTCAACGTAACCTGCTTGATGTGCTAGAACAAACCTCTTGCGGAAGCTCAAGCGTAACACGAGAATGAACCTCATTGGTTCTGCCACGTCAAGCGAACTTGCTTGAGCTTCTGTTTACCACAACTGATGTAATTATATGAACGTTTATATGTGAAAAAGCCTAAATTCAATCTGTTCATCAGATAAAGCAATCGTGTCTCTTCAGAAAATTTGGACTAAACCGCTCAGTTCATATGGATTAGTTTTAGGATCTATGAACTTTTTGAAGTGTCAAAAGTTACGAAGCTGCCAAAGTAGAGACAGAAAGCTCTCAGATTTAATAAAAAAAGTTCCTCATTTGTATTACGAAGATGAACAAAAGTCTTACAGATTTGGAACGATATGAGGGTGAGTAATTAATGACAGTATTTTGATTTTTGTGTGAATTAACCCTTTAAAAATGACCATTGCAGACCAGAGTTTGAGAACCACTGCATTAGCCTGCTTAAGTGTGAAAAATTTGGTCCAGTTGCACAAACAGCCATTATGTTAAGACTATCTTAAATACTATCTTAACCATCAGTTAGTCAAGGGGCGATCAGACTTACTTTTTAGCATCAAATTTGTCCAATCTACGATTTTATGTAATTTACTTATGAAATTATGACCGGTCTTGAAGGAAAAATATAGATTTTTTTAGAATAATTTTTAAGACTAGTTTTTTTAAGAATAAGTTTTGAGACTTAGACTAGTCTAAGCAGTTTATGTAATCAGATCCTGGATAACGTTGTGTTGTCCCTGTTCAAATGTTTGGGTTAGAATTTTTTTTTTTTTAATATAAATTCTTTAATTAATACTTTTATTCAGCAAAGACTCATTAAGTTGATCAAAAGTTCCAGTAAAGACTTACATGGTCCCCACTGATTCCATTTCAAATAAATGCTGTTCTTTTGAACATCATTTTCATTAAAGAATATTTAAATGTTTTTCGAGCACCAAATTAGCACATTGGAATACTTTCTGAACGATCATCTGATACTAAAAAAAAAAAGTTTTTGTTTATGAACAATATTACTGATTTATTGACATTTTGATCAAATGAATTTAGCCTTGAAAAGCATAGGAGATATTTTTTTCAAAAACGTATGATTGACCTCAAGCTTTTAAGTGAGTGTCTATTTTGCATTGTTCCTCTTCCTTGTCTTAGGAGGAACCACAACTTCCAAGACATCCTCAGACTTTTGTCTCTTGGAGAAAAGCAGCTCAGCACTTTCGACATTAGCCTTCGTTTCAATCATCTCTTTTGGTGTGGAGACCTCAACTACCGTCTGGACCTGGATGCACTGGTTAGACAGCTTATATCTGCGTTATTTCTGTGTAGATATTAGTCACTCCAGCTTTACTTGTTCCTGCTCACAGCTTTTTATGAACTGTGATCTATACTATAGCCTTTTAAACATTGCTCCAAGGAGACCCCATTAAGCGCATTGAATCATCTTCTTGTTCTGTGAATCCCTGTGCTCACTTATATCATATATTGAAGGCCATCTGTCCCTGACCGAGGTCTCTCTTTTGCAGGACATATTGAAGCATGTTTCAAAGCGAGAATTTGAGGAGCTGATGTGTGCAGACCAGTTGACCAGAGAGCGACACAGAAGAAAGGCCTTTTTTAACTTTAGTAAAAACAGCATCTGCTCTTCCACTCCAATGGTCACCATACACACATGCCAATCAATAGATGAGGTTACACAGCAACATGTGGGCCAAAAAAAAAGCATTAACAGACACTTTATTTTGTTTTTGCTCTCTGTTAAGAGGAGGAGAAGATTTTGTTTCCACCCACCTATCGGTATGAACGTGGTTCTAGGGACTGTTATCTGTGGCAGAAATACAAGTCCAGTGGGGTAAGACTTTCTATTTCATTTATTCTGTCGCTTCTGTTGATACTGAAACATCAAATTTACACTCTCAATGGTATAAATGAAATGGGTGATATAATTGGGATGATCATGCATAGGAGATTACAATTACTAATCTTGTTTTACATTATTTTATATAACTATATAAACTATATAAACTTTCTTTAGGTGCAAGTCAATGGGCCCTCATGGTGTGACAGAGTTCTGTGGAAGTCCTACCCAGAGTGTCACATAACCTGTACCTCATATGGTATATTTTATTTATTTCACTTCTTATTCTCAAGTGTTTGTCAAATCATATATAAAAAAGGAAGCAGCCATAATGTGTTGCAGTTGTTTAGAGCATTACATTGTCTTAATAGTACATAGTGGCGAGGCCAAACTCCTTTGTTTGCACTTTAGCTTGCCTTGAGGGGAGAAACTAAAACATCAGACTGCTATTTTTGTAGCATTTTGGAATGAGATATCTGGGTTTCACTTTATTTTGATGGTCCCTTTAACATATTCTGTTGACTATAAGTAGCGTTGCACCTACATGTCCACTAAACATCATTAGAGTGTTAGTAGAGTTTAAGTAGACTGGTAGGGTTAGGGTTGGAATAAGTTGACATGTAGGTGCAACATTACTTATAGTCAGTAGAATGTATGTTGAAAGACCATTAGAATAAAGTGTTAGCAGATATTAAGCAGACAGTCTACTAATACTCCAATGAGAGTTAGTTGGCATGTAGGTGCAACGTTACTTATAGTCAACAGAATGTTCAAAAGGGACCATCAAAATAAAATGTTACCGATATCTGTAGCTACTCTGCTCAGTAAAGGTTTACTTTGGGTATGATTGTAAGTCTGTGGTCCACAAGAGTCATATCCTGTCTGTCTGTCTGCTCTAAACATGTGAATTCAGCCTCCTAAGCAAAGACCTCAAACATATATTATGCCAGTGTATATGATCACAGCCAATACTGACCAAATGCTTATTATTTTATAACTACCTCAACTTAGTATTTCAATTAACTATTTCAATGGCAGCATTCAACATGATGGGAGTTAGATGTGCAATTCAGAGGATGGCTTGTATGCTTGCTGTCTCATTACATAAAAATATCCATATTACATATGAAATCTCCACACCAATTGCAGCATTAAGAATTGGATGAATTTTGTAAACGTGTACCACAAAATGGGAAGTGTTGATAAGAACAGAGATGATAAAGTTGAATGAAGAGGTAGGACTTTTTGGCATGCCCATTAAAATCTTAGGCCCTGTTTACACCTGGAATTAAGATGCGTTTTGGTCGATCAGCGGGCCACTGTCCTGCAGAGTTTAGCTCTAACTCGCCTGAACACACCAGCCTGGAAGTTTCTAGTAGGCCTAGCAAGACCTTGATTAGCCGGTGCAGGTTTTTTTAATTGGGGTTGGGGCTAAACTTTGCAGGACAGTGGCCCTCCAGGAGTAGAATTGGTATACAGGGTCGTGCAGAGTTCCTCAGGG
Organism: Gobiocypris rarus; assembly: GCA_023029165.1. Taxonomy (NCBI): domain Eukaryota; kingdom Metazoa; phylum Chordata; class Actinopteri; order Cypriniformes; family Gobionidae; genus Gobiocypris; species Gobiocypris rarus. The sequence goes on from CM040932.1 coordinate 31,416,374, forward strand.
GCAGGGGCTCAAATGTAATAAAAGGGGCACCTATTACTACAGAGTAATTCCAATAGAATAATTACAACTGCATATATGTATCAAGTAGATTGTGTGGTCACAATTATGAATATGGGACTACTTATATAAACTTCTTGTAATTTATATGTACATTAAGCAGAATAATTGCAACAAAAAGAAAAAAGTGGAGATAAGGTTATAAAGCATGATGGTCGTGGTGCCAGAATGCCAGTCAGTCAAGTCCAAAGCAAAACCCATAGTAATGCATTATGGGAGCGACGTCTCAAGTTCAGAAAACAGCGTTCACACGTACTTAATTCTGACGCCAATCGGACTTGGGTGCACACTAAAAGTGCTAGTGTGAAAGCACCCTTAAACTCTATCTCAGAAACTATTAGGACCAGCCCTAAACACAATTAAAGTAATGTATGATGTTCAAAGTCGTCGGATCACTGTTTTTCTCACACACTACATGATTGTTTGGAGAACTATTTAGTCACACATTACACAACATTTCAATAGGAAGAATCGCCTACAACTCTGTCTACAAACTACATTTCACAATAAACCACACTCAAGAAGTGATACAGGAAATAACGTAAAATCACGCGTGAGACAGGAATCCTTAAGCGGGACTAGATATGGTAGCTAGCATGAAACTTGCTATCCAAGTTGTCTGTACGCTGATTTGCAAAAAGAAAAAAGGAGAATATGAAGGAGACAATGGTAGCTAGCAGAAGCCATGCTTGCTGATGTTCTGTTGCAGGTCTATGACTCCTCCCCCTGAACTTTCCTTTGCCCAGTGTCTTGCTCTTGCATTGGCTGAAGGTTGTTGTGGATGTAATTTCCAGGCAAAATACATTTCACACTACAGGATGTCAATAGCGCAGTCAACCAGTCGCAGACAGGTCCATTTCATCTGCGACGGATTGGCACTTCTCTCAGATCGCGTCTTTGATAACACGCACTATGCAATTGTCACTCATGTGAACAAGTACCGATTTGCCTCCTTTTAGGCCTTCGTCTGTGATTTACACAAAACTGCTGGCGAGTAAAAACCTGGGCTAGTGTGTACCTGGCAAAATGGACCAAAAAATGTATGTACGTAGTAATAAAACAAATATTTAAATTTAATTGTTTGGTTCTGTTCATCAGGATGCACAGATGACATCTTCACTAGTGATCACTCTCCTGTTTTTGCAACTTTTGAAGTCGGTGTAATATCACAGTTTCCCAGAACAGGTATGGATTCTTTTCAGCTTGTGTCTCTGAAAATTACGTTTCGGACCTTTAGGTAATTTCATAACTCGAGTTATATTAAGGGTTGCTGAACATGCATTTTTTATTAAGGAACCACCATTTCCCTTTACCACTGAACACATTTTTTTCCAGGCTGGTTCATCTGAACAGCACCACGAGAAACTCCTGTCATTAGTTATGCCATTCCAAGCCATCTTAGAAACACAAATCAAAATATTTGAATAAAAACTGAGAGTTCAGAACAAACCTCAGTGTATGTGTATGTGTGGGGTTGGGGTATACATTGATGAGCCAAAACATTATGATATTATAATATCACCGGTGAAGAGAATACTGTTTATTAACTCCTAACAAGGCCAAATATTAAGGTCTAGGTAGATTAGATGGTAAGAAAACAAAACAATCAGGTCTCGTAATCAGCATGTTGGATGCAAAAGAAATGGGCAGGAATAAAAATCTGAGCGACATTGAAAAGGCCAAATTGCTATGGCAAGGCAACTGGATCGGAAACAGCAAGGCTTGTGTGTTGCTCCTGATCAGCAGTGGTGAGAATTTAACAACAGTGGTCCGAGGAGGGACAAAGCAGGTGTTGTGAGCCCAAGGCTTATCGATGCACAAGGGCAACGAAGGCTATCCCGTCTGGTCTGAGACAACAGAAGGTCTACTGTGGCACAAGTCACAAAATTTTAATGAAGGTTATGGGAGGAATCGGTCAAAAACACAGTGCATCAGCAGACCAATCAGAGTGCCTATGATAATCCCTGTCCTCTGTCGAAAGCAGTGGAAGACGGTCGCCTGGGCAGACGAGTCCCTTTTTTTAACATCACAAGGACAGCCAAGTACAGGTCCTTCTAAAAAAATTAGCATATTGTGATAAAAGTTCATTATTTTCCATAATGTAATGATAAAAATTAAACTTTCATATATTTTAGATTCATTGCACACCAACTGAAATATTTCAGGTCTTTTATTGTTTTAATACTGATGATTTTGGCATACAGCTCATGAAAACCCAAAATTCCTATCTCAAAAAATTAGCATATCATGAAAAGGTTCCCTAAACGAGCTATTAACCTAATCATCTGAATCAACTAATTAACTCTAAACACCTGCAAAAGATTCCTGAGGCTTTTAAAAACTCCCAGCCTGGTTCATTACTCAAAACCGCAATCATGGGTAAGACTGCCGACCTGACTGCTGTCCAGAAGGCCATCATTGACACCCTCAAGCGAGAGGGTCAGACACAGAAAGACATTTCTGAACGAATAGGCTGTTCCCAGAGTGCTGTATCAAGGCACCTCAGTGGGAAGTCTGTGGGAAGGAAAAGTGTGGCAAAAACTCTGCACAACGAAGAGGTGACCGGACCCTGAGGAAGATTGTGGAGAAGGACCGATTCCAGACCTTGGGAGACCTGCGGAAGCAGTGGACTGAGTCTGGAGGAGAAACATCCAGAGCCACCGCGCACAGGCGTGTGCAGGAAATGGGCTACAGGTGCCGCATTCCCCAGGTCAAGCCATTTTTGAACCAGAAACAGCGGCAGAAGCGCCTGACCTGGGCTACAGAGAAGCAGCACTGGACTGTCGCTCAAATTTTGCATGTCATTCGGAAATCAAGGTGCCAGAGTCTGGAGGAAGACTGGGGAGAAGGAAATGCCAAAATGCCTGAAGTCCAGTGTCAAGTACCCACAGTCAGTGATGGTCTGGGGTGCCATGTCAGCTGCTGGTGTTGGTCCACTGTGTTTTATCAAGGGCAGGGTCAATGCAGCTAGCTATCAGGAGATTTGGGAGCACTTCATGCTTCCATCTGCTGAAAAGCTTTATGGAGATGAAGATTTCGTTTTTCAGCACGACCTGGCACCTGCTCACAGTGCCAAAACCACTGGTAAATGCTTTACTGACCATGGTATTACTGTGCTCAATTGGCCTGCCAACTCTCCTGACCTGAACCCCATAGAGAATCTGTGGGATATTGTGAAGAGAAAGTTGAGAGACGCAAGACCCAACACTCTGGATGAGCTTAAGGCCGCTATCGAAGCATCCTGGGCCTCCATAACACCTCAGCAGTGCCACAGGCTGATTGCCTCCATGCCACGCTGCATTGAAGCAGTAATTTCTGCAAAAGGATTCCCGACCAAGTATTTGAAGGTTGACTTTTTTTGTATTAAAAACACTTTTCTTTTATTGGTCGGATGAAATATGCAAATTTTTTTAGATAGGAATTTTGGGTTTTCATGAGCTGTATGCCAAAATCATCAGTATTAAAACAATAAAAGACTTGAAATATTTCATTTGGTGTGCAATGAATCTAAAATCTATGAAAGTTAAATTTTTATCATTACATTGAAAAATATTCCATTATATGGAAAATATTGAACTTTTATCACAATATGCTAATTTTTTTAAAAGGACCTGTATGTGTGTGCTGTTTACCTGGGGAAGTGATGGCACCATGATGCACTGTGGGACAATGAGTTTGTTGCTCTGGATAAGGATCTGCTAGGGAACCATGGGTCTGGCCATTCATGTAGATGAACATTTAACATGTGCCACCTACCTAAACATTGCAGAGCAGGCACGCCCCTTCATGACAATGGTGTTCCCTGGCAGAAGTGTCCTTTTTAAGCAGGATAATACACAACACACATTTTTCAGGAATGGTTTGAGGAACATGATGAAGAGCAGGTGTTGCCCTGGACTCCAAATTCCCCAGATCTCAATTTAATTGAACATTTGTGGAATGTGCCTAATAAAAAAGTTTGGATCTGCTGCTTGGTGCCAGAAACCACAGGACACTTTCAGGGGCCTTGCAGAGTCCATGCCTCGGTGGGCCTGAGCTGTTTTGGCAGCACGTGGAGGTCCAACAACATATTAGGCCTTGTGGTCATAATGTTTTGGCTTATCGGTGTATATCATCTATTATAATATTGTGATTGTTGTTTTAACAGTGTGCAACCTGACAGATCGATGTGTTTTTTGTCTTTTAAAAAAAACATCTAGAGAGTGCATGCATATACTACATGATGTAGTCTATTAAAATGTATTTAAAAGGCCCCCAATATTCAAGATAAGGGCAAAAATACCTCTTGATGTCTTTTATATTTATATAATGTAATATAATTAGTCAATATCACACAAAGAGTAACATTTTTTTCCCTCCAAATATCAGCATGATAACAAATGTGATATTGATTTTATACAATTAAATTGTATATTGAATTGAACAGTTTAATTAACAAGTTAATATTAAGTAAGTTATATTTTAGACACAATATTTTGCAAATAGTTCCAAACGAAGCCATATGACTTATTTTGCGTCTCTGAGCAACACATGGTGGTGAATGAAGGATTTGTTTAAATGAATGATTCAATGACTCGCATTAAGACACCCAAATGTTTCATTCCTGAGTGAATCGGTTGAAATTGAATGGGCCTTACTTTAACAATCTCAGCGCATGGTCTGAAGCGCATGGCGCAGGTGCCCTAAGGGCGTGTCCAAATCCACTTTTGCTAATTTAGCGATGGAAAAAATGGTCAATGCGCCAGGCGCATGGTCAAAAAGGGTTGCACCTAGTCTCTTAATGAGTCATGGGTGTGTTTTATATGTAATGTGTAAACCAATCATATTCTCATCTCCCATTCCCTTTAAAAGCCAGGTGCCCTTGCACCATGGCGAATTCTCATTTACATAGTGAAATTGCAATAGAGTGGAAAGACTAAATGCTTTTCCTGAGAGGAATCCTTTTATTTTTTATATTTACAAATGTTTGTGTTGCTACGTGTCCCTGTGTGTGTAATAATAAGCAGACTGTATGCACCTTGTGCACCCACCTACTGTATAGGCGCATATTACTAAAACTCCCTTTAAATAACACTATAGCTATTGACATTAGACCAAGTTTTTGTTGGTCAATGGGACAGTCATTTTCAGTTGCCTTAAAATAGCAACGCTGTAAAAAAAAAGACGATGCATACATTTAATGTTAAAAAACAAAGGTTTATGAAGGTAAAAATGGCCAAAAAAGGTCCAAATCTATTTAAACTTATTGGAAAATATAATTTCTGTCACTGCTGCATACTGAACCGCACAGCAAATGAAGAATATCAAAAACTTTAAGAGCTGTCCATGGCAGTCCTAATAGCATAATAAACACACTCAGAAAAATAGCATCTAATTATCGTTATCGAGAAAATCCCAGAAAATAGAGATATCATTTGTTGTCAGTATTGCACTCCCCTACCTCAGTGGTTCTCACACATCAAACAAGCAAGTTTTAGCTTCCATTTACCATAAATTATGTGTTTGATGTACAGTATGTGCTTTATAAAATAAAAGCCTAAATTAAATCTTAAATTATTTTATGATCTCTTTATGAACCTTTTGACGCATAAAAGTTTTAGTGAAATGGACTTTCAATGGAGGGACAGAAATCACTCACATTTTATTAAAAATAACTTAATTTGTGTTTTGAAGATGAACAAAAGTCTTATGGCATTTGGAACACTTGAGGGTGGACAGAATTTTTGGGTGAACTATCCCTTTGACAAATACACATCAGCTATAAAATAGTATTTTTTTTTAATTGTTAAAAAATGTTTGTTTACCGTTTCACAGACAAGGCTTAAATTAGTCCCAGACTAAAATGCAACAACTTGCACTGACATATCTTAAATGAAGTCAGTGCCATTGTTATGTCTCAAGATGCACACCAGTAATGTTTTTCTAAGGCATGTTTATAAAAGTTACTTAAATGTCCTAATTGATCTAAGCCCTGTCTGTGAAAACGGGCCTTAGTGTCATAACCATGTCACAATCCTTTTTTCTACATCTACATTATACATCCCTGTGTATGTAGACTCAGGTTCAGAGAGAGCCAGCATTGAGCTGGAGGCGATTGAGGCTATAGTGAAAACGGCTAGCAAGGCCAAGTTTTTCATCGAGTTCCACTCCCGCTGTCTAGAAGGTATTTGGTATCTTTTGTGCAATAATCAATCAGACTAGTGATCATGCAGTGCTTTGTTGCAAGTCTGTTTCCTTTTGAAATGTCAGGAGATCATGAAATAATTGTGACAGTTCTTTTTTTGTGACAATTTTTTTGTGCTTCTCCTTCTGTTTAGAGTCTCGCCGTTCGGCCGAGAATGACTTACAGTGCTGTGAGGTGCCAGGGTTTCTGAAACTTGGCTGGTCTTCAAAACAGCTTCCCAAGGTTGTGATAGAGATACTCTGCCTAGTTTAATAATGATTTGATACTTTTGGTTGGTAAATCAAATCAAAAATCTCTTTTGCCCCTCCTTTTTCAGTTCCACCCAGTTTTCTCGGATTTAGAGCATCTCCGGGATCAGCACTTGCTGTTGTCTGTGAAATCATGTGATGGCTTTGAGTCATACGGTAAATCCTCAAGCTCATCATGTCTGTTTGAATGAAATATCTCTGAAACAGTGGTTTGGATTTTTAGAAACCATTGCCTCATAAGCAACTACATACTCTTTTTGTGGTGAATTTAGGACACTTTGTTGAACTCATTAATGCTGTTGAATCATTGTGGTCATATATGTAATGAGAGTTATGCCATTACAGGCGAGTGCTGTGTGCCTCTTCGCTCGGTAACAGGGAAATCATCAAATCCATTTGAGACATGCTTGACTCACAGAGGAGAAGAGATGGGCTCTATTCGAGGACGAATCAGGGTCTATGTACCATCAGACCGCCGAAGGATCCGGGAAAGGGTCTATGGTGGGTTATCCACATGGCCTTACAATATCTTTTCTTCAAATGTGCCCTGGACACTTTTCCCTCTTACAATTTCTTTCTGTTTTAGTTCCTCCTCTGCTTTGGATCTGTTTTTACTTCTCTATCTACCATGGCTTCCTCTTTTGGCTCCCTGCTGCCTGATCTTGTCCAGATGCATCCTGACCTTTACTGAAATATTACTCTCAACATGATGCACACTAAACACCCAGTGACTGTGCCACAGATTTTGACAAAATTTAAACAGTTTGACATGAGCCATGTCTTCTGCACATTACAGAGTGGCTCTGTATTGAGAAGGATGAGAGGGAAATTACGAAGGACCATTTGTCTCACCCTTCTTCCTGTGCATTCCCCACCCAGTGAGTTAGCCCTACGCTAATAAATAGTGTTTACTTTATCTTTGATTAAGTATATTTATTCACACACTTCCACTAGCCTTTTCCATTGAATGACTTCATGTTCCCACTGTAGATCACCATCAGCCTCGTATATGGCAGCTCCAAACAGCTACACCAATCCTGCGTACTTCATCTTTGAGGGGTTGCCTGTGTTGCAGAGAGTCGAAGAGAATCCCTCATCCAGCAAAGAATCACAATTACTAGGGGCCAAAGAAACTTTGATACAGCTCCCTAGAGTGACTGGAGGTCACAGCCATGTCAAAAGGTCTGCTCGGAGATCGGACTTCACAGAGATTGAGATTCCTGGCTCCTTAGCACCCTATAAACCATCTTGTAAGACTCAAAATGAACTGTCGTTGACTGCATCCTCTTATCAGCTTTTCCCAGGTCCAGATGTTCCTAATACATCCCCAAATCAAAGACACACCACTTCTTCAAATCCATCTTTACAGTTGCAGTCCCATAAGAACAATATGACACAGGGTTCAGAATTGTCAGTCAAAAAACTCACAAACTCCTACATGAACCATTCTGTTTTTTCCCGAGACATACAGACACCACTCAAAGAAAAAGTCAGAAAGGACTATCACAGGCTACATCAAGGCCGGCCCATGCCAATGCAAAATGGACCAAAGCTATACCCCTATGTGTCCACAAGGCTTCCCGTCAATGAATCCTCAGTACCCTGGACTGTGGAGCAGCCAACTACAGCTTTAGGAGACAACTCACTTACAGCTCTCCAAATTGCTAAATCACTAAGTGAAGTGGATTTTCAGCCAGTAGACAGAAAGTACCAATTTCATGAAATGTCATCTCAGCAAAGGCATCATGGGTATGATTATGGTTTAGCAAATGAGAAAAACTACAGCTGGGAGAAAGAGGTAAGCTGTTTAGTTTTCAGTTACGGGTTATGTTGTTCAGTGAACTATGTAAATATGGACTTAAGGATTTGCTTTTGGCCTTTGCTTTGATAAATACAAAGGCAATGTGTGTCTACAGGTGTCAGTCCTACATGGAGCCCCAGAAACAGTGTGGGAGCTGCTCAGCACTCTGGGTTTGCAGCGTTACACGCTGGACCTCAGCCGTAATGGCTGGGATGATCTTGATTACTTCAGGTGAGGTTGAGGTTGATGTGGCGAAAAATCTGAAATAGACTCACTGTGCTTTAGTTAATAACTCTACGCAGAAACGGTGCTTGGTGAATAAATACATTGCCAAAAGTGTGTTCTTTTCTTCTGCAGTGGCATTACTGAGGAGGAGCTGTGTGCAGCGGGTGTGTCTAACCCATCTCATCGACGAAGAATTTTGGAGAACCTTCCCAAGATCTGGGACTGAACACAAAGAACCTGAGAGACTATCAGGTGTCAGACTATAAATGACAAGCTCAATATTTGCATTCCTAATACATTTTTTTATTCTTCTTTGTACTTTCAAAAGTTTAAATTACGTTCATAATAAAGCTCATCACACCAAGGGTTAATTCTGTCCCTGTGGTCCTAAACATACTGTGTGGAATAAACTACAGTACAATACATTCTAACAATCCAAACAAATCTTATCTATCACTTAAACACAGCCTCTTTATTTGTTTATTCTATGTCGAGCATCTTGATACTCATACGTAGATACTGTGTATATAATAGCAAAGTCATCCTTGTCTTATCTAAGCATTAGCTGTGAAATGTTACGTTGTGGTTCAGCTGTATCACTGTATCACAGCTTGTCTATATCCCTGTTTTGAGCCTAGTTACTGTATTAATTCGTAAAAGACCCACTACCTTTTAAAAGTCCATAAACCATCTGTTTGCTAAAAGAGTCAGCCGGTCCTTTTAAGAGGAATGCCTATTTTACTGTTTACCCCAGTGATTTAATTGCTGTTCTCCCCTTTACTTAAGGAGATAAGCTCATGGAGGTTTAATGCTAACTTGAACAAACATAATGATTTCCAGTGTAGTCTTACATCGCTGCACAACTGTAAATATTACCTGCAAAATAAGGTAACAGAATAATAACTGTTCACATCTTTTACTGAACACTGAAGTTGTAACCTGAATTTTCCACAAAGATTTAATACAGACTGTAAAATTCAGTGTAAATGTCATTTTATTTGATTTTTATTCTTATCAAACTATAAAACTATCAAGGCCAACTAGCTACGCTCTAATTTATGACGTAAACTTGACGTTATATGATTTTTCCCACCTACATAGTCCTACAATCCTCTTTTTACCCAAGTAGTGCTTTATACTTGTGTTTGTATATTTGTAATTTGGTAAATTATGTAATGTATGGATTGATGGTTTTATAAAGTCACAGAAAAAGAGTGATTAAAGGTTTTTCATTTATTTATCTAAGTCAAATACTATTCAGTGTCAATATTTGATCATCTTTAAACTTGAACAAATATGGTATAGAAGGTTGTTTGTACAGAAACAGGATATTTGAGGACTATGAGTTTGAAATGTTTGTAATGACATCAACATGTCCTAAAAATGTCAAGAGACATTGTAGCTACTCGTTGGTCATTAAACAGTCCACGCTTCTGAAGTACTGATGTCTTTTAGTACTCTTTTATTTATATATTTGAGACACCGTGAAAACTAAAATGTAAAACAAAGACAACAAACACAGGTTTTACATACACCCATAAAGACCCAAAAATCAAATAAGGAAATACATAAGATTAACTCATTTACCGTGTTTGCCTGTAACCAACAGTCGAATCATCAGGAGCCCATGGATATCTCAATTCATGTTTGCCATTCTGTTGACACTAATACTTCCGGGTTAAATAACCCAGGAAGAGTCACATGACCAATCAGTACAACTAATAAAATCCAATACCACCAGAATTAACTAAATTAAGACATGTGCACAAATAAATCACATTTAAATCAAAATACAAAAGAAAAAAGGGAAAAATAAACATTAACCCCTAAACCCCCACCAATATTAAATACATGTATACACCATACACAGCTGACCTACCAGTGTCAGCTACAACATGTCTTGCAAGCATAACTGCAGGAATCGCAAAGATGGATACAGAGAGAGAGAGATGGAGAAAGAGTTGGATAAAGTTCAGCATAAGTTCACATCCTTGTGTGCTCTCCGGAGAATGCAATTCAGTGAGTCTGGTTATTACATCTTAGCTTATCACAAATACACAACTTTCTTTCCGCTCTCTCAAAAATTGTCCTTCCAGTAGCTTGTGACTGATCTGGACTCTTTCTATCTGCTTTGCCGTGACGCAAATGAAAGCGGGGGGAGAGTATGTGTGTATTCTGCATCGCTTTCCTGATTTACCTGTCAGTCATTACTTGATTATTATGTAGGCCAGAGAAGAAGAGTGAATCCGAGCTAGCTGTATTTCCAGTGACCTACAGTTCACATCACTTTACCGAGTCATTGTCCCACTCAAATTCCTGTACAATATATGCACTTTCCCGTAACTCCTCTTGGGTTAACCATCAGGTCAGCACTTACAAAGGAAGTGGGTCTTACCGTACCAACACCACAAAATAATCTCCCCAGCTTTCACACAGCTGATGTATATTTTGATTTCATGACACATGATGTAAATTGTAATTTAATATGATTTTATTATAGCATCCTTGGGGTAAGCAATATATAATAGGCTACTAACGCTATAAGTCAATTTGATTTGAAAACTATTTCACAGATTATTTAACCACAAACTACGCAGTTTATTACCACAGCCAACATCATAAAGCCATTGTGTGAATATTCAATGTGAACTTTAACTTAGAAAGGCATAGCAGTCATGCACCCTGTTATGGCACTAACTGATCACTAGCAGATAAGTCTTTTTTGCTGTAAACTTTTGCCCTGTCCAGTTAGCTTTCCAGACACTTGCTCTTCCATGTTCACTATGGTATGCTCTAAACACAGATTATATTGTTTAGTATTTACTATCACATCTGTATAGTCTTATATAAATGTGTGTGTGTATGTGTGTGTGGGTGGGTGTGTGTGTGTTACTGATTATTTTGAATGCAGCCTATATGTTGCTTAAGAATCAGTTCTGGCAAATGAGCATTAACTTCTGTGATAAAATCTCTCTGACAACCACTCATTGTCAAATGGGAATGTGTTTTAAATTTTTAATAACACAATATTAACTTTAGTCTACCAAATGCATAAATTCCCCTAGAAGTATCGGGAAACAAACAGGCATTCTTTATTATCATTGGATAGGCTACTGAAAATTCTGTAACTTTTGTAGGATGTAGGCCTACACAATAGGCCTATGTTTTAGCCCACACAGTAACATGATGCTTGCTGGAAGTGAAATAATATAAAGGAAGTATAAAACCAAATGAAAACTTTCTAAAATACAGTGGAATTATTAAGAGCCACAAATGTCTGGAGTTTCTTTTATAATCTTGTATAATTTAGCTTCAAGGATTTTATCATAAAAACTGGGCTGTATCGTTTATGAGAGTCAACATATAATGTTGGGCATGTGAGATGACTAATGACTTTCCACTGTCTGTGTGATGATGGGCATAGATGGCAGAAACTGATAAGCGCGTGATATGATACTTAAGTGATTTTAAGCAATAACACTCATGAGAAAAAGGAGAATTCATCTTTAAATATAGAAGATTTATAAAACCAATATCGTGGCAGGTTACTCGTGTCGTGGTATTTAAAAAAAGTTATAAAAATACTAACCTGTTAAACGTTGGCGGATTCGTTTCTGCAGGGAAACTCAAGTTGGCGCCGATTCCCCGCCCCTCAGCTCACGCGCTCAGCTACTCCAGTGGGACGGGACCGTATCAACTCATGCGCTCCCAGTCCGATAAATCTGGATCTCTTAAACATGCTGAATGGTTTTTAACAATTAGCGTCAAACATCGACGTTCATGTTTTGAACTGTGAAAGCGACATGTTTACCTCATTCAGCTGAGTGGACGGTAAGTTTGAGCTCTGCGTGCTCCCCTTTCTCTTTCTAATCATGTAGGCTACCCATGTGTACAGCTGTGTGCGAGAGTTTTGTTTCTTTTGCGATTTATTATTAGTTGTGTAATATGTATGGAAAAGGACGAGATTATTTTGCAAGAAATTATTTAGGTGCTAAACTCTCATGAGTTATGAATGGTTTAGTTTTCTTCGTGTTTGGGTAACGTTATATCGGGGTGAGTTAAAAATAACACTTGTAAACACAAGAGTTTATTCTTTGTAGACTCTTTTCAGTAGTTCATGTTGATTTTACAGCTTGTTCATTTCATTACAATGAAATCATGTTTTATCATGTGTTTACAGATCTTCTAAGTTTATAAAATTGCTATAAATGTATATTTATTTTTATTTTAACAGAGATGAATTCATTCGTAAGGAAAAGTGTCACAGGGAATTTGTCCCTTCCTTTCACCACTCTGATACCGATGTCTCTGAAGGAAGTGAATTTCAGCTGTCTCTTCAATGAGGAGTTCAAGTATATTCTGCTACCTGTGTCATACTCACTGGTGTGTTTCCTGGGACTGATACTGAACTCTGTGGCTCTGTGGATGTTTATCACTAAGATGAGGCCCTGGAAACCCAGTACAGTGTATATGTTCCATCTCGCCCTGTCAGACACTCTTTACGTGCTCTCCTTGCCTATGCTCATATACTACTATGCAAACCGTAGCCATTGGCCTTTTGGTGTTTTCCTCTGTAAGATTGTGCGGTTTCTTTTCTATGCCAACTTGTACTGCAGCATCCTTTTTCTCACTTGCATCAGTGTGCACCGCTACCTTGGGATCTGTCATCCCATTCGAACTCTGACTTTGGTGAAGCCACGCCATGCCCACATGGTCTGTGGTTTTGTCTGGACGGCAGTGATTGCCTGCTTGGTGCCCAAGCTGATTTTCGTCACCACTTCTCAGAGGGGCAATGACACTTTGTGTCACGACACCAGCAGCCCAGATGAATTTCACAACTATGTTACCTACAACTCTGTGGTAATGGTGCTGCTGTTTATTCTGCCATTTCTGGTCATCATGGTTTGCTACTTTTTAATGGCACGGGCCCTTTGCCAACCCAGAAAGAGCTTGTCCCAAAATCAACAGAGTTCATCGCGAGGAAGTCCATCATACTTATCATAGTGGTGCTGGTTGTGTTTGCAATCTGTTTTGTACCCTTCCACATAACTCGCTCCCTCTACTACGCCTACCGTATTCTAGATGCAGATTGCAAGTCCCTTAATATCGTCAACTTTGCTTACAAAATCACTCGCCCACTTGCCAGCATGAACAGCTGTTTGGACCCTATCCTTTACTTCCTGGCAGGGGATCACTACCGCTCTAAACTTATGAGAGTTTTAACTAGACAGACTCCGAACACTCGTTCTACAGTGTTTGTGCATGAAAACAACATCGGACTGGCCTTTAAGAACCCAGATGCCCAAGTAGGCAATGAGTCGAGACTCTAGACCCACATACCCAGACATTTTGGGTAATAATTTAAAAAGCAGTTCTGGAAGACTGCCTCAAATTTGATTAGAAATCCTAAGTGTTCTGTCAAAATCCATGTCTGCTAAAGTCACAGACACGCACATCCAGAAGAATTCAAAACAGTGTCGTTGTAAACACTACAGCGTAGATTAAAGTAAAAGAATCTCTTTAGAGAAAGGATGTGGTTTGCTTCCTTTGTGCACCCCTAATGTTTTTCCCATTCAGCATGATTGCGGCTAATGTAGTTCAGAGAAACTGCAGCTCATAAAAGCACTGATGGCCAATCACTCCTATGGTTACTTGTAATGTTGAAGTTTCTCACTGTTGTTCAAGGACAGAACTTGGCAGTGTTGGGGTTCTGTCAACATTGAAAACAAAACCCACTCTATATCCCAGAGGTGGACTCTGGCCTTTGACTGTTACTACAGAAATGCCAGCACAAAGCCTTTTGTGTGTTCTGTTATATCTGAAGGTTATGTTCCTATGGCAGGAAATGAAGGTGCTGTTAAAATGCCATTTATTTGAATTAAACCGAAAAGTTGGAAACCTTTTGAGGCAATTTTAGTGAAAAGGTGAATGCTTGTGGGGGAGGCTGAAAGTCGAGCTGCAGATATCCCCTCTTGGCTTGCTTCAGTTCTCGTACAGCTGTTTTTGTCCTTTGGTGGAGAAGATCTACAGCTGTGTTGCTGTACATGTGTTTGTGTGTGTTTGTGTGTAATTGCATAGCTGAGCTGAATGAATGAAAAAAAGATTTAAGAAATCAGATCCGTTTTGGCATAGTGCAAAGTTTAGTGCACAGTATACTAATATTTCCCCCGGATATAACCTCTGTGGGAATGTTTGTGAGTTTGTGCATTTGATTTATTTCATGTTTAGTCATGTAAATATTTTGTGACATGTATCTGGTCATGGCATTTGTTTCATTTCAAATTGTATTTACTTAATGATGTTTTATATTTACATTGAAGTGACTGAGTTTTCCTTGCATATTCCGTCCATTATAGATGCCTCTCTCTGATTTAAAAAGAAAAAGAAAAAAAAGACTAAACTAAGATCAGAAGGAGAGACAGACTACCATATTTTGTTTACACTTAAGTTGGATAAAGGGATCTATTTTATTTAGAACATGCTAAAATGTGTTAAATGAACTAAGCTAAGCTGCTCATTTATGCTGTCTTCTATGTGCTTTTTTTATACTGCAAAAGTTCCCACTTTTAAATTTAAGTTATTAACAGATCATTTACAGCTTTATTTTTAAATGTTGTCTATTGAAATGCAATTATTTTGTATTTATATCCACCCTTATATACTGTATACAGTAGAAGATTGTTGATGTCATATATATATACCATTTTATTTTTTTAAATGTTATCAAGTAGACGGAAAATATGGCTTTTTTTGTAATTGTTTTGAAAAGTGATTACTCTTTCATGCTTGGAGCAATTAAAAAAGTCAACTATTTTATTTTGGATATTGTCATTATCATTATTTAATAATGTGTGTCCTTTTTTGAGATTGTGAAGGAGGAGGGAGGCTCTTGAGGATCTCTTTTTTTCTTTGGTCAGTAGAGGTCCCCAGAACTGTTTTCAAATGTTTTTATTGAGTGAATGCATTTCATATCCTTAAGCTCTCTGCCCAATGTCTTTGACTATGATGAATAGACCTGTTGGCTGCTGCTTTTGATGTGGGGTTGTTGAGGCCATGAATAGTTTGATATGCACAGAAGATGGAAAGTTCATGCCCTGAATATTCAGAAATAAATTTAATCAAATGAGCCAGGGCCCAATGTACACAATATATAAATGAAGAAAATTGCCAAAAATGTATGACTGTATTATGCATTTCTGTTAAAAATGGGGAAAATAAAATTATACAATTATATATAATACAATTAAATGCAAACAAATAAGAATTTGAGTGTTGCCAATTACAAGTTTTTTGAAGTGACAATCCTGCTTTATGTCGTAAATACCTCTGTGTGTTCTTCCCTCCCCCTCTCTGTCTCAACTGTTTTCATCCTTTCATTCTCATGCAGGGCCCAAGGACAGGGGTTGGGAGCACTGCAATACAATACTCATAAAATACATTGAGCAATAAAATAAATGTAACTGCCGGAGAAGCTTGTTTTTACCTGTCAATTCTAGCAATAAGTAACCTTTATGTGTCTTATTTGTGCTGTGCACTGAGGTAAAAGAGCTTTTACACAGTGTAAAGAGAGTTGATCTCTTTTGGTGACAGAAGCATGTTCTGAAAAATTACTAGAACAAGGTAGATGTTCATATTAATCTATGAGACGACAATACAAAAATTATTGATTAAAAACATCTAACGAGCGATACATTTAAAAATATATATATTTTCCTGTAAACCCTCTGACCTTCAGTTAAATATTTGTGTTTCTTTTAGGAAGAGGTGACCTCCTTAGGCAGCCGATCATGTCTATCTAAAAGGTATGGCAACAACATACACGTCAGGTGATCGTGAGAGTTTATTATAAAACGTGCTCATTGCCATTCATTTTTACAATCCCACATATGTTGCTTTATTGTGTATAAAGATACATACATATATATATATATATATATATATATATATATATATATATATATATATATATATATATGTGTATGTATATATAATATATTAGGGATGCAACAATACAGTTAGTCCACGGTTCAATACATACCTCGGTTTTTAACCACGGTTTTCGGTTCGGTTCGGTTCTGATGGCTTGTCACATACATTTTTTGTTATTCTATTCTTAGGCGATAGGAACAGCAAGAGGTTAAAGAAAAAAAAAACAATTTTTTATTGCAATACTTTCTTTATTTCACTTAAAAGAATTGAAAAACCTTACTTAAACTTAACTTTACAAAAAAAACATTTTTTACACATTCCTAGTGTATTGGATAATATAAAATAAATATATATACTGCTGTACAGCAGCATTTAAGTATGAAATTGAATGAATAAATGTAAAAATAAAACACTACATAGACTTCACTATAAAATATAGGCTACATTGATTCTTATTAAAGACTGCATTAGTTTTTCAGTCAAGAGCAGTGGGAGATTTTCTCTTTGTCTTTTGTTGCTGTATTAACATTAAAGGGATATTTCACTGAAAAATGAAAATTCTGTCATCGAGAAATGAATACAGGTTAGAAACAACATTAGAGTGAGTAAATAATGACCTCATTTTAGAGGTGAACTGTCCCTTTAAGGACCACGTGTTGACTTAGGCTGCCCTGTTGTCAATTTAAGACCTGCGTGCATTTAATATACAGACTCGATTGCGATTTTACTTTCACTTTAGGCATAACCGACTGTGTTTATGTTAACCTTGTGTGTATTTGACAGTATTAACGCAGTAAGACGACTTAGTCCAGTAATCACGTGTTTGACAGGCGTTTAGTTCTCGCCCTCTGAAAAGCGCATGTTAAAACAGTGCACGCGAATGAAACCAGCAAGGCTTTAAAACGCAGTATAACTGAGTATAATACCGTGAGTATAACTCTACCACTAACCTGTGATATGAATGTATGTCGCGTTGTTCAGTATGTTGGGATGGAGGCAAATTATAGAATGTGTGGAAAATAATTTATTAAATGCGAAACCGAAAAAAACACAATTCACAAGCGCGTATTGAGCCGTGAATGCTGTACCGAACGGTTCAATATTATATTGAGAATTGTGGCATCCCTAATATATATAAATAAATAAATATATATATATATATATATATATATATATATATATAGGTATATATATATATATATATAGGTATATATATATATATATATAGGTATATATATATATATATAGGTATATATATATATATGTATATATATATATATATATATATATATATATATATATATATATATATATATATATATATATATATATATATATATATATATATATATTAGGGCGGGACTTTAACGCGTTAATTAAGATTAATTAATTGCGTGACTTTAATGCGTTAATTAAGATTAATTACGCAAAAATTGATAACAATTTTAACTTACTTTTGCGCCGCGGAACGTTTTTAATGAATGAGTTTCGACGGACCGTTTATACTGGAACACCAACTAGCGTTCTTGACTTCTGAACACAACAAACCACAGTGAACATGAACGAAGAAGCTGACGAGACAGCTTTGCTTGGCAAATTTTGTTTTAAAAACGAAAGGATGGAAGCGTCGACAAGAGCATGGTTGTGTGGAAGCTATGCAACAAGGAATTTGCGTATCGAGCCTCTAATATCACCTCAACGCAAAACGCTGGACATAAATAAATAAACAAAATTTTGTTGATTAAACTTATGTATTCAGTCATTATTCAATGGTATACTAAAAGTCCATGTGAAAAATTACTTCTCACTGTTCTCAGGTCAAATATTTATATGCAATTAAAATGCGATTAATTTCGATTAATTAATTACAAAGCCTCTAATTAATTAGATTAATTTTTTTAATCGAGTCCCGGCCCTAATATATATATATATAATGAATGCAGTAGACAACATTTAAAAAAAATCATATGTTCTGCTTATGCTTACTGAGCCGTACTTTTTATAAGCAAACTGTTCAACCTGGGATGCATGATGACTTTACTTTCATGGTCTCTCTGCTCTGTTGTTTGTCACATTTGAGAATAAACGAATGATTTCAAGGATGTGGACAAGGACTGAGATGCTGAGAGTGAAGAGGAAGAGTGACATAAAGAGGAAAGAAGTTCATTACCCGGCTGAAAAGGAGGCAAATGGCTTTCATAGTCACCATGGGAACAGGGCTTTCTCTCCCTGACAAACCTATAATAAGGTACTTCACTGGCCTAAACACAATTATTGCATGCTAAAAAGGGAAATATTGCTTTCCAATGTAGTAGGCGTAGATATTGATTTACATGGGTGTTAGAGCAGACATCATTAAATTAAACATCTGTATAAATGTTTAATTTACCTCTTTATTCAGATTTTGACCACATGAAACATTTTACAAGAAACTTCTTAATTCTATTACTAAATTGACATCAGAGACAACGCAGTGAAAGGGGACACATCCATAAGAGCAACTGTGCAGTTTAAACAATCATTAAAGGCTAAAGACAAACAATTATATAATGTGAAACAAATGTGAATTTCACAATATCTCTTCCTTTCCATGTTTTTATGCTTTCAGAAAAACATTAGAGTTCAATTATCACACAAAATGCAAAGCAGTCAGCAATAATATTATATATTATAACTAATATACTAATGTATATAATATAACTATACTATTACTAAGATAATCTTAATAATACTTCTTGATTACATAATGATAAAAGATATGAGGGTTTATAAAAAAATACTTATTCAAATATTTCTGATGAATGAATAAATGTAAATATGCCTTAATTTAAAAAAACTATAAGATTTTAAGAATATAAAATCTTGGGATTATTTCAATGAAATCACAGTATTTTGTAAAAAAATAAATAAATACAAATTTGCCTCCGTAATGAGGGATAAAGTGCTAATAAAATCCTAGACCTTATTCAACCAGAGGGTTACTGATCAATCTGCTCCGGGTGCAGCAGGGATCCTGGAGGCTTACAGTTGCGCTGGAGGCCCGGCTGCATGTGGCTGATGATCACACATATAGAGCTGGGAGCTATGTGTAAGGGTTACTGGGGATTAGCACAACCCAAATCAGATGGGCCACCCCAACCTAGACAAATTGTTTTAAACCCCATTACAGCAGCCACACTATTTCCTTCTTATCAAGCCCCCTGCAGCTTCTCATTAATATTCCAGATATATGGCCATGCACTCTGTATCATTGTCTATTAATGAGACAGATAATCATTCATTCAATTATTAGACTGTCAGCCCACAGCCGTGCCCACCGGGTTAGCCTTGTTTCCCGGTCGGCGGGCAGGCTGGAACAGAGGGGTGCCAGTCAGGAGGTGAGGGTGATAGCAGGGATTACACCATATTAAAGCCTCTAATAAGACAAACAGCTCAGGAGGGTTAATGCAGAGAAGGTTTTGGGAGACCAAATATCTGGCTTGTTGGTTTTTTTTTTTTTTTATGTGGAGGCTCAGCGTACTTACTTACAGCGAGAAACTTTTCAACAAGAAAAATTCCTGAGTAAACAGGAACAGCCAACACTTTGAAACTATGATGTGACTTGTGCATTGACATGCAGTTCAATGAATCCTTTCTCATCTGAAGGTTAACCCTGACCTCTGTTGGCCAGAAGCTGCTGAGAGATCAAGTGCATTGTTGATTCCTGCTGAGCAGCCCAGATCTGCTGTTCTTCTGTGAGGGCAACCGCCTGGGCCACGACAAACTACTGAGGACAGTGATAAAATTCTCTTAATTGACATACACACGTAAGTATACATCAGAGCAACCAGCAAAGCAAGGCCGCTCACTCTCCTTGAATGAACTTCACTTCTGTATGCGGCAAGCTTTTGCTGTTAGCGGAAGATGGTCAGACGCAGTCTGAGAGGGTCAAATGAGAACGTGGAAAAGATAGGAGGTGAAATGTTAACAAAATCATAGAAAATCCTGAGCTTGATAAATTCCTGCATGTTAAATTAACAGAAGCAGACGCGGCAGTAGGAGAGCTTTGTCGCCGGCCCATTTTCTCGGCACAAGGCGCGCGGTCCCGGGGTCAGCGAAGTTACGAAAGTAATTAAAGCGGCTTGATTCACTGCCTGCTGCAGAGAAAAGAAAGCAAGCTGTCATTCTGATTTAGAAAAATAAATTACAATTTTAATAAAGGGGTGTGGGATGGGGGGATGCTATGCTGTCTGGGAGCTTGCTTGCTTGCTTGGATGGGGAAAGGTAACAGGAGGGGGTGGTCTAAGGGTTTCTAGCTGCCTACTTATCAATAGTTGCAATTTTTTGAAACCACATCGGTATTACATTGCGGAGGCACAAGTGCCCTTAAAAAAAGAAAACCCGGGGAACATTAACATACTGATTTCATGCGCATGGCAAAGGGTCTGTGCCAATATCAGAGAGGACTCAGCACTCCTATTGTCTGCTAGAACTCTGGTCTCCTCTGATATGAAAATTCAATTATATTATAACTAGATCTCGCACTGCGTTTTGACAGTCGACGGTAGCGTTTTGCCAGCTGCATCAGTGTGGGGGACCAGAGGGTCCTGATAGCGCTGAGGCAGCCTTTCAGACATTGACATGTTTTCGGAGGACAAGATTACTTAAATGTGTCGCATTTAAGGAAGGAGAGTTAATCTAATGCATTGCCATTATCTCTCTCAGGTAATTCCAGTACCACCCCCAATCTGCGTGTTTACGCGCATGCACATCCTCTCATATTCCCAATTACACTACACTGCCATCAGATTCTCTGCGGTCTCTCTGCTCACAATGCATGTTTATTTATTTTTTTATCTAGTCATTGCCTGTAAATAAACAGGAAGTTTTGGCTGACTGGAATCATTTTCTCAGCGGCAAGCAGTTTTTAAGTGACAGCTTTCATGGCTCTCTGAGAACTCAAGTTATTCAATCTGAATGCCTTGAGAAGTGAGTTAAGTTGTCATTGAATTGCTTACATTCATTAATTCTTTCACACAAGAGGAGCAGAGTGTGGAACTGTACCTTGTTAAAATGTATTGAGATTTTAAAATATATTGCTTTCCTCATTTAACTTGCGCCTAAGAAGTATTCTTCCGAAAATGTAAATCTCAAAAAGCGACTTTAAAGAGCAAAACTCTCTGAACTATTTACCATTCCTTTGCACCATTTGCCTTTTACGAGTATAGGAAGAGAAATCATTTTTGTATGTTCATCAGTGTAAAGTTTGATTTATTTTTATCCCAGTCATTGGAAATGAGATGTTCCAGGGGCCGGTTGCAAACAAAGTCTTAGAAGTCAGTCATCACATCTGTTTTTCTTTACAACTGTTTATAACTTTCAAGTCAGACATAAAAATGTAGATTGGTCTTATTTGATACTAAAAAGTAAGTTTTGCAAATGTGCTTTTTAAATCTGTTTATTCTTAAATATCTATTTTGCCATGATTTTTTTTTTTTTTTTACAAATCTAATTTTATATATTTAAGACCAATATACAGGGGAAAAACAACAAAATCATGATACAGGAAATATCATAACGATAATGACCCCCTGCTGAAGTTAGTCATCACATTTTTTTTTCCCTTTAAGACATAAAAATGAAAATGTTTTATTTGATACTAAAAAGTAAGCCGCTACTGCTAGTTGTATTTTAGACACACATTCTTAACATAAGGGCTAGGTTTATGCAACTGAATCTGGATCAGCTTAAGGCTTTAAAGAGATTGTTCACCCTAAAAAACATAGTTTGTCCATACAGCAGAAGTCAGTAGGGTTAAGTGTCATTTTGGCCCCCTAACTTCAATTGCATGACCAAAAAGAGTCAAAACATTCCACAAAATATCTTCTTTTGTGCTCCACAGAATAAAGAAAGTAATACAAGTTTGGAACAACATGAGGATGAATTCATA
This sequence comes from Gobiocypris rarus, assembly GCA_023029165.1. NCBI lineage: Eukaryota > Metazoa > Chordata > Actinopteri > Cypriniformes > Gobionidae > Gobiocypris > Gobiocypris rarus. The sequence continues at coordinate 31,438,747 of CM040932.1, forward strand.
CATTTTTTGTATGAATGTATGTATGTACATGTTATGTATCATGTAGATGTATGAATTTTTAAGGGATAGATGAAGTATAATATAACAGAAATCTTGGAGTTTTTTCTTTTCACTCCAGTCCTCATTGTGTGTGTGTGTGTGGTTCTATGTCAGAGAGGCCAAGGCACAGGAAACGCCCCCCTCTTCAGCCCACAGCCCTGAGACCTGAGAGTAGACCCCCCATTAACCCAGCACAAGAACACACATACCTGCCTCCCCTCATTAGGCTGTGTTGAAGTACATGCTCTCCCAAAAGGAGAATAGAAATCCTAATTAGTATTCTCTGCAGGGCCACAACCATTAGCACTTAATTAGCACAGAGAGCACCCCTCTTTCCGGGTGTGTTATGTTGAGTACAATATTTCTGCATATTCGCTGTATGCCTTGGCCATAAAGAGTTCGCTTTTGTTTTGCATGTGTGCTTTTTAAATCTGTTTATTCTTAAATATCTATTTTACCATGATTTTTTTTTATTAACAAATCTAATTTTATATACAGGAGAAAAAAACAACATCAACATGATATAGGAAATATCATAGCGACAATGACCCCTTGCTGACCCTCATGAATGTGTCAAGGTCAATAAGTCTCTTAAAATATCATATAATTTGGCCCCTTTTTATCGCAAGGCAAGGTTAGTTTAGGTTGATATATAATATATACATGCATGTGTTTGTATTTATATATACATTACAATTATACACAGAACACGCACATATATTATGTAAACACAAACTTTTATTTTGGATGAGATTTATCTAGATTAATCTATGCCCACCACTACATATATATATAATATAATATAAAAAAATATTTTTTAGTGTAGGGATGCTGGAGATGAGTTTGGGGGATTTTATTCTCCTTCCCTATTCCTCATTCAGCTGTTTTCAGTCCTCGGCTCAGCCCAGGGCTGGTGCTACATTTCACTTCCTGAAACTTTAGAGGTGGAAAGCCATCATTTGACAATTTGGCCTGAATGGGGCGGCCGGCAGATTGAATGTCGTTTTCCCACCAGGCTTCTCCATCCAGCCCAGCATGAAGGGGGTTGGACGAGTAGGATTGGGTGTAATGTGCAGAGTAAAATTAGCTCTTTGATGGCAGTTAATGGTTTGAGATGAGTGCCACTGACGTAGATTTCCAGGAAGATCTCTCTTTCTTCCTGCAGCTTGCTCTCTCTTCCCCTACACACCTGTAAGATCAGACTGGGCCGGCCTCTGTTGTCAAGGCTGTAATTTGTCCCTTATCAATATAATTATGCAATTCTAGTGGCCTCCTCCCGCTCAGATGGCCAGTTTTCCAGGTGACTAATCCCATACTTTAAACCCTTGGAAATCACACAGACTGGATGCGGAGCCCACCTCGCAGCAGGCCAAATGAAGTTACTTGACTATAGAATAATTACTGGAAAATAATGTGTAATGTAAGTGGCAGCAGTTAATTCTCTATTTTTATATTGTGTAATGTAATCTTAATGAAACAAAACTGCCCCCTGTGGCATGTATGGTAATGATGTTTAACAGCCGCCCGTGGTCAGTAGGGTGTGAATGTGTTGATGGCCCTTAGATGGGGCTAAGGGTGGTGTCACAGTAGTGGTTTCTTATCTTTTCTTAATGAAATGAATGAATGCTCTTTGCATAGAGAACATAAATACAACAGAAAATCTTTACCTCACATAATTATGCAGTCAGATGAATCTATGAGAATTCCCTCTGTTTATGTAAGCCTTCTTTTGCCTCAGGTTGCACATTGACAGATGGGTTGCGAGGGCTGCGTTAAATGTCTTTATTAATCTGTGCCTGTCATTTTGACAAAGATGGAAATAAAACACCATTTACTGTCAGGAGCCATCAAGACGATCAGAACAACAATTAAAGGCTGTAATGGATGAGCGCAGAAAGGTCATCATTTATAGGGCAGGTTAGGAACATGTTTGCACTGCTTTGAATTATGTTATGTTATATGTTATGTTAATGTTATATGTTCTTAGTTTAAAACATAGTTTTACCCTTTTAACAAGCCCCAGTCCTGCAGTAAACCTGAGCAATAACATTCTATTTTGTTTCATTTCAGACTCTCTCAGTCGTTTCTCTGTCATGCTGTGGTGCTTTTCAGGAGCTCCAGGTCAGCTTCCCTACCAAGTTTTGTGGTCTGCCTTGTTGTCCATTCTGCTCAGCTATTTAAAAAATGTTGAATATCAACAATGGCTTTCACTGGGGCATTGTCAACTTTTGTATGAAGCAATCTTGGCTGAATGCGATGGCTCCCAGTGCAGGGAGGGCTTGGCTCAGCGCTGCTGCGGAATGGAAGTCTGCAGCTTGCCTGCCCTTCTCTGTCTCGTCTCGGCTCAAAGCAGCATGGTTTGAGAGTCTTACCCGCTCTCCAGCTGAACAGTATGCAGGACCTTAAATGCAGAGAGAAGGATTTAGAAGAACGACTGTGCAACGGTGAGTGTCTTTCTGGAAAACTGCAGCTTTGGACTGGAGTACATTTGGAAGGGGGCTTGTTCAGAGGTGGGGGTGGGATGGGGGTGGGGGTATGTTGGATTTTGTTAACATTTCAGGTCAGTCCAGAGGCTACACAGAGTAAAATGATTTATTAAAACACTTTAACTTCCTTTTGTCTATATGAAGTTAGGCTGTCATTCTGTTAAATCATTTTTGTTAAAGAATTTTTGTTGTTCTCATTCTGCATCAGTTCTGAATCATGAATTAATCACTCGATGATAGTACTCCCTAAAGAATAGTCATAACCATTTCCCTATTTAATCATCAGTATTGAGTGTTCAGAATAAAGACTTCAAACTTTCTAATATTCAGCAAGATTCTAAAACTTAGATTCATCATTTTATATTTAAATTTTAAAAACGTTAAATGTATCATAATGGACCTGTTGAAATAACGGCCTCATTTCTTGCCTAATTTGTTGCCAGGCAAATTTTGACAAACAAAATTGTATTGATAAAATGATGACAAGCCACTAAAGATATGAAGCGGTGCTCTGTCTGTGCCACATGTGGTCTATACATGATGTGTGTAGCTCTGAAAGGTAGTCGAATGTCTTTGTCAGGCTGTCGCCAAGAGGAAGCAGTTAGCTTCTGCGATGTGTCCCCGCCAGTGCAACCGCAACAGCTTGTATCTGCCATTGACATGTCAGTTTCCAGGGCTTTGAGCTGTCAGCCCTACTGCGCCCTTCTCACCCCAGCAGTAGCGAGAGAGCGGAAGAAAGAGTGTGTTTGTGTGCAGGATGGCAGACTGCCATATAAGTGGCAAACGAGTTTACATGATAAAAATAGAGAAAGGAAGTAATGCATCTGGGTCATTTTAAGTGGCTCGTCATGTACTGTTCAGATTACAAAATAACTTTCCTCCATGCCAGTCAAAGCAGAGCAACCAAAGTAATGAGCCTAATAAGTATAAAAATGTCAGTGGGATGTAATTGTTTTTAGTGTTAACAATTATTGTAAATATTACGGACATTGTCCACCTATAAGGGTCCGGTTTAGTCCTCTGTGTCTCCTCTGTGTCTCTCTCTGCCAAGGTGAACAGATTCATCCCCAGGCACCCAATCCATTATCCTGTCAACAACAGCAGGTCCCTGCCACAGTTAGCAGCAACACTGGCCGTAATGAAATCATCAGTAATCCCAAAACTCATCTCATCATACCCAAGGTAATTAATGCTTTTGGAGGGCGATGGCTAACTCTTAATTAAATTATGCTTCTTTTAATGAGGCCTTTATGTAGAGTAAATTTATTGCCAGTATCTCCATTATCAAGTGCTCAGCGCTCAACAGAGATTCGTCATTTTCACCTCAAATCACTCGCAGATTAACGTAATGAAGCCCATGATTAATATATCAATTTATACTTGTTTGTTTCTTTCCTCGATATTAATAAATTACCCTGCATAATTAGTTCTTTAGGATTTTGCCACAGCCAAAACCTCAGTTCTTGCTAATAATGCATAAAGTATTATCGTTACATATTAATTTTAGAAGAATTTGGAGATAACAACTTTGTGGCATTAATCATATTACAAAATTGGGAGTATTTAATTAATTAAAGATATAGCCTGCAAATTAATTGTGCATTTCCACAATATTATCTTAACTAATGAAGGCCTGACGAAGCGACTGTTTCATTTTTAAAAGGCACCAGATTAGTGGGATCTTAATTATGTTTAAAACAAAAGCCATCTGCTTGCCACATTTGGTGCAAAGCAAAATCAGACAACTCAGCATTCTCTGCTAAACAAAAAAAGGGAAAGTTTCTATTGTTTTGGAGAAACTGTAGTACATGGAAATGATTCAAAAGATACATGGGAAATAATGAGGTTTGTAATTAGCCTTGCAGCCAATGATGACATTTCAAGGATGGCAGTTCTTGTCCATTTCTGCAAGTCTGACTGACAAAAGACAACACGGAGTTAACAAAATGCTCAGGATGTGATATATATATTTTTAATTTAATTCAGTTTCTTGTTTTAAAATAATTAAAATAGTTCTAGGCATGACACACACGACACCCTAATCGTTTTCCTGACAGGCATTAAAACTAGAGACATTATAAACATTATCACAGTGCTGATGTGAAGGAGACAGAGATGCCACTTTAACACGTTGAGAAATGCCTTCATAGATACATTCAGACGAATCTATAACACTTCTAAACTCAAAGACAATTGCTTGTGCTATTAGAATTTGCTCAGTGATTTAATCAAAACTATATTTATAGTAATTTTCTGCTAAATTAAATCAGCGGTTTAATTGAAATTAGCTTTCACTGGGTTAGAATAAATGTGGTTAAAACTATTTTCATTTAACGCATCATGTACTAAATGGGGTTTTATTAATGTTTCGCTAAAATTTTCCTCCTGAAAGTTAAAGATATTGTAGAAAAATGTTGTCATTGAGGAGCAAATAGGGACTGTGTATTCACACCATGTGCTGCAGGTCTTAATGTCCCAGCAGATGATGTGTGCACATTAGCTTCATGCTGCATTAGATCAGAAATCCTATTTATCACTGACTGGGCTAAAGAGCTTCTCGAACATGCCTTCATTCTTCTGTTGCAGCGAATATCACATAAGAATATGATCATTTTCACAGTATATACAACAACATATAAAAGAAGTTTTTGTGAAAAAAGACCATATTCTTTGTAAATGCATATTAGTGGCATACATCTAAACCATTAAAAAAGATTGTTGAAAAAAATCTGTATGTATACACAAGCTTTAGGTGATCATGCCTTGCTTCTGTAGTAAAGAAAGTCTACATAAACACAATTAGGCGTGAATTGGTATTTTGTGTTGATACGAGGGACTTTTTTGCTGTATTCCATGACAGACAGGATCTATACCATGCAGTATAATGAATCACATGCTCAACTAAGATGGTACAATGTGTTTTGCATCAGTGATGCTTTTTATATGTTGAGTGTGATGGACATCTTTTCTTCTTTTTCAGGTATAGTGCTTATCTTTTCTCAAGCTGTATGATACCAAGACAAATCAGTTAAACAACAGGCTGTGGACATCAATGGAAGACAAGAAGTGCCTTACCTGTGGTTTACCTGTGCATTCTCTGCAGGTAACTGAATCTGACTTGCCTTTAATGGTGAAGAACCTCAAAGAAATGTATGGAATATAATCGAGAGAAATGTTTCAGTCTCTAATTCTGAAATGACTTCATTATTTTGAACGAATTTGATAGTCGGTAATTGTCATCTGCAAGTGACAGAGCAACAGTACTTAAGTTAACTTTATAAACTTGCTGAGGACAGTGTGTGAGGAATCAAGACTTAATATTTTTCTGGAATCTAATCCATATGTATAATTATCTATCTGTTAAATAAGGCTGTTTGTAGGCTACATTAAATTATTTGTTTCGATTGCAAAATTGCTATGAATTATCATAAACGCGCACATTAACTTATTTTTCGATTTAAAAAAGTTAAAAAGTAAAGGTTAATTTGACATCGACAAGAAGCAACGCGTAAAATTGTTTTTGTTTTTATGTTGGTGACTCAAAATGCTTGTAATATGCCTAAATTGAACTAAAATACGATAAGAAACAAACATATTTGTATTTATTTTTTTATTTAACAGCAATAATCTGTTGTCTTAATATTAATGACCGGACTCATGTTACAAGTATAAAACGGGATATCATTCCAATAGTTCGCAGTGACATCTGAAAGAAGGTCAGATCCAAGCCTCTTTTCTTTAATTGACCAGTGAATATCATTTTACTAGTGTCAGAACCAGAGGGGACGCAACCATTCAGCGAAATACAATAGGAATAACAGACCGTGCTGAAATTGCATCTTCATTTGCATATTCGGTTCAAAAATCATGCAAATCCCAATGAGACGGTCTTTATTGTGCCTGCAATTGAAAAATCATTCTGTTAACCATGGTAACTCTGGCCTTATTCGTAGCCAGTGAGTTGAAACAAAAAAGTTATTAATTCATACGGTTATGACGTTTAAATTGACTCCAGAGCAATGCTTAATGGTTTGGGAAGGCTATTTGATCTCAAAAATCGGAGGTGAAGATTATACATAAAGACTAAAAAATAGCCTATATATTTAAGTATACTATCGTTTTGGCTAGGCGTTGAATGGAACACAGTTATTGCTCTAATATTGTACAGAATATCTAATATTATTAAAATAAAATAAAAATTAACTGACTATTTTTCACACTTAGCCTATATGATTAGCCTATAAAAAATTCCTTTTTTATTTTTACTTTTAAAGTAGGGTTTAAAAGTAGGCTAGCCTACTATTGTTAATTGTTATATATAGGCTACAGTGCCTTAAAACCGGTAAAAAATAATTCGAAATAGGCTATTCATAGTTTTCCTATAATTCTGACTCGAGCTATTATCTTAAATTATTATATTGTTTGGACTATATCAAATCCACTTATTTTAAATTTGTAGAGAGCGGCCAACATGGCTATAATAACGTTATTAGACAAAAAAAAAAAGGTTTTGAGGTTCTGTGCGCTTATAATTTACTTCCACTTTAATTAAATTGAGCTAATTAACAAGTGAATCCTCGGGTTCGGGAAAAAGACTTTACATGTGATAAAGAATAGAAGTCCTGTGGTGATTCGTTATGGCATTGTTGGTAACTCAATAGTTTATCACGACAGAACAAGTTGTTAAACCGTTCAGCTAATAAAATCTTAAATTTCTCAGGTCTGACATGTGACATATAAAGTAACAATGAACTGACGTTTATTAATTTTCCACCTTATGCTTTCAATGTAAGGATTAATAATTTTAGATGCTTGCATTTGCTGTTTATTTAGTTAATTAACAAATAACGGACTGTATTTATCTGCTGCACGGGGCAGTTTTAGTCTATTCGGGTCATTTGAACAGTCGCTGCTTATTGCCTACAACACTAATGGACAATTTACTGCTCGGCCAGTGATTTTCGGAAGCCTTGTGGCTCGGAGCTCAATGATGTCGAACACTGGAAGGCTTTCCTGGTGGTCCCTGGCCTTAGCTCACGTTAATTAGGAAATTTGGAGAACAGAAGCCATCATTACCGAGCTCCGGGTAACTGGGAGTTTTCCTTTTCCCGCAGTCTCCTACATTTCCATAAGCAGATTACAAGAGGATATGTTCCTGAAACCACTCGGATAAATCACCGGTTTCGTGGAATATAAGTCTCTAATTAGAACTTTTGTCATAAGGGCTGGTGCACTTCCATTCACATTAATGTAAAGTGACTAATGATGTTCCAAATGACACGTTTAGCCTACTTTATCTCTCTAATGAAACTGAAAGCGACTGAAAAAAAATTCCCAGTTGTTTTGGATATGCTCGTTTCTCCGTGATTATTTAGTTTGTGAACATTTGTTTATTTCTAACCTTCTAATCACAAATGTTACTATTAGTGCTTTATTTGACGTGATAAATTAACTTGACTGCCCAAAATCGTAATGATTTAGAATTTAATTGGGAAATGTTTTATTAGGCCAATTTTTTCCCCCCAATATGCTAAATTGGAAGCCTATCCTGATCGCTCTTTTAAATTGCATGCTCTATATCATGAATTATTAATGCTTTACAAATGTAAACATCGGGCCTGAATAACAGCGTTGAGTAACAACACTTGCACTTGTTAAGAGCAGTTTGGAAAGTAAATAACGAAGACGTGTTGGTGTACATGTCCAAATCGGTCACACACGGTGAAAATTCTCTAAATGGTTGAGTCGTTATGTGTGGTGTTAAAAGCCCATCGTGAATATTCAGTGCTGTAATCGTTCAGTCTCAGTGGTGTTGTTGAATGTGTTAAATATGTCGATGTTCTCGATAGACGGTGTGCTAATAGGCTACTGAACCTTTCGGAGGTGTAATTTCTCCCCAGGAGACTAAAAACCTCTCCCGACCCAACACGTCTTAGCTACCACTCGAGTCATTTGTAAATCACACTGCTGATAAAACGCAGAATCAATGCAATTTTGCAAAAATATATGATGTAAAAATAAATAGGCACAATTAACATGCCCTCCAAATTGGCGGGGTACTTTTATAGAATGTTGTGTAGTCATATCAGTTTTGATTTAGAACAATACAAAATTGATCCACAGGGGGGCGTTACTGTCTTGATTTTGTATTCTGCACTATAAGTCACAGACACTTGACAAAAATTGCGACGTGTGTTTTTAAAACACAAAACTATTTTGTTGAATCTTTATTTTTATAGGCTATACAAAAGTTTGTATATAGACTATATTAGTTTCTTGTTATTTTCAGTTCGACATGTAAACCTGCAAACATGTCAAATGAAATAAATTGTGAGATAAAGAATGTAGGCTAAATGGCTGCTTCAGTAGTGTATTATAATATTTATTATGGTTGAGTACTTTGCTTAGTGTTAAAATCGTACTTTTTATTAAATGTCCGTTTTAAGAGCTTTAATTCCCACAGTATCTGTGCTAGAAGAGTAAGACAGGGCAAAACCCAAGCTTGCATTAGCTCATATGATTGTCATGTCGCTTAAGAAAATAAATCGAACATTGAATTAAAAAAAAAATCTTATTATTTTAGTAATTAGCTAGTAATTATTAGCCTATAGTGCAGTTGTCGTGCCATTGTGAGGCAACGTTTGCAGTTTACGTCTGATTCCATTAAGTAGCTACAATCTAACCTGATTCTTGTCTCTTTTTATTCAATAAATTAAACATGCTATTTTTACGTTGAACAGTTTCCGCATGTTCCGGGGAAAGTTTGAAATTCGCAATAGTCTAACCTATTTATTTAACCATATCTGTCTACTACAAAAGTAGGCTAGATGATGCTAACATTTTCCATTGGATAACGACCGCTTTAAAACAATATTTGCAAAGTGATTACTATTGTCAAAGTGCAAAGATGCCACTGATGTATTTTATATCCCACTTAAAGTGCATCCCGAAACTGTGGGGCCCGCGGAGTGTGATGCGCTCTGTGATTGGTCGGCGCTGAGCTCATTGTTATGCTGTCAATCCAAATCACATGGCCGAGCCTCTATTAACAGCTGAGCTTAGCGCACAACTTTTCAGAGTTCCGTGGCAGAGCAGAGCGAGGCAGGCGGGACTGGTGTGGAGACATTTGAAAGTGTTTGGTGCTTTCGACTTTACCAGAATCTTAGCTCTCTGAACTTTTGACTGACCCGCTACTTTATTTTGTGAGGCTCTTTAAATTTCAGCGCTGTCTTTCGAGTGCTTTTAAGGCACCACCTTGAAGTAGTTTGAATGTATAACATGATGGAAACCGAGATTAAAAGCCCCCTTCCGCAGTCCAACACGGGCTCGGCGGCGGGCGGCAAAAACAACAGTGCCAACGACCAGGACCGGGTGAAGCGGCCTATGAATGCTTTCATGGTGTGGTCTCGCGGTCAGCGGAGGAAGATGGCACAAGAGAATCCTAAAATGCACAACTCTGAGATCAGCAAGCGCCTCGGTGCTGACTGGAAACTTTTGACTGACGCCGAGAAGAGACCCTTTATTGACGAGGCCAAGCGGTTACGAGCCATGCACATGAAGGAGCACCCGGATTACAAATACCGTCCCCGCAGGAAGACCAAGACCCTGCTGAAGAAAGACAAGTATTCCTTACCCGGAGGACTCTTGGCGCCCGGTGCCAACGCTGTCAACAGTGCCGTCTCGGTTGGCCAGCGGATGGACTACACGCACATGAACGGCTGGACGAACAGCGCGTACTCCCTCATGCAGGACCAGCTGGCCTACCCTCAGCATCCCAGCATGAACAGTCCCCAGATTCAGCAGATGCACCGGTACGACATGGCGGGACTTCAGTACCCGATGATGTCCACAGCCCAGACCTACATGAACGCGGCTTCCACGTACAGCATGTCACCAGCATACACGCAGCAAACTTCCAGTGCAATGGGTTTGGGCTCCATGGCTTCAGTGTGCAAGACGGAACCCAGCTCTCCTCCTCCGGCCATAACCTCTCACTCTCAGCGTGCTTGTTTGGGAGACCTGAGGGATATGATAAGCATGTACCTGCCGCCCGGAGGAGACAGCGCCGACCACTCCAGTCTACAGACCAGTCGGTTACACAGCGTTCATCCGCACTATCAAAGCGCAGGGACTGGCGTGAACGGAACGCTACCCCTAACCCACATTTGAAAGACTCCTAAAAAAAGACTAAGTACTTCGGATACTTGAACACTTTGGTTTGCAAAAAAGAATCGAAGTTCAATTTCGTTTTTAAAAAAGAAACTATTTTTAATGTCAATGAGTTGTCCGTTTTAAAGCATTTTATGACGACATATCGGGGACTTCAGAATAAATTGCATTGCAGAGGAGCTTTTATCATAAGCTATAAAGCAATCAGCGTCTGTAGAAGAATATTGGACTTCTGACTTACTTGCCGTCAGAGTTTGTCTCTATGAAAAAGGCACGTGGCTTCGTGAAGAGGCTGTATTTCAAAAACAAAAAAGAACGAAAAAATGGAGGGAGAGAGAATGTTCACTCATAAATGTTTACACTTATTTTTAGAATGTCGATTTTGTCCAAATCTGTGTAGTCTTTTTTGTTGTTCATTTATGAACTAGGTTTTATTGAAATGAAAGACTGTGCTGGTCGCAAGCGCAAAGTTTGTTTTATTTATAGTGAGTTGTTTTTTTAAAAGCTTGTGAACCATTGTACGTCTTGTTGAAATGTTCCACTTTTGTTTGGTGAATCTTCCTTTCTGTGATGTTAAGGCAGTATCATGTTAATCCATTGTGTGGGACGGAGAGTTTTATTTAAACTGACGTTTCTACTTAAGACCATCCTATTCCTAAATGAATAAATTTGTTTTACAAAAAAAAGGTTTATGACTAGATATCAATTATTTTTTTTACTTCAGTTATAATTTGGTTGTTCGAATCGCATGTCTACTGGGAAACCAGTGACAAATTAGTTCAAATTCGCTGGAACCCAAATGTGGTAATTTGAGGCGATCGGTTAAATGAAGAGTAAATATGCGAATTCAGACACGCTCGCTTCTAAGCAGTTGTCATTACGCGTGGATTGGTTTTAAACATTCTCATCAAACCGCAAATAGCTATTTTTATACCTTTCACATGCTAAGAAATAAAGCTGGCCTGTAAATGACTCCTGTGGGCTTTTATTAATATAGGCTAATTCATGTATAAAGTACCCCATAAAGTATCAACTGGTGTATTTATAGATTTGCCTACTGACCATCAAATGAAACTTATATTCGTTGGTTTCATAAGATACACTTTATTGATTAAACATTTCTCCTTTGCAAGAATACACAACACACATACAATTAAAAACATGCAACATCATAAACGCCTAACAGGGATAAAAATATTTGTTTTACCTCACATGAACTGTCATGCATATATGTGTGTAATATAAGTGTGTAATTTCCTCCTGCATTTTCACTTGTTGAGTCGTCTAGGTGCACAAAGTTCCTCAAAATTACTTGTATAATTATGGTTAACTATAAATATTTTTAATCCCTTGAATTTGTCAAAACCAGACTCGATAAATTCAGATAATTATGTTCATCATAAGAGATTAATGCAGGGATAATTTCTTTGCTATTTATGAGTTACCAAGTGTGGCTGAATTTTTGTGGGATCAGACAGAGGTTAAGTGTTCGAATATCTTATTTTGTGATTTGAATATCACACCATATTGTCTTTTGGTCTGTTTGTCAAGGGACCGTTTTTACCATATATTTCTTGCTGTTAGCCAAGAAGAGGAGGAACATACAAGGCCGTTTCGGACTGCCTTCTGTAATTTAGAGTGTAATTTCAACTACTGAGTCCTCAATATATAATATGTATAGTAGCCGATGTACTGTGTAACATGCACTCTTAAAAATAAAGATTCTTCAATGGCTCTTTACAAGATCTGTGGTTCAACAAAAACTCTCTTCTAATAAAGACACATTTTATGTTATAGGAGATTCAAATATAAATGTTTTTTGGTCAGTGAATTGGTTTTTAAAATCAAATGCTTTTGAATAAAGAACTACAGAATAAAAAGTTCTTAGTGATAGTTACCTAAAGTGAAAAAGTGAGTGTTCAGAACCTATATGGAGTTTGAGGATTTTGAATGCTTGATATCACTTGTTTTTGAAATATCGCTTGTTCATCCATAGTCAATAAATATCCATTCTGCAAAACACCCATTTTCAGAATCCAAACCAACCCACTGACTTGCATTTTGAATGACCTAATACAACTTAACATTAGAAACTCTCTGGATCTATTGCATTATAAATGCTACCTGTATTTTCAAAAGCAATGTCCTTAATTTAATCTCAACCAGGCGTTATTTACATTTTCACTTAAATGCTAAAATAAGAGATTATGTCCACTCTTAAAAATAAAGGTTCCAAAGGGGATTTTCCCAGAAATGCATAAAATAACCATTTTTGGTTCCCCAAAAAACCTTTCAGTGAACAATACTTAAAAGAATCATATGAAGAACATTTAAAAAACCTAAAGAACCCACTTCCACTAAAGAACCCTTTGTGCAAGGGAAAGGTCCTTCATGGAAACATAGAAACAATAAAGAACCTTTATTTTTAAGAACTCAGATTCTGTTGTCACTTCAACAGTATTTTTTGCACTAATGAGATTTCTCATAACATATTTTTTGAATGACACTATCACACTTCGAAAGTGTGCAACCGAAATTCTCTACCTGACTGCTTTACAGCAGGGGATGAGTTGCTTGAGATCTCAAGGCATTTATTCCCCTGAGCCATTGAGTGCATGCACTGGCTGCTGTCTTTCCCACATTCACTGACAGGTTTGAGCCATGTCTCATTGCTGTGCTTGGATTAGCCCTGTGCACCTCTATGGATGCCAACAGATTAAATGGACCTCCCTGAAATCAGCGGCAGGGTCTTAAGTTATTCTAGTGTGTCTGAGACTATCAACTAATCGTGCTGCCTAATTCTTAAAAAAACTTTAAATTTTTTAATTAGAGAAACAGAAGCAGTGGTGAATTTGTTGCATATGTCTGCTATGAATAGTATGCTGGGGTTTACATCATACTACACAATCTTTACATCCACAATATTTTTGAAGTTGATATATCCACTTGCCAGTTAAAAGGAATTAATTTATTAAGTAAACTCATATGAGTGAAGCTGTAGGCCTGATAGTATAATGCATTAGGTCCCTTCCAGCAAAGAGTGGGGCCCTTTCTCTCTCTCTCTCTCTCTCTCTCGCTCGCTCGCTCGCTCAGTCATGTGGAGCACTGTGCCCACTCAGCATGTGTAGGCATATCCCCACTTCCATCTGCTTATGACCTCACTGGAGCTGTTTGTTTAACCCTTTTCCCAAACCAACATAATTGCACCCTACCGCAATCATGCATGCTGGATCCACTGTGTAGAGTTAGATCGGATTAGAGACCGAAAGCTTTCTCACTTTCTTTCTGCCAATTTTTTTTTATATTTATATAATAATTTATACAATTTACCTTCCGGTTTTTATGATTGTTATGGTTATTCCTGAATACATGTGGCAATCTAAGAATAAAAAAGTGGCAGCAGCCCTGTATCAATTTAATTCACTGAACCTGCTCAGCAACTCTCATTGGGAACTCCTCATTCCAAATCTTTAGGTGTTTTTTTTTTCTTTGCCAGTATTGCTGTTCACGAATGTACACAGATTACAGTACGTCAGTTGATGAAATGGGTGTGTTTGAAAAATAAAGTGAACAGGCTCTATGGTATTTCGATGGTGCCAGACTGGACTTGCTGTGGCAATGTGTACTAAAAACAAAATATCCTAGTATTGATTATCAGGCTGGCTCAAGGCGTTGCTGTTGGGCCTGTCCACTGGAGTGAGACTCATGTGGGCTGTGGGGACAGAGTGGAGTCGAGGTGTGGGGGTGAATTAATCTCCCTGAACTGGGGCAGATGTCATTGACGAGCCCCTATTAGATCAGCTCTCGCCGTGGGAAAATGGCATCCAATCCTTACGGGGTCAGGACTTTGAGCTGACCCTCAAGGTCTCATCCCACCTCAGAGAGCTGTCCATTCTCCTGCACTTTATCTAAGAGACAGGCTCACCTCTCCTGCCTATGGCTATTGTCTCGTAGAACCATTGTATTTTTGCTATTCTTGTACCTCATTATACACGTAAATCTAACCTCTTCCTCTTCTTCCAGCACGTGTCACGATTTTGGTTCCTCTCTGCATTTTATGTTCATGTATTAAATGAGTGTTGTTGCCTTGTTCACTTTAGTTTCGATTTCCACTTTAGTTTACACCAGTCTTTACTCGTTTATTCCCCCTAACACTCTTAAAAATAAAGTTTACATAATCCAATTTTTTTTGCAGCAATGCCATTAAAGAACCTTTCCTATACAGAATCTTTTGAACAATGGAAAGGTTCCATAGAGGTTCTTCATTGAACCATAGATTATAATTAAGAACCATTCTTTTTAAGAGTGCAGAAGCTTCATAAGGCTGACACATTTGGAATGTGAATGTCATTCTTCATAATGTATTTATCAGAAATAAACATTGTTATGGATTTCAGATTAGAACGGTGTCAGTTGTATTTGACATTTAAAGTTAATCACACATTTGTCTTGGGGAATGTGTCAATTTGCTTCTCTTGTCCAGTGATTCTGAATTTTTTTTTTTGGGGTAATTACAGCCATGGTTGCATCTCTGTGGCATTACACAACCACAAAGAATGTAGAGTGGGAGGTTTAAAGGGTGGTTACCGCTCCAATTCAGGCTTGGCCCTGCAGTACAGGTGCAAGTGCATTGATGTTTGTAGAGTAAACAATTCTAATTAATATAGGCCTAATACAAGTCGACAGACTCTTTTAAATCTGTCCAAATTAGAGATCCAAATTAGACACAAATTCTTTCTGTAAGGGATATCATATTGTAGTTTGATCTCTATCAAAGATTTTAATGTAATGTTTCGCAGTGTCATCCGTGTTCCTTTTGACTTGGAATATGTAATATTTTGTAGAGGACATGAATGTAGTTTTGTTCAACTCTATTTCCAACAAAGTTTCCACTAACCACCAGTTATAATAACACTTTAACATTCATCTAGCACCAATCAAGACTTTCCTTTATCTATGTTAAACACTGCACATTTATAATATTTGGGATCGAGGTTATTCTTTGAATGTGTCCCTATAGCTTCTCTTGTCAACCGCAGTGAAGAAGTAGTGGCCTGAAGGGGAATTACTGATTATGATATTTGATTGAAACCCCTCGTAGAGCCGTGGAGCCTTAAAATGAGCGTGTGGAAATTTCCCTGAACATGGAACTACCCTGCCCTTAACGTCTGCACTGCTCAGTTGGGTGGAGCAGGTGCTATGAATTTCTCTGACGCAAGATGGAAACAGGTTTTAGGGTGCCTGTCTCTAACCCAGCCTCTCCAAGATGGAATTGGGTGGAGTGTGAGTGACATTCGGATAGATGCCACCGTTTTAGGGACATGTCAACCCAGGGAAATGTCAGAGATTGTTCTTTATATATTATGTTGTATTCAATCCGATCTCATGAGTAACTATTTTATTAGGAAACACATGATTTTCTGAAGAAAAAATAAATAAGTAAAGATCCCCTTAATCCCACCTCTAAAGCTAACCATCAGTGGGGCATAAGTACAAAAATGGATTGTCTGAATTAGCCACCAATTTGCCAAAACAGTTACTAATTGCCATGAGAGTGTTAGTTTTATTGAATTATTTGTTTTATTGTTTTTTTATTTTATTTTTTTATTTCTGTTTTAGATGTTCTCCTAAAATTCCTTTAGATAAATAAAATGGATGCACATGAGAGAGCTTTTGACGTACAGTAAGAGAATACTACTAATTAACATGGATGCTTAGTTCAGATAGTGGTCTTCAAAGAAATATTTGAGGAAGTATTGAAGTCTGGTTTCAGTTTTAGATGTCTGCAGAGCACAGTATGAGACATTGTTGAGATCTCTTCTGAAACACATGTGATATTATTAGTGTCTTTTCTTCAGGAAAATAATCTAAGATGCTGAAAGCATTAATTTGCTCTTCATTACTGAAGCACTTGAGATATTACACATCTAATCTAATTCAAGAATTTTCTTTAAAAAAAACTTTTTTAGTCCAAATATTTTTGTATATAGTGGAAGAAGGAGATGTTGATGAGTGACAACCTATATGTGCATTGATAGTTAAAGCAGTTGGGAAAGTAGAGACAATACATGGGGTATGGAGGTTATGAAGTTGGGGGCAGGGCTTTGAAATGGGAGATTAGGCTTCTTATCTAGGCCACAGATATTGATTAGTGTAGGTTGGGTCATCAAGAAGAAACAGAGATTGACAGATGAACAATGGTCTTATATCTGCACGATGACTCCTTGTCATGTCTGTAATGTCAGGGGTTTTGAGGATGCTTGGACAGTAGGTACATTAGTCCAACTCACCAGACATTCTCCTCAAGTCCTCTCTCTTTTATCCTCTGTGTTATTGGTGAATGTCTTCACTCAGGTGAACATCTTGTAGAAGTTCTCCATGCACATGGAAATAAGACCCCACACAGAAGTGCCTCACTCGTGTATTGATTATTTGCCATTGTCATTCAGCCAGTTCTATGAGAGATGTGCATTTGTGGGCCAATGTCTTATATTGGGGCATGTCTGGAGGGGTGAAAAAAATGTGATGTGTTTCCTTTTATACTTCTTTTTATGGAGTACCCCACTCCAGATTCTTTCATTTCAGTTTCAATAGGTTTTTCAATGTTTCAATCAATAATGATAATGTGCCCCAGTTCATTTTTATTTAATGTAATAATGTAAATGGTTAAAGGGATCATTTACTAATCTCCATTTTCCATTTTTTTCATCTGCTTTTGTCTATACAGTGAAGTCAATGGAGACCAAAACAACATAGGAACCCATTGACATTTTTCTAAATATCTTCTTTGGTGTTCCTCAGGGGAAAGAAAGTCATACAGGTTTGGAACAACATGAGGGCGAGTAAATGATGACAGATGTTTTTTTTTCTTTTCTTTTTAGCAAACTATCCCTTAAGTTCAATAGACATGAAGCACAATAGCATTAGGAATTCCATTTAGGGCCATAATACGTATGTATTTGTTTTGGCATTTCATGATATAATAAGTCATCCAGTAGTGTGTCCTTCTTTTAAGTATGGTACTCTTTGGGTCTCCCCTATGTTTAGCCTTTAGTATCTCAATCTCAATCACAATTGCATAATATGATATATTTTGAAATGCTTTAAAGACACTCGCAAACATCAACAGCCTTATTATTTTGTCCACTTCAGCCTGCCATTCACAGCAGCACTCCAGGGTCTATTAGCATGTGAGTGAGCTTGTAGAAAGATCAGTAGCTGGTGTGACTTGCTACTTGCAAGGGTGAGAAGGAACATCAGCTAATGAGCAGTAGTCGAAGATAACAGAAAATAAACAAAACACAGTGTTAAAGCGCAGAATCCCAGATTTTTTCCCCTCTCTTTTCCCCTCTTTCATCTCATTGAGCGTTGTGTATGCCGATGTTGACTGCACCTATATAGGGCCAGCTTGTCAAAATAGTATTATCGTGGGTTTAAAGCTAATTAAAATGCCCTGTTTCGTGGGAAACCAGTCTTGGCTTTTAACTGCGGGTTAAGGTGATATCCTTTTCAGCAGTGCCTTGAAAATGTGCTATATAGGCCAAATGAGACGTAAAGCTTTTTTTTTTTGTGCACCCAAAAAGTTCATTCGCATCCCTCTCTCCAAACCCCCGGCAAATATCACACCTCGGATGCATAAACATGCCTGAGCTCCACACATCAAGCCACGCAGGGGGCCTGGCCGGCTATAGAGCCGCACTGTGACACCAATCAGGAATGATGGCAGCCCCTTTTGTCATGCTAACAGGAATTGCCTCTTCTCTTATTCAAATGCTCTCCTTCTCTTTCTCCCTCCCTTCATCCCTCTCTCCTTTTCTCCCTCCTCATGGGCCATGTAAATCCATACTTAGAGAGTTTGAAAAAGAGGGAGAGTGAACGAGAGAGGGAGTGAGAACTCCCTGTCCCCAGAACCGTTGATCGGTGGGCCTCTCTCCTGGGGGTCAGCGTGGCTCTCGCAGCGCCGAGCTGTTTCCATGCCCAGCCGAGCGCATTTCATATTCAAATGCTCCAATCAGGCCTGTGACCCACGGGGGGCTTTTTTACAGCCCGGGCCTTGGGTCAGCGGGTCAAGATGGTGATTTAATAGCCAGGGCGATGGGAGAAAAAAGGGAAAGGAGTGATTTAGTGACTGAATGAGTCATAAAAAAAGCATTTTTCTTAAGTTGTCATGTAAATGCAAGGAGCCTGCATCAGTTTTGCGCTTTTTCCTTTCCCTCCTCACCTGGCTTAGGCACCTGTTTGTACTGTTTAGACTAAGTTCGCTAAAGACGTGTCAGAGTGACAGTACGAGAATCAAAGGTTCAAGGTCCCTCTGTGGTGTGGTGTGTTATGGGGCAATCTTACCTGAGCATCTTGTTATTCATGTCTCGACAGGTGTGTTCGCTGCAAATTACATAGAGGTGGTATGTACGTGTTGGCTGGTTGTCATGTACTAATTATTCTGGAGATGTGCATGTGAACACTGAATAAAATTGAGGTTTAGTTGTCTTTATTTACTACACGTCTGACATGTAATGTTTTGCCCCGTGGTACACACTGTGGACACCTGTGAAAGCTACCGATAAAGCAGTTCTAGCTATAACACAGCATTGAAATATACCAGAATGATCAGTTGTTCCTTGTTTGTTCATTTTAGTTCACGGCATTAACTAGTGTTAACAAATACAATATTTGATTTTAATAATGTAGGCTATTAGTAAATGTTGAAATTAACATTAAAGGGATAGTTCACTTTGAAATTAAATTTTGATATGTTTTAGCTTACCTCATGGGCATCTGAGATGTAGGAGTATTTGTTTCCCCAGTAGTTTCAATTTTGATCATTTTATGTCAAACCGTTCTTCTCTGTGCCTCACATAATGCAGGTCTATGGTCACCACCTCAAAAAGCATACACAGAGAAGTCCAAATTAAACAATCCCCCATCATAAGTACACACTGATGGTCTAAGACACAAAACGAGCGGTTTGTGTGAGAAAACGAACAGTATTTATATAGTTTTTACCTCTTGTACACCACTACGTCCAACTGATCAGAGGGCGCGCGTGCGTGTTTCCTGTTGTGACATTTGTGCGTTCTGGCTTTAGTCTGCGCAAGCGCGGAAAGCTCCTGAAGTGGATCTCTCGCGCGTGTACGTCTCTCATTGTTTACACAAAACAGAGATTATAGGTGAAACGGCTAATAGAAATGGTACTAATTTGCGCTTATCCTGGATGTTTAAACCGACATAAAAGAAAACAATTACTTATGCTTGCGCAAACTCATCTGATCAGTCGGACGTAGTGGTGTACAAGAGGTAAAAACTATATAAATACTGTTCGTTTTCTCACACAAACCGCTCGTTTTGTGTCTTAGGCCATCAGTGTGTACTTATGATGGGGGATTGTTTAATTTGGACTTCTCTGTGTATGCTCTTTGAGGTGGTGACCATAGACCTGCATTATGTGAGGCACAGACAAGAACGGTTTGACCTAAAATGATCAAAATTGAAACTACTGGGGAAACAAATACTCCTACATCTCGCATGCCCAAGCTAAAACATATCAAAATTTAATTTCAAAGTGAACTATCCCTTTAACTAAGATTGATAAATGCTTAATTCTTAGTTCATGTTAACAAAAGTAGTTAACTAATGAAACCACTGTAAAGTGTTACCATTAATTTAAACTATTTCCATCAAAGAAGGCATAATCCATGGCTAGCTGTGCATTAATCGGTTTTAATGCCGGACGTGGAGGCAAAGAACTGCCCAATGGGAAGCGGAGGGAAATGTATTATCCTGAAATCGAAAACAAAGTGCCTCACGGTTTTCCTTAATCTTCTCTAGACTGTCCTAAATACGCTCTAATATTCGAAGGGCTGACGGTGATGGGTGTTTAGGCGTCTCTTGATTGGGAGTCGTTAGAATTTAGCTTAAGTCCGTTGAAATGTAAAAGAGGCCTGTGTGTGAGAGGCGCTGCACTACTCGCAGAAGCTCAGTAGCAGCCACCTCAGTGACTGACAGGTGGGTCAAAGTTGGGGATTTAAGGTGGCTCAGGGATTTGCGTGAGGCCCAATAGCCAGCCTCCTCTTTTACACTGATGCAGTGAAGTTTTCAATGCGTGATGATGTGTGAGAGAGGAAGGGAATTAAAGAGAGAGACTTTGCTTAATGTTGTGTGTGTGTGTGTGCGCATGGGTGAGTTTTAGCACAACCTTGAATGAGCACAGCTGTGTCAGTGCCTAGATGTGTTGTTCTCATGGCCTGTGGAGAGAAAGAGCTCCTGCAGGTCTGCCGACTAACACCATCCTGCCTGTCTCTCTCTTTATGTCTGCCCTTTTTTTGGTTCATAGCAACAGGCAGTTGCATGACCAAGAATATGGCTGATAGTAAAGGATTGTTCCTGTTCTCTCATCTCCTCAAAGTGATGTGCATCAAGACAACCCTGATAAAAAATACAAAAACATTTAATGTCACGTTTTATTTGACATAGCATTGTTTTGTTCATGGTTTTTGAGTGCATATCAAGCAACCTGTTCATGTTGGAATCTGTTTGACTTCTACCTACAGATACGTTTGTGTAAAATAAGTTTGATTGGATTGCTAGTGATTGCTAGTATTTTCTTCATAAAAATATGTTGAGTTGCTTTTTTATTATTTACATTTTTCTTTTTTACTTCTGTCAGAACAGGGCTGTAACAAATTTTTGAGTAACCCACCAGTTGAGAACTACTGCACAACAGGTACATGTTTATTTCACTGCTCATGCAAATTTGCTCTTAATAATTACAATAAAGACTTTCTTAATGATCCTTTAGTACTCAACAAGCAGCATATTGAGGATTTAATGCATTTTGACAGAGCTCAAGGGATTTGTGCTCTAGACCCTCAAAGGCTTCCTGAGTGTCATAACCCTTTGTGTAGACCCTTCTAATGGAAAGGACGGCATTGTAAAGCAGGGAATCACTGAACACTTAGGGGAAAAGAGCCTGATTTTCACTGACTCTAAGCTGAAAACAACCACATTTTAAGAACAGTATTTTACTTTTGACACATTACCATTAAGATCACCAATATACTCTATATGTATATGATGGGATAACTACAGCGAATGATTTTGTAATAGTTGTTTTTAATAATCCATATATATATATCCAAGACATGAACCGTAAACAGTTTGAATGGTATGCATAAATAATAAATGCTATTAAATGGAATAATACAAAGTACTTATGGAGATTTGATCTCTACAGTATATTTAATAATTCTGAATCTTAAAAAACAATGTTTTAAGGTCAGACTACAAACACTTCTCTTCAAAATGTTCCCATACCACTAGCTCAGTGTAATCCTAAAATCTGTCAAAGAACTTTCTTAGCTCTGTTACATGCTAGACCTCCCACGCAATAATACAGTTTTCTCATTGTGTGGTTTTCTCCAGAAAGCCTGTAAAGTCTGAGAAAATCGATCCAAACAAGCCTTAATTCTGTCATTAGGTGAGAGAGAGACGTTCTGTGATTGGCTGCCCGTCTGCTCCATATTCAGAGGTGCTGGATGAGGCAGAGGGCCCGCTGGGAAAATGGTGTTGTAATCAGGAGCCGGCTGTGCTGCCTGATCAGGTATGAAGTCTGCTTCCACCTTCCTCAAAATCCGTCCTCATCTTCCTCTCGTCTCACTCGTGTGGTTAGCAGACCCCGATGGGAGCCTTTTCTCTGGTACTACACTGTATGACCATGAGCTGTTGATATCTGGACGAAGAGGGGAGAACTGAGGCTGTGAGAGACTGTATGTGTGGGGTTTGGGGGAGTATGTGATGTTAGTGCTATTAAGTTGGGTGGGGGTATTTTTTTGTTCCCACATTTGATTATTCGGGTTGGTTGAACTAAATTTCTGAACCCATAAAATTCGGATCCCCTTTGGGGGCTATTTACATATATTTCAATCCCCCCTCCTACAGTCTCCCCAGCTTCTGTCTTTCCCCCCGAATGTGAAAAAAGAGGGCAGAGCAACCAGGCCTGTCTGGTCTTTAAGATGTCACTGTGGTGTGAAATATAGGCGAACAAGCAGGGCTTTGAAACTCAAACTGAACCCCCCTCCACCCCACACACACACCACACACACACACACACACACACACACACACATACACACACACACACACACACACATACCTTCTGTTTCACCCTCATACACACACTTTCACACAGAAACAACAAACCACCCCTCTCCCTCCATGCCGTCTTATTTGGTGAGGGCTGTGCCCACTGAGACAGATCCATCTCTGGGGTCGTGTGTATGTTCGTGTTGGCACATGTGACATTGTGTTTGTGTGTCAATAGGCTGGTGGGGTCCAGGCACCAGACGCAGATGTTTGGGACGGGCTGGCGAGGATGCACCTGTAGTCACTCCATCATGTGCCATGCTTAATGCCAGATTCTGGCATAATTTAAATTATTGGACAAAACAGGTCTGTAGCAAGGTATGTAGATATGGGAAGAAGGAGGCAGGGACCAGCAAACGTTTAACAAACTTTAATAAATTAATAAAGTAAAAACTGCAGCCTCCTCACGGACGACCGCCACAATAAAACGTACACAAAATCCTACGTAAAATCCAGGCCTGGTCCCCTCTCATCGTTCACTGTGTTCGCTCCTCCTTTAATGCCTCTGAGCTCCTCCGTGAGAGGATTTGAGACCGATGTGATGCACAGCTGGCGCTCATCTGTGATCACATCACCGCCCTTCTTGTCACAAGGTCATATAACATTTTATCTTCACCTGGAAAAAAAAAGTATTTACTCACCCACATTTTGTTCAAAATCTTTCTTTCACCTGTGGAACCGCATTTAATTTTGTTTAAGCATTCTAATTTGTTTTGAGTTATAATTATTTAAATTTATTAGCAATCATTTATTAATTTAAGTACCTTTAAGCCATCTTGAGGCCCCCTTAGAAGTTTGCTGAGGCCCCCTAGTGGGTCCCGGGCCCCTGGTGGAAAACCACTGGTCTGTGATTACACATTAAGTATATAAATATACTATTTAGTATGGGTTAAACCCTAAGATGAGTGATATGTTGCATTGGTATTGTTTTTGGTAAAGCCAAAGGCACCTTTTATGGAAACTGTAACTCACCGTTAATTTTACATAACACAAACACTTGTCTCCTTAGATTGATTTGTCAAGGGGGCGTGAAATAGTTTAATTGTTTCAAATGAACACACTCGCGCCCCCACGTTGTGGATTAATTTTCTGACCGATGTCTCTGAGGGCCAGGTCTTAAAATTCCGCATGGGCCCAGTGCCCGGCGCCCCGCTGGAGAGATAAAGAGAACACATATGTAGCCAGGCTCAGTCACGCTCCAGTTGAGCTATCCCAGCACATAGAGTTACAGCTGGCATGATGGGAACACTTGTTTGTTTAGGGTTGTTTTTCCGCCGAGTGCCATGGTTTGGTCGGATGGCACTTGTTTTGTGCGCTCCATCTGTGTATGTGTGTGTATGTGTTTGGTAAGTATCAGGAGGCTGGTGAGGGTAGGTGGGGTGGGGGTGGGTGGCATTTAGTCAAATACTGTTCCTGGCCCCCATGTATCACCCCCCTCCCCCAGTTTGTCCGTGTTCGCTCCCCAGTGCGCAGGCAGAATGCAGCGTCAGGAGCCCAAGCACTGAGCTCCCATTGTGTATGCTAAGCAAAGCGGAATGGCCGGGTGACAAAAGAGGGAGGAGTGGGGCTGAGGGCTTACAAAGCCCGGGGGAGGGAAGGGATGGTGGGGGGGAGTGGGGCGTTCTGCCGCTGAGGGCTAAATAGACCCACTCTGCCTCCCAAACCCCATCCATAACCCCTGTCCCCACCTCCGCCCAACACCCCTCTTTCCCGTCTCAACCCATTTGGAGAAATGGGTGCCCACTCCTGAGAGACAGCAGAGCTGTAAACTTAAAAAGTCATATTCAAGAGAAATATGTTTTGAACAGTAAAATGTGTGAACTATCTTGAAATGCATACAACATTTTAAATACAAGATCACTGAAATTTGAACTAATGTCAGGGCCCCACTTTATAATAGGTGGCCTTAACTACTATGTACTTGCATAAAAAAATAAGTACAATGTACTTATTGTGTTCATATTATAATGCAAGACACTGTTGCTGATATTGAGGTGGGATACGGGTTAAGTTAGGGACAGGTGTGGCGGGATGGGTAAGTTTAAGGGTAGGGTTAGGTGTAAGGGAAGTGTCAACAGTGTAATTATAAATGTAACAATAATTAATTACAGATGTAATTACATGCAGGTATTTTTTTTAAAAATGTAAGTACAATGTAAAAACACGTATGTACACAATAAGTGCATTGTATCAAATGATAAAATGTTAGTAGTAGTTAGGGCCACCTGATATAAAGTGGGACCAATGTCAGTTTTGTAAACAGTTATGTCTAGAAGTACTACAATATCTCACAGTATCTCATTTTGTGACTATATTACAATTACTACTTTATATTTGACCAAAGTGTGGTCATATATCTTTATTTCTTAGAATTGTACATTTTCTCTTATGAATGCAAATATATATCTATCAAAAGTTTAAAGGTCAGTAAGGTCCGAAAGTTTAAAGGTCACTTTTTTTTTCAGCAAGGATGCATGAAATTGATCCAAAGTGACAGTAAAACATTTGTAATGTTTTCTATTTCCGATAAAAGTTTTTGATGTTCAAAGGATCCTGAAAAGTATCATGGTTTTCATAAAGATATTAAGCATTTAGCAGTTTTCAACTTTAATAATATTAAATAATGTTTTGTATGCACCAACCCATCATATTAGAATGATTTCTGAAGAATCATGTGACACTAAAGACCGGAGTATGGTGCAGCTTTAACATCATAGGGAGAAATTATATATATATATATATATATATATAGTTATTTGAAATTGTAATAAAATTTCACAATATTTTTTGTATACTTATGTCTTATAACTGTTGGTGATACTGTTGTGTGTAGTACATTGTTTTGTGCTTTTGTGTTGCAGTCATTTGTGTGTGTGTGTGTGTGTGTGTGTGTGTGTGTGTGTGTGTGTGTGTGTGTGTGTGTACTGTCTTAAAGTTATAATTATTTTAATGTAAAATTTGCACCAGGATTTGTAACAAGTGCATTCTCATATGGTTTAACTGAGAATAAAAAGCTATATATATATGACTTAATATTGTTTGGTTCACAGAGGCAATATAAGTTCCAATATATCAGTTGGACTGTCGTTTGGGCGGCTTTGGATGCCTTTCTCAATGATGATGTTCAAGTTAACATCCGAATGGCCTGCAGTCATGGAGAGCTCTGATTCTGCCCTGTGGGCTGGAAGTTCACAAAGCCAGGGGTTGGTCTTTGATGAACCCTCTTCCTCGTTCTGCCCTTCCTCTGCCCTCTCAGATGCAAGGTAACCTCAGCACATCAAAGAGAGGCTCCATACAGAGTCCACTTGATGCTGTTACCCCCTCAAACACACACTCAACCCGCCCACCTCCCCTTACACATACATACTCCAGTCAGCGCATAACACTTTACATTTGAAAAAAACTAAAATACGAATCACCTGTCCCATCTGTTTAGCTATCTACTGGTCTCCTTGCCCTCTGTTTGTCCTGGTGCTTTAGGAAGTGGCTCGCCAAGTGACTTTCCCCACCTTTGTGATGTGAAATGAAAATTGAATATGCTGCTGTAAGACCCTCAGGGCAATATGTCAGGTGCCCAAGACAATATACGACTGAGAAAGATGCCACCACCCAAAGGTGTGTATGTGCGCCTGGCCAGAGGTGATCCTGAATTTTGCTCGTCAGCGCTTGGCAAGCCTAGCGTTCCCTCGGCAGGCATGACCCGTGGAGTCATTATCCCTCCAGGTAAATCACCTCGCAATCAGTGTCTGAAGCCCCCTGCTCTCCAGATGATTCCCCTGCTGATTGGCCTAACTGGACTCCTATCTGAGGAACGATTACCCTGCATTGTTTTCTTTATGGCACATAGATTGAGCTGTTGTTAGCATTCACTTGATGGGTGGAGGCAGCATGCGTGAGGCCGGGATGCGAGTATGTGCTCTGAGGTCGCTCTCACTGCGCTTGATAGGAGTAACAGAAAAGGCATAGGAGAGATTTCATTCTAATGATTTTGAATGAGCCCTTTAATTTGAAATGGCAAACTATGATTTCTTGAGCAGAAAATTGTAGCTGAATTGGTTGAAGTTATGGCCAGACCAATCAACGCTGAAACTGGAGAATTAAAGATCAAGATATAGTTTGAACATTGTTAGCTATATTTATTTGGCACTGACACTAGAAGAGGGCATTACTTTGACACATCTTGCAAGCTAGCTTAAACTTGAGTTAGTGGTCAAGCCTTATTGTATTGCCATTTACCGATTTACCTCAAACACAACAAGATGCTCTACATTCTCAATGAGCACAATGTTGAGTTTCTCTTCTATATTGCTAAACTCACTGGATGAACTTGTGATAGGCTGACAACGGTATTATTCACATAGTCCTGAGGTTCTGTTACACAGTGTAACAATCTTAGCCTGGATGGCAGCCGAATTTAGCCCCGCCCACAACATTTTTGCTCGGGCAATTCGGTCGGGACTCGATCCATAGAGGAGTAATTATGCCCGAACAGAAACTGTTCGGACCAATGAAATTTTCAGGGCGGGCTTTAGACGATGATGGACAGATGATCAACAGTAACGTAATCATCCACGTCATCGAATCGAAGGCGCTTGGGTTGAATTTGCTCTTATCCTAAACAGAGAACTTGTTCATATATGCATTCACATTCACTATTTCTCTCAGAAATGATGATCGTGTTGGTAAGTAATCTGTGTATCCTTAAATAATTTTTTTACAACACTGGCAAAGATTGTTTACACTCATCTTTTTCTCCTAAAGTTACTTATTCCAGCGCGCGTGCAGACAGGGTTGCCAAGTTTTTTTTGCAATGTCGCACAATTGCTACTCAAAATTATAGCCCAAAACAATAGCTTTCCAGGGGGGTTCTCCGGAAAAAAGTGCCGTTTGGGGGGCAAAATATGTTATTTTGGCAAGGTTGCCTACTACAATTTGCATTCCTGGGTCTATATATTACATAATGGGGTTGCTTCAACCCGCGGACATGGAGAACAGCCTGCGGGAAAAACAAGGACTTGGCAACACAGTGCAGTTGAGTTGCATTAGGCGTTGCTTCATTGCTCTGATTGGTTGTAAGTCTATCCAATTGAGGTCTTTCCTGGTTCGGTTGAAACACGCCCCATAATCACAGCTCAATGGAGCGGTCTCAGACTCCTATTCTGACTAGAATTGAGTATGACCACGTCAGGCTATAACAATCTACAATCAGCACAACAATGTTGCTGTAAATATCAAGTAATAAAAAAATATATAAATCATCATCTCAATCATCTTTGTATTTATTTTGTCCCTGTTGAATAAAAAAACAACAACATCAACATCAACAACAACAACAACAGGTACCAGGAATGTAATTGGCATATAGATTTTTTTGGATTTTTAGTAGGACTGGTTGTTAAAGATCCCTAACTTTCAGCACAACAATTGAATGGGGATGTCGTCTCGTGTGGGGTGAAATTTGGCTCAGATCTCATGGTGCCACCAGTGCGACACATCTTCAGTTGTGTGCCCGACCTCATTGCTATCGTCTAGCTATCACAATTTATTGTGAAACTCACTTAAATCCTTACGCTTGCCCATTTTTCCTGATTCTAACACATCAACTTTGAGGAAAAAATGTTGATGACAAAATATATCCCACCCACTAACAGGTGCCGTGATGAAGAGATAATCAATGTTATTCACTTCATATAATGTTATGCCTGATCTGTGTATATAAATACATACTCTCACCGAACACTTTATAGGTGCATATAGGTATTTTTAGGAACACCTGTTCCAACTGCTTGTAACGCAAATATCTATTCAGCGGTCAAGACGATCTGCTAAAATTCAAACTGAGCATCATAGTGGGGAAGAAAGTGACTTTGAATATGGCATGTTTGTTGGTGCCTGACAGGCTGGTTTGAGTTTTTTTCCCACTGTTAATCTACTGGGATTTTCACACAACCATCTCTAGAGTTTACAGAGAATGGTCCAAAAAATAGAAAATATCCAGTGAGCGGCAGTTCTGTGTGCGAAAATGTCTTGTTGATGCCAGAGGAGAATGTCCAGACTGGTTTGAGCTGTTAGGAAGGCAACAGTAACTTAAAGGTATGCAGGAGAGCATCTTTGAATGCAAAACGCATCGCCCCTTGAAGCAGATGGGCCACAGCAGCAGAAGACACAACGATACCACTCCTGTCAGCTAAGAACAGGAAACTGAGGCAACAATTCGCAGAGGCTCACAAAAAGTGGACAATAGAAGATTGGAAAAACGTTGCCTGGTCTGATGAGCCTCAATTTCTGCTGTAAGATTTAGATGGTAGGGTCAGAATTCAGTATAAACAATATGAAAGCATGGATCCATTCTGCCTTGTATAAACATATTTCTTGGCACACGTTGGCCACCATAGTACCAATTTAGCACTGTTTAAACACCACAGCCTACCTGAATATTATTGCTAGCCATATCCATCATTTTATGACCATAGTGTACCAATCGTCTGATGGCTACTTCCAGTAGGATAACACACCATGTCAAAAGCTCACATCATCTCAAACTGGTTTCCTGAACATAATGAGTTCACTATACTCAAGTGGCCTCCACAGTCAGCAGATATAAATCCAACAGAAAACCTTTGGGATGTGGTGGAATGGGAGATTTACATTATGCAGCTGACAATTCTGTAGCAACTGCGAGATGCTATCATGTCTATATGGACCAAAATCTCTGAGGAATGTTTCCAGCACCTTGTTGAATCTATGTCATGAAGGCAGTTGGCCTATATATATATATATATATATATATATATATATATATATATATATATATATATATATATATATATATATATATATATATATATATATATATATATATATATAGTGAGGAAGATGAGTATTTGAACACCCTGCTATTTTGCAAGTTCTCCCACTTGGAAATCATGGAGGGGTCAGAAATTGTCTTCGTAGGTGCAAAAAAAAAAATCCAGAAATCACAATGTATGATTTTTTTACTATTTATTTGTATGATGCAGCTCTAAATAAGTATTTAAACACCTGTCTATCAGCTAGAATTCTGACCCTCAAAGACCTGTTAGTCTGCCTTAAAAATGTCCACCTCCACTCCATTTATTATCCTAAATTAGATGCACCTGTTTGAGGTCGTTAGCTGCATAAAATACACCTGTCCATACCATACAATCAGTAAAAATTCAACTACTAACATGGCCAAAACCAAAGAGCTGTCCAAAGACACTAGAGACAAAATTGTACACCTCCACAAGGCTGGAAAGGGCTACAGGGAAATTGCCAAGCAGCTTGGTGAAAAAAGGTCCACTGTTCGAGCAATCATTAGAAAATGGAAGAAACTAAATATGACTGTCAATCTCCCTCGGACTGGGGCTCCATGCAAGATCTCACCTCATGGGTTCTCAATGATCCTAAGAAAGGTGAGAAATCAGCCCAGAACTACACAGGAGGAGCTGGTCAATGACCTGAAAAGAGCTGGGACCACCGTTTTCAAAGGTTACTGTTGGTAATACACTAAGACGTCATGGTTTGAAATCATGCATGGCACGGAAGGTTCCCCTGCTTTAACCAGCACATGTCCAGGCCCTTCTTAAATTTGCCAATGACCATTTGGATGATCCAGAGGAGTCATGGGAGAAAGTCATGTGGTCAGATGAGACCAAAATATAACTTTTTGATCATAATTCCACTAAACGTGTTTGGAGGAAGAAGAATGATGACTACCATCCCAAGAACACCATCCCTACTGTGAAGCATGGGGGTGGTAGCATCATGCTTTGGGGGTGTTTTTCTGCACATGGGACAGGGCGACTGCACAACCTCCTTCCCTCAGTAAGAGCATTGAAGATGGGTCGAGGCTGGGTCTTCCAACATGACAATGACCCGAAGCACACAGCCAGGATAACCAAGGAGTGGCTCTGTAAGAAGCATACCAAGGTTCTGGTGTGGCCTAGCCAGTCTCCAGACCTAAACCCAATAGAGAATCTTTGGAGGGAGCTCAAACTCCGTGTTTCTCAGCGACAGGCCAGAAACCTGACTGATCTAGAGAAGATTTGTGTGGAGGAGTGGGCCAAAATCCCTCCTGCAGTGTGTGCAAACCTGGTGAAAAACTACAGGAAACATTTGACCTCTGTAATTGCAAACAAAGGCTACTGTACCAAATAATAACATTGATTTTCTCAGGTGTTCAAATACTTATTTGCAATTTGCCCTGGTTCAGACCCAAATAATATAATATGAACACGGTCCAGCAGGGGGGGAGCAATTGAACTTGGGTTTGGTCAGGCAATCGAACCAAGTGTGAAAGCACCAGTCATTATTTGAGTAGCACACATATTCTGAATGCTTTTGGCAAAATTCAAATGAGACATTTTAATCTAGATTAAAAAAATTAATCTATGCCCATCTCATATATATATATATACACACACACATATATATATATATATATACATATATATATATATATATACACATACACTCACCTAAAGGAATATTAGGAACACCATACTAATGTTGTTTGACTCCCTTTTGCCTTCAGAAATACCTTAATTCTACGTGGCATTGATTCAACAAGGTGCTGAAAGCATTCTTTAGAAATGTTGGCCCATATTGATAGGATAGCATCTTGCAGTTGATGGAGATTTGTGGGATGCACATCCAGGGCACGAAGCTCCCGTTCCACCTTATCCCAAAGATGCTCTATTGGGTTGAGATCTGGTGACTGTGGGGGCCATTTTAGTACAGTGAACTCATTGTCATATTCAAGAAACCAATTTGAAATGATTCGAACTTTGTGACATGGTGGATTATCCTGCTGGAAGTAGCCACCAGAGGATGGGTACATAATGGTCATAAAGGGGTGGACATTGTCAGAAACAATGCTCAGGTAGGCTGTGGCATTTAAATGATGCCCAATTGGCACTAAGGGGCCTAAAGTGTGCCAAGAAAACATCCCCCACACCATTACACCACCACCACCAGCCTGCACAGTGGTAACAAGGCATGATGGATCCATGTTCTCATTCTGTTTACGCCAAAGTGAATGTCTCAACAGAAATCAAGACTCATCAGACCAGACAACATTTTTCCAGTCTTCAACTGTCCAATTTTGGTGAGCTCTTGCAAATTGTAGCCTCTTTTTCCTATTCGTAGTGGAGATGAGTGGTACCCGGTGAGGTCTTCTGCTGTTGTAGCCCATCTGCCTCAAGGTTGTGGGTGTTGTGGCTTCACAAATGCTTTGCTGCATACCTCGGTTGTATCGAGCGGTTATTTCAGTCAAAGTTGCTCTTCTATCAGCTTGAATCAGTCGGCCCATTCTCCTCTGACCTCTAGCATCAACAATGCATTTTCGCCCACAGGACTGTCGCATACTGGATGTTTTTCCCTTTTCACACAATTCTTTGTAAACCCTAGAAATGGTTGTGTGTGAAAATCCCAGTAGCTGAGCAGATTGTGAAATACTCAGACCGGCCCGTCTGGCACCAACAACCATGTCACGCTCAAAATTGCTTGAATCACCTTCCTTTCCCATTCTGACATTTAGTTTGAAGTTCAGGAGATTGTCTTGACCAGGACCACACCCCTAAATGCATTGAAGCAACTGCCATGTGATTGGTTGATTAGATAACCGCATTAATGAAAAATTGAACAGGTGTTCCTAATAATCGTTTATATATGTATATATAGCACGGTTGTGTTCAAAATAATAGCAGTGTGTTTAAAAAAGCGAGTAAAGCTCAAAACCCTTATAATAACTTTTATTTCAGTACACACAAATGCATTGGAAATGCTACACATTCTATTCAAAATCAAAACATGAAGAAAAATGTATCAAATTTGTAATTACTTTACAGAAAGTGAAGAAAAATTACTTTCTTTACAAAGTCAAACATTTACTGTATAAACTGAAAAATGCTTGAAGATTTAGCTTTCTTGTCAATCACTGAACTAATATTTAGTTGTATAACCAGTTTCTGAGAACAGCTTCACATCTGTGTTGCATGGAGTCGACCAACTTCTGGCACCTGTGAACAGGTATTCCAGGCCAGGACAATTGCACTACATACCACAATTCCTCTGCATTTCTTTTTTTTGCCTCAGAAACAGCATTTTTGATGTCAACCCACAAGTTTTCTATTGGATTAAGGTCAGGTTCTATTGGGCTGGCCACTCCATAACGTTAATTTTGTTGGTCTGGAACCAAGATGCTGCTTGGTCACTGCTGTGTTTGGGGTCGTTGGCGGCATTTCAAGGACATTTCCTCTTTGGCATTAGGTAACATGATCTCTTTAAGTATTTTGATGTACTCAAACTGATCCATGATCCCTGGAATGTGATAAATAGGCCCAACACCATAGTATGAGAAACATCCACATATCATGATGCTTGTGCCACCTGTGGCTTGAATTCAGTATTTGGGGGTCGTCTGACAAACTGTCTGCAACCCCTAGACCCAATAAAGAACAATCTTGCTTTCATCAGTCCACAAAATATGTCATTTTTTCAACAACTGGACTTTGCGGGGGTTTCTTGCCGATAGCTTGTCTTCACATAGGCGTCTTCTAATTGTTACAGTACTGTGTCTCTCCAGTCCCTGGAGCTGATCATTGGCTGAGTCTATTCTTCAATACATTCTACAGTATGGTAGTTTTCCACCTTCTTCCATGTCTTTCTAAAGTCTTCCACATCTTTTGCCATTTTAAAGCATTTGATATCATTTTAGCTGAGCATCCTATCATTTTCTGCACAGCTTTATGTTTTCCCCTCTCTAAATAACTTTAAATTCAAAGTACGTTCTTCTGAACAATGTCTGGAATTACCCATTTTATTCCGATTTTCAGCGAGAAATGCGCAGTACAACATTTGCTGCCTTTGTCCTTAAATAAGGGCCACTTGTTTGACACCAG
Organism: Gobiocypris rarus; assembly: GCA_023029165.1. NCBI lineage: Eukaryota > Metazoa > Chordata > Actinopteri > Cypriniformes > Gobionidae > Gobiocypris > Gobiocypris rarus. Next base: position 31,472,501 of record CM040932.1, read on the forward strand.
TTTTTTCACAGAATGAATAACCTCTAATTGATTAATTCCACACTGCTATTATTTTGAACACACCCTTTTCAATCAATGATTCAATTACACAAAATCAGCAACATGCATGTCATGACTGTTGGGTCTATTGGTTTTCTATTACTCTACTACACCTACTAGTAAAATATTTGCCATGTAGAAATAGAATTTCTACCAAAAACAGTAATTGATCTAGTTAGTGATGTTGGACTGCTATTATGCTATTATTATAACTGTACACTCACCTAAAGGATTATTAGGAACACCTGTTCAATTTTTCATTAATGCAATTATCTAATCAACCAATCACATGACAGTTGCTTCAATGCATTTAGGGGTGTGGTCCTTGTCAAGACAATCTCCTGAACTCCAAACTGAATGTCAGAATGGGAAAGAAAGGTGATTTAAAGGTCCCGTTCTTCGCGATTCCATCTTTCAAACTTTAGTTAGTGTGTAATGTTGCTGTTAGAGCATAAATAATACCTGTAAAATGATAAAGCTCAAAGTTCAATGCCAAGCGAGATATTTTATTTAACAGAAGTTCCCTTTCAAAGCCTACAGCGAACGGCTGGTTTGGACTACACCCCTGCACTTCCTGCTTTAATGACGTCACTAGAACAGTTTGTTGACTAACCCTCCGCCCACAAGAACGCAAAACAGGGGGCGTGGTCTTGTTGCTCTCCCAAGGAAGTGTTGTTTTTGTAGAGTGTGTTTGTCGCCATGTCATCGAGACGCTGTTATTTTCATCCCGGAGTTAAATCACCTTTGTTTGGCCTTTCCACGGACGCTTTACGTAGAGATCAATGGTTACAATTTATGTTTAACTTGGTTCCGGAAAATTATAATCACAATTTAAAACTATGTGCAGCACATTTAGCTGAGGACTGCTTCCTCAATCTCAATCAGTTTAATGCCGGATTTGCAGAAAGATTTTTCTTAAAAGATGACGCAGTTCCCTCTTTGTCTGGAGAAGGCGTGGTTTATGGACCACAACCGGTAAGTGTATTTTATTATTTAAGTTGGTCCGTTTAACAGTTTATGTAACTCATTACACAAAGTGCAATGCTGTTTAGCTTTGTTAACTAACGTTAGATGGTAATTGAAACTAATCCGAAAAACTTTTTTAAAAAGTGTAGTAATTCATTCAGACACCATCGATTGTTGATGTTTGTAATGATCAGTTTAAATGATTTGTTTATTATATCTGTTGTTTACTGTTTAACCACATGCTCGTTCAGCTGCAGCCACGCATGCAATTTGTAACAGCCAAAAAAACCTACTGAATAGACAGCTTACCATTGTGAAACATGCTGCAAAAGTCTTTTTCTGAGCAGGTTGTACGTTGTAATCGATCCTCTTCGATATTCTCCGGGTCTGATTCCGGCTCAAATTGATAAGGCAATATAGACATTTTTGCAATGACATTGAGCGCGCGTATATCCCCGTTATGGTAAGAGGCGGGACCTTTCCGGGCAACGTGCGCTAAGCTGCTGTCCAATCACAACACGGGAAGCGCTGGCCTAATCAGAACTCGTTATGTATTTCTGAAGGAGGGACTTCATAGAACAAGAAAATCATTCAGGCCGTTTTTAAAACAGAGAAAACAGCGGTAAATTGTGTGAAAAATACTGTTTTTTTTTTACACGCAAAACATGAACTCATGTTATATTGCACACTGTTAACATAATCAAAGCTTCGAAAACACACGAAGAACGGGACCTTTAAGCAATTTCGAGCGTGACATGGTTGTTGGTGCCAGACGGGCCGGTCTGAGTATTTCACAATCTGCTCAGTTACTGTGATTTTCACACACAACCATTTCTAGGGTTTACAAAGAATGGTGTGAAAAGGGAAAAACATCCAGTATCTGGCAGTCCTGTGGGTGAAAATGCCTTGTTGATGCTAGAGGTCAGAGGAGAATTGACTGATTCAAGCTGATAGAAGAGCAACTTTGACTGAAATAACCACTCGTTACAAAAGAGGTATGAAGCAAAGAATTTGTGAAGCCACAACACGCACAACCTTGAGGCGGATGGGCTACAAGAGCAGAAGACCTCACCGGGTACCACTCATCTCCACTACAAATAGGAAAAAGAGGCTACAATTTGCATGAGGTCACCAAAATTGGACAGTTGAAGACTAGAAAATGTTGCCTGGTCTGATGAGTCTTGATTTCTGTTGAGACATTCAGATGATAGAGTCAGAATTTGGCGTAAACAGAATGAGAACATGGATCCATCATGCCTTGTTACCACTGTATAGGCTGGTGGTGGTGGTGTAATGGTGTGGGGGATGTTTTTCTTGGCACACTTTAGGCCCCTTAGTGCCAATTGGGCATCGTTTAAATGCCACGGCCTACCTGAGCATTGTTTCTGACCATCCCTTTATGACCACCATGTACCCAATGAGTTCACTGTACTAAAATGGCCCCCACAGTCACCAGATCTCAACCCAATAGAGCATCTTTGGGATGTGGTGGAACGGGAGCTTCGTGCCCTGGATGTGCATCCCACAAATCTCCATCAACTGCAAGATGCTATCCTATCAACAGGGCCGTAGCTAGAGGATTTGGGGCCCCCTGAAAAAATATTGATGTGGGCCCCCCACCCAAATCATATACTGTACAATATATGAGAATGGAGGCCCACATGTAACCTAATAGGGGTTTATTACAAAATAACAAAGATAAATGTAAATAAAGATTTTTACTTAACACCAGCAAAAGCAAAATACACATTATAAAATGGTGGTGGTGTTGTAAACTCTTTATTTTAAAAAGTAAATGTTTATATACATTTTTACAACTAATAAAAACTTAACAAAAACCAAGACATTTTTAAATATTAATAAATTCAAAAAGTAAAGAAATAAATTGTCAAGAATGCAGTCAAATGTAAAGACTTTTGTCTTTTTTATAAGAATTACTTGTCTTATTTAAATAAAGACACTATGTAACTGTGTAATATATTATTAAATAAAGCTAATGAATGTATCCATCCAAGAGCAGTGTGTTGTATTCGTGTTTTCTTGACTGTAGCCTAATAAAATAAATCAACAGCCAGTAGGTGCATAATGCTTGTGACATGCGTTGTGACATTTTTTTCTGTGTGTTATACAAACAAACTCTATTTACAATAGCGTAAAAAGACGGGGATTTTGACCACGTAATCATTTAATCAATTTGACGGCGGTGCGTGCCGCGGTGCCGGTAATGACAGTAGGCGGCAGGCGGTAGTTTTCCTACGAAAGTAAATCTGACAGCGAAATAACAATTCACTAAGTTACTAACCTGTCTTAAAGAACGTCTTGATCGGCTGGGATACAGCAACTCTCCTGGCCTCCTCTCGTTCTTTTCAAGGCGTTTCTGGTACCCTGATTTATATTTTCTTTTCCCTGACATTTTCAGCCTGTCTGTCAGTCTCCTGTTCTTTCAACAAGTTCATCTTTACCTTCAGCTGCCGCCTCAACTCCGATTGGTTCTGTTCACGAGCTGGGGTGGGACTTACAATTTGATTGGGTCAAATGATCTAATGTTCGTCACTGACTGATTTAATTAATAAATACTAAACCGGACTGAACCATTTGTATGGAGAGGAGAGGAGCAGATATTTGAAAAACTTCTTTAACCTATTTGCATGGTTTTGTGGTTTTCATTAAAATCTCAGGCATACATCTAATAAAACTATTATAATTATTCACAGAACAGGGGACTATATAGTATAACTTCTGGATTTTGTGGGGCCCCTTGGGCAGTGGGGGCCCCTATAATCGTCACCAGCTTTCACCCCACTAGCGACGGCCCTGCCTATCAATATGGGCCAACATTTCTAAAGAATGCTTTCAACACCTTTAAGAATTAAGAATCAGAATTAAGGCAGTTCTGAAGGCGAAAGGGGGTCAAACACAGTATTAGTATGGTGGTCCTAATAATCCTTTAGGTGAGTGTATATACCTTTAAAAACAACCTCCTGTAACATGGATTCATATTCACAGTCAACACTTAAAACGAGTCTTATAATTATGCTGAAATGTAATTATCTGCATTTTTCTTGCAAGTAGATACGCCACAGGACAGGGTGTTTCCGCAAAAGGAAAAACGGAAAAAAGAAATGCTTCAAAAGAAAGAGGGTCTGTAAATTATTCTTAGGATTATGTATACATTATGAAACTTTGTATTTCTTCCGTCTTTCATATGCCCATGAAAGTGAGTGGAAGGGTCTGTGTGTGTGTGTGTGTGTTTGTATGTTTGGGGCGGGTGGCCGGGGGCGTTAAACTGGCTGTGTGAGGGAGAGGGGGCAGAAACCTGAGGCCACTGTGAAGCTCTGGAGACAAAGGAGATCCACGTGAGACTCAGGCACATGCAGGCTTGGCTTACCTGCTCACCTGCTCTACCTCCTCCATGAACTTTTGGCCCGGAGAGCACAACCTGCAGCCTCTTGCCACTGCAGGCCACACCCCGTCTCCCTCACTTCCTCTCGCCCCCTCCGTTTCTCACCTCCCGTCTCTCCTCTGACCCCTCTATTCTCCTGCTCCATTCACCCCTTCATTTCCCAGCCACTTCTCTTTGCCTCGGCTTCTCTCTCACCGTCCTCTCTGTTGCGTGTTTCTTTGTTAGGCCGTCCCTCTGTCCACTTCCCTCAGTATTCTTCCTCCTCAGAGTCAGTGAACCTCACACTCGCTCTCTTTCGTAATACGCAGTTCCCCAGCTTACTGCCATCCTTTACTGCTGCGTTCACCCCACACTGGACAAACCTGACTTTCAGGTCTCATTCGTGGGCAATATCAACTGTAAATGTGTGTGAGAGAGAGAGAGAGAGAGAGAGAGAGAGAGAGAGAGAGAGAGAGAGAGAGAGAGAGAGAGAGAGAGAGAGAGAGAGAGAAAGACAGACAGACAGACAGACAGACAGACAGATGAAGAGGTCGGGCTGGGTTTGGGCCTTGGGTGGGGTTAAAAATGCCACACAGCTGAGCAAACCTGGGCCACCACAACATCTTGTGTTTTCTTTTTTAATCCACACTTTCTCTCGGCTGTCTGTTTGAGGAAGGAGTAGGAGGAGGAATGTACCAGACCCATTATGGAAAAATAATAGACCATGAATGCTGATGGTTTTCTCCCTTTGTTAGTCTTCACCTATAATACATGAAGCAGGGCGCAGAGATCACAAACACAGAGGTTCTGCATCTGGTTCACATGAAAGACCTGTGCACAGCTGATGTAAACACACCATTAATGAAAGGCCTGATTGACATCATTCTGCTTTGAAGTGTTGTATGGTTAGTTGGGAATTTTAGGAAGTTTAAGATCAACATCCGTTCACAGAGGATTATTGCTTTATTAGATTAATACATGTTCTCCTCTTTGTTTAAGAGAAGAATCTAGAAGATCTATCTAGGATGGCCAACTTCAGTACTGGGGGTCCAATGTCCTGCACAGTTTAGCTCCAGGCCTGATACGACTCACCTACCTGTAACTTTCTAGTAATCCTGAAGATTTGAGTAACTTGTTCAGGTGTGTTTGATTAGAGTTGGAGCAAACTCTGCAGGAAAGTAGCCCTCCAGGTCCAAAGTTGCCCACGTTCTTTCTTAAAGACAGGATTGTGAAAATAATATCTGTTTATCTATCTTGAAATATATATTTCAATGCATTTTTTAAATACAATATCAAGCTGAAAATAGGAACTCTGTCTGTCTGAGTTGGCCATAACGACACAAGTTAAATGCATCAGCAAGTTAAATCATGTTTAGTCAGCGTTGAGTTTTGACCACAGTTCATTCTTAGTATACAGTACTACAGTTCACAGGAAAAAACAAAACAAAACAATATAGTACAAACAAGAAGGCTTCTCCAAAATGTAGCTAGAAAATCATCAGTTTTGTGTTTGGATGCTCAAATGCTAACCCTCACCTTGGGTGTGGGTCATTTCCTGATCTTTCGGCAGGTGGAGGCCTGAAAGACGTGCCAGTCCTGCTGCCAACTGTCCTCCGCCTCAGCCTGCAGACATGGCTTAATAGCTCAATTTATGTGACTGCACGGACGGTGTGCGTACAACAGCGCATGTGCGAGTGACTTGAGCACTTGAAAAGTACACTAGACAGTGCACACGCCCCAAACGCATCTTTCTGCTAAAAGAGTATATTGCGAGCTCAACTTGTATACTTACTTTGACCTCATCTTTAAAACTACTCAATCATGCACCCATGCCATAAACGGCAGCCTGTCAATCATATCACATGTCAATACCTCCCATGATTCCCAGGCTGTCACACATCTCACACAGACCTGTTTCTAAGGACATCAGACAAAAATGCAGATACCCAAAAGTAATATGTTCTATTAGGTAACTGTGTTTAATAACTTAAAACTCTCTCTCTCTCTCACACTCTCTCTCTCTCTCTCTCTCTCTCTCTCTCTCTCTCTCTCTCTCTCTCTCTCTCTCTCTCTCTCTCTCTCACACACACACACACGTTCCTGTCAGAATCTGTAACTATTTACTACAGAAATGACTTTTTCCAACATATCTGAGTCTCCGCCCTCATACTGTACGTCACAGCACGTAATGAGCAGTGCGTGAGGAGAGCCATTGTGGTAATTACATGTTAAAAACCTGTTCAGGGTGTTCTCACACTGAAGATGACAGAGAGAGTGTAAGGGGAAGGCTATTGCTAAAAATGCTGAGTGTTATTTCTCTTTTTATTGAGGCCGACTTTACATTATTTAATGTACATTTTATGTTTATACTGTGTATTGGGGTATATTGGCATACAAACTAATAATAGGCTACATATACTACCAGTCAAAAGTTTAGTGTAATTAAGATTTTTGTTGTTGTTGCTGAAATAAATATTGTATGCTCACCAAGACTACATTTATTTGATCAAAAATACAGTAATATTGTGAAATACATATTTATTATTAATATCAATGTTGAAAAAAGTTTTTGCTGCTTAATATTTTTGTGGTAACCGTGATCCACTAGCATTCAAAAAGGACAAGGACACATCAAATTGATCAAAAGTAAAGACATTTATAATGATACAAAATATTTATATTTCAAATAAATGCTGTGCTTATGAACTTTTTTTTCATCAAAGAATCCTGAAAAAAAAATCACAATATCCACATTAATATTAAAGAGTTACTTCACCCAAAAATGAAAATTCTGTCATTAATGACTCACCTAATGTCGTTCCAAACCCGTAAGACCTCCTTTCATTTCCAGAAAACAGTGTAAGATATTTTAGATTTAGTCCGAGAGCCTTCTGTCCCTCCATTGAAAGTGTATGCCCAGTATACAGTCCGTGTCCAGAAAGGTAAGAAGAAAGGTATGAAAAACATCATCAGAGTAGTCCATGTGACATCAGTGGGTTAGTTAGACTCTTTTGAAGCATCGACAATACATTTTGGTCCAAAAATAACAAAAACTACGACTTTATTCAGCATTGTCTTCTCTTTCGTGTTTGTTTGAATCCGCGTTCACGAGTCCACATTGACGCTGCAAACAAACACAGAAGAGAAGACAATGCTGAATAAAGTCAAAGTTTGTGTTATTTTTGGACCATGATGTTTTTCATACCTTTCTTCTTACCTTTCTGGACACGGACTGTAGAGTGTGCATACACTTTCAATGGAAGGACAGAAAGCTCTCGGACTAAATCTAAAATATCTTAAACTGTGTTCCGGAGATGAACAGAGGACTTACAGGTTTGGAACGACATTAGGGTGAGTCATTAATGACAGAATTTTCATTTTTGGGGGAACTAACCCTTTAAGCAGTACAACTGTTTTGAACATTGATAATAATAAGAACCATTATTGAAATGGAAAACATTTCAATTATAATACTAGTTTTCAATATTAATGTTCTTACTCTGCCTTTGATCCAATGTTTCATGTTTCAAAAACATTTATATACATTTTTATTTGTATTATTATTTAAATACAGTTAAATAATACCAATACTATTATATTTCCCCACACATGATGAAACCTCTTGACTGTGGTCCACCTATAAACCACAAAACAGGTATCCTCATTTTTATATTTAGGAGTGATTATTTTGATGTTTTGATTCCTCAACACATATTTTAGTAAAATGGCACAGTATGGCATGTACGCCCAATGTGAGTCAGATAAATCTGTTTGCATTTGCTTCAAAACTAATTTCTGGATATAACTGCACGTACGTGCATGTAGTTTTGCATGTTTGTTTTGGTGTGCATAGCTGCGGTATGAACAAAGTTGTGTCTATAAGCAATAAGATTTGAATCCATGGGTGGGTGAGAGTGTTTATCTGTATTTTTTGCCTGAGCATGCATCTGTGCGTGTGTGTGTGTTTGAGTGTGTATGCATTTTGTGGCCTCTGGGTCTTCCTGTGAGTCATTCTCATGAGGTAAACCCCAGTAAAGCTGTCCTAGTCCTCTCTAATTCCTCATTAGCTCACGGCAGGCTGTCTCAGGGGGATTTGTGCTGCCTGTGTGAGTGTGTGTCCGGGTGTGTGTTAGTTTGAGCGCATGCGGTCTGAACGTGGAGAACCACAGGGCCTCTCTGTGGGAGACTGCTGTGAGCCAGGTGTGTGTCCACTGGCAGGTGCTTGTGTGAGGGGGGGTGTTTAAACGAGCTCGTTGGGTGGGTCGGCACAGCGGCGCGTTAACTAGATCACAGTTTGGGATGCTCTCCTATGTCAGTGTATTATAGGCTGTTTAAACACTTCTCTGTGCTGTTGTCATGTCGTTAACACTTACAAAAAAGTATGGTACAGTCATGATTGTAAAGTACTGAATAGTACTTATATTCATGTATCAGGGGATGTTTTAGCACTTTTAATTTTTTTTGTAAACAGCATTCAAAATATTTGAAACAAAGCATATCAAGTTCTTCAGTAGTATTTATTTTGATGGTCCACCTTAGACATTCTAAGTAACTTTGCAACTATACAAGTCAACTTATACTAACCCGAACCCTGATACCTAACCTAACTACAGTCTACTAATACACTAATGAGCGCTAGTTGACATGTTGTTGCAAAGTTAGTTAGTAGAATGTCTAAAGGGGACCATCGAAATAATCTGTAACAATAATATATCTTATATTTTGCAATATATGTATCTTGTGATAAATGGTGTACCATTGAAATCTTTCCTGAAATCTTTTAAAATAATCAAATTTTGGGTATTTCGGTGTCTTGTGATGGCACAGTTACTGGTCCACCTCATCTGGCATCTCTATCTTTAAATGCATCAAGCTCAACAGAACAAGTGAAAAGAGCCATATTTGTATATTCAGTGTTTATTTGATATTAGTCTGTTTGTATTGTGTGTAAAGGGTTTCTGTTCCTGTTTGCTTTTGTCAGGGACACTGAGCCCCCCTCTTACTGGGATCATCTGTCTGCCTGGTGAACAAGCCGCGTCCTGCCCACTGCTCCCAATTCACAGAGAAAATTACTCAAATGTTACAGGTACTTAAAAGTTATTTTTTTAAATGAATCTACTAACCAAGGCGTCTTCAGAACCTTCTGTTATATATTGTATAAAATGCAATGTTTATTTTAAGCATGGCCTAAAATAATATGCATAGCATTAGTACCATATTCATGTATTTTTATGGGGTGTGGGGTTGTGATGCTTTCTTTGAAAAAACATTGGATAACACTTTACAGTAAGGTCCCATTATTTTATGTTTGTTTAAACATTACCAATTGAGCAATACATTTGTTACAGTATTTATTAATCATTGTTAGTTAATAAAAGTTAGTTTGATCATGTTACTACCTCAGGTCCATTTAATAATATTAGCAGATACAACTTTTGATTTTAATCATTTAATCAGCAAAATTAACATTTACCAAGATTAATAAATGTTTTAGAAGTATTTTTCATCATTAGTTCATTTAGTTAATATGTTGACAAATGAAACTTTATCATACAGTTCAAATGTTATCAAACATGTAAATAATCATAGATGTACAGAGTCATATATTTGTACATTTTTATGTTGCCTAATACACTTTAATGTGGGAGAGACAACAAAACATTTAGCTGAACTTAACTTTGGTTTTAACTAACTTTAATAGTGCATATTTTCATTTATTTCACACATAAAGGTTTATGTTCAAATAAAAATTGGCAGGTTCCCCAGCAGCATTACTAGGACCCCCTAGAGGTCACAGTACTCCTGTTAAATATACTTAATTGATTATCAAATGCATTAAAATATAGTTTTGATCTTTTTGTTTACAACTGTAAGTTTGAATCATGAGGCAGGTTGATCATCTCCATCAGTTCTGCTCTCTTTAGCGCCAACCAGTGGAGATGAGTGGGATTTCACAACTGAACTCTCGACAGCAGGAGCAGCTAATGTGTTTCTAGCTTTTTTATAGGCTACTTAGTATCTTCTTCTGCGAAATCAGACAAAAGTGTTATTAAAAATAATACGTTTCACTTTTTGGATATTTATAAAACATACTTTGTTCTCGAGCAGTTATTTGGACACTAATACAATATAGGGAAGTGCATTTACGGTAACACAAGACTCATTCGTCTTTATTCTTGCTGATATAAATGTGTCTGATATTTTTAAAACATATTTTCCGCTGTATTCTTTTTATTTTTCCAGTCTGTATCGTCAGACCTCCGCGTGTTTGCTGATAATTGAGTAATTACCTGTATAAGATAGCACTCCTGCCGGGAAACAAAGCTAATCTCACTGACTGGCCTTCTCCACAGAACAGCATTTAGCTCAGTTAGAGGCTAAATGCTCAGTTTAACTGCACAATTTAGTGTGTGCATGTGCGTTTGAATGGTCGCTCTCATTTCTGCCTGCATCAAATGAAGGTAGACGCAGGGAACAGTGTTTTGAACAATTTCCTTTTCTTAAAGGCTGTTTTGCACAATCGCTCACAGATGATAAGATGATAATGGTGACAATTTAGGGAATCTATTTTGTAAAGTTCTTTACTATGGAAGAGGCTGGGAATGTCACCAAAGTGGTTGTAAAGTCCATAGAAATGTAAACTCTTTTAGTAGTGAATGTAAGAAGCAGTGCATGTTCAAATAATTGAGCAGCAGTGATAAAGTTTGTGGTTCTTTTGGATGATTTTGGCTACCACATAAACTGTGACTTGTAGACTAATTGACCTTAGTGGGCATGTTATTTGTAATGACAATATCACATAATGCAGTTTTATTAATTCGCATTATTGTCTTGTTCAGAAAAAAAATTGTATTTTGTCAAAAGTTATTAAATATTGATTAAAATTGTTAAATTGTGTTAACTTGATTGCCTTTTTTTTAGCATTGACCTCACTAAAATTAAGTATCCATAGATTTATGCTTTAAAAAAATTTTTTTACAAAAAAAGTCACCTCTCCTCAATAAGTGCCTTATTGCTTTTATTAATCCAAATGTAGTCAGGTTAAATAAATATAGACACAATTTTGACACTCAAATGTAAATGATAATTATATTTTTCTTTTACTGGAAAGTATAAGACAAAAATACTGATTAAGAAAGACTTTTTGTAATGATGTTCCCTATATGGGATTCTCTTTATTATGTTTTATAAAGTGTGTAGCCTACTTCCTATTCCCACTTTCTAAGTTAATTATACTTTCTGCACATAGTTTTAACCCATTTCATATACAAATGAAGACATTTAATTTTCTTTGAGGGGACACAAGTTTGTTCCTCAGAAGGTTGTTCCCCAGCAAATATCCACACACATAAATATGTGCAGTCTGGTATTTGTTCATCTTTTTTCCTCATGTCCATTTCCCTGCAGATCCTGAAACATGACTGAAACCAGAACAGACCTGAATATTCAGTTACGGATGCATTTTCATGCAATTGTCCAAAAGGGGGGCAAGAAGCTGTAAATGATATGCCACAAGGAGATCATATTAATATAACACACACACAAGCATACACACACACACACACACACAAAAAACCTCATACTGACACAATCAAAATAATCTCCTAGGACTTCCGTTGCATTCCCACAAGTGTCACACCCAGTCGCAACGGTAACATGAGAACGCATTTCACAGGGTCGCTGCATGGAAATGACAGGATACTCAGAGGTGGAACACACACTGATCAATATCTCCTCCACCAAACTCAGAATGTTTGATTCTCGAGTTTGATTCAGAGCGATTTGATTCAAATGAACCTGAAGCACCCAGGGCATGTCCCCGAGACCGATGGCCTTGGCTTGTCTCTCAGCGGTTAGTCTGAGCGCTGGCACTCTGAAAGGGACAGCAATATCCACTGATGTAATGTGAGAGATAGTGATCTTTTATGCGCTGCTTTATAACTTGTGGGCGTAATGTGAGTTTGGGGGGCGTGAGGGGGTGATGAAGCAGTGTCGCTGGAATCCGCAGTGTTGTGAGAGCTTCATACCTTTCAGCTTCATTAAACCAATTTCACGCCGAAGTGAGCTAAGAGAGGAAACTCTGAGTCTCTGCCGCCGTAACAATGGCGCATTGAAGGGACGAGGCGAAAGTAAATTAGGTACCACTTCACAGACGGCAAATTAAAATCTGAAAGTTGGATAGGAAAAGTTGAGGAGGAGATGATTATGTCTTTATTGTGCTGTTCTCAATCTAAAAAAAAAAAACCCTACCCAGCCTTTTAGAAAGCACCTTTGCCCCCCACCCCCCAAGACTCTCTGCTTAGAAGAAATAATGATCTATTTCTTGTGTGGTAATTGGTTTCTAAGATGCCCTTGCCAAAAAAGCACAGATTTTTGAATCTCTTAGCCTTCCTTTCAATCACGTAATTTGGTTCTTATCAGTGAGATATGATATCCTGAGAGAATCATATAAATTAAACATTAGTGTGGGTGCTTATTTTTGTACCGTCATTTTTGCTCAGAGGTGTGATGTCTGTCATGGGCCTTCGTGTAAGAAACCGCTGAGCATCAGAATCTTCATATCCTTTAAATGTTAAAACACTGTCACTGAGTTAAAGAGGTCTGATATATTAGGAAAAAACTATATTTTATATCAGAGGCCAGTCTGTGTGTGTGTGTGTGTGTGTGTGTGTGTGTGTGTGTGTGTGTGTGTGTGTGTGATGTTTGCTTTCTCTGAGGCAGTAGTAATGTGACCCTGCAAAGAATAAAGGAGGCACTGTAAACAGTGCATAGTCATTAGCGGTGTGAAATCAGACACTGACAGTAGCAGGAAGAACGCTAAGAACAGTTCTCTGTGTACTGAACACTGGGCTGGGTGTTGGTCAGCGAGACCTCAAAAAATAAGGATTTATGTCTCTTCACATGTAGGTGAGAGTGGGATAAAATATGTCAGCCCCTTTAATCTAGCAAGCAGTATAGTTTGTCACATGACCACATTAGTATAGAAAGGCTCATTTCATATATCTTCCTCATAAGAAAAATAAATATTTTTTTGTATTATATACTAAATATTTTTGTTGTGTTTACAAGTACAATATTTCAGCATTCTTAACTGAAGATACATTTACTTCAGAAGCAAAATTATATGGTACTGTTTTAGAAAATGTAATGTATTTGATGAATTAAATTAATATTTGCCAGTGGTGTAATAAAACTAAACATGTTTTCTTCTCCCAATTATTATGCTTTACATTTATGTATGTGTGTGTGTGTGTGTGTGTGTGTGTGTGTGTGTGTGTATATATATATATATATATATAAAGTGGATTGTGCAATCTTTCTTTGAAATGTATCCCCCCAAATTTACCTTTTGATATCACTGAATTACCCCTAAAGTGGGGTAAGTTGTGCCACAGGACAAGTCTCTGGCCTTATGTTGTAGCCACTTTCCTTTTTATTCTGTAATATTAGACATCCTGAAATCTAATTAGGCACCTAGAGGTCAAATTAAGTAAAAAGCGAATTTAACTTTTTAAATGTTAAACCTCTGTGTATATATAGCAGTTAAATGTTGCTTTAATGACTGTTTTGTCTGAAAATCCTCTACAGAAGCATAATTGTTTTTGTCGGTCTGTCTGCATTGTGTGACGCTCCCTGATGATCTGTCCTGTCTCTCAGGGCCTCACACACACTTTCACACCCTCACACAAAGCTCTGACAGCAGTTAGACTTTACTGCCCCTCGGCTCGCTGGCTTTACGAGGCAGACAGATCCCTCTCGCCGTAAACCCATCAGTCAGGAACAAAGAGGGCAGGTGCGAGCCTGGCTCGAGTGCTCACCTGCACCCAGCAGGGGATGAAGCCCATTCAGCACACCCAAGAGGACATGCGCTCTTCTCCACTCCTGACTCCACTCGTGTCTCCTGAACTTCTCTGTTCCTCATCCCAAGGTCCTCTTTTTTTCAGTTATGTACATCTTATCTGCAAAGAAACCACTGCCACACAAAGAGTCCTGAGGAGATGAGAGGGCTCGGGATTACAGTTCGAAGAGAAGGATAGGCACGTGATTCACGCTGTTCTATAGGGTTGACAGGTGGAACAACTCTAAATGCTCTCAAGCTGTTTTACTTGAATTTTTTAATGCATTTGTCAGACTTTTACACTAACTGACTTGCATTGCCTTCAAAGGCATTCATTGGGAATCTAACTTATGGCTTTAGTGTTGCTAGCAGCATGCTGTATTGGTTTAGCCACAGGAACACTTTATAACCTGGACTTATAAAAAAGCAAAAATCATTAAGAGGTTAGACTGTGGCCTAGTGGTTAGCACACAACGCTCATATCTCTAATTTCGCTGTCAATAAAATAGCTAAATCAGCTCCTAAACCACATAAGCAAAGGAGGAATTTAATACATTTCTGCTAGAATGCTACACTGTCAATATTCTGCTTTTAGGGGTACAACAGCTTGCCCACCTTCAGTTGGTGGTACACCTGTCTCTTTGCTGTGAATAAATGTAATATAAAATATTGTTAATATCATTTCAAGATGAACACTTACTGGTTACACTTGCTTTTTTAAAAATATAAAAATAATGCTAAAATCAGGCTTTCGAAGAACTTAATTTCTACATCTCTCAGTCATCATTGTATTGCATTGCATTATATTTTTTGACCCCCACAATAAAAAAAAAACTACAGATCTTTGATCATAAAACTAAGCATTTAAATATTATTGGAAGATAAAGAGTGACAACTGATATTTATACAGTATGCATTTTATGTAAGTAGTCTGCCATAGTGTTACAAAAAAAGGTACTAATGAACATAAGCTATCAGAATTTCATCATACTTTTTGGGCATATAAATATCCAGCAATTGCTCCTTTATATGCATTTATATCCTTTTTGTTTTATTTATTTATTATACATTTTTGCTCAGTTTGGGCCTCTGAAAAAACTCTGAAAACCTCCCTCAATTCCGCTTGAAAAGGTGTGGTGTAATCAAATACGGGTTTTGGACCAAACAATTGTGAAACCTGCAGGGCAGAGCTCTAAATGACTGGCAGAATTAATTATATGGCATTCCTGATTAAACTAGACTGGTCTTTTTAGCTATAATTAAAACTTAATTTAATATAAATGTTCAGCTGACTGTTGACAGGCGACGGTTGCAGAAAATGGCGGGTTCGTTAGGCAGGTGATTGAAGTTGCTGTACGATTTAAAGATGTGCTTGCTCATTAAGGGGGGCCCGGACACATGCACACAACAGGAAGCAGTTGGTCAGTTAGGCTGACAGTGTGGTGAGTATGCAGAGAAGACCCATGCAGGAATCAAATTCAGAGAGACAGGTGGACAGCATGCAGTCACATATTAAGGGGAGCAGGCAGGAAGACAGACAGACTTACCCAGGCAGGCGGGCAAGCCTGCAGACAGCGGGGGTAGGTGCCTGAGAGTCCGCTCTGTGGCAGAGTAACAGATGTGTGGTGAATCTTTAACTTTCCTCACTCCCCACTGTCACTGCATCTGTCCGCAGCCCCTCTGGGTTAGTGTAGCCCCCTCCTATGTGAAAAAACGAAACAACAAAAACCTATCAGTGCACTTATTGATTAGCCTATGGTGTCGGGCATGCTGATATTTAATGATCTGCAGGTCATGTGTCTTTCTGCAGGTTAATATGCTGCGTATCAACCCAATCTGTTCTCAAATCTTTATTCAACTCATCAAATATTATGAGTTTTAAATTAGGCTGCATTTGTTTGATTAAAAATACAGTAAAAACACGATTTTGTAAAATATTATTACAATTGTAAATAACTGGTTTCTGTTTTAATATTTGTTATTTTTTATATAATGGCCATTATTTCAGTTTTCAGAGTCACATGATCTTTCAGAAATCATTCTATGCTGATTTGTTGCTCAAGAATCATTTCTTATTATCATGTCTTATGTGTTTTCATGTCGTGCTGCTTAATATTTTTTGTGAAAACAGTGATGCATTTATCAGGATTCTTTTATGAATACAAAGTTCAAAAGCAAACATACATTTAAATGTAAGTAACTATACTAAAAAAACATTAACATTTTTACTGACATATTGCTTGAGACTTAAATATTCTAATTAAACATTATTTGGAGTACTTCTTTATTGCACAATGCACACTTCTTAATATTAAGCCTAACATGTGTTTTCATATCACTATTAGTAAGGACAGTATGATCACTGTATAAAATCAGTATTTAAATGCAAGATATTTAAAGTGTACCTAAAGTATACTTGCAATATTTTCATTTTAGCAAAATCAAATATACTTAAGTATATATTTAGTTGGATCTCAGCACTATTTCTGGATAACTAAAGTACAATTGCAGGGTATTTATATTAAGTAAACACATATATTTGAATACATATAGTACATATATTTGAAGTATATTTAACATAAAATAAATGTATCTCAAATACATTTTGTTTAAATTATTTTAATTTCTGTCATCTTTGATCAACTTAAAGTACTTAAACTTTTTTAAAACTTACTGACCCCAAAGTTTTGAACATTAGTGTTACTGGTTTTAATTATTTATATACATTTTTTTTGTTATATTTTATAGAACTTATTATATAAAAATGACAAGCAACAAATTGAAACTTTATCACTGAACAAAGGGACAATTTTATAAAAAAAAACACATAACTACAGAGTTCGGACTCTCAAGCTTATTAGTGTGCAAAAGTGATTCAGACATCCCCTGCAGAATTAAAACAAACTGAAACAGCATCACACCTCATTGTCCCACAGTCCAGCCCTTATTTAAAATAACAGATATGTCACTGACATAATACTCAATAAGTAGTGTTTTATTGTCATTTATGTGATCAGCCTAATCCCTTTAGACGTCACAGGGTAAATAGTACTGGGACTATCTCTCCCTTGCGCCCTCTTACTCCCCCCTTAGCGCCATGGTTTATTTTAATTGAAAATTAGCAAAACAAAACATGGGCAAGAGGCTCCCTGAATGGGGCCCCTTTCTCTGGGAGCTCCTGGGCCGTTGAATAATGCATATGGGAGAGAGTAAACAGCAGCAGCGGGCCTGGCCCTCGAACAATGGGCAGCTCTGAGCTCAGCCAGGGCGCCTGATTTTATTACTGACCTGTCAATCCTCCCCCCAGCCTGGGAAGCGTGGGACCGCGGCCAGGCAGCAGCTGCTGACCGGCCATCGCTGACCTGTGCGCTTAGGCGAACTGGATTTCACCACACGCCCACCGGCCCGGCCCCGCATACCTCCACAGCCAGAACACGGTTACATGTATCCCAGCATGCCCGGTGAAGTCACGTGGACACAGACACATGAAACTGTTGCTGTGCCAAAAAAAGAGAGAGAGATTGAATTAGACCAGCTTTGAATTAGTTATTTTTTCTTGGTGATAATATAAAAGAAGAATAAATATGTACTAAATAATAATAAAAACTCAGGATTATATATATATATATATATATATATATATATATATATATATATATATATATATATATATATTAACATTTATGTAAAATATGAATATCCTGTATACTCGATTTATTTATAAATTCTGCACTGTATTTCATTTATTTTCTACCTCAACTTAAAATGTTTTCCCTGTTTTTCATTATTTACCTCACGTTATTGTTGTATGAGAGGGTGGGTGGCAGGAAATGGGGGTCATTTTTAAACCCTAGTTAAATCTGAATAAATTTGATCCATATTTTTTTCATGACGAAACCAATTAATTTGCAAATGAATGTAAAATGTGTAAAAATTTAATTAATTTAGGACATAGAGGAGTTGTTCACTTCTGTCTATCCACCACTTTTTATTTCCCTACATCCATTGAGATTCCACGCTTGCCTCTTGGCTTTGGCCTGCTGTGGTTGCCATGACAACCAGTAAATTGGTTAGCAGGATGAGTAATGATATGACGTGGTGGAAATGGAAGGTCGCAACAAAGAACTTATTACAGCTGCACCTTTTTATAACATTCCATTGTTGTCAAGTGCTCCCAATATTAACCTGCCTCTGCCAGGGTTTCCCGGGCCTGAAACAGTGCACGTGCATATTGTCAAAGAGAGTGAAAGAGAGAGAGAGAGAGAGAGAGAGAGAGAGAGAGAGGATTGGGAGGAGGGCCATATCTCTCTCTTCAGCACTCTCTCTCCTCTCATCAGCTTAACACTGGGCCGTAGGACAACATGCAGAACGTATGTAAATCACTTTTGGACTAACAATGGTGTTCAGTGATGGTGATGGAGATCAGCATAATGTTTTATACCCTGGAAAAAGTTTTCAACTTTGATCATAATAAGAAATGTTTCTCAAGCAGCAAATCAGCATATTATAATTCAGCTTTGCCGTCACAGAAATAAGTTACATTTTACAGTTAAATTGTAGTAATAGTTCACTCACTATACTGTTTTACTGTATTTTTTATCAAATAAATGCAACCTTGGGGAGTATTGAGTATTGAAAAAACACACTTTAATTAACTTTACTCTTTTGCAGTACATCTTTGTAAAACGAACTAAATGCCCATAACTTCTGTCTCCTTACAATTGTATTTAGCGAATATCAGAATACAGTCTCACTAGGGTCCTCCAAAGGCTGGCTTACATGAAATCACTTCAATATAAACTTATTAAAATATATATACATGGCTCTATGGAATCCTTCTGATTGGTCAATTGCAGCATTCTGTATTAAAATATTTTTGTATGACTGCTACACTATCCAAACAACCAGTTTCCTACTGTGCATTATTTTATTTTATTGAACTTTATGAAGAATATATGAAGCAGAGGGGTCTTGTATCATCCTGAATGAGTTTAATGTCCTAATAATGACTGGATGACTGTACAATATCCCTTACATAATGACCTAGAAAGTCTAACAGAAACGGATTCTATAGAAATGTTCACAGAAATGTTTTGCTCCATAGAATCTGATTTATTGACACACAGTGAAGGCCACAGTATTCACTTGTGAAAAGTACACACAAGCATCTTGCAAGAGATGGAAAATACATTGAGAGAGAGAGAGAGAGAGAGAGATGAGATGGGGGGAAGTGATAGAGCTGGCGCAGGATGTTTGAGTGTTTGCTCTTGCTTTAACAACATCCTCTGTGCAGACACACAGGCAGGCAGTGAGATGGGGACAGAGATAGAAGACTGCAGTGGGCCTGGTCTGCTGCCTGACCCATTGTTCTACTTATCTCTGTCCTGGTCTATCTGCTGGGCCAGGGGCTATTGAGGAGTGGGCAGGGGGATGGATGACCAGTGATAATAAGACAAAGACAAGTGCTCCTGCCTCATTCAGAAACTGCAGGGAAGTACTGGCCCTAATTAGTAAATCAACATATTGGTGTTGATGCTCACTTATCCTAGTGTAGGTTGGATCGGGCTGGGATGTAAACCTTCCTGTTGTAAGATACTGAGGGCGTCTAGTTTAACAAACTTTCATTATTGAGTAAGGTTTAGACTTTTAATCTGCTGTTTGAAAAGGAGCCTGGTAAAACAAAGTTTAAGTATGCGCAAGAGAGCAGATCATACTCTTAAAAATAAAGGTTCTTTATTGACATCTTTGGTTGCATGAAGAAAGGTGTTTTTTGGAGAAAGGCGTTTTAAAAATGGTTCTTTTATGAATTGTTCACTGGAAGGTTCTTTGTGGAATAAAAATGGTTCTTCGTGGCATTGCTGCAAAAACACCCCTTTGGAACCTTTTTACAGTAAAACCTTAAAGGGACAGTCCACCCAAAAATGAAAATTATGTCATTATTTACTCACCCTCAAGTTGATCTAGACCTGTATTAGTTCCTTTCTTCTGCTGAACACAAAATAAGATATTTTGAAGAATACGGATAACAGTTGACTTCCATAGGAAAAAATGTTGGTCACAAACATTCTTCAGAAGATCTTCTGTTGTGTTTTGTGAAAAACATTTATACAGCTTTGGAACGAGAAAATGATGACAGAATTAAAATTTTTGGGTGAACTATTAACTTTTAACATGTTATCTATGTATATTTGGATTGAAGAAGTTTGAAATTTAAGATTATTTTTCAACATAACCACGGGATCACATTTCCTTTATCAATCACAATGTTTTAGCAGGAAGGGGTTGGAGGGGCTCTCGTCACCCATCAGTGTCAGTGTGGGAAACCGCATCCATCAAATAAAGGGCAGCACTGGTGCATGAGGCTCAGGTAACATGGTAGGGAAGGGTAGAGCTATGCTGGCCAGTGGTAAGAGAGAGAGAGTAACCCTGACCCTGAGGTGTCTTAGGTGAGTTGCTGTCCTGGAGGTCTCCCCCCACTCTCTCTGTTTGTGTGGGGCGTATTGCTTTCTGGACCTGTGAGAATGTGCCTCCTCAACAGGGTTACTGGTCCCGCAGGGGCACTTCCACCCTCACACATGGTCCCAGAGGCAGAAGGGAACATGCTGCGTGCTATAGGAATTCCCTTACCATGATTTATTATTTTAGTATACTATGGTTTGACTGCAAAGATTTTCACCTCCCTTCCCTTAGAGAGAAGAACATTTTATCTGGTCATTTAAAACGAAAATTGGGTGATTTGATAAGCACAGTATTTTTTATTTGAAGTAAAGTACTATGTACTAGGCTTATTGTGATCAAGAATTTTGTGCTGATGATTAATTGTCATGCAAATAATTATAGTTAATGATTTCATTCTGTTTCTTTTTCTACTTGAAATTGTGCATAATAATAAAAATTACAATAAAACAGACCCATGATTTACTTCAAAGCTGTGGAAATTAATAATTTATTATAATATAATATAATATTATATAATACAGTCTGATTAATCAATAATCATGACAGGCCTAATTTGTAAAAGCCCTTTTTTTATATAATTTTTTGTAAAAAACAACAACCTCATGCTTATAAATTATGTACTAATATTAATATTGATAAATATTCAAATTTTAGTAAAATAATGAATACAATGGTTTAGTAATTGATACGAATAATAAATGATCAAATTGATAAATATGTTAATTACATTTAAAAATCTGAATATTGGTTGGTGAATTAAACAAAGTCTAACATGATTTTACAATTTTGAAAAAATATCAGAAAAAAATACTTAAGATAGGTTAATGCAGTAAACAAGTTCTTAAGCATTGATTTGATATGCAGGTTTCTCAATAATCTCTGAGAAAGAGGATGTAATTTTAAAGTGCTACCAGCATCATTACAGGCAGTCAGAAATGCATTTGCTGAGGCACTGTTGATCAATTTTGAGCATACTGAATCTATCATGATAAGCAGGCTCTAGCCTTACACCTGCTGATATTTAGATAAGATTACATTTTAAGAGGGGGTGGGAGACGGTTTTAGGCGGGTGGGGGCAGGGATGCTCATGGCAGGGCAGAAAGAACAACATCTTGTCTGCTTGAGAATGAGTGCAAAGCCTGGGGGTCACGAGGTTCTGTTTACCTGTGGCAGGTATTTCCTCTATGGGCTGATAAGAGCCGACCAGGGGAAGTGCTTCGTCACAGGTGAGTGGAAAGAGAGCTGTGGAAGCCAGATCTGCTGCTTAGAAGCGCAAACTCTGACACACAAACTCATTGTGTAACCATGCCTGGGGCACAAAGTACACCTAAACACATATATGCTCACAACTGTTTGGGAGTAACTAACTAAAAGTTGCAACGCTACTAACTTAACTAGCATACGTTTTCAATAGCGTGACAGTATCAAGCTTAAACAACAAGCAGCAGTGTAGCATAGGCAATCCACTCACCTAAACGGTCCTCTTTCTTTTGTATGTAAGTTAGCGTTTCAAATTCCGATTCATTTTAATAAATCGGTTAATTAATGCTAAACCGTCATCTCCCTTTCATTTGTAGCGTAGGGAAGTCTGATTCATTCTGTTGAATCGGTTCGTCTTGATCTAGTATTGGAATGCCCAATTCATTATATTGAATCGGTTCGTAGGCTACGGCTGATGTAGCTAAATTAATAGATTCACAAAAATTATTCACCAGTTCCCTGTAGCCTACTCTGCTTTCGACTCGGTTATGTAAATTATTGTTTTTGTTGTAGCCTATTTAAAATAAATGAACATGTTTAAGTTTGGTAGTGTTCGTTCATTCAAACCCATTTTGTGCGTGCAAATTTGGCTCGGATTTAATTATATATATCAATTATATAATTTATTGAACAGATAGGCATATTTTTATTTATAAAAATATATTGCCTTAAGTAGGCTACTATCTACTTTTTGTTTGTAGATTGTAGTGTAACTTATAGTAGCCTAAATGAGTCCGTTTTTTTTTTTAAATAATGCTTTGAGGGCTGGAATTGTGTAATGTGTAGAACACACCAGAATTTAATGTCCATACAAGTTATACATTTCCAACAAAAGTGCAGGTTGACTAGTAGGCTACTACTATAATTATTGATATGACAATATCACTGAGCACAGCACTGCAAGGTTATCCCATCGACAGACCTCTGATGTGGCCCAATTCAGAGTTTGAAACAGAGCAGAGCAGGTGAGGCAATTAATGGATGGAGACTGTGCTTGTTTATTTTCACTCTGCCCTTCCTCTTCCTCCATTACCCGAGCTCTGGGTGCTCCGCTTGCCCTCAGGTGCTGAGAGGAGGCAGTGAGCCTGAACATGTTAACAAGGGAGGATCCCACAATCATATTGAGAGACACGCTGCAGCTTTCAGCGAGAAGTGTGGAACAGACCACAAGACAAACTCAATTTTACTGCCCTGAAAATAAAGAGTGAAATTAATGAGCAGCAAATGATTAGCCATGCAGTTTTTAGGGGTAACGCATTACAAGTAACACAAGTTATGTAATCAGATTACTTTTAAGTAACTATTAAAGTAACACATTACTTGTACATTTACAACAAAATATCTAAGTTACTTTTTTCAAATAAGTAACGCAAGTTACCTTTTTCCCCCATGTATAGACTGACACCTCTTCTGTCCCCATGTTGAGAGAAATCCGGAGTAAGTGCAATGGCATTGTGTGTGCTGTGTAAATAACGGTTATTGTAGTTCTAGACTAAATGTGAACAGGCGTTTACTCATCTCATGTGCACATAAACAGTTTCTGTATTCCTCAAAATGAATAAAAACAGTGAAATGCAAACTCACAAAATTACACAAACCTACAATAATTAAATAAGGTAAATTACACAAATATAATTTAAGTTTTTTTAATATATTTGTCTCAATTTATTAAGAAATGTCTTTTCTGCTTACCAATTCAACCATACTAATAAGCAAAAATGACTTTAGATAAAAAAGTGTTTCCATGTTTCTACAGAAGCCCTAAATGGACAAACCGATCTACAGAGCGTGAGCAACTCTCTGCTCTCTCAGACGACGACATCTTCAATTCGCAACCTCACTGCTAGATGCCGCTAAAATTTACACAGCGCATCTTTAATCCTAACTATCCTAAAATATGTATAAACAACAAAACAAAAGGTATTTTTAATACATTTTTACTCAATTTAATACACAATTTCTGCCTGTCAGATTGCTTTCCATCGGCTGTGGAGGTAAAGACTACATCTCCCATGATTCCATGCTCATTTGCATCATCAGGCTATACACCTTTGTAATTGTTTTGACCTATAGCGGCAAAACTTACATACTGTGCCTTTAGACAGCTGTTTAGTATTACAAGTTTTAGCATTACAATGTTTAAATATGCAAACAAGGCACTATGTAATTTTATATGTACAAATTTGCATAAATGTACAAAAAAATCTAAACAAGTTCAAAATTCTAGTTGACATTAGAGATAGATGTTCTTACAAAGGCACTTTATCACTCACAAAAAGTGTCAACAGCTAGAAAAAAGTTTTTGGAATAATATGATATATGTGAATCAAATATTAACCCAGATAAAAACCCAGAATAGAGATAAATAAAATAAAAATCGGTGCGTGTAAGTGGTACTGAAGTGGAGCTTTCTGGCTCAGTAAATGAAAGAAGAAAAAAAAAAAAGAGTGTTTAAAAATAGGTATTGTGTTTGAAATCTAAACACTCAAATAAATTATTGCGTATTTTGGATGTTTTCTTTTCACTAAAGTCTAAAAGAAGCTGGAAGCAAAATAGCCCAAAATCTCAACATTGACAAGTGCATTAAAAACATGGTTTTGCTTCTTTAATTGTATTAAACAATTTAGCATCCTATACACTGTCAATAAAAAAGGTACATTTCTGTCACTGGGGCGGTACCTAAGTAAAACCAAAAAGGTACTAATATGCAAAGATGTACCTTTTCACTTTTGTACCTTATAGTATCTTCCCTGTACCTCTTTCTCTGAGAGTTTAACTGTTAGCACTCAGCAGATGCAGGTTGTTGTCATTAAAATCATGTTCAGCATTACTCTGAGGAATGTTTGTATGTGTGAATTGATGACTAAATATAATGCCATAGTTCTACAGTATATATACAATAATTCACCACAGTAGGCTATTACATTTACCATGGGCACAAAATAGTTGTCCTTCCTTTTAATTCATTTGAATTAACATTGAACATTTCAATCCTATATTGACTTCCAGATACATGAAAGGCAAGGTGATATGAATTACTTTTAAGAGACTTTTACTTTTATGAGCAGCACAGGTCACTAATGGGAATATATTGGCTCTGTAGTGAAAATACTTTATCATATATTTATAGATGCTTTTAGAAGTTATGAATAAGTCGACCTGAATTGGACAGAGGTGAGAATTGTTTATGAGCACTTTTTCCTCCTTGGGCTCTCCTGCCTTCTGCAGATCCGCTCATTATAAGCGAAGAGCAGAGGAAGCTTGCAGCAGTCATTGTGGCCGATCGGAACCTGAAGCACCCTCCAATAAGCAGGAGAGCAGCATCGTAGGCAACGCAGCACCCCACTTCAAACCTCCCAAAACCCCATTTTCAGGCCCTACAGCTGCCCCAGCTCTGCAAGAGCACTTAGCCATGTCATTCTATCCGCTTCTCTGGACCGGAGGACACAGGCGTGGTTTTGTGTGCCGCCGTCTCTGATACGACTCCAGAAATGGAAATGAGGCCATGGATCTTCATTAGAAGAGGCAGGTGTCCACTGGCCTGCCCAGGTGAAGACGCTGGGAGGAGTGGGCCGGGGGGGAAGGGGCTCCTCACGATGGCTGGCGGCCCTCGTTTCAGCCCCTCAGCCCCCTCCCCCCACGACACTTAATTGCCCGTGTAATGAGCTACTGGTGAATGGGCTTACTTGTGTGGAGGTACTTGAGGAGTCCGTGCATTAGGGGTACCTCCTGCAGCTCCTAATCTCGGAGCCCGTATACAGAGAGTGCCGCGTATGAAACGCCAGAGAGAAAGACACTCACCTCTCTTCTGCATCGCTCTTGTTTGCGTTCGCCCCCTCCTCCAGCCCCTCTGCTTTGTCTCCAGGTTCATGCTGGTGAAATTGGCAAGGCTTTGAAACCTGTGGAAGCGAGGCAACCTTAAAGGCCCTTCAAGGCAGATGAGGATCCTGGAGTGTGAGAAGTTTTCTTGTGACAGGACACCTGTTTCTGGCTCATATCTTGTCTTTCTGTGCTTCAGGATGCAGAACACCTGCACACAGACAATAATGTGCTAGTTTACTGCAAAAATGATCCGGATCAAACATCACGTGCCATTGACAATATGCACTACTATAATAACTATGGCACATAGTAATGTATCTCTCTCTCTTTTGTGTCTATAATACTTCAAATTGTGAAATATGTTCTGAATACGCAACACAATCTAATGGCAGTTTGGAACAATCTTTTTTTATTTTTTATTTCATAACTAATTTGTATGAATGCGTTTTTCCAAAAGCCTTACGTTTTCATTCTAATCACAATGCACGAATTAACACAAAATCGCCTCTTAAAATAGCTTTTTTTTTGTGAGATCAGGTTGGAATATTTTGGAGCCCACAATGTGCATTATTGATCTCTAAATTCCCCAACATAGGCCTACATATAGTGAAATTGAACAATGAACCAATGTGTGTGTGGAGAAAACCAATTTATTTCATAAAGTGCTATATAAATATGACTATGATCAGATGCTTTCTTAACTGCTGTTTTCTCACTGTCATTTTTGTTGTAATTTGCTGTTGAGAGGAATGTTCACCTTAAATGCCACTTCCAGCACCATTGGTGACGTCGGGATGTTTGTTAAAAGTTTACTGGTGCTCAGGTATTTCAAACTTCTGCAAAGAACGAAAAAGAACTGAGAACTGCCATGAGTATATTGGGGCTTTAGGAGTAATCATCCAGCTCTTCTCACGCTGTTTGCTGTACAGTCCCCTCGGTCCCACCGCAGGGTGCCTGACAAATAAGGTGCTGTTATTGGGCTCCTTCTCAGGGCTGGGGGTTAATGATTAGTGCTGTTGGGGGTTAAAGCCCAGAGATAGGGTCTTTCTCCTGCCTCAACAGATGTTGGTGGGCCTTTAATGTGGTTATCAGGATGAAGGGCCTTCTCAGGCCTGCTCTTCCATTGTGTGCTGTCGCATTCCAGGGCTCAGCCACGGCAACAGGGCATCATGGGAGCACAGCCAGGGCTCCCGCTGGGCCACTGTGGGCCCAAGTTCTGACAGCCAGGGCAGCCCCCTCTCCCACACTCCATCCACACTACTAATCACACACTATTCTTCACACCTCCTGCTTCCTCCACACACACACACTCTGTTCCTCTGCCATCTTGCCCTTTCCCACACCACCTTTTATGGGCTAATTCATGGGCAAAATGTCTAAAAATGCTCCTTTTACAGTTCACCCTTAGATGAGCTAATTCCCTGTGGGCTGTTTAAAGTGTTTACTTCACACCCAAGTGTCCATAAAGTCATGCTGTCCACCTAATTTATTTTATTTAGTTATTTGTGTGTATCTGTATTATCCATGAAGGTCCTATATTTCGTCCAGAAATCATTATAATATGCCGATTGGGTGCTAAAGAAACATTTCTTATGAATGTTGAGCAAGTTTTTTTTTTTATGGATTCAGTGACATTTTTTCAAGATTCTATAATAAGCAGAAAGTTCATAAGAACAGCATTTATTTGAGATTGAAATCTTATGTAACATTATACATGTCTTTAATGTCACTTTTGATCAATTTAATGCATCATTGCTGAATAAATGTATTAATTCTTACCGACCCAAATCTTTTGAATGATAGTGTAAATATAATTGTATTTATTTATCCCCCCCCCCCAAAAAAAAATATCATTTTTATTCATGTTTTTACTTCTGGTGCAGAGTAAAAAAATACATAATAAAAATGAAGAAATTGTATGTTTTTGTAATTGTTACGATGTCTAACAATTGCAGCATTATGTTTCATAACTGATTTTATATATCATAATGCAACTTCATTTTCTTATTCCAAACTTTTTTGTCTTGACTACAAGCTTACTATGAGCAAAATTAAGCTAATATTATGAAATAATTAGCAAAATAATTGAGTTGAGATCACATCAAGCCACAGAACACATAAACTTTCCATAAGTATTTTGTCAACTATAGCCTTATATATTCCTATATATTCCTAATGAATTCAGCACTTTCATGTGCCATGTATCGTCAGTCTAACAGAGTAAGCAGCTGTGGGCTTGTTTGTATACAGATGCATGGAGCTTGTAATGATAATTACCCTGCAGCTGCACTCCAGGGCCCTGGGCTGCAGTTTCTCACCGTGCCATCATTGTGTCTGTGCGCAGAGCAAGAATGTGGGAAAGTGAAGTAATTAAAGTATTCTGTAACCCAATTAAGCAAAATGCCCCCCAGCACCATCAGCAGGCCAGGATTACACACTCAGAGAGGCCATCGCTTCACCCAGCCTTTCTCTCACTTATACCTGCTGCCGCCCCCACAGTGTTTAAAGACTAGTTTAGTTAGGGCGGTGTTTAACAACTAACTTGTCAAGCAAAGACAGTTTGTTTGACAGCCATCCTGCTTTGGCTAGAGAGTTTCAGGAGGAAGGATTGCTGGAAGAGATCAGTGGGACCCACTGAGTGGGCAGAGAGAATTAGGTAAGTCTCTCTCTCCTCCGCTGAGTAGAGCTATTCATTAGCGCTCTGATTTATACATCCTTCTGCTTTAATCTGCAGCCAGGCCAGTGAAGATGGATGGGTGACAGTTCCATCGGTCACAGCGATTCAGCACTCAGTCACCGCGGAGACAAGCAGTGAAACTGGGAATGTTGAAAGCCCACAACCTGAGGAAAAACATATATTAGAGAAAGTAAGTTTTAGAAATCACAAACTGATAAGTTGCCACTATCCATGAATCGGGTTCCATTACTTTAGGGTCCTATTCATGTTTTTTTTTAAGTATTCTAAAAAGCTTTTGTGCTGTGAGAAAATATATTTTAGATCAGTTTTTAGCTAAAATAAATGAACTTTGTGAGAAGCATAGAAAAGGTTTTAAACACATCACTTGATGGCTGTCCTCCATTAAATTGGTGATGATAGCCCTTATTCAGGCAAAATGTGCAACCCTGTTATCCATTCTTTCCATAAAAAAAAAGGCTAAATTTGATTTTCAATGTTTTTTTTTGTTGTTTTTTTAGCATTGCAGACATTTCCATCGGTCACAGCGATTCAGCACCCGTGATTATTTTACGCTTATTTGTTTGGCTTTTAAAAAATATTCTACATATTGAATGTTTATTATTATGTAGAAAATTATGTTATTAAATCAGGTTTTAAACTGTATTTAGACATGCCTTTTGTTTGGGAACAGTGATGCAAAACTGCAAATCTCACTTTTAAATTTATAGAAAATAAAACAGCTCAAGTAAAATATATTTTGAAATCATAAAGTGGACAAACAACATTTTCTAAAGGCTAAACTCTTTTCTCTGACCATCTGTTGAAAAAGTGTTTCAGGTCTTATTTTGTACCTTATTTGTGGGAAATGCCAATTAATCTGATATCCATCTCTTCTATTTAGATCCCAAAATAAGATCTTGTCTAACTGTCTCCTCTGGAATAAATAAGCAACACATGTATTGGTTTAGTATCTCTTTGTCGAGTTGCTCTATCCTGCCCGTTTGCTGGGCAGTGTGTTTGAAAAGAGTGAACAATGACAGTCCACAATGAAGGTGCTCAATTAACTGTATAACCCAGCCATCAATTAAGACATCAATTACCAGCTTGATTGATGAGGTTAAATGATGCGATTCATTTTCTCCATCCAGCGGAAAAACACTGGAAGCCGCTTAGCCGCAGTATATGAAAATTAGTTGATGAATGTTATATTCATTCCATTTTGGCCCGATAAGACAAAGTCATAAACATTCATATATTTTTGAATTCTCCCTTTTAATTGCATAAATAATACTACAATATAGTATGCAATTACTCCACGTTTAAAATATTAAAATACTATTTTGAATTAGATTCATGAAAAAACATTTTTTATGTATTTGTCAAAACTCAAATTTCACATGTTTCAAATTATACTCATTTAAATGGCTTTAAAATTCTTATTTTTTAGGATATAGCTGTGATGGGACCTTCATATTATTTATGCTTTAAAAATAAAATAAAATAAAACTGTTGTCATACATTGTGCTGTTATTCTTATATCAATATCCAACTCAATATGCTTGAGTTCTAAAATAAAAAAAGACCTTTTCTCTTTAGCAGTTACTTGCAGTACAATATATCTTGTATGCTGCATTCAAAAGGAAATGGTTAGGCGTCAAAAACGTATTATGTACCAGTGCATTCTTTTTGTTACTATGAGTATTGTATCTAAAGTTATTTAGATGGTATAGCAAATTGTTGTAAGAACATTTGAAGTGTTTCTATTTTATATACCAACAAGTTTAGAGTTTATTTTTCTGAAGATTTTTTTGTATAACAAACCTGGTAATTTCATTTGATTATAAACGCAAAAATAAATGAGTGTTTGTTGAATCACACAAGCTGACATAATTCACTTGATTTCCTTACAATTTTGTGTTGTCTCCATACAAAATACGATGGCATGAACAGAATAAAAACATCCTTTGTCATAGTATTTCCTATGCTCACAAACTCACAAAATATTTTTTTTAGTTTCTATTTCTATTCGTTTTTATCCTAATGCTTTATATTAAATGTATATTTTATTTGAATAACTTTCCTGTTATTCTAATCATCTTACTTGAGCTGAATTTTTTATCACTTATTAGCTTTTTTTCTTCATTAGCAATTTGACAAATGCCCCCCTTTTTTAACATCCCCATATCATTCTGCTTGACTTTCCCCCGGTTTTGAATTCGGTTATTGATTGCCTGTTCTGTTTCACTTAGAAAAGGTTGATAAAAGGAGGTTTTCACTTTCTCTATTGGATGTGACAGCTCCCTAACAAGAATAATGGAAAGGCTCCATTCACAGGCAAATCAGCCCAATTCAGCGTGCCCCTACACACTCAATGGAGGAGTCACAGCCCTTCCCTGCCCATTCCATCACAACCATCTCTCTTCAGCACCCCTCAAACTTAGCACAGCTCTTCCAGCAGACAACATTCCTCTCTGTCAACCTCTCCGCCCGGCCAAGCGGATAAATTTGTCAATAAGCCCATGAGGAATTTTTAAAAAGACAACTAAATAGATGACAACCATCAGCTGATTTTCCGGGCCTGTCTGCAACAGCTGATGATGTTTTGAAAATCTCTCAGGACAGTTTCTGTTGGGATACACATTTGGCTTTTTAAGACGGCAAATTGCGTGCTTAAACAAATCCTTTCAATCCATTGTAAAACAGCATTTCCCAAACACAGAAATTACACAGCCTCTAAAGAAATACGATATCATTCCTTTGACAATCTAATACCTTGGATTCATTAAGAGAAACCCTAACCCTCCATCTCGCTTGTGCAAAACAGCATCCTTTAAGCTGCGTGTAATGACAAGAGGCCAATCCCCTGGAATTCCTCTGCATTGGCTGTACAGCAGCCAGGTGACAGCACACAGGTGTGAGAGCAGGCTGGATCCAGAAAACCAGCGGCGGGCTTGTTCACAGGGGATTAAGGTATCAGAATTAACCTGGCTGGAGAGAGGTCATGCTACTGGGCTCAGGCTTGTGTAAGGAAGTGCTGTAGAGTGAGACTAAGCTTCCCACGACCTGTTAGCTGTGAACTCCTGGCATCTGGTTAGGTTAAGTTGGTTAATAAGAGAAATAGCTCCGCTATTAGTCTACTAGATAAGTAATATGAACTTCTGCAGCACAATATTTAGGCTACACCTGACTTTGATTGGCATGAATTTGATCATTTTCTCTAATGCAGATAAAAAAGAAATATCGTTGAAAATAATAAACCCTTTTCGCACTCCTTTTAACCCAGGGTATCATCTTTTTAAACCTCTCTTTTAATGCAATATGAAATGCCTCGGAGCGGTGTTAGCAACAAAAAACCCCAAAAACAATCATAAATCAAAATGCCCTTGATTGATTAAATATTCATGCAATTTACATCAAAGAAAGTGACTAATTCAGAAACAATAAAGTTCTCACTGTTTCAATAGTATAGGCTATAGCCATATATCTGTATTAACATGAGTGCAAAAAATGGGTGACGACACAATGCCATAAACCCTAAAACGCCTGTAAAAATGATGATTTAAACAGTTCCACTGGACACAAGACCACAAGTGCACATGAAGTGTGCCATTTAGGACAGGGCACTGGCATTCAGATCCGCATCCATTTAGTTATCAACAACCAACTTCCTACGACCCAGTCAATTCCCGAAAGGATGAAATCAAATCCCGTCCTACATTTTTCTCATTCCAGAAGCCTTTTCACTCAGATATACATCACATTAGGGAAGAATAGACTACCACAACTTCTGTATCATGCTGACTTTAACTTTCATTTTGTCTATTTCATTCTTTGTGATAATAAGCATGCCACAAATGCTGTCGATTGAACTTGTATTGAACATGGAATTCCTTTAACAACAAGGGATTCTGCATTTAAAAGATGGAAGATTATCTCACAATGTAAGTGTACGGTTGCCCTACCGTTCATCACAATCATCTCTGTTCTGTTCTGTTCATTTATGGCCATATGTTTAAACCGTAGCTTTGAAACACACACACACACACACACACACACACACACACACACACACACACACACACACACACACACACACACACATACACAGACACTCCATAGAAGCGCCCAGAGGATCATCTAGGCTTAGCTTGATTCTTTGTCGATTAGACATGTTGTTGGATTTTGACTCTCCTAAGCACACACAGTCCTCTGTTTCCTGCCATGATTTCTCGCCCTGTCCTGAAAAGCGACTATGAGGAATCCACGTCCCGTTCTGAATGCACACTTGTTCCTACTCTCGATTGGCCATTCAGACCCCTCTAAGGAGACAAGCCCCAATCACAATATTGTCAAGGCTCTGTTGGTTTTCTGGTTCAAATCCTTGTTCACGCTGTTTGCTGAGTACTCATCTGCTGTGACAGCCTTCAGACAAACAGAGGCTCCTGAAAGAGGTCTTCCACAAGCAGATCCTTCCTGCTGGGCAGTGGCTGAAACGGCCCTTTCTCTCGCCATCAAGTGGAACCCAGCCTTTTGAGTCGGCCCCTGGGAGCCCCACATTGAGGCGGGCCACGGGCCAGCGCTTCGCCCCTCGGGCCCTGGGCCACCCTCACGTTCTTCCAGGACACCTGTGCCCAGCTACCCCCATCGTGGGAACCCTCGGCAGTGAACCTTGTTACCTTAATCAGCTGGGGGCTGAAACCAGAGACCGATTTAGACACATTATTTTTAATTCTGTGCTGTGGTGCAGACACAAAGTGACAGACCGACTCTCAACAAAAGTTAGTCTCAAACTTTGTTTGAGTTTAAGCACTTTTCTAAACAATTTCAGGTAATTAATAATTGGCAGGAATCACACTGAATGAAGAAATGGGTTATCATTTTAGAAGTTGACCCACTTCTTTGCCCCCCTTTCCACCCCCAGATGAGGCACCAACTAAATCTCCATGGCACACTGCAGAAAAATGGCATCAATTAATCAGCATTCATGAACCGTTTACTTGAGCCCCCTTTTGTTTGAAGCAGGGTTTAATCCAGACAGAGGCCTGGCTGTTTGGATCCCTGCAGACAGCAGCAGTCGGACCATTGTACGCTCACATCCACTGGCACTACACAAATTCTCATTCCCTCACACTCTCATTTGCTCATTTGTCATCGACGACAACGCTCTCAACTTTCTTGCAATGACAGCTATATTCTTTCTCGCCTAGATGTAAAGGTGAACTTAAAGCAAGCTAAATGTAATTAGATTACATTTATGTGACAGATTACACTCAGACACAAGTATCAGTCCCGTTTTCCAGTCGGAAGTCGTCCGTGCTGATTTGCGGGGCCAGAAAAGGCAGGAAGTTCTCTCTCAACGTATTTCTCTCCCTCCTTCTTACCGAATGCCAGCTTCACCAATTCACTCCGCCGCATGTGTGAAGACATCTGTCCATATTCCAAATCTTCCATTTTGGTGCAAATGATCCTCCTTGAAGGAAGCAATTTTTACAATGTGACAATTCTTAGATTTCCATCAAGGCTCAGTGCCTTTGCCTTTCGCCTCACCGAAGAAGCAAGTTTAATTGGAAGGCTGCATTTAAAGTCATTCCACAATTATACAATTATACTGAAGATGCATGTCTGCATGTTGCTCAGTTTGCACCAATTTACTGCACTTTCTGCACAGTTAAGACTAGCGCTCCTTTCAGTGGATGCAAATTCCCCTCATTTGGCTCCAAATGAAGCATAATTGCTCATATTCAAGCAAACACCTTGCTATGAGAGGTTCTTCCTAGTTAGTTCATATTAAATCTGAGGAGAATGAAAAAAATCCCAAAATCCATTTGTGCACACGTGCCAGCTGGATCATTCTGTTTGGGGGAATGATGAGGAAATGGATGATGCAATTGAGCACATTGAACATTAAACATCCTGCTAGCACTTTTGATTCAGCAACCGCCGTCTCCAAACTTCCCTGTATGTTCCTAAATGCCAATTAAAGAAGTAAAAACTGAATTTATCCATCAAGTTGGTTTCATTTAGATTTCACTTAAAACATTCCGAAAAAGTGAATCAAAAGCGATTGTATTTTGCCATCACGGATGACACAGCGTCCCAATTAGTCCAAACGCAGACGTTCTGTTTCCCCTTTAGTCGTAAAACGAAATGGAATTATATCACCCAGACGTTCCATCATCAAAGTATACTCTAGCCTTTCCTCTCTTTTGTTTTGAATGCCTCAAGTTAGAGAGGGTCTCGTCATTCAAAAGACCCAAAGTATCTGAAGTGGCAGCGCAAGCACACCGCCGACAATGGCTTACAAGAGTCTGTTTTAATTCATACCCTCTTTTTAAAAAAGGGGGACAGCACAACAAACCGTTGACCCACTGATATACAATTAAGAGTGATGCGGCAGTTAATGCTACAAGCAACTCTGTTTAACAGTCTGTCTTTGACCCACTGCCACTGAATAAATATAATGCAAAGAGCGAGAGACCGAACGAGAGAATGGGAGCCAGGGAGATTTTAAGCCACAGATAAGTAGTTAAAGACCTTTATAGAGTATAACACCATTATCCTTGCTGAATAAAAATAGGATTTAGTGTTTTTTCCACTTAATTTGAATCAAAAGAATCCCCACCTTACATATTGCACTGGTAATGTAATGGAGAGAGAATCACAAAAAGGCTTTGTGGTTCTGACACCTCCTATAGTGGGCCTGTGTTGTCCCGCGAGCAAAAGGGAGAGCAGGCTTTTTCTTCTTTGCCTTGCTATCTGCTAACACATTCTAATTGATGCCGCTGCATTCCTGCACTGGGAGCATTCAATGAATAACGAGTGACGGACTCAATGCCCATGAATTAGTCCCTTCTAAGAGAAGCAGTAAAACAGCCCCCCTGCCCCCCGGCCCTAGATCTCCCCCTCTAGCCACCGAGCTCCCCTCAATCCCGGGCCAAAGCCTGCTCCAGCTTCACCGCACATTAAAGTGCCACTATTGTGCATCGACGCAACCCACAAAAGCTGTCCATCTCTCCGAGGCCTCTAAAGCCTGGACTCACACAGACTGGAGTGACAATCTCTGCGAGTCCCCCCGGCCCCCTTCCCACCCTCACTCTTCCCAATAAACCCCCTAATCCCACCCCTTCCACCAACGCGCACACACGTGTGTGAGCAAGTTGTGCTCTCTCTCCCTCGGTTGCCTCTGCCGCACACAAAGCATCAATCTGTCTTCGGTGTTGGCACCCTCGGCCCTTTGTCCAATCTGCAGGTGTCTATGAAAGCAGCTATGGTTGCCCTAGACCCACGGCTCGCCACGCCTCGTCCAAGGACAGGAACTGCTGACAAAGACCCAGTGTGGGAATGAGGGATGAGTACAGGGAGGGAAAGTGAGGGAGCTCCCCTAAAATTGATGTCTGGGGAAGTCTTGCAACTTTTAGGAAGTCCTGTAAACAGAGAGTAACTTGTTAGAGTGACTAGAGCTCAGTGTGACTTTGAGAAGATATAGTGATGGAATGGCAGATATAAATGCCTATTTTTTTTTTAAATACTCAAAAGACTGGAAAATCTGTATAAATGAAATAACTTTTAACAAGTTATTCAAATAAGTAAAATATATACATTATTTAATGACTTAACTAACAGATGCTACTAGTAATAAGCTAAAAACACACAAAACATTGAGCCACCATGAACTGTAAAAGCTCAAAAGACTGGAATTTTTTTTATGAATTATATTTTTTTATACCAGCAATGTAATATATCCCAAAAGTGTGTGTGTGTGTGTGTGTGTGTGTGTGTGTGTGTGTGTGTGTGTGTGTGTGTGTGTGTGTGTGTGTGTGTGTGACTGGTAACTACAGATTATAGTGAGCCATCATGGTAATGAGTAATGAAATACAAAGTAATTATAAATCACACTAAGTAATGTTTTTTGAACAAAGTAAAAATGCAGCATGTCTCCTTTGATGGGTAGGTTTAGGGGCAGCAGTGTAGGGGATAGAAAAACGGTTTGTACAGTATAAAATGCATTACGCCTATGGAATGTCCCCATAAAACATGGAAACACAACATGTGTGTGTGTGTGTGTGTGTGTGTGTGTGTGTGTGTGTGTGTGTGTGTGTGTGTGTGTGTGTGTGTGTGTGTGTGTGTGTGTGTGTGTGTGTGTGTGTGTGTGTGTGTGTGAGACTCAACTACAGATTATAGTGAGCCATCATGGTAATGAGTAATGAAATACAAAGTAATAAAACGAAAGCATTATCTGCTGTCATTAACAAATTAATAAAGTGTGCATGTCTCTGGAAAATTACCCTATTTAAGATTACAATAAAAAACGGGTTTTAAGCACCAGAACACATTAAATGCCTTTATAAATGCTTACACATTTCATATAGCCTACAAAAAAAAATTCTCACCATATTTCTTGCGCTATTTTCTAGTCTTAAATATTTATATTTTCGTGACAGCCAACTAGTGTGTAAAAACCTCTAGGATGTGAAGTGTCTCCAGAATGAAGTCTGAACCTACGACCACAGAACCTGTATAATCAGCTGAGCCGCCACTTACTGCATTAGTGCGCCATCGTGTGGCATTATTGCATATTCATTTTCTAAGCACGATCTACTTTTCTTAAAATGTCACAAGAAAAACTTTGACATTTTTTCATCATACATAAATAAATAAATGAATACAAGGCAACATTTCTCATTTTCATTTAGTTTAACTTTTTTACTAAAAATACTAAAAAACGAAACTGGAAAAAAAGTAAAAAAACGACATGAAAAAACTACATAAACGTTAAAAAATTTAAACTTGATACAATTAATAGCAAAATAAAAATATGAGGAAAAAAAGTATCTCGACGATAGCCTACTAAAATAGCGTGTCATGGTAAATTATATAATGTATATATATTATATTTCTTTATTGCTTTTACTTCTTTCCACGAAAATTTTAACAGCTAGAAATTTTCAAAGACAAACTTTGAACGCTGCTGACAAAGCTTACTTTTATTTTTATTGATTTATTTATGAAAAGCTTTTAAATTTAAAGTTGCATAATGACATTTCTGTCCAGTCAAATGCTCTCTACAATGCAAATGTCCCCTTCCCTTCTTCAGTGTAGCCTATGCCATGGTCCACTAGGGGGCCTCAGTAAAATTCCAAGGGAGGTCCTTGCAACATAACGTGCATCATATTATTTTACATGACCTGAACTTTTTTTTTTACTGTAAAATTTTAATTAGTCAATTCAACAATGGTCAGCTGATGTAAAAAAAATACTGGCAAATTATTCTCTGTGTGTGTGTGTGTGTGTGTGTGTGTGTGTGTGTGTGTGTGTGTGTGTGTGTGTGTGTGTGTGTGTGTGTGTGTGTGTGTGTGTGTGTGTGTGTGTGTGTGTGTGTGTGTGTGTGTGTGTGTGTGTGTGTGTGTGAGAGAGAGCGAGTAAATGGACGCATCACTGTTTGGTCGACTCTTCCCTCTTTTTGTGGTAGGAATTGATGTATTTTGCTGCTAGTGAAATGCAGTCTCTCAGAGCCAGCCCAAGGCATAGGCGAACTAAGCGGCTAGGGCCCCGTGGTCTAAAAGGCTCCTTTGATTTAATTTTCCTCTAAACTCAGCACTTTCCAAAACATCTGCTTTTCAAGATGCACGTGGAAATTTGTCTGATCTTTGATGCGATTGCAGGCAGCAGCACTTTGATCTAATATTTGATGTTTTCAAAAATATTGTAGATTTAAGTAGCAAATAAGAATCAGTTTTGTTCAAGGTAATTAAAGCAACAGTTTTGCAATAACGGAAGAGTATTTAATAGTATGTTATTTGGAGTAAAAGGCATCATATTTACCATGATAATAAACAGATGGCTGACTTTTCCACTTGTTGACATGACATGGTTAGATTCAGCTTGTAAGAATCATATGTTAAGTTTGGGTGTGCACCTTAGAGATAATCACCATGTTTATAATGAAACCATCATATTTAAAAATGTGATATTAATCATATCATATAATAAAATTTAATTTATTGTTATTACTGTAAATCTATATTCAATTCAATTATTGTGGGATCTCCTTCAATGCTTTCAGAATCTTTACATTTTAAATTATTTTGTTTCTATATTTTTCAGATATATTTCTATTAACATATTTTAATGACAGCATATTTATTGATCAAAAAAAATTTTTTCTTTCTTTAAAATAAACAGAAAATAGTTCAAACTTTGCTAAAGTGATTGTTTTGAACAAGTATTCATTTAGACATTATAAAAACATATTATTTTAGCGAAAGTATTTGTATCAATACTGTGTGCCTTTTGCCCTATGCTGGTGAGCCTTTTACCCCATGGTAAAATGGCCACCCTCGACAACCCATACATTTTTAAGATTTTTAAATAAAATAAACCACTTTTATTATTTATGTTCACACAAAATCTGTTGCTCCATAAATATTCAATACAAACATATATATATATATATATATATATATATATATATATATATATATATATATATATATATATATATATATATATATATATATATATATATATATATATATATATATATATTTCTATATATATTTCTATATATTTCTGAATTTTATACATTATAGGAGTATTGAAAATCAAAATTTTCTTAAGGTGTGTGTACCCTAATTATTAAAAAAAACAGCAAGAAATGTTTTGAAACACTTTGAAATGTATAGTGGCTAAAGCTAAGAAAAAATGTAATTCCTGGCTCCAATGGGACTTATCTTTAAGAGGAAGTGCACTCCTTGCCAAAGCTGAGGGTATTTCAAGGATAACCTACCATGCTCTCTCTTTGTATGTTGACACATCCATCTGTGGTGAGGTCGATAGAATGCTTTTTTACTTCCTTTGGAAACACAGAAGACACTACATCAAATCTGAATTTATTGAGGCAATTTCTGAATGATTCCGATTCCTTAGGAATGCTATTCCCAATTATGTTAAGTCGGTGGTCTCCCCTTTTTGTTGATATGTAGTTATAATATTAAATGATCAAACTTCCACAAACACGTGCTGTTGGCCTGGCACTTCATTTATAAACACAACTTCAGTCCCACTGGTAATATATCTGGAATAACCAGGATATTTGTTTGATCTATATTTTTTCCTGTTTGGTTTAAAAATAAAATTATTTTAGTTTCTTCTAAATAATTATGGTCATTTGCTTGACTAATCCCTGTGAAACACAGGCAAGGAAAATTTGCTTTGCATGCAGTCCTTCTCTCAGGAACAGAACAATTCGACATCTCTTTCAGAATGATATAACTGTTGATACTGGAGTAATTCATATTCCCTGGAAGAATGTGTGGTCTTTACCCAATAAATATTTAATTACGAATAAGGTTTAAGAGGTAACCTATGAATTGCTACATCGGGTGTACCCTGTGTAGCTTTATATTAAAGTATTCTTTCCGGAGAAGGATCCTCTTTGTTCCTTTTGTGAAATCATGAATCTGTCCCTCATCTCTTTTGGGAATGTGTCCATGAAACAATTTTTTGTTCTTCGCCCGTATACAATTTTTCTTTGTTGTACAATATTTTGTTTGGTTATTATCATGTTGATAAGAATCCAAAGGACAAATATTTTCTAATAAATCTTAATTTCTTAAATTTTTTACATAAATGCTCATTTTTGTCTGTAATGTCCCTATTTATTATATTTTGTAAAGATTACTTGGATACAATATCTACCTCCTGCAATGTTAAAGCCTTAAAATCCATAACGTTGTGTACATACTATAATATTCAGTCTTTCTTATAATGTACAGGTGACTGTATGCTCTGCGACATTTTGCCTGATTGTTAATAAGTGCCTCTTGAGACACCTTTATTTTATATAATGTAATGTATATTACCCCTGGCCCTTTATGCATTTCGGCTTTAATTTTTCGTTATTTTTATGATGTTGTCAAAAGTGTTGTTTACATTCCTATATTTGTGATAACTCCAATAAAGAAAAAAGAAAGAAAGAAAGAAAAAACACTTCGAAATGTCAATTGTTCACCGCTAGGGGGCGATAATCTCTGTGAACCCATGAATCATGACGAGTCACTGAGAACCATGTCAACAAGAGAACAAGTGTCTGTGGGTTTTATGTTCTTTGATCAGTTTTATACATGTGTAGACGTTTTAATTAGAAATTAGTATAATGAAAAGGAATAATAGTACTTAATAGTCTCTTATTAGCTGAACCATCAATGGAACAAACAAAACAAGCCCTGACAATTGATAAAAGAACAGGCTTTTGATATTTAATTTTATTAGATAATTAGTTAATAGCATTTTAAATATTTTACTTTCAATAAAACATTTGCAATAGATTTGTAAAAGGTGTTTTTATGTTTTTTTGCCTGAGTTTTGTTGCATTTACACATATCTGACCAGTAGGTGTCGCCGTGGAGACGGGTCTCGGATTGTTTCGAAGCTTTGACCCAATACAGCACATTTGCTGTATTGGGTCTGTTTCAGTGTTTCACCGCTCTGTCCATCACTACATGGCTCCTTCCTGGAAACGGTTTGCAACATGTTTAAAAACTACGAGGAATTAAAGTGACAACTCGCACAATGTGTCCAAGACAGTAAAGTCGTTAATG
The DNA here is from genome assembly GCA_023029165.1 of Gobiocypris rarus. NCBI lineage: Eukaryota > Metazoa > Chordata > Actinopteri > Cypriniformes > Gobionidae > Gobiocypris > Gobiocypris rarus. Next base: position 31,513,543 of record CM040932.1, read on the forward strand.
TGTTCGCTGCAGCTCGGCATAGGCGGATAATTGAAGATATTAGTTTAGAACCTACATGTTTGTCGTTATAGTAAAAATATAGCACATTAACAGTGATCAGCAATAATGATAAGCCTAATACTCACAATAAAAATAAGATCATATAGATCATAACACTCGGAGGTAAGAAATGCATTATCCTTCACTTGAAATGTTTGTATTTTCATCCTGAAATGTGCGGCAAATGGATCACAATCACAATAATTAGGAACTGCGGTTTCCACAAATCTCTTCACTCGATTGGGATATATATATATATATATATATATATATATATATATATATATATATATATATATATATATATATATATATATATATATATATATATATATTCCTAAAATAACCTAAATTCCTAAAATAACATTAGAACAGATGATAGAACTAGATATTATATATATATATATATATATATATATATATATATATATATATATATATATATATATATATATATATATATATATATATATATATATATATATATATATATTCTGAATTGGCAAAGGCAGTGACTTTAACATCGAAAGTATTTGGCCGTCTTAAACACGTAGGATGTAGACTACCGATTTCGTCAGGCTCCGAAAATTCTTCAAAAAGAACACAAAGAATGCTTTCTCAGCTGCCATATTTGCAACTCTTGCGTCACCAGAACAGGGTGTTCAATGCACCACCGTTTCCGTTAAAAAACGTTTTGCAACGTTTTGTCAGGGCTGAACCCAGTAGTTGAACGAATCGGCTGAATTAATGATTGAACCTATGAATTGAAATCACTCGAGAGTCGAAACAGTATTGCATTAAGGTCTAAAATTAATTCTACTGTGGGCAGGTTTTTTTTAAGACAAGTGTAGGCTAATTGCACCTTTCTCTGTAAAATGGGCCACCAGGCAGGTGTCAGTTCATCTGCACGTTCTTAATAAAAAAAGCAAAGATGTGGCCTTATTGACATTGATTTGCCCTTACTGATGGATTTAGGGTCAAAGTGGGTCCTCATTTCTGCCCTCACATCAAGTGGTGAAACATTCACTTAAAGGTGAAAGTCTCACTGAAGGAGCTCTCCAGAGTGCCGCCGGACGCCCTTGGCTATTGCAATAGTGTGATTCTATCAGGGAAATTTCGGAGAAAGGAGTTTCCCCAAATCATAACCTATTATGCAATATCGAGAGACTGACTTGAACTGACATATTTCGTTTAAAGATTCACATTCCAACACAAACTGAATAGACAGATTTAAAGGGTATTTTTCATCAGAAAGGTTTTTATGTTTATTGTCAAATTATAAATTCCTAAAATAACATTAGAACAGATGATAGAACTAGATTTTTGTATGGCCTCTCTGAGAGCATAGAGGGCCCTGATGGTTCCCTCTCTAAGGTATTGCACTGCAATACATAATATGACGATATCTATAGTCTACATTGGTTTGTGTGGCGGAGGGGGCGTGGTTCTGCGAGGTCTGTAGCGGGAGAGAAGCTGAAGAGCCGGGCGGTGAGTAAGTAGGTCAAGTGCAGACGAGTAACACCTGTGTCTGATTGCAGTAATTGGCGGGGAGAGACGGCATTTAAGCCGAGACGGCAGAGAGAGCGGGAGAGAGAGCAACGGGACTGGGACTGCACCAAACGCCACTGAGAGAGCTACAAAGAACCTGAGAAACCTCACGAAGGAGAGATCTGAAAGAGAACCTGAGAGACTGTGTCTAGAAACTGAGTATTGCGTTTGTGCTGTTGATGCGCCCTCGAGCGCCGTTTGTTTTGAGTGAAAATAAAGTGTGTCAGTCCCAGTCACGCCGACCCCGACTTCTTCCTTCCCACATACCATATATCAACGAACCTAACTACACTAGTGCCGAAACCCGGGAAGGAAGAAGAGTGCCGCCGCCATGGAACCCCCGTCACGCACCCCACTTGCGGACATCGTTCAATCACTCGCCGGTCTTCACCAGGAGACCCAGCAAGATCTGCGGGCCGTCAGGGAGGAGCAGCAGATGAGGTTCGAGGCGCTCCTCCAGGCCCAGCATGAAGACCGCGAGTTGTTCCGGAGCTGGATGGACCGGGAGGTTCGGGCCGCCCCCAAAACCACCTGCGACTCGGCCGCCACCATCGCGCTCTCGAAGATGGGCCCGATGGACGACCCGGAGAGGCGTTCATCGACCTCTTCGAGAGGTCCGCCGAGGCGCGGGGGTGGCCCCAGGAGGACTGGCCGATGCGGCTCCTGCCGCTGTTATCTGGGGAAGCCCAGGTAGCTGCCTGGCTCTCGGGGAGTCTGGCCGGCCCTTCGTCTTCGCGCACCAGCTCCGGGACTCGTGCCGCAAGTGGCTGATGGCCGACGACAGCGACGTCGAGGAAGTCATCGATCGTGTGGTACTGGAACAGTTCATCGTGAGGCTGCCGAGGAAGACAGCGCAGTGGGTCCAGTGCCACCGCCCGACGTCGCTCAACCAGGCCATCCAGCTGGCGGAGGACCAGATGGTGGCGTGCCATGGGGTCGGCAAGGCCCTTCCAGCGGCCTCACTCTCTCTCTCTCTCTCTTCCCCTCCTTCTCCCCCTCCACCCTCTAAGCCTATTCCCCTTCCCAGGTCCAGAGCGGGCGTCCTGCCCCGTCCAGCGCTGCGGTGGCGCACTGCGGGACCCGCCGAGGCGCCAGCGGCAGCCAGCGGCAACCAGGCCAACGCCCCGGGGAGGAGGAAACCCGGAGCTACCACCGTCACCAGCCCTCTCTCCTCGCCCATACGCTGACCGGCTACCAGCCACTAGGGCGGCGGGGAGGCCTGGGCCGGCTTGTTGGCGCTGCGGGGACCCGGGACACTTCATCGACCGGTGTCCAGTGATGGAGGTGGGGACGCTGGTCCGGGTCCCTGACGCGCCTCAAGCCGCCCTCGATCAAGCTGGCCTGTACCAGATACCTGTGAGTATTAAGGGTGGTACGTACCATGCTTTGGTGGATTCAGGTTGTAACCAGACCTCGATCCACCAAAGCCTGGTTCAGTCTAAGGCATTGGGTAACAGCCGCATGGTTAAGGTGAGGTGTGTGCATGGGGAAGTGGTGAATTATCCGTTAGTGCCCGTGGATATTCAATTTCGGGGACAAAAGCATAGCGTGGAGGTTGCAGTTAACCCGCACCTCCGGCATCTGCTGATTTTGGGTACTAATTGGCCGGCGTTTAATAAATTGTTGGGATATTTGTGTGCGGATGCCGCCTGGGGGAAAATGGTGCAGCGGAAAGAGACGGTTGCTCAGCTGGGGGAGGTGGATTCGGGACCTCGGGAAGATGTTTCAGGGGAACCGGCGGTCGGGGATGGCGGTGCTCACCGATCGCGATGACTTTCCCTGGAACAGTCCCAGGATGATTCGCTCAAACATGCCTTTAGTCAGGTCCGTTCCATCGACGGCCACCTCCTCCATCCTGACCAACCAATCGCTTTCCGTATTTTAGTTCAGGCTGAATTAGATGGGATGATGGAGATGGGGGTTATAGAAGAATCCAGCAGTGACTGGGTGACCCCAATCGTTTTGGTCCCAAAACCTGATGGCTCGGTCCGGTTCTGTGTGGATTATAGGAAGGTGAACGCGGTGTCAAAATTTGATGCGTACCCAATGCCAAGGATTGACGAATTGCTTGATCGGCTAGGGACCGCTCGCTTTTATTCGACACTGGACTTAACAAAGGGGTATTGGCAGATCCCCTTGTCTCCAATGTCCAAAGAGAAAACCGCTTTCACCACGCCGTTTGGATTACACCAATTTGTCACCCTTCCTTTCGGCTTGTTCGGGGCTCCCGCGACCTTCCATTCTCCGGCCGCATGCTGCATATGCTGCTGTGTACTTGGATGATATCATCATCTACAGTGCAGACTGGCAGCGGCATATGCAGCACTTGCGCGCTGTCCTGAAGTCGCTGAGAAGGGCGGGGCTCACGGCAAACCCAAAGAAGTGAGCGATTGGGCGGGTGGAAGTAAGATATCTGGGCTTCCACTTGGGTCATGGACAGGTGCGTCCCCAAATTGATAAGACACTAGCGATTTCGACCTGTCCAAGACCTAAGACCAAAAAGGAGGTTAGACAGTTCCTGGGGCTAGCGGGATATTACAGAAGGTTTGTGCCTAATTATTCGGACCTCGCTAGCCCAATGACTGATCTAACTAAAAAGGAGGCACCAGATACAGTTCAGTGGACGGAGCGGTGCCAGCAGGCTTTCACCCAGATAAAAGCTGCTCTGTGTGGTGGACCGCTCCTTCAGGCTCCTAATTTCTCTCTCCCATTTTCCCTACAAACTGACGCCTCGGACAGGGGTTGGGCGCGGTCCTGTCCCAGGAGGTGGAGGTGTGGAGCGGCCGGTGCTGTACATCAGCCGGAAGCTCTCTAGAGAGAGGCGATGTACAGCACCATAGAGAAGGAGTGTTTGGCCATCAGGTGGGCCGTTCTCACCCCTTCGCTATTACCTTCTGGGACGAGAGTTCACCCTCTGTTCGGACCACGCCCCCTTGCAGTGAAAGATACCAACGCGCGGATCACCCGTTGGTATCTAGCGTTACAGCCGTTTAAATTCAAGGTGGTCCACAGGCCGGGTGCTCAGATGGTTGTGGCTGACTTCCTCTCCAGGAGGGGGAGGCTGCAGGCCGGATGGCTCCCGGCCTGAATCGGGCGGTGGGGTATGTGGCGGAGGGTGCGTGGTTCTGCGAGGTCTGTAGTGGGAGAGAAGCTGAAGAGCCGGGCGGTGAGTAAGTAGGTCAAGTGCAGACGAGTAACACCTGTGTCTGATTGCAGTAATTGGCGGG